>CM059226.1:16528622-17728622 GCA_030347435.1 Clarias fuscus
GATAGGGCGAGCGCTTTTACCACTCCAGTAACACATATATATAAAGTAGTATATATATATAAAAATATGTGTGTGTGTGTACACAGTGTATATAAATGTTTTTTTTTTACTTTATGTTTGCACACTTTTTATTTGCTTTTTACATTCCCTCACATATCACTTATCGTATCATATTGTATCGTATTGTATCTAAAATTCTATAATGTAATAACTATGGCATCATTTGAGTCCGTGATGCAAGTTTAAAAGTTTTCAGTTTTTATGAGGGGAGAGTTCTTGGCATATATTCATGTCATATACCTGTGGGTACTAAATGCTTTTAAATTTACTTTAACTTAACAATATGGCGTCCACTCTCTAAAATAGCACTTGATCCAGCACATCTATTAAATGCACAGGGAAGCATCCATTTTTTCAGTGACGGGTTGAAGAAAAACTAAACATATACTTTGTGTGTGATCACCACTTGTTGACAGTTGGACAGGTAAAGAAAAGCTTATTTTTGTGGTATTTTCATTCTGGGATGTTCTGTGTGAGTCCTTAATAAAAACAGCCAATGGGATGAGCATGAAAAGCATGACACATCAGATTCTTACACTAATGTAGACACAGAAGCTGTTTCAGCTACAGACTGGGATTTAAGCAACATTTAACCAACACGAAGCCCTTACAACAAGTCTATATTCTTTAGGTTTTTATCATAAATATAATTCATAGCCTATATGCTTTATTAGGGATTAGGTTCAGAAAACCATACACATAACAGAACCGCTTCACATAAGTTAATAATATCCTAAAGGATAGAGTCCTGACTGATGCCTTAGCTAATGCATCTTTAACTCAGATGGATTTGTGAACCATCACTGAAATGAAATATAGAAGCAAAACCAAGTGCAGGTGGCTCTCAAGATGAGTGGCAAGACAAGCAGTAAGTACCCAGGAAACTCTTACGGATTTCTGTTTGGAGGATTAGATTTCAATTTTTAAAGATGGTTGGTGTTGCAAAGTCTTTACTCCCTTGTCCTAGAGATTTATGCTCAGTAGCAACTTGAACTTTTTTGTTTTTAACCACTGAAGCAAAATATCACATGCAATTCATAGTGGAAATATCCTCATGGCAATTTGTTTGTTTTTTGGATTTAGAGTCTCTTCCCCTAAAGGGAGATAGGAGTCTAGTCATGCATGACTCGCAGACGCTGCTGTTTATGTTGCCTGGACAGCTCCAGAACAGATGAACTTTATTAAACAGACTTTGTTTGTCCTAATAATGGGTGCAAGTTGCTTTCAATTCTTCTCGGTACTACTGTATGTAGCTAAAAGGCGAGAAGGAAAAAATGAGAGGTTGTGGGCGGTCCTGTAAATCTTTTATGTTTCTTTTTATGTCTCCACTTGAGCTATCTAACTTTTCCAGGGCTGAATTTCATATATGGAAAAATAAAAGCTTGTACGCTATGAAGGATGTATAATCCCTTGTTCCACTCACCATGGAGAGAGGGATTTGGGATTCAGCCTTGTGTTCGAAGCTAGTTAGCTTTGTAGCTGCACTGTAAAATCTTTGACTAGGGTGGCAACACAGACGCACAGACCCGAGACGGCACTCAGACCCATCACCTTTATGAAAAGTGCTCAGACTGGTATAATGGCAGCATAGCCTGCTCAGGCTGGTATAACAACAACATATTGTTCTCACCTTTGAAGTTTCAGGGGCGCGGTGTATCGCCCCACTAATATATGCCACTCACGTGCGCATGTTGGGTCTGCAGGCTTTTTTTTTTTTTTATCACTGTGTGGTGGCTAGCCGGCTTCGCCCAGCCATTCATTGGCGCAGTCTCGGCATGAACCCTTGTGACTTCCAATGTCTGGACGGCTTACCCCATTTTTATTTTTTCAGTTTAACTGCCTTTGAAGTCCTTGCGGCACGTGGCATTGCCCCACCTGCATGCATCTCTCGCCTGCACAACTAGTGTTTGCTGCACAACTCTCGACTCTTAAGCCTAAAATCCCATACTTGAAACTCTGGCCAGTGTTACTCTAGATGCTGTTACTATACTATAAATACAGAAAAATTCAAGATTACAATCAGCACTGTCAACACAGTCATTGTTCCATTTCAAATTAGTTAGTGATGAGTTGGTGGAATGCTCTGTTTTGCTTCTTTTACTCTAACACAGCTTTACATTTTCAAGTCACTATGTATCAGTTGCTGTCATGTATCAGTTTTATCTTTTACACCCTGTGAATAGTATGTCGCTGACATCTTAAACAAACACGTTCCTTTGTGAGTTTTTACTGACAAAATGATGAGCCTTGAAGCTGTCTTGTTAAAGAAAATCTTTTGCCCGAACAGAATCAAGAATTTGACAGCGCTATGATCTAATAAGAGATGTAATATAAGGTTAATGTTGAAAAGTAACTATGATTAAACCATACAGTAACAATGAATCTGAGGGATTTCTCTCCTCAGATGGCCACAGATGTGTTGGAGGGTCTGTTGGAGGAGGACGATGAGGTCGTACAGGTGAGTGAGCGTGTTTATTTAGATTTGATTTAATAATGTAATTGTTGTTTGGTCAATTGCTTTAATAAAAGAAAAATGGTTAATACATTATTAGACCATACAGTATGGTCTTTGTGTTGTCTCTTGCTGATATTCTTGTGGCAGGCCTGTCTGTCTTTTGGCAGGCCTGTCTGTAACAATTCTGTATTTTTAGTGTGTTTGAAAAGTGATTTTGACATTGCCTGCTTCAGACGGCTGGATAAATAATTTATGTTTTGAGAACTGCTCGAACTGTGCGTGTGTGTGTGAAGGTAAAACTTATCAGCCATGGGAATTATGATCACGCCTACACGAGTGAATGTCAGCGCCACTGTCACGTCGATATACTGTAACAACGCTAAAATGACACACCTTGTTTACAGCAGATAGAACTCATGCATTTTATATTTCTTATGCACTCACACAGACATGTACAACATGTACAGCTTTCACATTCGACAGAATAGTTGTGCGTTAGAATTAATAATAAATGTAGAGAATGTATGTTTTTTTGATATGATGTGAGTGCCGTACTGCACACTTATAGCTATAATGAGTGGGAAAAAAGGAAGTGATTTAGGTTATTTGCTGCTGAAGCGTGTAAAATAAAGTCTTGTAAAGCTCATTAAACCTAAGCTTGTCGGAACCTGAGCTCTCGCTGTATGATTTAGACACAGTTTTGGTCCGGCTGCCCATTTTTTCAAGTTCATGCTAGATCAGATTTAAATCGGGTGATAAGTTGTGTGCGAATCACACTGTACGAGAAGACGATGCTAATTAATGGGTTCTAATGGGTTCGCTAAGAAGATGTCATGTCAGAATTTTTAATCGTACAACGTTGAATGTGAGCAATGTCACATTCTGATACGAATATCAGAAGCCTGGGTAGCACAGTTAGTTAATCGTCTTTGCTAAGACCTGCCAGGAGTGGCTGTTTGGCGAGTTCCTGACCTTCGTTCACAAGTTTTCATGGCTATTAAAGAAAAGTTAGGTTATAAATACCCCAGTGATGGTGGTAGCACTAATTAAACATTCGCTACAATGTTCTCAGTGTCTATTTATTTTGACCTCTACATTTCTTTCAAGTTTCAAACTGAGCTTGTGGGTTAACTAGGAGTGTAATGTAATGCCGCATTTTATCTGAATGTGTTTGGTACACTAAATAGCTCCATTTACTGTATGTCTCAAGTGTCGATGAATTTAGTGAGTTATGTTTTGGTGTGAGGCAACATACTGAATGTGAGTCATATATTAAAAGGGAAGTGTATAGTTTATGTAATCTTTGTACAAAGAGCGGCGTTCTGTACAAAACTGTCCAGCTGCATCATGAGGTATTACTGTACTGTACATCATCTGACATACAGTACATCCACAAATTCCTGTGCAGGGTGGTGTACTAACAGGCAAGGTGTGGATAATACAGCCTTCTATCGTATACCGAAGGACATGGAAAGAAGGCAGAAGTAACACATAATGTTATAAATCCTGTGGTGTGAAATTTGGTATCCTTGGAGCTTTTTTAAAGGCATAGTTCAGATTCTTTCAAGTCAGTATTGAGGTGCATATAAGTACATTACTATAGGTCTTGGTCGTTATAAATTTCTCTGCTCTGTACCATGAAGTTTGTCACCGGGAATGTATGCACGATGTGGCCAAATTCCATAACTCACTTCCCCTGCACAAACAAATGCATTCCAAATTTCAGCTGAGCCTCATATGAAGCTTCTGCAGTCCCGCAGGAGTCCAATCAGGTTTTGGCAGCCATTCACTTTTTGGCACAACCCTGCAGAAATATTGTCAGCAAAATACATTATAAATCAGCTAGAACTTTGAAAGATACCATCTTGATTTAGCTCAGTGGGACTGCAGACATTTCTCATATTCTTTTGCTCAGACATACACCTTGAATGTAATGATCAACAAAAATACATAGTGTAATTAGCCTAATTTTAGGTAATGGTGATTACCCACGTACTTGTGATTGACATCCTTGTAGTCACCTGATTGTAAAAGGTCAATGCAGAGTCAACAATTACAGTATGGTGTCAGGCACTGTATAAAATATGGATCATACCGTGTACATTCGTATTTTCATTATGAGACAATGTATTACATGTCCACCGATGTCATAAGGTACTCTACAACGTACTGTATGCACTTGTGTTGTAAGGTATAATTATAAAATACGCTTACTTGTACATTTAAGATGGGATTATTAGTGTCCTTTCAACTTATGCTGCCATGGAATCGTGTGTTTGTCAGGAACATTTATAACATTCTGATGTTTATTTTCTCCAACAAATCAGCAGTGTAGTATGTCGATATTCAAAATCTCATCAAATAAGTGCTACGTAAACATATGTCAGAAGTAAAAAAATAAATAAATAAAAATACGTCTGAAAATATCTCTCTAGGGCGACGGTGCTGATGTTGCGCGTTTTTCAGCTGGTGTTCTTTAATGCAAGTTGATGAATCACTCACTGCTTGCTGCACTAAATCGTTGTTACAAGTGTCACTTGTCTGTTGAGCACCACCCCCCCCCCTACCCCCCACCCCCCTTTTGAACTCCTGTTTTGCTTCATAAATGAGCTAGTGTTCTTGTCAGGCAAAGTTCTCTCCTAGGCCTAGTGATTGATCTTGCTTTGTTGATCACTATGTGTGTGCAGTATGTATACAGAGTAATAAAATCTGTGTCTGTGCTCTCCTATTAAATACCACTGCTAATAGACATGACTCATAAATCAGCATTAGTTTTTCACGCTCTATTTTCATTCTCTCCATCATATTTAGTGTTTTTCATGTCCCCACACATTGTCTATTCAATCCCAAATATACTGTATAAATTCTTCTTTAATGGCACGCCAGGTTTCCATATTATGTTAAATTGAGACTTCAGTGTTGGACAACATACAGTATGGTACATTCTAATTATTATAATTAAGATCTGACATCTAAATTCCGGATCCGGTTTAACATTACAAATAGGGCAGGGTATCCAGTGGCTGAGGTGTTGGGACTGCCGATCACAGGGTCCCTGGTGTTGCCAGGCAGGGTCCTTCACCCTCATCTGCTCATATACACTCAAACTGGAAACCGGCCCTGTAAGACGCTGTCATGCACACTCGTAACACGACCGGCACTAGGACTCGGAAGTAATACGGTCGTGTTTCAGGAAGCATAAAAGGAAACAAGATGGCGCTTCACATTGCTCAGTCATTGAGTTTTGCCCATGCTATCGCCGACGCTTCGCTCGTCTAAACGTGAGTACTCACTTTCTTGGGTTTTGCTTTCGATTGTGTGTGTGTATTTAGAACGCGGGTTTATTTGTGTAAACTCTTGCTTTCGCTACGGGAGAGTTCTAATAGTAACCAGCGTGGTTATCCTGCCTGCTCGCGCTACTTCCGCGTTTGGATTTACCATCCATGCTACAGGGCTAACTGCTAGTCTTCTGGTTCATCTCCGGTTAGTTCGTGACAGAATGACTGAGCCATCAGCAGTGAACCCAGCGGAGTTTGCTCGCCTCTGCGATGTGGTTGACCAGCACGCCAAGTTGATCGATCAGCTCCGTGGTGAAGTCGCGTCTCTCCGCAAGGAGCTCCAAGTGGTGGAGCTGCGACAGGAGAATGCGACCCTCCGCGGGGTGGCCGCTCAGCCGGCTGTTGCCACGCCCATCGCAGCAGTTGCTGCACTGCCAACTCCCTCCCCATCTTCTGATGTTTTTCTGGCTTTATCGGATAAATGGGATGGCACAGATGGGAAGTGCAGTGTTTTTCTACCCGCATTGGATCTCGTGTTTGAGTTCAATTCCACCAGGTACTCCACAGACCGACTGCGCATTGCTCTTCTCGTCTCGTTGCTATCCGAGCAGGCAGCTGAGTGGGCCACGGCAGTTCTTCGCTCAGATTCAGACGTCGCCTACTCATACACGGAATTCACCCGCCAACTCAAACTCACCTTCGAACATCCTGCTGCTGAGGTGGAGACGAACTCCAAACTATATCACCTACGGCAGGGAGGGTCGTCCGTGAGCCGCTACACCGCGGAGTTTCATACCCTTGCTGTGCAGACCGCCTGGGGAGACTCCGCCCTCCGGACGACCTACTACGGGGGACTGGCTTCGCGTATAAAGGACGAGCTCACCGGACGAGAGCTCCCAGCGACCTTGGAGGGCTTAATCCAACTCGCCTCCGGATCGACCAACGTCTGCTCGCTCGCCCCAAGCCAGCTCCCCGTACCCTGCCGCCCATCACGATGCCATTACTACATCAGTCTGCTCCTCGATCCACCACTTTCTTCCCCCAAGCACCAGTTTCCGAAGCCCGATCCTCATTCACCGCTCCACCTACCGGACCCGTGGGTTCTCTACCTCCCGCCGTGGTTAACACAGGAGCCGGGGAACCCATGCAATTAGGGCACGCCTCCTTAACTGTTGCAGAACGGGAACGCCGATTCAGAGAGGGGCTCTGCGCGTATTGTGGATCTGCTACACACCACCGAGCCATCTGTCCTCTGCGACCGGGAAACGCGCAGACCTGGTGAGAAATGAGAGTGGCTCATCGTGTTCCATCTCCCTCTCCACCACCTTGACCGATGATTCCCGTCTCACGGTAAAAGTACACCTCCAGTTTGACCACAAACGAGTTGGAAGTATCGCGTTCATCGATTCCGGTGCCGTGGGCAACTTTATTGACTCTTCTTATGTCAAAAGACTGGGGGTAAAGACAAAGGCGTTATCCCAGCCCGTAACTATTACATCAGTTGATGGTCGGCCCCGCTCCTCCAGTCCCATCACCCTCCGAACCCTCGTCATTAACCAGCATCAGGAACAGATCCAGCTTTACATCACCTCCATTCCGTCACCATCTATCATCCTGGGACATCCATGGCTACTGCGTCACGACCCACTCATCTCCTGGACCCAAAATCGGATCCTACAATGGGGACCGACCTGCAACGAACTATGCCTACGGGCCGAGGCTGGGACGTGCTCTAGGGAGACCGAGGTCTCCGATGTCGACACAGATAACATCCCACGAGACTACCGGGACCTGGCTGAAGTCTTCTGCAAGAAATGTGCCACGCATCTACCTCCACATCGCCCCTACAACCTGGCGATCCACCTTCAGCCAGGCTCCATCCCACCCCGCGGCCACATCTATTCCCTATCCAAGAACGAGATGCAGGCAATGGAGGAGTATATCTCCAGCGGACATCGCCATGGTATCATCCGGCCCTCCTCCTCACCTGCCGCCGCAGGGTTCTTTTTTGTGAAGAAACGGGATGGTAGTCTTCGTCCCTGTGTCGATTACCGTGGACTCAACAACATCACCATCAAGAACCGACACCCGTTGCCTCTTACCAACTCTGCCCTGGACGCCCTCTCTGGCACCACCATTTTCACTAAGTTGGACCTCCGGAGCGCCTACAACTTGGTGCGCATCAGAGAGGGCGATGAGTGGAAGACGGCCTTCATCACCCCTACCGGACACTATGAAAGCCTTGTCATCCCCTTTGGTCTCTGCAATGCACCCGCGGTATTCCAACAATTTATCAACGACGTTCTCAGAGACATGTTAGGCCGCTGGGTGTTCGTCTACCTGGACGACATCCTCATTTACTCCCGAACCATCAATGAACATGTCCAGCACGTCAGACTCCTCATCCACCAACTGTACTGTAAGTTGGAAAAGTGCGCTTTTCACGAGCGCTCCACCACGTTCCTGGGTTTTGTCATCTCGTCCCAGGGTGTGACCATGGACCCGCAGAAACTGGAAGTTGTGAGTCATTGGCTCCTACCCAAGACTCTCAAACAACTCCAGCAATTTCTCGGGTTTGCTAACTTCTACCGTCGCTTTATCCGGGACTACAGTACAGTTGCAGACCCATTAACCGCTCTGACTCGCCCCTCACCTCACCCCTTCCATCTCAACTCCACCGCCATCTCCGCCTTCCACGAACTCTGTTGCCGCTTCACCACTGCCCCCATCCTTCTTCACCCGGATGCTGACAAACCATTCGTTGTGGAGGTGGACGCTTCGGATGTGGGCGCCGGAGCCGTTCTCTCCCATCGAGGTCCAGACCAAAAACTGCATCCTTGCAGTTTTTTTCTCCAAGAAATTTGACTCCACTCAGCAGTGATACGGAGTAGGGGACCGCAAGCTGCTGGCCATAAAGTGGGCCTTGGAGGAATGGCGACACTGGCTCCAGGGCGCCAGAGAGCCGTTCATCGTCTGGACCAACCATCAGAACCTCATTACTATCCGCACATTGAAACAACTCAACCCCAGACAGGCGTGGTGGGCATTGTTTTTCGAAAATTATAACTTCCACCTCTCATACCGCCCGGGGTCCAAGAACACCAAGGCCGACGCTCTATCACGACAGCACGAAGAAGACCCACCAAGATCCTTGCAACAATTAACTGGGATTTGGAAACGAGGGTTTGCCAGGCACAGACTGCGGAGACTGAACCAGCAGGTGTGCCGCCTGGTCGTCTCTATGTCCCCGACTCCGTCAAGACCGACGTCCTCCAATGGGGACACTCCTCCCCAATTTCTGGACACCCCGGAAGGCAACGCACGCTACTCTTCATTCAACGCGCCTTCTGGTGGCCAAATATGAGGAGGGAGGTGGATGAGTTCGTCCAGGCGTGCCCAGTGTGTGCCAGGTCTAAGGACAGCAACCAGCCATCACCAGGGGAACTTCAGCCACTCCCAGTTCCCCGCCGGCCCTGGACACACATTGCCGTTGATTTCATCACGGGCCTGCCGGTTTCCGAAGGAAAGGACACCTTCCTCACCATTGTCGACCGGTTCTCCAAAGCTGTACACCTGGTGGCCCTCCCCGGTCTCCCGTCAGCCAAAAGGATAGCTGAGCTGATATTAGAGCACGTAGTCCGCCTGCATGGGTTCCCAAAGGACATCGTCTCGGACAGGGGGCCCCAGTTCACCTCCCGGTTCTGGAAGGCCTTCTGCCGTCTGATCGACTCCACCTGCAGTCTGTCCTCTGGCTACCACCCACAGACGGAGCGAACCAACCAACAACTGGAGCGCTACCTGAGATGCTTTATTGCTGATCGTCAGTGCTCCTGGGCCCGCTACCTCATATGGGCTGAGTTGTCTCACAACCTCCATACGTCCTCTGCCACCAACCTCAGCCCGTTCGAGGTGTGCTACGGTTTCCAACCTCCGATGTTCGACCATCAAGAATCGGAGGTTGAAGTACCGTCGGCCCAACAGTTGGTTCGCCGGTGTCGACGGCCCTGGAGATGAGCAAACAACGCCATCCAACTTGCTAACACCCACTACACCGTTCAACATCGCCGTCGACACCCACCGGGACGAATGTACCAAGTAGGTGACAAGGTATGGTTATCAACAAGAAATCTACACCTGCAGACAGAATCATGGAAACTATCACCCAGATTCATCGGACCATACCGCATCAACCTCCGGATTAACCCTGTCACCTACCGGCTCCAGCTGCCTGCGGCGCTCCGGATCCACCCGGTATTCCACACATGTCAACTTAAACCCTTCACTACGTCACCCATGAGTTTGCTTTCGATTGGGTGTGTGTATTTAGAACGCGGGTTTATTTGTGTAAACTCTTGCTCTCGCTTCGGGAGAGTTCTAATAATAACCAGCGTGGTTATCCTGCCTGCTCGCGCTACTTCCGCGTTTGGGTTTACCATCCACACTACAGGGCTATAACTGCTAGTCTTCTGGTTCATCTCCGGTTAGTTCGTGACAGACGCTGCCCGATCTGACCAAGAATGGGGAGTATGTTGCCCAATGTGCTTGAAAATGACACAAATAATAATTTTGTCTGCTGCTTCAATGCTTTTAGATCTTTTTGTGAGAAGTTACCATTGTATACTGTGTATATGATTATGACAGTCAAAGGCTTTTGATGACAGTTACATTAATTTAAGCAGAGAGCCAATATTTGTCCACATCCTGACTGATGGCAGCGCATTCTTGCATAATCAAGCCTTGGCGTTTGTCAGAAATTGATGGTTTTTGTTTGTCCACTTGCCTTTGGAGGATTGACCACATGTTCTCCATGGGATTAATGTTTAGTGAGTTTCGTGGCCATGGACCCAAAATTTCTGTGTTTTGTTCTACGAGATGTGGCCCAGAAGTTGATTGACAGAATGCCAGGGCATATAAAAAGTTTCATATGCCAGGGCATATAAAAACGTCAGTATACCATGGTAACATATGACAAAAAGATCTAAAAACACTAAATCAGCTCACTTTGTGAACATTAATATTTGGGTCATTCTGAAAACTTTTAGCCATGGCTGTAGATTTAACCCCAACCAAAAAAAAAAGTGACAAATATGATAACAATGGCCTATCAAAACTGACCTAATGGTCACTGAAACCAACCCAGTTTAAAAACTATAACCACTTCTAATTTGTGTAAAAAGAAAATGTAAAATGTAAAAAAAAATTACGAAATTCATTGCAATATACTAAGTTGTGTTAAAGAAGTAACATTTTATAATACATTATTAAAGCAATACTAGAGCGATGCAGTTTAATAAACGTCACTTTAATTTCATGATTTTGTATTATTCCATTCTATATATTGTTCTGAGTAAGAAATTCTTAAAAGAAAGTCAATTGATTTACTGTATGAATGTGCATCAATTAAAGTAGTAGTTTTATTTCAGAATAAAAGCATAAACAGATTGGTGTATCCTGTAGATAAGTTCATTGTGTAATTGATGGACTGATGGACTTGATTTAATTAATCATTGTTATAGTTGATGGGGGAATTGTTGAATGGATGTGTGAATGGATGGATAAATCCATGAAAAAATGGATGGACAGACAAGAAAATCAGCTTAATGTTTCAATATTTTCTTCTTTGTTGGTAATGAGGAAAAAAATCCAACTTTTGAAACCTTATATAGGTTGTTCCCTACTTACGAACAAGTTGCGTTCCAGGAGCAAATTCGTAAGACGGATATGTTTGTAAGTCGGGGACCGACAAAGTGAGTCTCTGTTTTGTTGAGGATTTTCCGAAATTAGGATTATTCACCACCATGATTCTTTGGAACTGGTGAGGTTGATTTATTTCTCCTGCACCCCCACATGCACACACATATGATATACAGGAATTTAGATGTTTTATACATTCATGTACACACTAAAAATATTGTATATAATTGTAAACATTGGTATCTGGTGCACTGCACTGTCTATTTTCGTACAATACACGTGAGCTACTTTCGCGAGGAAATCCATAACTTGAATGTTCGTAAGTCGGGGACTACCTGTACAATTATATTTAAACTACTTACCACAGTTTATGAAAGCTCGAACATGGTAGATCTTTATTCAAGTAAGGGTGAAACCTCAAACAAGAAGAAAAAAATATTTGCTGCTGTTATAATAATAGCAGTGGATTCATTAGTAAAAGGTCTTGCAGTTTAAGTACATTTTAAGCCTTTGGATAACACTGATCACTCTGTAGACGTTAACACTAAATGACTTGGAGAAGTGCCAACTTTTATTTTAGCAGATCAGCAATTACAATGACTCTCTGAGTATAATCTTCCACATCTAATTAACCATAACAAATGCTGTTTCTTCTCGATATTGCACAGAATCTAAGTGCGGATAATCTTTGATGTTGTGGTTTACATAATTTTCATAAATTAAGCAAAGACAATATTAATGAAAGCCCTATTGTATATGCTTGTTCATGTTTCACAGAAATAGAACTGTATTCCAATAGCTAGAGGACATTTTCAAACCCATTGCTTATTAACATTTGTTAAATATTTGTCACACCTCATACAATTTCTTTAACATTTCAAGGAACATTTCCTGCAGGACTGTGTTCAGTTTTTTTGTTTGGTTCTTTTTTTACTCTATGCACATTACACAAAGCCATAACACTATAATCACTTAGGCTTCACGTTCCCATTGTGTCACTGTAGGTTGTCTGGCATGGCTCTGCGAGCCTCTGATGGTGTGCTGTGCTGTCTGGCACCAGGACGTTGGCAGTGGCTCGTTTGGGTGCTGTGGGTTGTGGGGTGGGGAGTCTATGGATTGGACTTTTTGTCCAATACATCTCATGGTTGCTCAATCAGATTGGGATCTGGGGAATTTGAAGTTGGATGGAGTCAACAGCTTTGGGGTATTTGCCTGCTGGACCCCAGACAAGATGGCCTTTGGTCCCTGTGGACATGAGTGAGACCTGGGTGCCCATGATCTTATCACCAGGTTGTTGATCTATATTTGGTGATCAGAGTTGCTGTTGATCCAATGCCTATTGAAGATGGACATAAGGCTCTAAAACATGTTCACTGCATAACTGATAAAGAACCTACCCACTGTCATTCTCTGAAGATCATCAGAACTTGACATAATATGTAATTGCTTCAGTTTTAATTGCAGTGGTTCAAGATGTGGTAATGTTAGCAGATGCAGGTGCAAAACAGCAAGCCCGTTAGTACAGAGAATTGGTTATTTTCCAATCTTTACAAAGTGTTTGATGAATATTAATCATATCATTACAGAAAACTTTAGCATAAATAGAAACAGCCATGCATTTATTATTAGCCATAGACTTTGTAGAGCATCTTTCACGCGTTAATTAGCTACAGTATGTACACTAGTTACTGCCGAAATAATCATGTTTTAGCCCTTAAACACACATACATATTTACAGTTTATGTTGAACATCATGCTGATATGAGAAAACTCAATGAAGTGTAATACTATTTTGATTAGAAACCTGGCTTATTGTATCATATTTGCTTTTTTAAAAAATTGTTCTTTATTCCTCAGGTGTGGTATTTGTTAGGATGGTTGTATTATCTTCAACTGGACAAGCCTGGTTCTGCAGAAGACTCAGAAACCTTGAAAAAATCTGCCAGAATCTACCTTACCAAAGCAAAAAAGGTAATACTTCATACACACAAATATCTGAGATCATCATTTTTTTTCAATCCGCTGATACTGGCATTCGGCAGGATTTTTTATTTTTCTTACACACAGGCACACACTCCTTGGCCTTGCTTCAATTTTTTTTCTCGCAGTGGTGAAATTTCTCTCATGCCGCTGGCAGTTGAGAGGCACAGAAACGTGTAATGAAAATAAAAAGTTGGGTTGATAGAGAGGAGCCAAGAAAGAGTTTCTAGGGAGAGGTACATGGGGGAATGGCTGGTTTATTATTGTTTTTTATTTTTTTAATCCTCTGTCTTTTCAACTCCTATAATAGCTGTTTGATGTTATTAGAGTTCAGGTTCTTGTGAAGACACCATATGGAGTCTTCTGTATAATTTTCTTTTTTTGGGGGGGCAGGGGGGGGGGGTATTTGTTTTGTTTTTTGTTTTTCTGTTGCTTCGACTACCTCACATCCTCTATTTCTGTATGAATGCTCTGTCCTTTGCTCCATCACTCCTGTCCTACCCTATTTGTCTTTCTGAAGGAGGATTTCCTTTTTTCTCATCCTTGAGCCCTACAGGATGAATCACTGTCACATACACAGTCTCTCTCTCTCTGTCCATCTTTATCAGTGCATTCAACTAGACTCCTTTCTTTTCAGCCTTTCTAAGTGACCCATGACTTCTCTGGAAGGCATGATTCATTTATTATGTTAGAAAAATAGAACATCTCTGATAAAGTATGCCAAAACACTGTTTATCATCCAGGCTCATAAGCTAGAATTGACTTGAACTCATGACCTTCAAGGGGGGTTACAAACAAAGGACCTAATGCCAAAAGTCTTTGCAAAGTAAGCTAGAATTCAGTAAACAAAAACAGGATACTGTAACACAATAATACTATAGTGTGTACATTTGAGTTTAGTTTTCCTCATGTTTCTCAAGTAGACAGACATTTGTAGTGCATAGGGTTGGGTTTTTGATTAAATGAATTTATAATATAATTGCTTTTTTATTAAGTCATCATATACACTGCCTGGACAAAAAAGGTCACCATTTCAGAAGAAATCTAAGAACATTTCCAAACGCACACAGTGTGATGTGTGATGAATTCACAGGATTGGGACTAAACAGCTATGTTTCCGTAAGAAAACCAATTATTATTGAAGCTGATCAGAATAAAGGCTCCAGTGTACTGATGAGCCTAAAGATCGGACTTTGGAGCAATGGAAAAAGGTCATGAGTTCAGATTGACTTCACTTCTTCATCTTCACTTCTTACCCTGATGACTGGGTGCATCAGGGTAAGAAGTGAAGCAGATGAAGCAATGAACGCATAATGCATAGTGCCTACTGCTTGATCTAGGTTGCTTGAGTTGGCCATGTCTAGGCTCAGCAATGTTATGTGGCAATAAAAAGAAATTAGCTGATGACCTGACTATACTAAATGACCAGGTTATCACATCAGTGGAGCAATGGAGTTTTTCTTCCCGGATGGCACAGGCATACACACGTGGACAAAAGTGTTGGTACCCTTTGGACAATGAAAGAAAAACTCACAATGGTCACATAAATAACTTTAATCTGACAAAAGTAATAATTTTAAAAAATTCTATGAATGTTAACCAATGAAAGTCAGACATTGCTTTTCAACCATGCTTCAACAGAATTATTTAAAAAAATAAACTCAACAGGCCAACACGCCAACAGGCCTGGACAAAAATGATGGTACCCCTAGAAAATACTGAAAATAATGTGACCAAAGTGACAAGGTGTGTCCACTAATTAGTATCACAGGTGTCTACAATCTATAATCAGTCAGTGGGCCTATATATAGGGCTCCAGGTAGTCACTGTGTTGTTTGGTGACATGGTATGTACCACACTCAACATGGACCAGAGGAAGCGAAGGAAAGAGTTGTCTCAGGAGATTCAAAAGAAAATTATAGACAAGCATGTTAAAGGTAAAGGCTATAAGACCATTTCCAAGCAGCTAGATGTTCCTGTGACTACAGTTGCACATATTATTCATAAATTTAAGATCCATGGGAGTGTAACCAACCTCCCTGGACGTGGCCGCAGGAGGAAAATTGATGACCAATCAAAGAGGTGGATGATCCGAATGGTAACAAAAAAGCCCAGAAAGACTTCTAAAGAGATCCAAGGTGAACTTCATGCTCAAGGAACATCAGTGTCAGATCGCACCATCCGTCATTGTTTGAGCCAAAGTGGACTTCATGGGAGACGACCAAGGAGGACACCATTGTTGAAAACAAATCATAAAAAAGCCAGACTGGAATATGCCAAACTACATGTTGACAAGCCACAAAGCTTCTGGGAGAATGTCCTATGGACAGATGAGACAAAAATGGAACTTTTTGCCAAGGCACATCAGCTCTATGTTCACAGACGGAAAAATGAAGCATATCAAGAAAAGAACACTGTCCCTACTGTGAAACATGGAGGAGGCTCTGTTATGTTCTGGGGCTGCTTTGCTGCATCTGGCACAGGGTGTCTTGAATCTGTGCAGGGTACAATGAAATCTCAAAACTATCAAGGGATTCTAGAGAGAAATGTGCTGGCCAGTGTCAGAAAGCTGGGTCTCAGTCGCAGGTCATGGGTCTTGCAACAGGACAATGACCCAAAACACAGCTAAAAACACCCAAGAATGGCTAAGAGGAAAACATTGGACTATTCTAAAGTGGCCTTCTATGAGCCCTGACCTCAATCCTATTGAGCATCTTTGGAAGGAGCTGAAACATGCCGTCTGGAAAAGGCACCCTTCAAACCGGAAACAACTGGAGCAGCTTGCTCATGAGGAGTGGGCCAAAATACCTGCAGAGAAGTGCAGAAGTCTCATTGACAGTTACAGGAATCGTTTAATTGCAGTGATTGCCTCAAAAGGTTGTGCAACAAACTATTAAGTTAGGGGTACCATCATTTTTGTGATTTCAATGAGTTGAAAAGCAATGTCTGACTTTCATTGGTTAACATTCATAGAATTCTTATTTATTATTACTTTTGTCAGATTAAAGTTATTTCTGTGACCATTGTGAGTTTTTCTTTCATTGACCGAAGGGTACCAACAATTTTGTCCACGTGTGTATTTAAGGACGGTAGGGAAAATAATAATTTGACCCCCTGTAGATTTTGCAAGTTTGCCTACTTACAAAGAAAAGAAGGGTCTATAATATTCATCATGGGTTTATTTTAAAGGTGTAACTGGTTCTACCCATTTTGCACTAGCGGCACCATGAAGCACGGACACGAGGCGAGGCCTAAAGTGTCATTTTTTAGAAAAGGTCAAAGGAAAGGGTCAGGAAAGAAGAGGAGGTGCAAGTGCAGGTCCAGTGGCAGTGCCCAGCTGGCAGGTTGGCACTTGGCTGGCAAACCAAAGTGGCAAAAGGAGCTTGCAGAGATGGCGATTTTACAGATTTCTTGACAGCATCTTCAACAATCGCAGACATTCGGCCCTGCCCAGCCCTGTTTCAGTGTGGCCACAGGCATGAGTCTATGAGACCATCCAATGTCTTGGTTGCTCTCTGTCTGGGAATGGGGGCCTTAACATTGTGACAGTGGCTTTTTCCCTTTTAAAGTCTGTGCCAAATTCACGATGGCTGGCTTCCAAACGAAACTGAAAGCCTTGGTACAGCTCATGCGCTCTGTCTGCATCTGCCTTTTTCCCAGTGATCAAATGGCTGTGTACAGTCTGGCTACCTTTAGTCCCTGGGGCATCATCGCCCCACTCACATGCCACTCGCCTTGTTAACATGCTGCAGCTTTCAGTGAACTTTCGGGCAGTTGTCACCAGACTTCTGGACACCTAGCTAAGCTCCACACCTCCTTTTAAAGAGCCTGAGGCCGATTGATGAAAATCTTCTGCCAGCCGTGCCGGATTTAATGACACCTGCAGAAAGGGAGGCCTGCAGATGTAGTGAGCTCTTTATAGTGAGCCAGGTGGGTGGAAAAGATTTGGGTGCACACTGATGCTTCTATGACTACATACTACTGTATAATATACTGTATAGTATATAGTCACTCTGTGAAGCGTCTGTGACTATATACTATACAGTATATTATAACCTCACAGCATGACATAAAAGTTGATGACACTGCTTATTGTTACATTTGTGAGGACGCTGTGTCATTCTTTTGTCCAAAAAGTCTTTAGCACAATTAAACAGGTTCCCTCCAATTCCCATTCTGTGAATTTTGGTGGTATCACATAGAATGCGCACTCTCATGTTGGTTTTTGGTATTTCCAAAAATTTGATGCTTTGAGGCAAGCCTCGAGTACGCCTGCTGGTGTTACTCATGGATTACGGGTAAAGTATGATGAAAGTCTCCTGCTAGCAGAACAACAGCTCCTCCCATTATTCGTTTTGCATCTCTGGAATCATGCATTATTTCGTGAGTGCCATTTTCTACACTGGCTTGATACCTTTAAGCCTGAATAGTTCTTCCGCCCAAAATTAAACAGGCTCCCTCCGATCACTTCCCACCTAATGTTTTCTTCTTCTTTGTTGTTTAACGGCGGTTGCAATCCAGTTGATTACATTACCACCAACTGCAGGTCTCATTCTCTCTCATCTTTCCTGCCTCGATTTTCCAGATCAGCTTTCCTTAAAAAATGTCTAATGCTTCCTTCCCTGATCATGTCTTTTCTTGTTCTGTGTCTTGAACTCTTTGTCTGCTTGATCCGGCACTCCCACACACTCTTGCTTCTCGACACATTTTCTCTCAGTACCACTCTACCACTCATTGGTTGGAGTTATGTAAGTTCATAAATCACCGCCACCTATAGAGCTCTCTTCTCTCTTGCTCTCTCCTCAGCTTCCCTTGAAAATTGCTTCCTTCCCTGATCAGTGATTTCCCATTTTAAAGAAATTTTACATCTAGGGTATCTGGAACCAGGACGTTGGGATTACGTCATGGGTTTTTGGTTCCAGCATGATTAAACGGGTTCCCTCCATGGATGAGCATGGATGAGCCTTGGTGCCTATGATCGTGTCACCAGTTTACTGGAATTGGCAATTTAATATTGATCATCATCCACTTTTTGGTACTTTTTTGCCAATTCTGCTCTCTCGTTTCCCCATCCCTTGTTACTATATTACATTACTATAGCTACATTACTATTGTTACATTCAACAAGGATCTTTGACACGCTCACAACACGGCATAAAAGTTGATAATTTTTTAAACTATAT
The DNA here is from genome assembly GCA_030347435.1 of Clarias fuscus. Classification (NCBI taxonomy): domain Eukaryota; kingdom Metazoa; phylum Chordata; class Actinopteri; order Siluriformes; family Clariidae; genus Clarias; species Clarias fuscus. The sequence goes on from CM059226.1 coordinate 16,547,273, forward strand.
ATATAAAATTTGACCTTAATACATTGAAGGTTAGAAGCTAAATGTAACTAGAGTCCTTTGTAAATGTCAATTGGTTTTACGCCTTTATTCGTGAGAAGGTTTGCTTGGGCGTGTTCCTTATTAATTATAGGGTTAATAATAGATCAAACTAAAAATGTTAACTTGACAAAGGACAGTTTTACGTAAATATATATATTCCTTATTTTCTATTCAATTTTTATTTTTTTTTATTTTTTTATATTTGAACAGGGAAGTAAAATATCTCTGAAAACACTTACTGTATGTTAAGTGCTAATTTCATAGATAAGCAAATCATACACTCTATTATTAAATGATGATAAGTTCGATATAGAGAGAGGTGGTTAGGAATAGAATCTACCACTGTTAAAGATTTTACAAAAGCGACATAAAAAGTGGCTTCACTGCGCATTGAAACTTTTCCATCTAGGGGGATCGCAAAAAATGCCAAAACATTTTATTTTAAACACACTGGTGATTATCAGAAAAATTAAGAAATCCCACCACCTTGAACAATGCTGTGCTAATGCTATTTAGTAAATTATTGCATTTTGTTTTCTCATAAAATAACTGTAATAATAATTATTATTACTGTATATTGGAATGTATAAAGGCTTTTTTTAGCCGATATGATATGAAATATCCTATTGTTTATTTCACATGCATGACAGTACTTAATCACCCCGTGAAGCAATATCGCTATAATAATAATTTTGTGCATAATAATGTCACTTATCCTGATTTGTATGTGTGATTCAGTCTGTGTGACACTGTCTAATGGCAATACTAGGCTCTCCGTCTCTTTCTCTCTCATTCTCACTCCCTCACTCTCTTCCTCTTTTTTATTTTCTTTTCCTTTGTTTCACCCCTACAGATTCTATCTCACCTTGTCTTTGTACCTTCTCTTCCTGTTTCCACATTTTTCTATTGCTACTTTCTTTTCTCTGTTACAGTCTGTGGCTTCGGGCGCAGTTCTGATTCAACTTCAGCTGCTATTCGCCATTGATTTTCTGTCTCCCGCCCGGCACTGACTTTGAAGTCTCTTTTTTTCTCTCTCCATGTATCGCTTGCTCTCTGGGCAAACAAGAAAATTTGTTGACCTAACTGTTGTGAAATGTTCTGTAAGTGTGCATGTTGAAAGTCGGAAGGCAGGATGTGATTGTGCATTTGAATCCACTCTTGTAAACTTTGTACTAAAACACTTATCAAGGTCAGTCTTCTTCTAATGTGTTTGACATGGTCAGAATGTGGTGTTGTGTGTTAGACTTCGAGTGAGTAAGAAATGAAAATTTACATAAAGCATGGCCATATGTATAAAGAAAAAATAAGCTCTAAATGATAGTAATATAAATATGGGCAGATCAGCCATAACATGATTAACACATTAAAATTATTGGTATTGCTTTTATAATTATAATTACGATTATTACTTATATTCCAGTAAAATGGTGTTCTTGTTAGTTAACTCAAGAAAGACAGACAAGGGAAAATTGTCTCTTTGCTGTGGTTCCCAGGCCATTCTCATTTCCGGGAAAACGAGAGAGCAGATGAATTGGCAAAAGAAATTAACAACCAAACAACCAAATTAATAACCAGAATTATCAGTTATATCCCAGTTGGTGATCGCATCATGGGCACCCAAGGCTCATCCATGCCTGCGGGGAATAAAAACACAATGCAGCACTGCTGTCCCAGCCTCCAGACTACCCAGATTGCAATCTAATCCCATCGTCCTGGTGCCACAGCAACACCAATGTCAATTGTTAAAAGCGCTATAAAAATAAAATTGAATTAAAGCTTTATGTTCAGTCTTTCCGCCATTTTGTTCTCTCCTATAGAAACTCTTAAGCCTCTTAAAAGTCCTCCTCTCTACTCTTAATAATATTGACCTAAGGAGCTGTTTTTAGGTCTAAGATGTTTCGTGAATCATTTTTATCTTTACTAAGATTTAGTCCTAAATTTAAGGGGAAATTCTAAGAAAATGTCATAAGTCTAATAATTTTCTTAGAATTTCATCACTAGGAGCAACATTTAGGCTTAAGCTTTGTGAATATCCAAAGCCTTGTAGTTTAACCAAATGTGGTCTTCTGCTGTTTGTTTTTTTGTGCCTATTCAAATGCTTTCATCCTATCACCACTGCAAAGAGTGATTTATTGTATATCCTTCCCGTCAGCTCAAACCAGACAGGCAATTCTCTTTTGCTCTCTCTCATCGTTAAGGCATTTCTGCCTATGGAGCTGCCACTCACTGGAACCTTTTTCTTTGCAAAAAAAAAAAAAAAAAAGTTATTGTGTGGAAAGTCCCAGGAGATCATCTGTTGCTGAAATATTCAAACCAAGCCCATCAGTTACCAACAACCATTGTAATGCTAAAATAAGTGCAATGGTGGAGCTGAAGTCATTCGACAAGCGACAACTGTGACAGTCATAGTTTGACATCACAGTATGCATCACCTCACAGTCACTTGTGGAGCAAAAGTACGTACAAGCACCATCAATGACAGAGACTCTACCCCCATGTAACTATGAGGTAGGTGTATAAAAACCTGCGTAAGTCAAGAGTCTGCAGTCAGTAGCACGCGAGACAGGGACGCGCACTGGCTGCTGGTCATCTCAGGGATACTGATGGTATGATAATACCGCTCGTCACTTATCTGAAGCAAATGTGTATGGAATTATGTGTTGCACTGCTGCCACAGATTTTCCTGATCATTGCATTAATGTGAATGTGTACAGATGTTCCTGTTAAAAGCGACATTTGTTCACATTTTTTCCCCTTGATAATCCTGCACACATGATAAAATGTTAAATTTGAACACATTGCTTGTCCTGTAAGATTTTCTTCTACTTTTCCTCAGTGACTGAAAGCAGTCTCATAAAAGTTGTAAACAGTAGTGTTCATTATGTCAGCTATTTATATTTTTAGTCAGTCTTAGTCTTGGTCTTAGACCCGGGATAAATGTTCCTGATAGTTTTTATCATATTTATTAAATTTTATCCTATTTTTGTTTTGTCAAGTTTCAGTCTACTAAACGTCTGGACATTTAATCTAGTTTTAGTCAGAGGAACCCATGTGTATTTTTCGTCTAGTTTTTATTCAATGAAAATGTCACATTTCAGCAATACGATTATTATTAATTAATCCTACAGTCAATCTAGTCTACTTAGCCATAACCCCCTTTTTAAATGTTATTCACAAATTAATTCTAATATTATAAGCATTTTAATATATCTTTTCATCTGATGTTTTCAGCTAATTATATTTATTTTTAACCATCACAACAACTGCTGCATGTCCATATTTTTTAACTACATAACTTTTTTTTTTTTTTAACGAATATACACACTTGTACTGTTGTAGCTCCTGTAGGTCACAATCATTTGCTAACCTAATAGATTAATGTGTTTGGCAACGGTTTAAAATAAAATACGTCACAACATAATCATGTTATCATGTGGTAACATGGTTACCACAAAGAGGCTGTAAAACTGGGTGATTATTATGGTATGCCTTTTCTCAGCAATTGTGTTCTCACACTGTTTCCCCTCCGATATTAGTACACATCAGCCTTTTTCTCTCCGGTTCAATATACAGAAAATATTTGAAGCGCCGTATACAGCTTTAATCAAACTTCACACACACACACGTATGAAACAGTCACACATACATACATATTATTAAGTGCTCAAACAACTACATATTAAGTGCGCGCGCACACACCTATGTCACGCACACGCAAACTCCGTGCACACAGTTTGTGTGCGCGCGTCTCAAAAAAAAAAAAAGTGTGTGAGCGGCGGAGAGTGAGTGAAGTTTGATTTAACCCTCATAAAAATGAGCCCAAGTTTGGCTCGAGTAATACTGCTGTGATGAAGAGTTAAAGATGACCGAGTTTGTAATACGGGATACGCCGCGCGCCATGAAAAGGTGTTATACCCTAAAACGTCACCCTGCCACGGATTGCCCCCAGTACGCAACCGCTATCTTCAAAGAAATGCCGCCGCGTCCTTTCATTCAACCACTACCAAACACGCCATAATTAATTAACAGAGTATCGCAGCGGATTGTGACGAAAATTAAATGTTGTCGAGAATGAAGTCAGATATATTATTCGTTTTTTTTAAACCACATTATAGTCTCGTCCCTTTTCGTCAAAGATATTGCATGCTGATTTCGTCACTGTTACTGTTCACTGCTATCAGTATCGTCGTCTCGTCTTATGTCGTTACACTAGTAAACAGGCACTATAGTAAGATCGGTGCTAACGCCTATATATAGCATTGCAACTGTGACATTTTTTTCAACAAAAATGATTGAAACAGTGTAAAATGATGCAACCAACACCTAAAACAGCGACAGTAATAATTATTGTGGCATAAGGGACCAAGACCAGAGTGGTGCCTGTGGTTGATTGAGCTCTTGGCATCAATAAAATAATTATGATAGAATACTGAAAATGATTTCAGGACGCCACACAGCCCAAGAGGTGAAGAAAACCACACTGATGAATACTGGACAAAACACATGGACAAAATTGTTGGTACCCTTCGGTCAATGAAAGAAAAACTCACAATGGTCACAGAAATCACTTTAATCTGACAAAAGTAATAATAAATAAGAATTCTATGAATGTTAACCAATGAAAGTCAGACATTGCTTTTCAACCATGCTTCAACAGAATTATAAAAAAAATGAACTCATGGAACAGGCCTGAAAAAAATGATGGTACCCCTAACTTAATAGTTTGTTGCACAACCTTTTGAGGCAATCACTGCAATCAAACGATTCCTGTAACTGTCAATGAGACTTCTGCACCTCTCTGCAGGTATTTTGGCCCACTCCTCATGAGCAAGCTGCTCCAGTTGTTTCCGGTTTGAAGGGTGCCTTTTCCAGACAGCATGTTTCAGCTCCTTCCAAAGATGCTCAATAGGATTGAGGTCAGGGCTCATAGAAGGCCACTTTAGAATAGTCCAATGGTGTTTTTAGCTGTGTGTTTTGGGTCATTGTCCTGTTGCAAGACCCATGACCTGCGACTGAGACCCAGCTTTCTGACACTGGCCAGCACATTTCTCTCTAGAATCCCGTGATAGTCTTGAGATTTCGTTCTACCCTGCATAGATCCAAGACACCCTGTGCCAGATGCAGCAAAGCAGCCCCAGAACATAACAGAGCCGCCTCCATGTTTCACAGTAGGGACAGTGTTCTTTCCTTGATATGCTTCATTTTTTCGTCTGTGAACATAGAGCTGATTTGCCTTGGCAAAAAGTTCCATTTTTGTCTCATCTGTCCATGTCCATGACATTCTCCCAGAAGCTTTGTGGCTTGTCAACATGTAGTTTGGCATATTCCAGTCTGGGTTTTTTATGATTTGTTTTCAACAATGGTGTCCTCCCTGGTCGTCTCCCATGTAGTCCACTTGGGCTCAAACAACGACGGATGGTGCGATCTGACACTGATGTTCCTTGAGCATGAAGTTCACCTTGGATCTCTTTAGAAGTCTTTCTGGGCTCTTTTGTTACCATTCGGATTATCCATCTCTTTGATTTGTCATCAATTTTCCTCCTGCGGCCACGTCCAGGGAGGTTGGCTACAGTCCCATGGATCTTAAATTTCTGAATAATATGTGCAACTGTAGTCACAGGAACATCTAGCTGCTTGGAAATGGTCTTATAGCCTTTACCTTTAACATGCTTGTCTATAATTTTCTTTCGAATCTCCTGAGACAACTCTTTCCTTCGCTTTCCTCTGGTCCATGTTGAGTGTGTTACGCACCATGTCACCAAACAACACAGTGACTACCTGGAGCGCTATATATAGGCCCACTGACTGATTACAAGATTGTAAACACCTGTGATGCTAATTAGTGGACACACATTGAATTAACATGTCCCTTTGGTCACATTATTTTCAGTATTTTCTAGGGGTACCATCATTTTTGTCCAGGCCTGTTCCATGAGTTAATTTTTTTAAATAATTCCATTGAAGCATGGTTGAAAAGCAGTGTCTGACTTTCATTGGTTAACATTCATAGAATTTTTATTTATTATTACTTTTGTCAGATTAAAGTTATCTCTGTGACCATTATGAGTTTCTCTTTCATTTTCTTTCACCCCTAGAAAAGACTGAAAATAATGTGACCAAAGAGATATATTAATTCAAGGTGTGTCCACTAATTAGCATCACAGGTGTCTACAATCTTGTAATCAGTCAGTGGGCCTATATATAGGGCTCCAAGTAGTCACTGTGTTGTTTGATGACATGGTGTGTACCACACTCAACATGGACCAGAGGAAGCGAAAGAAAAGAGTTGTCTTCAAAAGAAAATTATAAGCAAGCTATAAGACCATTTCCAAGCAGCTAGATGTTCCTGTGACTACAGTTGCATATATTATTCAGAAATTTAAGATCCATGGGACTGTAGCCAACCTCCCTGGACGTGACCGCAGGAGGAAAATTGATAGCAAATCAAAGAGATGGATAATCCAAATGGTAATAAAAAAGCGCGTAAAGACTTCTAAAGAGATCCGAGGTGAACTTCATGCTCAAGGAACATCAGTGTCAGATCGCACCATCCGTCGTTGTTTGAGCCCAAGTGGACTACATGGGAGATGACCAAGGAGGACACCATTGTTGAAAACAAATCATAAAAAAGCCAGACTGGAATATGCCGAACTACATTTTGACAAGCCACAAAGCTTCTGGGAGAATGTCCTATGGACAGATGAGACAAAAATGGAACTTTTTGCCAAGGCACATCAGCTCTATGTTCACAGACGGAAAAATGAAGCATATCAAGAAATGAACACTGTCCCTACTGTGAAACATGGTTCGGTAATGCATAGGCCTCAGGATTGTGGTATTTTTTTATTATGTTATTATGAAAAGATCAATTTTAACCAGTATAAAGTCACTTTGTAGTGACTGAATCTTTTATAGTGACTTAATTTTTTTGTGCACTGTGAGGCCAAAAACATTGCACATGTTCATATTTTGTTGACCCGCCTTTAACTTTGATGATGGTGCACATTCACGTTTTATAGTGTCTCACTATTTATTTATATTCAGAGCTGCATTAATTTTTGGCCAAGATCTTATATTGATGAAGGGATAGCAAGTTGCTTCTCGTTTCTTTATCAACATATCCCTACTGTGAAACATGGAGGAGGTTCTGTTATGTTCTTTGCTGCATCTGTCACAGGGTGTCTTGAAAATATGCAGGGTAGAATGAAATCTCAAAACTATCACGGGATTCTAGAGAGAAATGTGCTGGCCAGTGTCAGAAAGCTGGGTCTCAGTCGCAGGTCATGGGTCTTGCAACAGGACAATGACCCAAAACACACAGCTAGAAACACCCAAGAATGGCTAAGAGGAAAACATTGGACTATTCTAAAGTGGCCTTCTATGAGCCCTGACCTCAATCCTATTGAGCGTCTTTGGAAGGAGCTGAAACCTGTCGGCCGGAAAAGGCACCCTTCAAACCGGAAACAACTGGAGCAGCTTGCTCATGAGGAGTGGGCAAAATACCTGCTGAGAGGTGCAGAAGTCTCATTGACAGGTTACAGGAAATCGTTTGATTGCAGTGATTCCCTCAAAAGGTTGTGCAACAAACTATTAAGTTAGGGGTACCATCTTTTTTTGTCTAGGCCTGTTTCAGGAGTTGTTGTTGTTTTTTTTTTTTTAATAATTCCGTTGAAGCATGGTTGAAAAGCAATGTCTGACATTCATTGGTTAACATTCATAGAATGTTTATTTATTATTACTTTTGTCAGATTAAAGTTATCTCTGTGACCATTATGAGTTTTTCTTTCATTGACCGAAGGGTACCAACAATTTTGTCCACGTGCATATTATGTGGTAGAATTTTCTCCACATCAGTAGGAGGCATTCTCTGCAGGAGGTTTAAGTGCACACACATTTGTGAAAGAAAGAACAGTGTAAGAGTATTAATCCATGTTATCAGTTTAGCTTCGAGGAAGAGATAGTGTATGTGTGCGCATTTGTACATGCCGTGTGGACATTAAGGTCAGTTTTGGATCAAGCATCTCTTGCCAAGTAGTCGATCAGAAGAGGAGAAAGAGCATGAGATAAAAAGCTGCTGAAAGTCAGAGATAAAAGCTTGGAGATGGTGATTAAAGAAGGAGACAAGTCAGGGACAAGTCATAGATCATAATCTGGTTGATCTAAGCATAGAGAAAAGAGAATGAACAGAAAAACATGGCAAAATTATATTCATTTCATTTATGTTGCAATCTGATTTGTATTTTAAAACAAGGGGGGGGGGGGCGGTCAAGAAATGTAAAATGTGTCGGAAATAGTATAACCATTATGCTACAGCTGCATGTATTACAGTGTCATGTTGAAACAGTAAACCTTATTGTTACGCTGGATACAAAATTGAAAAATTAGAGAAATTGTTTAACCATGCGGTACCCAGAGGGTTCAGTAATGCATAGGCCTCAGGATTGTGGTATTTTTTTATTATGTTATTATGAAAAGATCAATTTTAACCAGTATAAAGTCACTTTGTAGTGACTGAATTTTTTATAGTGACTTAATTTTTTTTGTGCACTGTGAGGCCAAAAACATTGCACATGTTCATATTTTGTTGACCCGCCTTTAACTTTGATGATGGTGCACATTCACGTTTTATAGTGTCTCACTATTTATTTATATTCAGAGCTGCATTAATTTTTGGCCAAGATCTTACATTGATGAAGGGATAGCAAGTTGCTTCTCGTTTCTTTATCAACATATCCCATTGTTACGGAAAATGTTACCGTGTTTCATAAGGGTCAAGTTGTTGGCCAGAAAAACACTGAGGAGATTGATTAAATGACTGGAATTATTTTGACTGATTATTTTATTTCTTTATTTTAAGAAAGGATGCACCCATTATGCAATAGTGGCCACTGTACAATCCACTGGAAGGCAGTGTTGTAATCTGGGGTTTCTTCACTTGGTTAGGTCTAGGCTCTGCAGTGTTGTTTGGCAATAAAATGAATGACCTGAATGACCACCGTATCACATATATGGTTTCTTTACACGTATGAGTTTTTCTTCCCTGGTGGAATGGGCCTTTTCCAGAAAGACAATATCAAGATTTACCAGGCTCAAAGTGTCTGAGTGGTTCTGGGAGCATGAGCAATTAATTTTATACATGACCTTAATCCCTTTGGAAGGTTTTGGGATGTGCTGAAGAAGAATTTAGGGAGTGGTTTGGCTCTCCCATCATGAATATAAGATCTCGGTCAAATATTAATACAACAAATAAAAAATGAAATGTTGGGACCATTGCATAAGGCTGTCGTAATCAAAGCTAAAGGCAGTCCAACAAAATAGTTAATGTTTTTGTGGTCAGGCATTGTAAATTATAATTATTTATAACATCTAACATTATTTATAATTTTTGTATTTATTTATTTATAAAATGCAGAATATTTATATTTGAAGTGACAACACATTATACGCAAATATTTTCCAATATACCGTAAACAAGTATGTTTACCTTTTAAAATTATAATTTGTAAGATATTTTAGCTTATTTTTTTAATTCAGTATTTTTTAAATTTTATTTATAAGCCAGAAATCGGCAGTGGGGACTTCCCAGATATCTCCATGAACAAAAGTGGCGGAGAAGTTCTGGAGCAGGCCTTAAAGACAATTTAAATAAATAAACTCGACTTCTGGTGACTGTCATTGCCGCAACACGGTGCTGTTCATCATGTACAGAACTGAGGACATGGGTGGCAGATGTAGCCAGCTACAGTAGCAAGCACTTCTTGAGCAACAAAGTGGACCTTAAATCTAATTCTTTGTCTATGGATTAATCTCGGAATGTGTTCTACTGCCTCAGTTACCTATTTGATGCTGGTGCAGGGCTACAGCATTTCTTCTTAGTATAGGGTGTCCAGCTGGTTTCTGGTGCTGGTCCATTAGTGGAAATTGGAGGCCACCTGGGTTAGAGGCCACAGTGACGGAGGATGTCATCCCTGAGTTGGTTGTTGTGTGTGATGTCCACAGCGAGAAGGGCAAAGTATTCCCAGGGAGAGCTTGGGCCCAATTCTATCTTGGTGAACCCTCAAAATGAGTGAGGTAGGTTTGGATGTCATGATCTCAAGTACGCTTGGGGATGAGACGTTGGGCATCATGCCATTTTTGAACATTTTGTATAGATTCTTTTTTCAGACTGCTTATGTTCCATAAATATTTGCTATGCATTGATTTAATACCTTTTTTGTGATCTTCGGTAGATGAATCATATTGGATCTGGCTTCACTTTCTCTCTTTCAATCCCATACTCTCTCTCTCTCTCTCTCTCTCTCTCTCTGCTTATTTATTTGCCAGTAAATGTCACTAAATGTTGCTTTCTGATTTCTATTAACCTCTGTGTTCAGCTTAATATGAGGTGTGATAAAAGCTTTTTGAAGTCAGCTAAACCTTTTAATCATGCCAAAGCACATACTGTATAAACACAATCTGTTTGAAAATTTGTAAAATGTGCATATGTGTGGGCTGTCTGTCTATGCAGATAATTCCACACATAAAATGCACAGTTGGAGCCTTTATGATCTCTAAAATTTCTTTTGGCCTCAAGCCTTTCTTTCTCTCTCTCTCTCTGTATATGTGTGTGTGTGTGTGTTTGTGGGTATTGAGCACTTTTTGAGGATCAATAATAAAACTAATACATGTGAAACTAAAGACTGTGTGTACAGATCAAGGTCAAGAGCTTAAGGTAATGTTTACATTAAACATTGGGTAAAAAATGGGGTGAAAAATGGGGTAAAATGTGATCTCAGGAAGCATGAGCTTTGACCATGGTGTGGTTGTTGGTGACCGATTGTCTGATTTGATAGTACTGTATTAAACCCCAGGGATCACACACACACAGTGTTGAAGGTCTATACAAAATATTGCAAAAAAAAAAAAAAACAGCGGCTTGTTAATGGGAGAGGTCAGAGGTCAAGTAACCACTCTTTACAACCATGTGAGCATCTCTGCACACATTCCATGTTGTAAGGCAGCAAGAGACTACTTCTTGTGTTTACGGTTTTCACCTTTCTAGTTTTGTGTGTGTGTGGAGAGAGAGAGATATGACTTGGGTGTTCAAAGTAGCTCCAGTCTGACAGACTCGAAGCCTTATCCATTACTTAATCTCGGTAATGAGAGATGCTGCAACTGTTGCCTCACTGTCTGCAGGTTCCAACGATTGATCACCCAGGAGTATGTTTATGCTTATTTTATTACTCTGCAGTGTGGCACTACGATTCATCATTGGAGTGTATCACGTGTTTGATCTTAACGGCTAATTGGTTGTAACTCTTTAAGCTAGCTGTCTACCTGTTTTTGTATGCATTTTCTTTCTTGTGGTGATGATTTTCTTTCTCTCCCAACTCTCAACATTTTATGCAAAATTAATTAACTAAAGTAGTCTGTGGTGTTATACAGTATTGTGCAAAAGTCTCGAGCCATCCCTGGTGTCTCATATTTTGCTTCCGAAGAGCCAGAGTTTCTTGTTTTTTTTTTTGGGGGGGGGGGCTCCCATTTTTGGCATTTTCAGTTTAATCCGTGTACCAGACCTGCTTCAGAGGAATGTTTTATTGCTTGTTAAGCCACACAGTGATCTATGAATCATTCACGCATAACAAAACATCTAACATAAAGAGAGGCATGAACCAGTGAGAAACAGGTGAGGAGGATGACGGACGATCTGGCCGGTGGTTAGTATACTGGTGATGCTAATTGCTAAGTGGTTGGAACAGACAAAGGAAGAAATGAGGTTGCTGCTGAGGTTATTTATTTTCCTTTCACAGTAAAACATTTGTTCTCATTTATTTAATTTACTGTAATCCACATTTGAAGAATGTGAAATGAGAAATGAGGGGTTGCTTAAGACTTCTGCGTAGTACTCTTATTTTATGTTCTGCAGGAATTGCTGTTTTTATCACACACTTCTGAAGTGATGAGACATACGAGGGGAAATTCAGTCACCCTTTCTTCTGGCAGGGACTGTGTCGCTTGATATATAATTTGCAGTTAATAATGACACAAATTCATTTGTGTTTGGAAAGTTTACTTCACCAAGAGAATCAAGGAGATAAAGGGAAACAAAAATCATATAATGGCTTCATTATTGACTAATTATTGTGCCACTAGGAGCACCGTCATAGGGTAGGACTAGTGCTATCATGTTCTATCAATATTAATGAGGCAATTGCACTGATATCAAATCAATACCAGGTTCTTGTGCTTGTTCACCTTAGCTCCTGATGAAAGACGTTTATCCTATCAGGATCATCCCTTAATTTGTTACTTGTATGTCCTTGTATGCCTCTAACCATTTCTTTCTTTATGTGTTCCAGTTCTACATGAAGATGCATTGTGAGGACGTGCCCATGTTGGAGCACACTGAGCTGCTGTTAGAAGAACTTGGAGGTGATTTGTTTGCTGCTGATGGTGATGGTGATGGTGATGCTGAGTGGATTGTTGAAGCTATTGAGCAAGAAGACTTCATTCCGAGCAGTGAGGATGAGGATGAAGAGAAGGAGGAGGATGCCATGGAGCACTGAATACGTTTAAATCTGTAATTTGCCTTCATTGTCCTATGTGGTTCTCTTCCATTTCATCTTAGTACAATTTTTTTTTTTCTTTTTTCTTTTTTTTTAATCCTAGTTTTGGACAGAATTTTGTTAAAAATTTCTCACGGATGCAAAGAATAACAAACACATCAAAGAGAATAAAAGACAATAAGGATGTAATCCAACTTTGCCAAAGCTGCCAAGAACTTTGTTTTGATTAATAATTATAACAATTCAGTTAGGCGTCACAAAAATGGGATGAAAAAAATGGAGTTTGTTAAATACATGTGACCCTCCTGCACTACTTTAACCATGACGCTAATAATCATTTTGTAATCATAATTACACAAATTTTCATGGTTTCCTCTGTGTAATGAGTTAGAAATGCCATCAGGGATTAAAAATGACTTTTTAAATCAAATGCTATCCTGATCATATTCTTTTTTAGAAGTATGTATTATGCTAATAATAACAGCCTCAGATGCTGTTAAATATGTATATCATTGGTACAAGCTTTTATCTGATGACACTTAAACAAAATAGCAAGTATTAAAGAAATAGCCAGGAAAATGCATATTGGCTGATTAATGAATCACTTCTTTATGATCATGTTGCAGTGCAGGCAGAAAAAAAGAAAAAAGAAGGGGGAAAAAAAAGCTTTAAGTCACTAATGAGCAAACCGTACTCTCCTAAATGACATGAGGAAGAAGACTTAAAGGAATCTTAAAGAAGAACCAATCCCTTTCTTTGTGACACCAGATAGTGGGATTACAATGCATTTTAGAAACAAGAGTGAGGTTTGGGCAAAGTATTAATAATAATAGTAATTATATTATTATTATTATTATTATTATCCTTAGGGTGTTATCCATGTACTGTAGGATAATCTACAGCAGAAAGTGAGTCATTAGTGCAGATACTTCAAATAGATGTAGAAAGATGAATTTTGTCAGGAGCAGGTAGCAGGAGTACACACAACATTAAAACCAGTAACATTTAAACTATCTACTGTAGGTTTTGTTTTCCCGTTGTGCCACCAGGTCAACACTGGCCCCTTAAGAAAAGGCTCCGCAGAACCTCTGGGGGTGTGCTGTGGTGGCTGGCACCAGGATGTTGGCAGCAGATACCTTGGGTGCTATGGGTTGTGCGATTGGGTTGGGCCTCTCTGGATTGGATTTGTTTGTCTTCAGTCTGTTTGAGACCCAAGGACTTTGGAGTCTGGTCACTTTTCCTGATGGACCCTGTGCGCAGTGGGCTGTGGTGCACTGGTATCTAGACACACCTTGTGTGTGACACCCATGTGAGATATGATAGACAACACATCCTCTACCTTCACTTTGGTCCATGAAGGTTTATGGCTTTTTACAAAACCTTTTTATTTATAATCTTTAGAAGCACTGTTCTTCTTTATCATGGAATAAATTGAGTCATAACTCAAACATAATAGTTAAAAAAAAAAAAAAATCTTGAGCTCTGTTGAAAGCCAGTATTTGCATTATCTCATTATTGCCTCATTATCGTGCTAAGCTTTCTCAAGGCCAAGTCCTCTGTCCTCAGCATGGTTATTATTTCTTTGTAAGATAATGGCTATTACTAAGACTAGACTGTAAGACTGAATTAAATTCTATATATGGCTACTGAGCATTTCAAACACTTGGTGAATAGGAAGCTGAAGAAAATCCTTGTTTTCTTAATAAAAAAAGCAATCCAAAGTAGATATTTTAAACCTAAAGCTCAATAAAATCTTTAAAACTTTAAAATACTGTACTCGGAGAGGTACAAAATCCTTTCATGAAAGTTAATTAATATGCCTTGCTTTAAAAACTCGTGTTTTGAACAGAATCTTAGTAGGAGCAATGAGGCTAATTTGGTAAATTTTTCTTTTAAAGGAGTGGCTATGGAGAATTGCATTGATTTACAAAAACATTAGTCAAATTAGACACATGATGTCAAATGAGAAGGCATTCCAATCCATGAAAAAAGTGTTAATTCAGGTTGAGGTGAAGGCCACGTGCGTTCTTCCATACAAACCATGTCTTTATGAACCTTGCTTTATACACATGTCAGGCATGAAAAAGGTTTAGCCCTCTTATTTTCAGGGAAAGAATTTGTAGTGCTACAGCAATTCTGCAGGGATGTACAGGCGTTGGACAATGAAATCGAAATGCCTGGTTTTAGACCACAATAATTTATTAGTATGGTGTAGGGCCCACCTAGCACAAGTATTGGGCCTAGGGAATGCCATGATATTGCAGCCCAAACCACCACTGATCCACCCCATGCTTCACTCTGGGCATGCAACAGCCTGGGTGTTACGCTTCTTTGGAGCTTCTCCACACCGTAACTCCCCTGGATGTGGGAAAAACAGTGAAGGTGGGCTCATCAGAGAACAATACATGTTTCACATTGTCCAAGATTTTCGCTGCTGGCACCATTGATACCGACATTTGGCCATTGGCACGAGTGACCAAAGGTTTGGCTATAGCAGCCCGTCCATGTACATTGACCCTGTGGAGCTCCTGACGAACAGTGTTGGTAAAAACAGGAGAATTCAGGTGCACATTCAATTCTGCAGTGAATTGGGCAGTTGTGGTTATATGTTTTGTGGATACAATCCAGGGTTAGCACCCAGACGTCCCTTTCAGACAGCTTCCTCTTGCGTCCACAGTTACTCCTTTTGGATGTGGTTCGTCCTTTTTGGTGGAATGGTGACATTACCCTGGATACCGTGGCTTGTGATACATCACAAAGACTTGCTTTTTTGGTCACATTTGCGCCAATTGCAAACAATTCTGATATGTCACACATTATGTTGTGTGCATTGCAATATTTTAAGCAAAACTGTGCTATTTCTCTGCTAATTAAACCCTCACACTCTGCTCTTACTGCTGGAATGTGCAATCAATGAAGATTGGCCACCAGGCTGGTCAAATTTAGCCATGAAACCTCCAACACTAAATTGGCCAGTTTCTCAGTTTCATTGTCCAACCCCTGTAGTTCTGAACACTTTGTTTCACTTCAAAAAAAAAAAAAAAACGATGTGCATGTTTGTGTTCATTGCATCATAATTCCTTGTTTTCAAGGACCAATATTAACTGAAGGTCAAGGGCAATATACAGAGCTCTTTTTCTCAACCTTCATACTGTATGTTTGCTTCTTTGTGCTGTTTGTTTTGCTTTCTCTTAATATTAATTTAGTTATCTGCGTAAATATCACATAAAATGCTTCATATTAAAACACCATGTGCGAGTGTTTTTTCATTATTATTATTATTAATTTTGAAGATTGTCATCTTATGCTCAAGGGCCAGTGAAGTCTATTAATTCTCTAGCGGGAAAATAAAATTCCACTGCCACAAGGCTAATGATGATCACTCAGACTGAAAGAAATGACCTTTAAGCATGAAAGGGGCACCATGGGACTGTAATGTCAAGAGCCGATGAGTGGTTGACTTAAAATTGCCTTAAAAATAAACAATTTTAGCTGTGCATAAAATGAGAGTAGAGAATCTTAATAAAACAACGGGCATGGAAAACTGTCTAATCAAAACAGCCCAAAGATCATAATAATTGTCTCACAACAAAGCAAGCATGAAAAAATAAATATAAATAAACAAATGCATATTTACAGGGCTGAGAACAGGACAAACCCGCAGTGACGTCCCATATTGATTTTCTGAAGAGCTGTTTTGAAGCTGTAGGAGGTCTGGTCGTTGCCTACAAGTCTACAAACATGTTTATTTCTTTTGTAAAGTTGGACATTTTAACATGAGGTCAATGGTGATTGAATCAATTTTGGAGTGATTTAAGGAGCATTCAAAGACCGGTCATTCAAGAAGGTGCATGTTTTGGCACTTCTTTGTTGGACTCATTTTTCAGAACCAGAAGTTGCTCATTGTGTGGAGATGATACAAGGGCTATCCATAGCCCTTAACAGGAAAGTCCAATGGCATTTGGGGTAATGTAGCAAACTGTTAACCAAAGCTAAATTTCTTAGTCTAATAATTATAGATAATTAATAATAGATCCAACAGAACATTTTGAAGAATGATTGAATTTAAAAAGTCATCTTAGAATTCATTATAAAATATATCTTAGAAGGGCATAAAAGATCACATGTTAATTATAAGGATTTATCTGCAAGTTCAGGGTGAATGTTCCCTTAAAGTGTACAAGCAGCTAAAATGTTCACAGTTAAACTTTCCCAAAGCAGCAGCCCTTTGTATGATACATCAAAACACTGTACATAAAGCTTGAATGTTGAAGGAAAACTTTTTTACTTAAAGTGCACTACTACAGTACTTTGCTTGTACACAATCAGTGAGAAATTAATAATTTTGTTTGCTGGTAACCTGGCTGTTAGCTTCAAACTAAAAATTGCAAAAACATACTTTAATTCATGAGCCAGAAATCTGGTAACAAAAATCAACTAAAACCAGGTTTGTGTAGAAATGACAAGATTGCCCATGAGAAAAGATTAGATAATTATATTAGTAATAAATGTAAAACATTTTGTCAGTAGCATCCACCTTTTTATTTTTGCTTGTTTGTTCAAAAATACAGAACACAATGCATTTCTCTGGTGCTATTGTTCTGTCTTTTGATTCCATTTGCTTCTTCTAGTTCCATTTAGCAGCTTACATTTACAGAAAATAAAAAATGCCACCAACAAATCCCTATATACACATCTGATTCACTTTGTGCAGTTGGGTTGATTTATAATCTAAACGGTTCTCATTGTAGCACACTAGAGCTTTCTTAAAAATAGGCTGGGAGACACATTACCTCAATTAAGCCGTCTTTTTAGACATTTATGATTTTTTTTTTTTGGCATAAATTGTGCTAAACGCACGCAATCACCTACTGATGTATGATGTGCTACATCAGTTATATATTCTGGCCACCTCCTGTTTATTTTTCCTTTCTGATTTTATGGGTGTCATGGTTGTGCACTGAGTAGTATCTCACAGTGCCAGGGTTAATAGCTTGTTCCTCAACCATGGTTTCTGTATTTGTGAAGTTTCTGTGCATGTTTTCTCCATGTCTTACTGGGATTCCTCTGTTTCTCTCTGTTTTTTTCCCCATTTGCCAAAAAAACATGCCAATAGGTGGAGTGGTGACTCAATTACTACTAGGTGTGAATGGCAGCCTGCTAAATACTGGCATCCCATCCTTACAGCAGACATTTGTTGGACAGGCTCCTGATCCAGATGAATGAATGAATAGTTATGATATTTAATATTTATTTATAAAATTATAAATACTGTCCAATAAATTACTAGGTTTGACATGTTGAGATTCTTTTCAACCCACCATGGTTGTAAAGATTTTTTTTTTTTTTTTTTTTTTATGCTGTAGCTTTCCTTACAGCTCAACCAGTGTAGTAATTCTCCTGGGGGAAAAAAAAAAAGAAGAAATAATTTCCACCCACAGACTGTCAGCCACTCAATGTTTTTGTTTTTCACAAGAAGTAACGGTTGTGCATTAAAATTCCAGGAAATCAGCAGGTTCTGACCTATTCAAACCAGCCTGTCTGGCACAAACAATCATGACACTCAAAGTCACTGAACCTCTTGACCTGTATCTGCATGCATTTTGTCCGTTGCACTACTGTCATATTATTGGCGGATTTTATAATTGCATGAAAGAGCAGAAACACTGGTGTTCTTATTAAATTGGCCTGTATGCTTATATAACTTAAAAATATTACATCAAAGAAAATATCCTCTTGTCATCAAGTAAAGGCTAAAACATTTAGTTTGTTATGCCAACATAGAAAGGACAAGGGCTGAAGGTTATCAACCAGAACAGAAAACCCACTCATTCTGATTTGCATGGTGGCTGAAGGACTTAGCTTGCACCGACCTACTGACCTTGCTAAACCTAAAAAAAATACATAAACATACCTTATCAGTTTACCCACTGTTTCAGGTGGTTTGGGTACAGAAACAGTATATGCTTTCCGTCACTTCCCAATGTAGCATAGAGTAGTGAGGATAATGATAAGCTAGTTTGCTTTCTGACTAAATAGTATTTTATTAATGGCAAAATGTATTTAATATCAGTATATTGTTTTGATCTTCCAAAATGTTGCATAAGTTTCATTTGTATGTAAATTACATTAAAAAAAAAATTTTTAATGCAAAAACCCATGATGAATACAGCAGTCACTGAGCACTTGAACCTTCAGGATATTTGAGGATAAAACAGCACTATTAGTGATGGCTGCATGTGGTTCAAGCCTGCAGTTTGGTAAGTTGCACATATTTTATTTATTTATTTACTTATTTATTTATTTTGTATTTTGGTGGAAAGACTATTCCAATGCATTTCTTATTTATTATTATCTAATATAAGAGAGTATGTAGGTTTTTCATGTTATCAGTGCATATTACAGTAATCATATTAAATAATATTGTTTTAATATTTTTTTCTGAAGACACTAAATGTAAAAGTATTTATTCAGTGGCGGCCGGGAAATACGAGGCGCATGGGCACCGCGCCCTTAAAGTTAGGCAGAGAAGAATGCTACTTTAACATGTAATTATTTAACATAACAATTATTTATTTTAATAATGAAATAAAGTCATTTAGTCACAATATTCCACTGTATTTCTTAATATAATTTATTTACAATTAAAAAAAATCTAAACTATATGACATTCATTTGTGTTCGTGTACGCGGGGTGCCGGACAAACGGGTAGGCACGTACATTTTTAAAAACCATGTGATTTGAGGCTGAGCTCTAATTGGATTTTTTCAAATCATCCTTGGGGCGCAGCACTGTGCGCCCCGAACCCTCGCACTTTTGAATCAATATTGTTTTTAAATATTTGGGCTCATGTGATCGGACCATTCTCAACGAGTCTTATTAATGGTCAGCAGATTGTTAGTTAATGTATTGAATAGTGATTGACGTGGAAGCCAGCTAAATATGAGAGGAAATTCTGTCAAGTCTTTGCTAAAATACCCCTTCGCAAGGCGATCGGACGAAGAAAGAAAAAAAGTTTAAGAGCTTGGACCAGACGACCTGATCTTCTAATCAAGCAGCAGTCAAGTGATCATGGCCGAGCTTACACCCGGTGCTTTTCCAGCACTTCTTATGGCTATTTACAGGCGATTATTAAAAGTTTAACTTTAATTTTGTTTGCACACCCTCCAAAAAATTTGGCACCAGCCGCCACTGTGATAAATGTATCTGTAATAAATCAAATTAATTTCATTTAGAGACTTAGGTCCAAAATTTAACATCAGCAATTTTGTTCAGAAATTTCTACATATTCAGAAAGCTAAATGCTTGTAAGGATCGATAGCAAAGTATCGATTCTGATCCTGATTGTGCAGTTTTGAGAAACAATCTTCATATTTAAAAAGTCAACAACAGCCACCGTGTGTAAGAGGTAATGTTATTTACTTCATTTTATTTACTATTGTTTTTAAATTGGTTTGCTTGGATAGGAACTGTTTTTCTTTCCACCTTGTCGCTCTGCTTCAATTAGCTCAGAGAAAGGCAAGCAGGGAAACAGATTCTGCCATTTAGTCAGTCCCACAGTGGCAGAAAGGAAGAGAAAGGAAAGGAAGCATTGTTTGGAGCTATTTCACTCTTGTAAACAACAATGTAGCAAAGATATGACATATGTCAAAGGTCGGTATGGTCTTTTGCCAAAACCACAAACATAAAAAAAAAAACACATGAAAACCTGTCACCCAAAAAGAGCCACAGGAGTTACAGTGAGAACAAGCAGAAAGAATTCAGGCTGATTCCCTCACATCTGACGGAAGGTTTTCAGAGAGGCATATATTATTCAAGTTTTCTGTGAAAATACTAGGTTATTTTTACCATTTAAGAAGTAAGCAGGAAAATACTTGTTATTTCATAAGGGGCAGAATATTTCCCTGTATGCTCAGAGTACGGTGAATTCATGTATATAAGGACAGTTTTTGTCATTTTAATTAGGTTTGTTTCATGGCATGGGATTTTAAAATCAGCCCAACACACCACATGTAGAAAGGATTTGGCCAAACCTGGTACCTATTGAATTCAGGTGTTTCAATCAGCCACTTATCCGCAGTGAAGGACAATCTTAATGCTTCAGCATACTGTACCATCTTGGACAATGGTACGCTTCCAACTTTGTAGCAACAGTTTGGGGAAGGCATGCACTTTTCTATTCCAACACGACTATGCCCCAGTGCACAAAGCAAGGATTATAGGCACAGTTTGGCACAGTTTGATGAGTATATAAAACAATATTTGAAACACATTTCTTTTTTGTTTTTTTTTAAAGCATGAAATATGTCTGAAGTTGACCTTAATTATGCATTAACGTAATATAATGGTGTGTTATGATTATGATGTCATTACACACGTGGACAAAATTGTTGGTACCCTTCGGTCAATGAAAGAAAAACTCACAATGGTCACAGAAATCACTTTAATCTGACAAAAGTAATAATAAATAAGAATTCTATGAATGTTAACCAATGAAAGTCAGACATTGCTTTTCAACCATGCTTCAACAGAATTATAAAAAAAATGAAAACTCAAAAACTCATGGAACAGGCCTGGACAAAAATGATGGTACCCCTAACATAATAGTTTGTTGCACAACCTTTTGAGGCAATCACTGCAATCAAACGATTCCTGTAACTGTCAATGAGACTTCTGCACCTCTCTGCAGGTATTTTGGCCCACTCCTCATGAGCAAGCTGCTCCAGTTGTTTCGGGTTTGAAGGGCGCCTTTTTCAGCTCCTTCCAAAGATGCTCAATAGGATTGAGGTCAGGGCTCATAGAAGGCCACTTTAGAATAGTCCAATGTTTTCCTCTTAGCCATTCTTGGGTGTTTTTAGCTGTGTTTTGGGTCATTGTCCTGTTTCAAGACCCATGACCTGCAACTGAAACCCAGCTTTCTGACACTGGCCAGCACATTTCTCTCTAGAATCCCTTGATAGTTTTGAGATTTCATTCTACCCTGCACAGATTCAAGACACCCTGTGCCAGATGCAGCAAAGCAGCCCCAGAACATAACAGAGCCTCCTCCATGTTTCACAGTAGGGACAGTGTTCTTTTCTTGATATGCTTCATTTTTCCATCTGTGAACATAGAGCTGATTTGCCTTGGCAAAAAGTTCCATTTTTGTCTCATCTGTCCATAGGACATTCTCCCAGAAGCTTTGTGGCTTGTCAGCATGTAGTTTGGCATATTCCAGTCTGGCTTTTTTATGATTTGTTTTCAACAATGGTGTCCTCCTTGGTCGTCTCCCATGGCTCAAACAACGACAGATGGTGCAATCTGACACTGATGTTCCTTGAGCATGAAGTTCACCTTGGATCTCTTTAGAAGTCTTTCTGGGCTCTTTTGTTACCATTCGGATTGTCCGTCTGTTTGATTTGTCATCAATTTTCCTCCTGCGTCCACATCCAGGGAGGTTGGCTACAGTCCCATGGATCTTAAATTTCTGAATAATATGTGCAACTGTAGTCACAGGAACATCTAGCTGCTTGGAAATGGTCTTATAGCCTTTACCTTTAACATGCTTGTCTATAATTTTCTTTTTTTTTTCTTGTTTTAAAACTCTTTCCTTCGCTTCCTCTGGTCCATGTTGAGTGTGGTACATACCATGTCACCAAACAACACATTGACTACCTGGAGCCCCTATATATAGGCCCACTGACTGATTACAAGATTGTAGACACCTGTGATGCTAATTAGTGGACACACCTTGAATTAACATGTCCCTTTGGTCACATTATTTTCAGTATTTTCTCGGGGTACCATCATTTTTGTCCAGGCCTGTTCCATGAGTTTATTTTTTTAAATAATTATGTTGAAGCATGGTTGAAAAGCAATGTCTGACTTTCATTAGTTAACATTCATAGAATTTTTTTTAAATTATTACTTTTGTCAGATTAAAGTAATTTCTGTGACCATTGTGAGTTTTTCTTTCATTGACCGAAGGGTACCAACAATTTTGTCCACGTGTGTATATATAGTCGTTGTCATTACATAATGACGTTATTACATAGGCTGCACTTTGGCCCTGTAGGCTTCTGATGCCAAGCAAGAGCACGATTAAAATTCTAAATGGTTGTCAAAATATATTGGTTCATTTAGAATGGTATTTCAATAATATCAAATATCTATGAACAAACTGTGCAGTTTATATTTTTATCAACATATCTGTTTATCAGAATTTAATCTCAACCATTATGCTACGACTTGCACAACCTGAACCTGATTTCATTAAAAATGAAATTTTTATTATTTGCTTCTATTAAAAAATTAAACTAAATAGAGAAGCCTAATCTTTAATAATTATTCATATTGGGGCAAAAGTTTTCAAAATTTTTGATGCCTGTATTTGCAGATTTTCATTACAGAAATCACAAATATTTGCTGTTTTTGTGTATACAAGAACACCTTTTAAGATATTGGTATCATTATCACAATACAGTGGAAGCTCGGATAGCGGGTAACGTGGTTTACGAGCAAAGATTTTTAATAAATTTTTAATCGGAAACCGAGCAAGTATTAGTTTATGAGCGCCGAGTATCATGTATCACGCATGCGACTCTTATTTTGACACCGAGCGTCACTCTCTCACCTTATCTGTCAGGATTTATTTGTACTTTTTTTTAAGGTAAAGTGCAGATTAATTTGTTTTATTTTCATTTTATAGATTGCATTAATTATTTTTATGTATTTATTTTTTGGGGCTGTGGAACAAATAATTTGAGTTTTCATTATTTCTTATGGGAACTGATGGTTTGGTTTACGAGTGTTTTGGAACACAAGCCCACTTCCAGAACGAATTATGCTTGTGATCCAAGGTTCCACTGTACTAGCCTATGCACTATTTGGTATTAGTAGTATTGTCAATCCCTTGTAAGTAGAAACTCTTTGGTTTTTTTTTTTTGTTTGTTTGTTTTGTTTTGTTTGTTTTTTAAGACCACAAGCACTTCCCTTTAAACTTTAAGGTATGAAAATGTATCAGGGACGGAATATGCAGATTGAAGAGGGAAACTGCACAGTAGCCTAAAGACTGAATTCTTTATTCTTTATTTATTTAAAGTGTGCAGTATCTCGCTTGCACACTTTATTCGTGTGAAGTCCTAAATGGTTAAAAATGATTTTACCTTCTTCTTAATCAGGTGTACCATTTATCTCAGAGCTCAGGATTGTCCTGCTTGGGAATAAAGGAGCAGGAAAGACCTCTCTAGCAAACATGATTTTGGGCAGACAGGCCACATCTCCAAGGAATACTGCACAGTGTGTAAAGCTCCGTGGGGTTGCAGCTGGAAGACTGGTCACTCTGGTTGACAGTCCTGGCTGGTGGAAGAACTTTCTTGTGCATGAAACTCCAGAGTTTCAAAAACAGGAGCTGGTGCTAAGCATGGCTCATTGTCAATCAGGTGTCCATGCTGTTCTTCTAGTCATACGTGCAGATGCACCATACACTGAGAAAAACAAAACAGCAGCACAGCAGCACCTGGAGCTTTTCGGGAAGGACATCTGGAAGCATACAGTGGTTGTGTTCACTTACGGTGATCATTTTCAAGATCAAACAGTTGAGCAGTACATTGAACGTGAAGGAGAAGCTTTTTTGCAATGGCTTGTGAGAAAATGTGGGAACCGGTATCACATTTTCAACATTGATAGGTACTGTGGTACCCAGGTCAAGGAGCTGCTTGGGATGATTGAGGATATGGTGGTGAGAAATAGTGGGTCCTGTTATGAAATGGATAAAAAGTGTCTCTATGAAGTCACAGATATGAGGAGGGAGGCAGAGGAGAAAGCAAACAAGAGGAGGATGATAGTACAGAAACAAAGAGATGTGCATGAAGGTGAGATTTTAAAATTCTGTACACTTTTTTCAGAACTAATATTTCTGAATGTCCTGTAATAAATTCACTTTTTTTTTGTCTTGCAGGACATACCTACCATATGTCCAATATAAGAATGGTGTTGTTAGGCTATCGAGGATCTGGAAAAAGTTATATCAAAAATAATATCTTTGGGAGAGAAAACACTGAATTGAAGAGAACCTCACAGTGTGTGAAGACTCAGGGTGAGGTTGCTGGAAAAGTCATTACTGTCCTCGACACACCAGGCTGGTGGAAGACTCTCACAGCAAGAGACACTGCAGAACTAGACAAGCACGAACTATTACGCAGCACTTGTCTGTGTCCCCCAGGTCCACATGCTTTACTCTTGGCTCTACGTTTAGATATGCCATTCAGAGATGAAGAAATGAAATCATTGGAGGACCATATGGGTCTCTTTGGTGAGCAGGTTTGGAAACACTCTATTCTTGTCTTCACACATGGGGATTTGCTTGGTGACCTGACTGTTGAGCAGTACATTGAGAGTGAAGGGGAGGACTTAAAGATACTTGTTGCAAAATGTAGAAACCGGTATCACGTTCTCAATAACAAGAATTTCCTTGATGGCACACAAGTGATGGAGCTGTTTAAGAAGACAGAGGAGATGGTGGCAGAAAATAAGGGCCTTTATTTTGAAATGCACCCAAGGACGTACAAGGAAATGAAGCAGAAATGGAGACTGATGGAAAAAAAATCCAAAATGAGGCAGAAGGTGAACCGTAAAAGGATGACAAGATCGGTAAAATGTACATATAAATTGTTTCATATCTATATAAACAAAATTAAGGTTTTTGTCTGTAGATCAGTCAGAACTCACTTTGTCAATGCAATCTTTATGTTTCATACATTGAAGGAGCTGTAACTAATCACGCAAAACTGGCTGGACAGAATTTTATGAAACTTTGCCAATCCTTTCCACTGTGTCCTTTGCAAAGTTTTTATTCGCTCCTTGGGTCTGTGTGTGTGTGTAGTTTGCAAGTTCTCCTTGTGCTTGGTAGGTGTCTTCTGGCTACTCCAGTTTTCTCCAACAACTCAAATGCAGGGAGAGTAGGCTAATTGGTACAGTACTTCCAAATTGCAGATAGTGTGTAAATGAGTGCCTGAGTGGGTATGTGAGTGTTTACCCTGCCATAGATTGGCATGGCTGGCAATGTCTACCCTTCCTTATGACTGAAGTCTCCTGGGATAGCCTTCAAGCTTCCTGTGACCCGTGAAGTGGTATAGAAAATGAATAAATGCATAAATGAAATAATAATATTAAGATTCAATTATTTGTCACATGTACCTTAAAAAACAGTGATATATATATCACTATTTTTATATATACAGTCCCAACAAAGCAGATAAGGTTGTGACGATGCCACATGCTTGAACCCTGATTTTCCGACCTCTAACCCACAGCTTTATCATTTGAGCCACTGTTGCCTCTAAACATGCAAATCCTTCCACTCTACAGTATGTCGCTGAATACACTGGAGAAAATACACAGATGTGGAAAAGCCAGCACTGGTGATGTGGTGTATTAATTATGTGTGAATATTTTTCCATTAATTATGTTATTCTAGAATATTAACAAATATTAACACATTGCCAGGCACTTTTTAAGGATGCATTAAATGCACCTTACTTTGTCTGCATGAAAATAAAAACCTTCCACAACCAGGTGCTGTCATATATATATATATATATATATATATATATATATATACAGTACAGACCAAAAGTTTGGACACACCTTCTCATTCAAAGAGTTTTCTTTGTGGTGTTCTTTATTGTGTTCTTTAGCCCAAACAAGTCTCTTCTGCTTGTTGCCTGTCCTTAGCAGTGGTTTCCTAGCAGATACTCTACCATGAAGGCCTGATTCACACAGTCTCCTCTTAACAGTTGTTCTAGAGATGTGTCTGCTGCTAGAACTGTGTGGCATTGACCTGCTCTCTGATCTGAGCTGCTGATTCTGTGACTCGGATGAACTTATCCTCCGCAGCAGAGGTGACTCTTGGTCTTCCTTTCCTGGGGCGGTCCGCATGTGAGCTAGTTTCTTTGTAGAGCTTGATGGTTTTTGTGACTGCACTTGGGGACACATTCAAATTTTTCCAAATTTTTCGGACTGACTGACCTTCATTTCTCAAAGTAATGATGGCCACTCGTTTTTTTCTTCTCTTAGCTGCTTTTTTCTTGCCATAATACAAATTCAACCTCTTTGAATGAGAAGGTGTGTCCAAACTTTTGGTCTGTACTGTCAATAAAGGAATTTGTATCTGTTTACAGCATATCAATAATGTATTAGCATATTCATATTTGGTCACATCCCTCATCTATATCATGTACAGTCAGGTCCATAAATACTTGGCTTGGACAATTGTCATACTTTATGACTTCAAAAGTCCTTGTTCTACTTTTATTAGCAATCATATCATAAATAAACACCAGTGACCCAGTTGTATTAGCACTCAAACATGTATTTTCCATAACACTGCCTCCACAATATTTGGTGATGATGTGGTATGCTTTGGAACATGGGCCCTTCCTTTTCTTCTTAACATTTTGTTTATTAACAAAATCTAACATCACATTTCTGTCATTTGTTTAAAATGGTTTACACCTCGAGGAACATCTTCTTTATTTATATTCCTGAAGGCATCTTTTGATCGTGGACTTTGACAATAATACACCTACTTCCTACAGAGTGTTCTTTACTTGGCTAGATGTTGCGAAGGTTTTTTTCTTCACCAGGAAAATAATTTACAAGATCATCCACTTTATTTTGCCTTCTGTGGCCTTTAAAAACCTCTTGGTGTTGCTGAGCTCACCAGTGCATTAATTGTTTTAAAGAATGTTCCAGATTGTTACTTTCATCACTCCTAAAATCCAGAATCAGAATGTATAGTAATAGGAACGGCCAAAGTATAGCAATCTGCAGTTTCTGATATCTTTTCTAATACTATAGGCCTGAGTTGTTATTTCCCATACTAATAATGGCATTCTTCACTTGCAGTGATAATGCTATGACTGGATATTGAGGGTTTCAGTAAACAGCTCCCAAATGCAAACTCTACACTTGTAATCAACTCCAGACAAAACAGGTTAAAGTTCACCATCAAAGTCCTTATCACTCATTTGACCAATTACTTTTGTGTCCAACTACTTCTGTGACTTCATAAAAGAAGACTATATTTCTAAATTTCCACTATAGTCAGATCTTGAATGCTTCAAAGCCATTTTGGTGGGGTACACAGACAAACATATGAAAATTGTGTGCTTATCTACAGTATATACGTCTGGACATGACTGTATGTTTGCTAACTAGTCCATATTAATGTGTTCTGGTAGGTGCTGGACAACATCTGAGTGAGCTTAGCCTCATTCTTCTGGGGTATGGTGAATCTGGTAAAACATCCTCAAGTAACACCATCCTGGGCACAACAAATTTTGGATTCAAAAGAACTTCCCAGTGTGTGAAGAAAATGGGAGAGGTAGAAGGAAGACTACTCACTGTGATAGACACACCAGGATGGTATAAACGTCTTTCAATAGAAGAAATGCCACAATGTAACAAAGAAGAAATTTTGAAGAGTGTTACCCTGACTTTTCCAGGCCCAGTCAGTTTCTTGCTGGTCATCCGTCTGGACAGTTCTTTTCAAGAGGAAGAGAGGAAGGCTGTGAAGGATCATATGAAACTTTTCGGAGACACAATCTGGGACCAAACAATAGTTCTTTTCACGTGTGGTGATTGGTTAGGGGACAGAACCATTGAGCTGTACATTGAGAGTGAAGGTGGGGCATTGAAGTGGATTCTTGAAAAATGTGGGAATAGGTATCATATTCTTAGCAACAAGAACCTGAAAAGTCACAATCAAGTCAGTGAACTCCTGAAGAAGGTAGAAGAACTGGTGGCTGCAAACAAAGCATGTTGTTCAATGGATTGGAAGAAGACAGTCAGAAGGTTGGAGAATGTCTAGGCCAGTGAGAGAGAAACACAAAAACAAACTGATGATTTTGACTCAGATGATGACATATTTAATACAGACATAAAATACAATTTTTAAAAAGAATTTTAAGTGTAGATTGATGCTAAGGATATTTAGAAGATGGTTTCTAAGTATATTAAATCAGATCAAATCACTCCTTCAGCCACTGCCTGCAATCTTGGGGTAACTGTGGACATTCATCTGTCATTTTTCACATACATCACTAACCTTACTTGCTCTTGTCGATTTCTTCTTTACAGCATCAGAAGAATCCGCCCATTTCTTTCTTCACAGGCTACTCAGGTGCTTGTTCAGTCCCTGGTTATTTCAAGACTGGACTACTGCAACTCACTCCTGGCAGGTCTGCCTCTGTCCACCATTCGTTCTCTGCAGCTGATTCAGAATGCAGCAGCACGTCTCGTTTTCAACCTTCCCTTCCAAAGTTCTCCCACACCACCCCACTTCTGTGCTCCCTGCACTGGCCCCCAAAAACCCTGACACTCGCCTACAAAGCAAAAAAAAGGCCCAGAACCCACTTACCTCTCTGCTCTAATCACACCACACACCGCACCATGTTCCCTCCAATCCTCCAGCACTGCTCGCCTCGTTCCACCATCTCTCAGGCATCTAGGATGATTTTCATCCGGACTCATTTCTGTTCTGGCACCTAGGTGGTGAAACGAACTTCCTCTAGATGTCCATACAGCCGAGTCTTTGACAATCTAAATGACGACTCAAGATGTTTCTGTTTCTTCAATACTTGGACTAATCCCCCCAACACACACAGGAAAAAACAAAAAACACTCTTCCCAACTGTGTTTGATTGATGGCACTTAGTTGGTAACCTAGTAACCCAGTGTAAGTATCTATCCAGTGATGTAAACTTCAAAGCACTTTTTGTAAGTGATATATGCTTTATTAAATCACTTTTATTAAAGCGGTAAAACTAGCAGTTATCAAATACATTTTACTAGGTAATGGAATATGTGATATTGTTATAGATATGCAGATGGATGTAAATCGAGGTTGATAAAAAAAAAAAAATGATGATAGAAAATCCAAGCAGGCAATATGCAAAGGGTAATAAAGCTCAAATTCAAAACCGGTAAAGGTCAAGAACAGATATATGATAAAGACAAACTAATACAAACACTACGTCAGTATGGATTTCAATTCAATTTAATTTCAAGCAGCTTTACATAATCATCCTCATTTGCATAGAATGAGAAAATTATTTTAAACAGGAATTGTTTTGCAGTCATACTGTGTGTTTTAGCCTAGATGTTCAATATAAAAGAAGATATGTTTAAGTTGATATGTAGTCCAGTTTAATGCAACGGAGAGTGTGGAAAGGATGTGAAGAGGTGTGATAAAAGAGTATCATTGAGAATTAAAGGAAAGGTGTACAAGACAATGTTGAGACCAGCAATGCTCTCCAGCTTAGAGACAGTGGCACTGAAGAAAAGGCAGGAGGCAGAATTGCAGGTAGCAGAAATGAAGATGTTGAGGTTCTCTTCGGGGGTGACAAGAATGGATAGGGTCAAGAATGACTCCATCAGTGGGACAACCCATGTTAGATGTTTTGGAGATAAAGTCAGAGAGGCCAGATTGAGGTGGTTTGGACATGTTCAGAGGAGAAATCGTGAATATATTGGTAGAACGATGCTGATGTTACCAGGCAGCAGGTCTATAGGAAGACTAAAGAGGATATTTATGGATGAAGTGTGAGAGGACATGAAGTTAGTTGATGTGAGAGAAAAGGATACAGAGGATAGGGTTAGATGGAGGCAGATGATTCACTGTAGATGGAGGCAGATGATTCGCTCCTGAAAGGGAGCGGCCGAAAGACAAAGAAGAAAGATATAAAGTCCAGTTTGTTATTGGAGGCTAGGGTACAAAACTGTAAAAAAAAAATAAAATAAAATAAATTCCCCGGGCCTCCGAGTGGCGCAGTGGTTAAAGCGCTCGCCCTATCATCCGGAGATCGCTAGTTCGAATCCCGGGTGGTGCTGTAACCTCTCGTAGCCGGAGGTCTAGAGAGAGCTGATTGGCCGAGCTCTCTCAGAGGGGAGGGATGAGAGGTACTTAGTGCTCCCACATTAATCACGGCTCTACAGCCAATCAGGGGCGTCTGTGAGCTCGCGCAACGGAGGGAGCGGATAGCGCTGTCCTCCGAGTGTGTTACGCCGCCCCCAACGGTGCGCGAGCGAGCAGTTCGAAAAGATGCGGTCGGCTGGCGTCACGTGGTTCGGAGGAAACACGTGATAGTCTTCGGCCCTCCCGGCTGAGTGGTAGTAGTAGCCTTAATGAGGGAGCCCCCTAGTGACGGGGAGGAATTGGACACGACTAAATTAGGGAGAAAATCGGGGAAAAAATCCAAAAAAAAAAAAAAAAAAATAAATAAATAAATAAATTCCCATCATGAACTAATAAGTGACTTCACTCACAAGTTCTCAAAGAACAGCTGTCTGCATCAGCCGAGGCTTGGATAGTCCTCATGGTAAAGTGCAACCATCCCCAGTCACCACATGAATCCCAAGCAGACCACATAGGGCCTTCATGCGACGAGATCTTCAACCAAAAGCGTGTCACCAGTTTTGGATTTAACATGCATGAGAGGTAACACTTCTGGTAGGAGCAACATTAAAACTTGCGAAGTTTTAATGTTTGAGAATTTTCCTAAAATTCTCAAATAGACCATGGCATATATTACAAAGTATGTTGCTAGTTTGGTGTTTTCAGTGACTAGTATGGTTATCCCGTGTGTCCAAATTTTGACTGGTAGTTTAGCTAGGCAAGCCATCTATAATACTTTATTAAGTCATTCATTTTCAAATAATGCTGGTCAGGGTCATGATGGATGTGTTCGCAGTACAAAGTTCTTTTTATCATGCAAAGCTGAAAAAAATGTACACAACAAATTTTGTTCCGAGACTTAAGCATAGTGCTTGATTGATTGAGACCTGTTTTATTTCTTTGCTTCTTTATTAATTTTTTTTGACATGAGCTCATCACGCAACTCTAAAAATAGCACTAATCATGTGAGAAAGCTTTTTAGGATACCTTTTATGACCTGGCAGAAAGAAATAAAAACTTGATGGCAGAAATCTTATATCTTGGATATCTTGCAGCTGAATGCCAAAGTGTTCCTACACTTTGACACCAAACAAAACTCAGGTAGAAAGGCAACAAGAGAATCATCCTGAGAGATTTTATATAATGACAAATAATGGCACTTGAACAATACAGTAAAAGAGGAAAAAAAGAGCTCACTTTATGACTTCCATCATCTGCTCTTTTGTGCTGGAAAACATGATTTGTACTGAACTCAAAAGCAACCTTAAGCCCATGGATGATATACACAGTGTCTACATAGAAATCCTGTGGTACACAACTATAAAAAGATTTTTGATTTCCTTTGACTTTTGATTTCGTCTTCCCACCTATATGGCAATCAAGGACAGCTTTAAGTTGATATTAAAGTGAAATTGTGTTCTATTGTTGTGTATTCTATGATGGGAATTACTTGCCATGTGGGCTTAATAAATGGGTTAATGACTATAAAAAATATGTAAACCATATAAAATCATGGTTAAAAGAAATGTTGCACATATAAATATTTTACAAAATGTATTTGTCAACTAAATAAGAAAGTTACATTTTGTACAAAAATTGTGTGTCCATCCGCACCAAAAATTCACAATGACAATTACTTAGAATCAACATTGGTGACAAAACGGCACATCCAGCAAGTCCAGCTGTAGCCAAAAGGCTTTGAATACTCTGCAGCAGTAATAAGACCACCAGCAGCATTTCTGTATGATTCTCAAATTTACACCATTGAATTAGTCCGTCTTCCCCCTGAGTGACACAGCGGTACAGGGCTCACTCTATCATCTGGAGATTGCAAGTTCAAATCCTGGGTGATACTGTAGTCTCCTGCAGCCAGGGAGCTTAGGGAGAGCTGATTGGCTGAGCTTTCTGGTGGGGTGGGGTGGGATGTTTGGAGGGGGGAGTGGGGTATATGACATTCTGGCACTCTCAAATCAATCATGGTGACATTAGCCAATCATATGCACCTGAGAGCTCATGCAAGCAGAAGGAGCGCATAATGATATCCTCTAAGTGTGTTACGCTGCACCCTATGGTGCGTTAGCAAAATGTGGAGAAACACAATCACAATCTTGGTGGTTGTAATTTGATGGGTGGGAATTAGGTATGACTACATTGGAAAGAAAATTTGAAAAATCTAAAAAAGAAAAAATGAAATTAATTAGCCTGTCTATTATTGGCCCTGCCACTCTTGGCCTTCGAAACCTAGGATGATGAACAGTGGAACCAGTTTTTGGGAATTTGTTCTATAGCTTGGAAATTATATTCCTGCCAATTCCAGACTGTCTGGTGACGTCTGCTTGCGTTGCACCAGATTGAAGCATTCTGCTGGCCCTCTGTCTTCTAGAATTCTAAGAAGTCTAAGTGGGCATGGAAGTGTGAAGACGATGCACAATCATAATGTTGTCTGTGCTTTTTACACCGATATATCAGCTGGTTACCAGCTGTGGCAAATGTCGTGCATGTGCATGGCACAAGATATGAGGTAGGTTGTCCATAATAAAATAACGCTCAGTAAAGTAACAGAACATTATAGGAATTTAACCTCTATTTGAGTTCTTAATTTAACAAGGCAATCAAATTATGAATTAGACTACAGGTTTTCATAAGAGTAATTTTTAAAATAATTTTTAAACATTTCTTTTGTCCTTGAGTATACTTTGGTATTCACAGTTTTCAGATAACAAACAAATACCTACAGTATAGTAGATTTTGGAAAGAATGCTACACAGGCTTCCCTACCTTTATCAGTAATTTAATTGGAAGTGTGGGAAAATGTTCCATCTCTTTCCTAAACTTTTAGAAACCTGTTGCAAGAATTCCAAGATCTGAAATGGGGCTTGAGCCAATTACAGAGCATCATGCATAAACACATTCATATACAGTGGAACCTTGGATTGCGAGTAACCTGGTTTGCGGGTTTTCCGCAAGACGAGCAAAGATTTTAAAGAAATTTTGACTTGAAAAACGAACAAGACTTGGTTTATGTGTACAGCGTATCATCTATCACGCATGCACTTCATGATCTGGCGCCGAGCGTCACATGATCACAACTGAGCCAATGGTTTTTCTTTCTCTTGCGCTGCAGAATTGTGGGTAATCGTCTTCCCTGCTCGGTCTTAGTGTGCGTCTCTCACTGGTATAATCAACATCCGTGCGCGTGTGTACTGTTTACTAGAACACTGTGACCATGTGTGTGCATGTAAATCATCTTTTATTTTATGTTTGTATGTGTGTGTGTACAGCATGCTGTTTATTATAAAACATGTGTGCACACATGTAAAGCAAAAGAAGGTCTCATTAGAGAGGTTAAAGATCCATTTTCAGCATGCCATTATGGACACAGTGGCCCTTCACACACACCCCTCCTCCTCCCTCCTTCTCTCACACACACCCCTCCTCCTCTTGCCTTCACACACACACACACACACACACACTGCTCTGTCGTGATTCTTTTCAAAGGTAAAATAAAGTGCTGGTTAATTTATAATTTTTTTTTTTACTTTACAGCAGTAATTCCGTTGGCGTGCATGCAGTCGAGTGTCAGAGATGTTTCTTGTTAAGTTTTCCCAATGAGGTGGTGTTTCCATTAGTGTGTGTGTGTGTGTGTGAGAAAGTCGTCTTGCACAAATAAGAGAGGAGGAAGGGTTACTGTGTAGGATGAGAAGAGGGAGAGGTTGTTGCACAAACACACGCACACACATACACAGCACATACGCACACAAACACACACATACACAGCGCACACGCGCATGCACATAAACACATATGCATACACATACCCAGCACAAACACTATCGGAAACACATATCTGTCTGCTTTATTTTTACTTTTTTCAATGGGTTAAAAAAGTACGTTAATTAGTTAATTAATGTATTTATTTTTTGGGGCTGTGGAACGAATAATTTGAGTTTTCATTATTACTTATGGGGAAATTTACTTTGCAAGTTTACAAGTGTTTTAATATATGAACACTGAAACGAATATGAGCTTCTGAAATTATGCTCGCAATCCAAGGTTCCACTGTATATGTGTGCATGAATATAATATCACATTCATATCTAGGGAGATTGAAGGCCAGGTGACCTGCTAAAATGAATCTGGAACCAACAGATAACCTGGAGGAAACCCATGCAGACATGGTGAGATCCTATAAAGCTCAGTAGACCAAGGTCCGGATTTACAGTATCCCAGGACTGCAGCACTGTGAGGCAGCAATGATCCATTGTGCACCAACATGCTTCAGGTTTATTTTCACTGAAAATAAGGCTGCAGAAGCAAGAACAAGCAGAAAGACTTAGAAGAAATTAATCTAAATCTTTAACCACTTACAGTAGTCATATGCATGGATTGTGCTTACCTCACTTCTTTGTTGATGCAACCTTGTCCAGTAGATAGATAGATAGATAGATAGATAGATAGATAGATAGATAGATAGATAGATAGATAGATGTAATTTCTTTCAAGTGGCATGTACTATAATACAGCATTAATTAACAGAAGAATAGATTGTAAATTGTGTTTGTGTATAATGGAAAATTAAAGGATTCTTCTTCAATCCATGAATACAAAGCACTTTGGTTTTTAAATGGATTAACACAAGCAGGGCATGTTGATGTTTTTAGTTGCCCACCACAGTCTTAGACACATCTATTTTAATAATAGTGCACAGTCTGAAGACAGTTAAGTGGTGTTGGGGTGTTAAAGTGTTCCTAAAAATAACTAGTAGAACAGATTTGTCACAACAAGTATGCACTCAGACTTTTTAAAATTAGATCTTTTTATAAATTATATTACCATCATTTATACACATTCTGATAAATATGTTCAAACTATGGATTATTGCAGCACAAATTAAGCTATAATGAGAAATATTCATTAATCTTCATAAACCATTTTATCCTGGTCAGGTCACTGTGACTCTAAAGCCCATCTTAGGAACACTGGAAAGAAGTGGAAATATGGATGGGATGCCTTTTATAACGTTGCACCATGCACATACAGATTCACATCAAGTGGAAATTTGGAGTCATCAGTTAACCTATGTACTTTTTGTTTTTACACAAAATTAAGTAGAATTTTAGCTAGCCTGTTCTTGGCTGTTATTGGCTGACAAGAATTCAATTCAATTCAGTTTTATTTGTATAGCGCTTTTAACAATTGTCATTGCCGCAAAGCACCATTACACGATCAAAAGGAAATTATGGAAATTTATGTACCAAAAAAATGGTAGATAAACAGGTGGAAACAGGAGAGTTGAGATGCACATTGAAGTCTGCGGTGAGTTGGGCAGATGTGGTTTTATGTTTTATGGACACAATTCAAGTTAGCACCCGGACATCCCTTTCAGACAACTTCCTCTTGTATCCACAGTTACTCCTGCTGGATATGGTTCGTACTTCTTGGTGGTATCCTGACATTATCCTGGATACAGTGGCTCTGCATACATCACAAAGACTAGCTGTCTTGGTCACAGATGCGCCAGCGAGACGCTCACCAACAATTTGTCCACTTTTGAACTCTGATATGTCACACATAATGTTGTGTGCATTGCAATATTTCAAGCAAAAATGTGCTATTACTCTGCTAATTAAACCGTCACACTGTGCTCTTACTGATGGAATGTGCAATCAGTGAAGATTGACCACCAGGCTGGTCAAATTTAGCCACGAAACCTCCAACACTAAATTGTCCAGGGTTTCAGTTTCATTGTCTAACCCCTGTATATTTAGTACAGACTGCAAGCAGAGTCTCCAGCAGGACTGGGATGTAAAGCAGCCAATCACTTCACCGACAAGAAACTTGATTGATTAATGAGTGGGGAAGACAGCATCTTATTATACCAGGTCACCATAATACTCTACATCCATGAGTCCCCCGGATCTGCTCCTTTACCGAAGGCAAATCTGTTACAAAATTGTTTGGCTAGATGCTTGGCTTAACATTAATTAATTAGTTAAGACTATGCCATAACTTTGGGGCTTTGTAAGAAAAAGCTTTTCCCCCTGTTTTCATAGTAGACTGTTGCCAAGCAGCCTGCGTCCTTTGATTGAAGTAGGCGTGGCAGATCATAAAACACTAGCAATTCAGTCAGATACTACGGGGAAAGCCCATTTAATGCTTTGTATGTCAAAAGTAGTATTTAAAAATCGATCTGCATCGTTTAGCGACAATATATTCCTTATTTTGGAAAATTTCTGAGATGAAAGAATGCTATCCTGGTAATATTATCTACATACAAATTAAAGACTAGAATCTACTGTATAATCAGTACCTAAGGAAACTTACCAAGCATGGGAAGAACATGCAAACAGAGGCAAGAATTGAACCTGGCCTGGAATCAAACCCGGACCCTGGAGGTGCAACCAGTAAGCCACCATCTAACCAGTAAGCCACCATCCCTCCAGACTTTATGGCACAGTGAAATATTTTTTTTCATCATGAAGGTGGGGTCAGCGCACAGGGAGCAGATAGGGTTAAGGGCCTGGCTCAAGGGCTCAACAGTGGCAGCTTTGCAGTGCTGGTGCTTGAACCTCTGACCCTCCTATCAGGAACCCAGAACCTTAACCATTGGAACCACCACTTGCCCTACAGCTATAACTTGTAAACTAGTTTTGTCAATAGATGGCATCACAAGACTGCATGCACAGTCACAGAAAGCAACAACCTTCATTAGTCAGTGGGCCAAAAGACATCGTACTGTGTATACTGGGAACTGTGCAACTGATTCGATTCTGACCACGTGCGTTACCACGTCTGATATTTCATCATGGACCGCAAGTTAGAAGAGCAGATGTGACATTCCACATGAAAAGCTCTGCAAAATTGCAGGGCAAATCTGCCACAGAGATGTCTGATGTGATTCGGCAAGTTTGTGTTGATGCTGCAATGAGTCATTTGAGTGTGATTGAGCGGCACATGCACTTCAAGCATGGAAGAACATCAATGGAAGACGACGAGAGATCAGGGACCTTCAACAAGCTCAACACGTGAACATATTGAACCCATTCAGCAACTAGCGTGTCATACGGAACAGTCCAGGCAATCCTCAGTTGTATTGCTGTGAAGTTCATCCTCAGCCTGCTGTCCCAGGAACAGAAGGAACTCTGCCTCAAAGTATGCCAAGCACTTTGTAAGCGTTTCATCAAACTTTTTGATACGCCCTCATATAATTATTCATTTTTGCTAGAACATTTTTGCTAAATTACAGTGCCCTGAAAAAGGCTGATAAACTGAAGTCAACATCGTAATGTTAACCTGCAAATACTGCTTATGATCAAATACTGCCATTCTCATCTTTGATGCAAACATTACCTGAAGCTATTGAATATCCAATATTTTACGCATCGCACATGTACAGTACATACATCAGGCCCTATGACTGTAAAACGGAATATATAACACAAATCAGCTTAACTCTCACTTCCTAACCAATTTACAAAGTATATAACATGTTGAATTCTACAGTATATTGTTGAACTACATATGCATTTCTAAGTAACTGACTTAATCAAACTGATTAAGTAGAGAGCCTTGGTTGTTGTCAGTTTTGAAAAACAAGACTATGTGTGGCTAATTTAATTAAAGATTTCCTGAAATACTACATCAGGCCAACAGTCAACACAATCAAATGAAAGCAATCCAAATAAATGATTATCTAATTAGTGTAATGAACAGTGACATCTTCTGAGATTACTTTGACTACTCTTAGATCCCTCAAAGGAATTTATATCCGCTGAGAGCAATCATTTTCTCATTATGTCCTGATTTGTTTTCATTGGCTTAGTCTTTCAGACCAAGTGCAAAGCAACAGAGACGTGATAAGGGTGCAGTTATATTTGACATTTAAGAGAACAAAAGAAAATGTCATTTTGAATGAAGATTAAACGAGCCTGACTGATCTCAATAAATAAAACACCTAAAGAGCTTTTCACTTTCGTCATTTTATAAATGTCACCAGGTGTTTGGGTGAAAAAAATGAGCTGCTTGTCTTGATGCCTGTCATAATGTATTGTATTTGAAATTAGGATGATCTAACAGCAGTAGACTGTTGAACAGAAAAGTAAATACAATTAAAAAGGCTAAGTATGAGTACATTGTCTTCACCAAACCTTAATAGTAGTTATATTCTATTGCATCCAGATGGTTGGAAAACATTTCTGACAGGGCTATAAATATAGGGTGACATTTTTTATAGGCTATGGAAATTATTATAGTTGAAATAGGCATTAAGAAAAAAGGAATACAATTAAACATGAGGTACACCGGAAACCTTAGGTGCAAACTTTTTTGAAAAAAGTGTTGGTTGTTAACTGATTGAATACTACTACTACTACTCCTACTAATATTAATAAGAATATAATTATTATGGGTGGCACAGTGGTGTGGCTTTGCACCTCCAGGGTTGAAGGTTTGAGTCTTGCCTTCAGGTCTGTGTGCGTGGAGTTTGCATGTTCTCCCTGTTCTTGGTGGGTTTCCAAAGACATAAGCCTAAGACATATAGGTTAGGCTTATTGGTGTTTCCCTGGAGAGTGTGTGTGTGTGTGTGTGTGTGTGTGTGTGTGTGTGTGTGTGTGTGTGTGTGTGTGTGTGTGTGTGTGTGTGCCGTGCGCTTGTGCCCTGTGATGGATTGGCACCCCATCCAGGATGTACCCTGCTTTGAGTCCCCTGAGCTCCAGGCCTCCTGTGACCCTGCATATAACTAAGTGATAAAAATAATAATATTAATACTACTACTACTAATAATAATAACTCACTCACTCACTCAGTCTCATTTATCGTCTATACTCATCGTTTATCCTATATACAGGGTCGCTGAGGGCCTGGTGCTTATCCCACAAGATACAAGAAACACCTGGACGGGGTGCCAATCCATTGAATAATAATAATAATAATAATAATAATAATAATAATAATAATGTACAAGTAGGGGCATGGTTGATCGTTGACTGCAGATGGAGAGACAGGTAAAGCCAAGCAGTAATCCTTTCCACCTGTGGCTCAATATCAAGTTTATTTATTAATACCATTTTGTGCTACAGGTGTGTGCATGTGTGTGTTCATAAGGGTTTACTAAATAGAGCTTGAAAGGACTGCTAAAAAATTTACATTTATTAGTAAGACTTATTGCCAACTTCATGTCTTTTGGTCTCAAACAGGCAACAAATAATAATAATAATAATAATAATAATAATAATAATAATAATTAAATATTATTATTATTATTTGTTTTATTATGTTGCTGTGTTATATCTAAGTGTCTAGTTTGAGCTGAGCATCTATTTTTCTCTAACAGTCAGAACACATGCACTGAATGTCTAAATTTAATATTTGCTCAAGAACATTGACTTTGGTCTCTCGTGTGCTTTCAAAGACAGTCTGATCTGTGTGAAATTCTAATATCTTGGTGCCTTAGAACGTAGCAGAGAGAGTTCAAAAGGAAAATAAATAAAAATCACATAAAATGCAGAGGGAAAGGAGAAGAATGTGCTTTTGTCCAAAATAAGTTGGCGTTGAACTCCTGTAATGTTCACATACCACCCTGTCATATACTGACACCTTGTAGCCTTGTACCACAACTTGTCAGCCAAGGTTTCTTCAGTTTTAAAAGGGACATGTCACTAAAACCTTGGGTTATTTTGTGTGTGTTGGTTTGTGTATGGGTTACTGCTGTATAATGATACAGTAGTTACATGTCTTTGTCTCACACTTTGCCAGCTGGCAACTGTTCCACTGGCAGGCTTCAAGACCTTTTTTGTTCTCCCAGATGTGTGTTTCCTATTTAGTCAAAATACTTACATATCCAATACCAGAATGCTTTACTGTATCAATATTAATATGTTAATCTCCAGAAAGGAACATCAACTTATTTTCTTCTAGATTCAGTTCTACTGTAGAAGAATACTGTATACTATATATATTATTCAACAAATTGTAAGTATGTAGCAAATGATCACTGGTGAAGGTGGGTCAAATTGTTGGAAATACCCTTGCATTTCTTCATCTTACAACTGCTTTTTGAACCTCTTTTCATTTAGTAAGCAAAATGTTATGAAATTAGTATAGGTAAATTCTTCTAAAAGGTCAAATCAATAAAACTGATTTAGAGACATTTAGAGAAACATGTAACCACAGTATGGTTTAAATGGTACAAAATGGTGTTAAAAAGGGCTGTATGTCCGTGAAAAATGGTCTCAGTTGGGGTGGCTCTGAGCCCACTGAAGTCTTTCCGGTGAACATTTACTGTAATGTGTCGAATGTCTGATGCTTGGAAAAAATCGACAGATAACTTGTCATAAACTTATGGAAGAGACGCATCTGTCTGTGTGAACTGTACAGACGATCATTCACATAAATCACTCATACATTGCAAAAGCTTGGCTTGGTTATTGCCACATCACTCGTACAGTCCTGATTTCGCGCCAAGCCATTTCCACATGTTTGGGCCATTAAAGGAGTTCCTGGGAGGCTAGCGTTTTAGATGTGAAAAAGGCAGTCTATTTTCTATGGTATCTATAGTTCTATCTTCATGGAACTTGTGAGGTATTCAAGCATGAATGAAATGCTGGGATAAGTGCATTAATATAGCTGCCAATTTTATAGAAAAAATAAAGGCAGTTTTTACTCCCTTTACTCATAACTGTGTTCTTGCCTTATCCTCATTGAAAAACACTGGACCATTACAAGTCTATTTAAACAGTAGTTATGGAGGCTAGACAAATATCCCCACAAAATCTAAACAGACAGAGATTCCTTTATTTTATTCATTTCTTTGGTTTACTTATTCAAGAGGGCAAGCACTGCTTGACCTACCTTGTTTTGTCCTTGGGCAATAAAGTTAATCATTAGCAAATAATACAGGCGAGGTCTAGCCCCATTAATAACATTATTGAGTTCAAATCTTTGTCATGCACAACTTCTCAGAATGCAGCCTACTAAATAAATCTGTTGTGAAAAGTAGTTAAAATGGATTTCAACCATGAACAGAGAACCATAAAATCTAAAACCATTTCCATATTTTAAAT
Source organism: Clarias fuscus (assembly GCA_030347435.1). NCBI lineage: Eukaryota > Metazoa > Chordata > Actinopteri > Siluriformes > Clariidae > Clarias > Clarias fuscus. Next base: position 16,588,853 of record CM059226.1, read on the forward strand.
ACCTTATATAATGTGACTGTGAATTTAATGAAATCTCATTCTCCCTAAAGAGAGGCTTCCCTCCAATGAGTAAAAAAAAGGGAGGGAAATGTAAGGGAAATACTGGCAGAGAAACACGAGGAAGGCATTTTAATAAAGCAAACATGAATATTCAAGGGAAGCAAAAATGATTTGAATGTAATCAATGGTGGATTAAAATCCATAAAGTATCTTCATTACGGAAAGTTGGACAAGTATTCCTTGCATATGGGACTGGTCTGTAGGCTTTTTGGAGTTATCTAAGCATTGCTACACAATGATGAACAGACTGTTATGTATCATTGCAATTGATTTCCATATTATTGGCAGGCTTTCAAAATACAGTACTTTCACTTAAAAGGGGATTCATATGGGCTGAATGTAGAAAGCTTGAGGTTGTCAGACAGGTTGAATCAGACAGATCTGGAGGGTGAGAGTACTGTAGCTACAGCAGTAGAAGTGTGTGAGGATCTGACAACAGGAGTATGCGTCAAGTAAAAAAAATGAAAAGGCATGCATGGCTGATTAGCTATGCTCTTACCAAACAATGGTTTAAAAAAGCATGCATCCAGAGTAAAGTGCAAGTGTGGACTCTGGCAGCTCCTAAAGCCTTCTTGAATGCAGAATTGCACTAAAAGTGTGTGTGTGTGTGTTTGATGGGCTATAGTGCATGAAAAGGAAAAATGAGAAACATTTCACATATACAGGCAAATGTATTAGCTGAACTCTGGGTTTTGTCAGGGCTGCCTCCAAACTGTCATTCAGAGCCAATGCTTTAGAGATTATAACTCCGTTGGGATTGAACTTTTTTCAGTCACAATTCCTCTGAGGCTTAGCAGGTTTGTTGTTGCTTTCTGAATGCGACAGTTCAACTATGCAGGATGCAATTAGGATGTAAGCCAAAGCAATTCCCACAGCACAGTACATCCTTGCCATTCTCACTTCAGATCACAGGATGCTTTAATGCACACCCACATATCAATTAAGTCTCTCTGTCTTACACACACGCACCTCTTTATTAGCTTTTCTGTCCGGTAATCATTTGTTTCAAATACATTGATAAACACATTCTAAATACAATTTAAATTTAAACATGATAAACACTGCTATCCCCAGCACTTTTTTAAGGAGAAAACACAATAAGAGAGGAATGCCATTAGACTCATTAATTTCCTTTTCTCTCTCTCTCTCTCTCTCTCTCTTTTTATTTTTTGAAAAAGTGCCATGTACCCAACTCCAACTTCAAGTTCTGCCTCATTAAACCTAAGAAGCAATTTATAGCTGAATGTGTCTAATCACAGGAATGGGCCTTCCACTGCAGTATAAATCATACATTAGTATGTGCTTCCATTTTCCACCAGTCCACTTTTCTCTTCTTCTTTTTTAAACATCATTTTGCCCTCCCTTTCAACGTCCGTCCTTCCTTCATATGTGTTATTTCTCATTATAATTATTTCAGAATGCTACATTCCTAATATCTTTCGTTCTTTCTCATGTCATAGTTTGAAAAGTGTTACTTTGCTGGTGCTTTGTTTGTCATAATGTTTTCTTTGATGTTGTGTCAGCTTTGTGAAGAGTTGAAACAAGGAATGAGATAATGTAGAATGGGGAAATCTGAAAAAGCAAAACAGATTTAAAAAGAAGCCAAAAATTCCAATAAGGAATAAAGAATCCTCCCTGGCACCATCTGGGGGCCGTTGTCTAATCTCCGCCACCACTGGTGTTTCGGGAAGCAGCGGTCTCCAGCGAAATGTTAGGTGCTCGGTTCCTTCCTGCCTTGTTTCAGGATGCCGGACACCTAACACCACCCCTCCGTTGCACATCGTCCTCCGCGTTTTCAATGGCGTAGTCTCCACTTCCTTGAAGCCGGAACGAGCGCATCTGCTGACTTGGCAATTACAGACTTTGCTGGGGAAAAGGGGCTTTGCAATGATAGAAAAACATAGATCATGTTCCCCTGCCAGACAAGAGAGATGGGGGGTTGTGTCCAATTTTACATCTTCTTGGGCTGAACATCAAAATGTTGACAGCCAAAATGATTGTTTCTCAAATTCAACCATATGTTTGGTTTGTGATGGTCAACCTGAACAATGCATATTTTCATATAGAAATATTGCCACAACACGGGAGGTTCCTGAGGTTTGCTTTCGGGGGTGAAGCTTACCAGTATCGGGTCCTTCCATCTAGCCTAGCCCTGTCACCCTGCACATATATAAAATGCACGGATGCAGCTCTGGCTCTATGATTCCAGGACATCTGTATTCTGAATTGTATAGATGACTGGCTGATCTTGGCTCAGTCTTAGTAGCTAGCACTTTGACATCGGGATGTCGTCCTAGCTCATCTCCATTCTTTAGGATTGAGACTCAACGCCACGAAAGGCGTTCTCTTTCCTGTTCAGACAACATATTTGGGTGTCACATAGGATTCGATCACAAGGCGGGCACAGCTGTTTCCTGCTTGTGTCGAACCCATCCTCCAACACCCTGAAGGAAATCAAGCTAGGCCAGAAAGTGACTCTTCATCACTTTCAGAGATCTTTAGGTCTCATGCTAGCTGCGTCCATGGTGATACCTTTGGGCCTTCTGCACATGAGAGCGTTTTCAGTTGTGGCTAAGAGCCACACTTAAGGGCCATGTTATGTCAAGGGTTATGTGCCGGGGGCTTCGTACCCTTTCTATATGGTTCAGACCCCGGTTTCTGACTTTGGGTCCCACTTTAGGTCCATCTTGTTGTCTCAAGATGCTAACGACAGATGCTTCCCTCACGGCCTGGGGTGCGGTCTTGGATGGCCGTCCAGCACAAGGGAGCTGGAGAGGTCATCTTCTCGCATGGCACACCAATTGCCTCGAAATGATGGCTGTGTTTCTGGCCCTGAAACACTTCCTCCAGTATTTGAGAGGCTACCATGTCCTAGTGCGGGTGGACAACACTGTGGTAGTCTCGTACATAAATCGCCAGGGTGGACTGCGCTCGCCGCTTGAACAAGCTGGCGCACCAGGTTCTGCTTTGGACACAGGACAAGTTCCTGTCCCTCAGGGCGATTTACATTACGGGGCACATGAATGTAGGAGAGGACTTGCTATCCAGTCAAGCTGTGATACATGCGGAATGGAAACTCCACCCCCAAGTAGTCAGTCAAATTTGGGAAAGATTTTATGTAGCAGAGATGGACCTCTTCGCCTCGCAAAAGGCAGCACAATATCCCTACTTTACTACTCTCTGACTCCTCCAGCTCCCCTGGGTCTGGACGCGATGGCCCACACATGGCCCAGATTACGCCTTTATGCGCTTCCTCTGATAGTTCTGCTCCTAGGAGTCCTGGCGAGGGTTCGTCAACAGGATTTGCGTCTCTTATCGATAGCGCCCCATTGGCCAACCAGAGTGTGGTTCTCAGATCTAATATCTCTCCTCGACGGCTCACCCTGGGTGATTCCAGTGAGGAGGGATCTTCTGTCTCAGGAGCAGGGGACAATATTTCATCCCTGGCCCGAGTTCTGGAACCTTCACGTAAGAGATGCTGGTCTTCCAGCCAGCGTAATTGAAACCATTCTAAGTGCCTGGGGTCCCTCCACTAGAAGAACTTATGCCCTCAAATGGAGTGTATTTGAAAGTTGGTGCATGGCAAGACATGTAGACCCAGTCCACTGCCAGTGCTGGAGTTTCTGCAAGAAAAGTTGTCCTCGGGCTTATGCCCTAGTACTCTCAGAACATACATAGTCGCTATTTTGGCATGCTCTGACCAATGGGGTTTCTGTGGGAAAGCACCATTTATAGTTGCCCGTTTTATTCGTGGAGCTAAACGGTTGGGGCCGTCCACTAGAGTCACGGTCCCTTCGTGGGACTTAGCTATTGACACCCCTTTCGAACCACTAGAGTCAGCGCCTTTCAGGCTTCTGTCTCTTAAGATGGTTTTTCTTATGGCTATTACTTCTTTGAAGAGGATCTGCAGGCTCTGTCAGTCTCCCCATCCTGCCTAGACTTTGCCCCTAGGCTAGTCAAAGCTATTCTGCATCCTCACCCGAACTATCTTCCGAAGGTTCCATTCTCGACCATGCACCCAGTCGTTCTCGAAGCATTCTGTCCTCCGCTTTTCACAGCTCTGGAGCAGGAAAGACTTAAATTACTGTATCCAGCACGTGCTCTTCAGATTTACGTCCACCGCACTAGCCAGTGGCGTAAGTCAGAGCAGCTTTTCATTTGCCATGGGGGCCGCAACCGGGGGGCGGCTGCCACTAGACAGACGTTGCCACACGGGGTGAGAGATGCTATTGCCCTAGCCTATGAGGTGATCCTCAAGTCAGCATCCCAGATCTAGGTCTGAGACCTCCTTGGCTATTGTGCGCACACGTTACACAACCTGGGGGTCCAGACACTTGCAGTGCAGCGGCGTTGGCATTCTCGTTCCCATAGCATTTTCACGCAGTATTGAGTGTAGCTTTTGAAAGGGAACGTCTCAGGTTACTTACCTGTAACCTTGTTCCCTGATAAAGCGGGAACAAGATGCTGCGCTTCAATGCCGCACTGTTAGCGTGCCTGATCCATGCAACCCACAAGACCTGAAGGATCTTCTGCTATCATCCTCGTGCCAAAAATCACAGTACAGCCCCAGAGGTCTAGTGGAGTCATGCACCAAGGGGCCAGAGCCATCCTGTTGGTACAAGGAGAACCTACACAATATTGGGCATAATGTTTTGCCTTATAATGTTATGGTTGATTGGTGTATATCTGTTCAAGTACAAGTCTTTGCCCTTGTCCTTTTTTTCCACACTTAATTATTCCCGGCTTTGTTTTTACCAAAAAGTGTCCTTAAATGTTTTTTCTAAGACTTCCTTTCCTAGTGTTTTGTTCCACAGTTTAATATTTCCAATGTTTGACCCTTGCTTGTTTCCTCCTCTTACTATTATAAATTACTCTAGTTTGTTGATGTCTGGCTGTGCTCTGTTCCCCACTTGGAACTTTTGATAATTTTGACAATTTGATAAATTTAGTATGAATATGTTATGATTACACATGCAGTGAGAGATATTTTGAGCTTAAACATATGGTGACCCTACAGTCTTAGGTTTAGAAAGCATTGTTTTTACTCAAAAAGAAAATAAAAAATGTTCTTTGATAGTCAAGAACATTCTACATTGCAAAAATATATTCCAATTATAAAACAAAACTATATTTTGTGCCCAGCTCTCAGTAAGAGGTTCTCTTATACTATGTTTCCAAATAGTTTTATATTGAGGTGGAAAGAGCTGATTTTCAAACTAGCCACTTATTTGCCTCCCCTTAGTATCCTCCTTACTGTGAATTGTATGGTATGCTTATGTGTCCAATTACTGAAATGTAAAAAAAACAAACAAAGTAGACTTTTGAAACATTTTATGATTCTGATTATGTTTTTTGTTAACTTCTTTTTTATTCAGAATCTACTCCTATTACTCCCATACTCCTATTCTTATTTAGTCTTTCTCATGGTGATGAATAAAAACAGTGTGCTACCTTGTATTCATATTATTCTAGTAAAATTTACCCTCACACTTCCCTTGAAAATACTAGGGAATAACATTGGATTGGTTATGAAGTAATAATGACTCTTTTCTATATATTTTCTATACATATAATAAAACTGTAAAGTTGACCTGTCTGTACATTGAAGATATTTGTGAAAAGATCATTTGGGGGGATGCAAGATAACACATAAAGAGGGTTTTTGAGATTTTTGTCTGATGTTTGTGCACACATCACATTAAAACTACTTAATGAATTTAATAAAAGTTTAATACAAAACGTTTGTGCTTTTGACCTGTGCTTGGTGGGTTTCTTCTGGGTGCACTGGTACAATAAAATTTTACTGAGATCTGTAAAGCCCTAAGGGCAGCGGTGTACTGACACAGGCACGGACACAATGAATGCGATGTTCCAAGTGGACTACTTTCTTTTTTTCTTTCTTTTTTTTTTAAGCGTTCAGGAGTGTGAGGAGGTGGAAAAGTGTAGGGACGGTGCAGGAGAGAGGTGAATCTGAGATATTAAATCGGGAAGGTGTCGTGACCTTAGTATTCGTGTCTCTAATCTCATATTCTCTACCCAACACCGAACTGGAGCTTCGCTCTCCTTTTATAGCTGGCGGAGTACTTCAGGACAGTGAATGGAAATGGGAAGCTGGCCATGAACGGTTACGCCCCCTCCATCCACTATAGTGGTGCATGGTCAGTCACAAGCAAAAAATGTCTCCATGTTAAATAGTATCTCACTGCCCATTTTATGGCTAGAGCCTTGCGCTCTACAGCTGCGTATTTTTGCTCTGGTGAGCTGGGTTTTCTACTCACATATACCACTGGGTGCTCCTCTCCATTGAAAACCTGTGACAGAACTGCCCCAAGCCCCGTTGTGCTTTCTCCATGTGCCACTTCACTATTGGTAGAACGTTCTGTATTTTTTCTTGCATTTTCTTTACATATTCGATTACTGACCGATATGGAGAGGGCTGTTCTTCCCATGCCTCTTTTGCGACATTGAGTAGTCCTCGTGGTCTCCTTCCAAACAAAAGTTCAAATGGGGTGAATCCTGTGGAAGCTTGGGGGGTCTCTCGTACGGCGAAGAGCCCATAGGGCAGCAGCTGATCCCAATTCTGGCCGTTCTTGTCCGCCACATTTTGCAGCATCCTGTTGAGCGTGTGATTGAATTGCTCCACTAGACCATCGGCCTGTGGGTGATAGACTGAGGTGTGGGGGCTCTTCACCTGTAACAACTGACAGAAGTCTTTTATTAACTTTGAGACAAAGGTAGTACCTTGGTCGGTAAGGATGTCCTTCGGTATCCCCATCCAGCTAAAGAGGAGCACCAACTCGCGTGCTATGTTCTTTGACGTGGCTTTACACAGCAGGTGCGCTTCTGTGTATCGAGTTGCGTAATCCAGAATAACAAGAATGTATTCGTGTCCTCGTGTGGATTTAGGCAGTGGGCCCATGAGATCCATGCCAATCCTCTCAAACGGGATACTTATAATCGGCAGGGGAATGAGGGGGGGCGGGGGCCGTTTCTTTTGGGAGGTTTTCTGACACTCTGGACACCTTTGACAGAAGTTTTTTCACTTCTGCCTCCATCCCGGGCCAGTGATAACGATCTTGTGTTTATTCAATTGTATTCCCTGATCCTAGGTGGCTGCCGAAGGGATGGGAGTGAGCTAGGTCCATTTCCGTGTCTATTAGGACTACTAGGAGATCTTTGTTTTTTCCCCTTCTCTTTGTGAGGTAGTAGAGTAGGCCCCTCCGAACCAGGAAGTACGGCGGGGGGGTTTGCACCCACCTTCCTCCTCAAATTTGCCTTCTATCTCAAGCACCTTTCCCCAGCAGTATTTAATCGCATGTCTTGTTTTTGCATGCGTGCAAAGTTGTCGTCGCGTGCCACCTGCTGGGACAAAGAGAGATGTTCATTAGTATTCGGGAGGGGGTCACCTTCTGCTTCTGTGTCTGTGCTCTCCTCCATCTGGGCCATCCAGACATGGCCGGTGGGCGGGGTCTTGCATGCTCGGCCGGGATTCCCTTCCTCTTTTTCTGTTTTTTCATGGGCGTTTTCTCCCAAAGGCCAGGCCAATCTCTACCTAATAGCTAGGGGACAGGTAGGTTAGGAACAATGCCCCCGACATGTGTATTCCTCATCGATCCTCCACTGTGATGCTTGCCATCGGCACCTCTCGCTGGTCTCCATGCATGCAAGAGACCGGCAGAGGTCCGCATGGTTTTGCACCGCGTGTGATGATCGAGTGGCGAGCAAGAGTCACTGCGCTGCCGGTGTCTAAAAGAGCAGGTATGGGAGCACGAACCCAGAGGCACGCATTTTGCACCAATGTAAAGCCCTTAAGGGCAGTGGTGTACTGACACAGGTATGGACACAGTAAATGCGGTGTTCCAAGTGGGCTACTTTATTTCTTTTTTTTCTTTCCTTCTTTTTTTCTTTTTTTCTTTAAGCATTCAGGAGTGAGAGGAAATGGAAAAGTGTAGGGATGGTGCAAGAGAGAGGTGAATTGGAGCTATCCGATTAAATCGGCAAGGTTTCACTGGTAGGTGCGTGGGGTTAAACAGAGAGCAAAGCAGGTGTGCGGTTCTCTGTCACAAATTGTAACAAACACGCTACTATTACTAAAAATAATAACCTGCCGTTATCAGAAATCTGGGGTTAGTTACGGGTCGCTGGCCTGGAGCCCGTAACTAGGCAACCGCCTGTTACACCCCCTCCCCCTCGGAAGAAGGCGTGACGTCGCAGAAAAAAGGCTTATTAACTACGTAGACCGTGAATGGTCTGGCTTAGCTAATCAGTTCCACCTGGTAGTTAACCTTATTAAGAACCTTGATGATTGTAGCTGGTCCCTTCCATGTCGGAGCTAGTTTGGCCATGTGCGAGTCCTCTGCCCGAGACTGAGGAAAAGCACGGACCCACACAAGGTCGCCCACTTTGTATGTGGCAGCTCGTCGCCTGAGGTTGTAGTATTTCCCCTGGCGTTCCTGGGCACGGGCCACGTTGCTCCGTACAACCTGGAGCATAGCTTCCTGACGCTCCACTGTGGAATAGGCAGGATGGTCAGGTGAGGTGGTGCGATGCAGCATTCTTTCCAGTGGTCCCTTTAGCTTGCGTACCAGGGCTATTTCTGCTGGGGTGAAACCAGTGCTTTCCTGCCAGGCTGTATTGATAGCAAATCGGAACTCAGGAAGCCATTGGTCCCACTGCTTGTGGTTTTCTTTGACGAATGCTGCGATCATGAATTTTAATGTCCGGTTAGTCCGTTCTGTGATGTTGGTCTGGGGATGGTATGCGGTGGTGAGCTTCTGGGTGAAGCCCCATTGCCGACAGAGTAGCTGGGACATGAACTGCGGACCCCTATCAGAAACCAGGTAAGCTGGAGTGCCCCACCGTGTGAAAATTTCCCTAGTTAAAATGTTGGCTATGTTGTGAGCCTTTGCTGTCCTTAAAGGAAACATCTCGATGCTGCAGTAATCCACGACCACCAGTAGATGTTTGTTGAGCCGGGATGAACGTGGAAAAGGACCCATGAGGTCCACCCCCAACATAAAACCAGGTTCCACCACAGGTGTGCTTTGTAGTAATCCCACCAGCTTACTAATGCGAGGTTTGTATTTTTGACAGGTAACACAGTTCTTACAATATTCCCAGGCATCTCGGCGTATCTCTGGCCAGTAGGCGACCTCCAGCAGCCTCTGCAGGGTCTTCATCCGCCCCAGATGACCGCTGAAAGGGTTGTCATGGGTGTATTGTAGATATTGCGGTCGCAGAGATGTTGGGATGACCAGCTGGAGGAGACTACACCCGTCCTGTTTGGGATCTGCCCATAGAGAAATTTATTTATTATGCAGTAATGTATTTTTTTTATGTCAGGATCTAACCTTGCCTCTTTCCACAGTGTATGAAGCGTCTCATCCGCCTTCTGGGCCTTCTCCAGCTCCTCCCAGTCACAGGTCAGACCCCACTGCAAATCATTGCCTCAGTGTACTGCCAAATGGGCATTCGTAGCTTCTTCCTCCCAGCACCGTGACAGGGAATCAGGGACGACGTTGCACTGCCCTTTACGGTACTGAACCATGAACTCAAATGCCTGTAGCCTGAGTACCCATCAAGTTAGGCGTGAGGAGGGGTTTGGCTGGTTAAAAACCCACGTCAAAGCAGCATGGTCTGTGATAACAGTGAATGCTTTACCCTCTAGGTATTGACGGCATTTCTCCACTGCCCATACCACGGCCAGACATTCTTTCTCTGATGCCGAATATCTGCTTTTAGCTGCATGCAGCAGCCGTGAGGCATAGGCGATCACATGTTCCCCATCTTCGTGATCTTGGGTGAGTACTGCACCCAGGCCGATATTGCTGGCGTCCGTCTGCACCTTGAAGGGTCGTTCGAAGTCTGCGGCTGTTAACACTGGGGTGTCCTGAAGAGCTGTCCTTAGATCCTCAAAGGCTGACTGGCATTCAGAAGTCCATACCCACTTGGCTCCTTTTTTCTTCAGAGCATGTAAAGGAGCAGCATGCTCTGAGAAGTGGGTTATGAAACGGTGGTACCAACCAGCCAAACCTATGAAGCGCTGTAGCTCCTTCAGGTTGCAGGGAACGGGGTAAGTTCGTATGGCTGTCACTTTGGCTTCTTCGGTTTTTATACCTTCAGCAGATATAATATGTCCCAGAAAGGAGAGGGATGTTTGACAAAGATTGCATTTTTCCAGGTTGAGTGTGAGACCAGCAGCTTCAAGGAGTGTAAATGTTTGTTGGAGATGGTTAAGGTGAGAAGTGGTGTCCTTCGAATAAACAACGATGTCATCAATGTAAACAAAACAATACTTTCCTAGGGCTTCTGCCAAAACTGAAGTCATAAGTCTCTGGAAAGTTGCTCCTGCATTTTTCAGGCCAAAGGGAAGACGAAGGAACTCGTATTGGTTGTTCTTTGTGACGAACGCTGTCTTTGGGATGCTGTCTGGATGCATTGCCACCTGTCAATACCCACTGCGCAGATCCAGTGAGCTGAACACCGTAGCCCCATAGAGAGCCTCCAAGATCTCGTGGACCTGTGGCATAGGGAAGCCATCCAATGGTGTTTTGCTGTTGAGGGCCCTAAAGTCCACACAAAAATGGGTCCCACCATCTTTTTTTCCCACCAGCACGACCGGGGCCGGCCCACGGCGAGGTGGATGGTCTAATGATTCCTGCGTCCAGCATCTTGGCGACCTCTTCCTCTACAATCTGCTGCTTGTGGACAGGGACAGGGTAAGCCTTTTTCCTGACGGGTCTTTCGTCTGTGTTGTAGATGTGGTGGGTTATAGCCTTGGTATGGCCGATTCGGTCTGTACATATGGTCGTCCACTCTAATAACAGCTCCTGCAGCTCATATTTGTGTTCTTCTGACAGGGCAGCATTACTGACCAGGCTGGAGATGGCTGAGCTGGTGACATCAGACATTTGGGGCAGCGGATTGGCTACATAAAGGGAGACCTGACCATGAGTGGAGGTACAGAGTGGGTAATATTCACCTTCTCTACCTGGTATAGTGTAGGAGCACTGGCTAAAATTAATCTGTATGCCTGCCTCCGTCAAAAAATCTAGCCCTAACACACAGGGGAAGGTAAGATCGCGATCTTTCATGATAAAAAGACAAACCTCCGACTCCACTCCTTGCAAGGAGCATTGGGCATGCAATTTGCCTATTGCAGCCTGTACCAAGCCATTGGCTAATGCGAATGACTGTCCTTTTGCAGACAGCCACTTTTTGGCTGGTTTCTTTATTCTTTTCCACAGCGTCTCGGTTATAAGGGAGAAGGTGCTGCCTGTGTCGATGACGGCTGTACAGGTAAGCTGTACCATCAACAGGGCAGGACTGGCCTGGGCTATGCTGAGGCTGGTGGGTCTTTTGCACTCCATCAGTTTCGATGTTGGAATGGGGTTCTGACTTTGCCTAAAAGCTTTGGCGGCGTTAAAATCTCTCTCCACCAGTGTTCCGATTCGCACCAGCTCACTGGTGGTGGTGACCGTGCTCCGCAGCAGACTGGCAATGCGAGGTTTACAGTTCCTCAGCGTCGCTTGCACAATCTCTCTCTCCGTCATCCCTGGTTTCCACCTCAGGCAGAGGGCACGATATTGAAAGGCAAAGTCCCTTATGCTCTCATCAGGGAGCTGGATCCGCTCCCTCAGACGCTTCTCAGCCTCGACCTCATGGTCCTCGTTAAGGAACGCCTTCAGCAGCGCAGATTTAAAGGCCCCCCAGCTCCTGACATCATGTTTTTCTGCTGTCCACCAATCTTTCGCAGTGTGAGAGAGTACAGAGGGGAGTGTAGCTAGTATTTCACCATCTGAGAGCGGATGCAAGGCTAAGTATTCCTCACACCTTTCCACAAAACTGATGGGATCTTCTCCTTCAGTACCACCAAACCTGGGGAAATCCAGCTTCACAGGGGCCTTGAAGGTAGTAGCGTGTGAGCAGCTATTGGGAAAGGGGGGAAGAGAACTGGACCCGGGCCGAGGGAAGGGAGTGGAGGTAGCGACCGGTGGCACGCCCATCATGGCCTTTAATTGTGAGTCTCGCCTCTTCATGCACTCTACCACGGACTGACCTACGTCATTTAACTGCTCCTCACACTGTTTTTTTTACCATCTGACACAGTTGTTGCATTTCCGCTTGAGCATTTTCCAGTTTCTGCTGGCATGTTAATGTGTCTGTCTTATTGTTGCGTTGTAGCTCACCCATCTGACCCGACAGCTCATCCATTCGCTGGGAGAGTTTATCATCCAGTGCCTGCAGAGCCGTTTCTAGCTGGCTAAGGCGGGTTGCCAGCACCAGGGACATGAGGCTTTGATCGTCCTCTGTGTCCATGGGTGGAGGAGGTGGAGGCAGCTGTTCATCGTCGAGCGGCTGCTCTGCCCTCTCGTCACCTTGTGGGCCTTCGTCATCCACCCCAGAACCTTCCTCATCATCAGAGTCTAGATAAAGGCAGCTAAGGGTGTTAATGAGCTCTTGAATGGGTTCACGACGCACAATTTATGCAATCACTATATAAACTCTGATGGCCCCACGTTGGGCGCCACTGTAACAAACACGCTACTATTACTAAAAATAATAACCTGCCGTTATCAGAAATCAGGGTTAGATAAGGACCACCAGAGACAAAATATATTCATTCACGTGTATATACATTTATTTATTGTGCCTTTCCCATTCATACGCCGGTCTTGCACACCACATTCACCCAATCTATTATTTATAGGAATTAGAGTTCTTTCTCTCTCTCTCTCTCTCCCAAGTCCATAAACAAAATCGTCCCGCTCTGCGCCCGAAGTCCTCCGCTACGATCGATGTCTCCTTTGCTGGCGACGCGATGGTCACCGATGAAACGGTCCCGTGCGCACAAGGCCGCTGGTGTAGTTATCCCCGGAGAAACAGCTGTCACACGTCAACTCACGGGGAACACACTCACAACACAAACAAAACAAGAAACAGGGAAAAAAAAAACCCCTCATGCGCTTAGGACGTACCAGGTCCCACATTCGGCTTTAGCTTTAACATTAGCATTAGCATTAGCTTCGGCTTTAGCTGGGTAATGGCTACTGTTACCTAGCCCAGCCTTTCTTCTTCTTTTATTGATTCAATGTAACCAGCTCCCACAGCGCCCCCGCTGGCTGGGAGCCCGTAACTAGGCAACCGCCTGTTACAAGATCACTACGTATACCTGAGACGTTTCAGCACCCTGTAACTCCTAATAAGCAGATTGAATCTGTTTTATTTCTTGTTTAATGCTTCTTATTTCTGTGTTTTACTTCACTTTTCCTCTTACTCTTTTCTGTAAAACAACTCAATATTATTTGACATTGTATGAGTGGGAAGCTAACATCTGTTATTTACTGGCACTTCATTTCACTAAGTTGGTTAGAAATGCTGTCATGCAGAGTAAGAAAGTTGCTCTCAGTTCTTTAGCAAGAGTGTGATTGAGAATGGTATACACTGTATAATGTTACAGTTATAAATACATTGAAAAACACTTATAGAAAATTGGACCTTATCAGGTGCATATTGTACCAAACAACAATTTGATAGCACCCAAGAAATCACTTACACACTTTATTTCTCCTCTCCATGTGGAACCTAAGTATACTTAAGTGCATAAATATGAGTGTTTTGTTGCATATATTGCAAATGAATAACACAATTTCCACAGAAAAAGTGTAAAAAAACAAACAAACAAACAAGGGGTAAGTCAAAAATTATACACACTCTGGCTGTATAATTTTAGAAAAGATTGTTGAACCTTTTTCCTGACAATGTTTCAACTCTGATCCTTGACAATCCCAGAAAACTGTCGATTTTGCAGCTTATGGTTGACTTTTGAACTTTTTTTTTTGCTGGTAATTGAGGAAGTTTTCATTCCATACTCTGCTGTTTACTCTCAGGCTTGTAGTGATGAATCCATGTCTCATCATAAGTAATGATGCTCTTAAAAAACTTTTACCTTCCTTAAAATTCCTTCTGTTTATGCTCTTCTGTTTCAGCATTGGGGACACCCTCAGACCACAAAAAAAAGTACAAATCACTTCATCATGCTCTTACAGATAACGCACACCTGCACAGTAGCGAGTGGGGAGACAGCAGCCTTGAACAGAATGCGTTGACAAGGCCATCAGAAAACCTTAATACAACCGGAATGTGGCTAATTTTGGACTTACCCTTGTATTATGCTTGTATACTATATTTATAAGATACTCAAGTTTATTACTTCTACTTGAGTGTGACTTGAGTTGTTAAAAAAAAGCAGTCAGTGGCACAAATAAGTGCATCGAAAACATATTACTTAATTCAACTTTAAATACACTTGTCAAAAGTTGTTCCAAAAAGAATACTTAAATTTTTTTTTTACTGTTTTTAAAGTGTTCAAATATTAATCATACTTAATCATACTTGGTTTAAAGTACAATTAAGTACACTTATCTTTTTCAAGGGACCTCCCATGCATTTTCACACATCTCCTCTTGTGCCCAGATATTAACATATTCCTAATGATATGCAAAGGATGTTTGCTGTGTACTTATTAAAGGGACTTGCCAGAAAATTGCCATTCATCCAGAGTAAAAGGAGTCAAATTAATTTATCCATCTGGTAAAATAAATAAATTTCACAGGTTTAGGAGCTCTGGAAGACATTTTCCATTAATTGGAGAAACATCCATGGCCATTGAGATTCTAGGCACATCCTGTTGCTTTTTTAGATGCTATTGCTGCATTTTCTGCTGGAAAAGAAGACTGAAAATATGCACTTGTGTTCTTCTTTTCTAAAGGATGTGCAATTGATACAGTATATTCTCATCCCTTATAAAGAGAGTGCTTTGGAAGCGTGTCTATGTAGGCTAAGCATTTCATCTGTTCTGTACTTCTCATATGAGGTAATGGTTGGCAAGCTTTATATGAGTTTGATAAATTTTCTAATAATAGCATCATGTTTAATTTGATTAATTGTTCATAAACATTTCAACTTGATCGTGCATTCATGAGTAAAACATTTGTTTGGCTTTGTGTTTTCTTTCAAGTTCCCATGACTTCACTTGTGTGTATGTGTGTCTTGGTGCTGTAGACACAAGTATGCAATTAAATATAAAAATGTTGCTTTGCAAGGGTTTTAATGTTTGTGATGAAATGGTGAGCAAGCAAGACACATCAAGACACATTAGATGGGGTTAGAGAAAATTGTCCAAAAAGCTTTTTAATTACTGTTTCTCAACATAGTTCTATTGCATGGCCTCATGTTGTCTTTTCTCTCTTAATCCTCTGGGTAGTCAAATGCCCTGAGTACTGTGGGGAAGAGGTCAAATAAAACTGATGCAGGATGGTCACAAAGTCTGCCAAGAAAAGAAGTAAATTAATCTAAACTGGGCAAATAGAATGTAAAATTGGTGAAAGTGTCATGGCCAAAGGCTCTCCTACACTATGCTTGCAGGGACCAAAGGGCAGCCCATCTGTTCTGATCCCACAGAAAAGCCAATGCAGCTCAAATCGCCGAAAAATTCAATGTTGGCCACAATAGAAAGGCACCAGAACACCCAGTGCACCCCAGCCCACTGCACTCTGGATGAGTCCGATCCCCTAAGGGCCCATACCGCAATCCACAGCCCTAAAAGGATTCACTGCCAACATCCTGGTAACATTTACCACTTTACACCCCCAGAGGCCCAAGAAGTCCTGAGAAGTCCTGAGGGGCCAGAGCCACTCCGGTGGCACAAGGGGAACTCAAATCCTAGGTGATTTATTATGGTGATTTATGACGTTTTCATAACCTGCCAAATACTGTAGCAAAGGAGAATTTTCTTAGTACATTATATGGTCAAAAGTATGTGGACACATATCTACTGCTCCTGGATGTTGGGCTTCCTCAAACTGTTGCCACAATATTGTGAGCAAAAAGGCTACTACATAGAAAGTAGTATTGAACCACTCAGAAGTACAAATTTTGATCAGGGGACCATACACACTGGAACTGCTACTGTCAATAGATGAAAGGCCTCTGACTTCACGGCACATATACTGTATATGCTGAATACAAGAATGCTGAAAATTTTGTAACATACTGTATCAGAACTGATGTTTTTAATTACAGCGATGATTTACTCCTTTAGTGCAATGATTGTTTCAGGCCAATTTGAATTTCAGATTATCAGAAAGAAAAGTTAGGTCTTGTTCTATGTGATCTATTGTTAGTTCTGAAGCCAACTTAGATCTGAAATAAAAATAAAAATGTGAATTTCTAAGATTAAAAAAAGAAAAAATGTCAATAACTCTCAGTAGAGCTTTATCCAGTAATGGTAAAGATTGATTGCCTGGCAAAAAAATCTGTTATATAACTAGTGTTTTGCTTGCTGAGAGGATACAGATTTTTGTAAGATTCTTCAAGACAGCTTTTATGTATAAATATTTTTTCCCCTAAAGAAATGTATTTAATTTACTTCACATTTTCTTTCAAATGATATAAAGGTCATGGTTTACATTATGTTGTGCACTTCCTGAACATACAGATAATGCTGATATTCTAGAATTCTAGAGTCTCTTCAGTTGACACAAAATGGTGCAAAAAATGAAAAGTATTGACAGAACTCCAGTGAGTTTTGGTTCTTGCGGGTGGAAATGTCATGCTAATGAGAGATCAGAGGAGAATGACCAGACTGATTTTAGTCAACTCAAAGTGTCTTGTTTTCTTTGCGTGTTGTTTTGTTCCACTGCGCTTTGTCCTGATTCCTACTTCCTTGTTAAGAACAAGTTGTCAAACCTATTTCCAATTCACAGTGTTGAGACAAGGTTAGTATGGCCGAGGGTCTACACAAAGCAACACGTAGAGAGCAGATCTGTATAAAAACAGTAGTTAGGAGGGGGAGCTAATTGTTGTATTTCTGTTTAGTTAGTTAATGTAGTTAGCGGGCGACCTGTGCCTAAAATTAGTTTTTTGTTTCTTTAATTAAATTATATCACATACAAAGAATGTGTTATTTATTCATTTTTTTCTTTAAGCTCTGCTTTTGTTCTCACTGTTGAGTTTATCACTGAAATGCTTGTATATATTTTTGTAAATATTGTTTCTTTAATTATTTGAGTTTTGATTTCCATTGTAACCAAAGAGCAATTGGTTACAGCAAATGTGGTTGAGAGTTTTGCACAGAATTTTGCTAAGGCACATTTCAATTCTAGAATTTGCTTCATTACTTCACTCAGTTCTTTCTCCTCATTAGTAATCACTCACTCATCATCATTACCGCTTAATCATGTATTCAGGGTCGCGGGGAGCCTGGAGCCTATCCCAGGAGACTTAGGGCACGAGGCAGGATACACCCTGGACAGGGTGCCAATCCATCGCAGGGCACACAGACATACACACACTCACACACTCATTCACACACTACGGGCGATTTGGGAATGCCAATTAACCATGTCTTTGGAATGTGGGAGGAAACCGGAGTACTCGGAGGAAACCCAAGCACGGGGAGAACATGCAAACTCCATGCACACAGAGACGGGAATCAAGCCAGGCCGGGGATCAAACCCGGACCCTGGAGGTGCAAGGCGACAGTGCTAACCACTACACCACCGTGCCGCCTCATTAGTAATCAGTTCCTCATGCATGTTGTTTAAGTCAAGACCTTTATAATTATTCTACCATCATCACTCAGCGAAGTTTGGCCCATAATCTGTTAACTACTAATACCTCTCTTTCACCTACGCGCTTTCACGCGGTGGCTGTAAGTACGGTTCATCATGATACACCGCGAGTTTCGGCGCTGTGATTAGGTTTCCATCTTTCCGCATGTCGGTCCTCGCATAGTCAAACCGCATAGGTGAGATAGGGGTATAACAGCAGGAAATATAGGGGGCGGGGCTTGTAGGACGACTTGCTCACACGCACACACACATGCACACACTAATAGATTGGGAATGACTGCTATCTGACTCACAAATTACATAAATTGTCTGAGTAATGGATGACATTTTTGAAAAAGTGAATAAGTAATTGAGTACTTGAATTGCGGACCTAACACGTTAGTTTACTCGTTACATCAAAAAAGTATTCCGAGTACTCTAACATGTTCCTTTGTAAAGCGTTAAACCCAACACTGGCCCTAAGTCTCCTGGGAGCCCCCCTGCCATCCTGTATATAGGATAAAGCAGCATGGATGATGAATGAGTGAGTGAGTGGGCACAGTGGCATAGTGTTTAGCATTGTGGTCTCCCACTTCCTGGTCAAGGGTTCGATTCTCACTTTGGGATGCATGGAGTTTGCATCTCTTCTCTGACCGTCCAAAGACATGCAAGGTATACTAACTGGTGTTTACAAATGTCCTGTATATTGTGAGTGTGTGTGCCTGTGTGCCCTGTGATGGACAGGCAATCCATTCAGGATGTACCCTGCCTTGTGCCCTGACTCCCTTGGGAAACGCTCCAGGACCATGTACATGTTAATCGGTATGGAAAATGAGATGAGAAGATTAACTTTTTCATGATATTCTAACATGCACTGTATATTGGAGAAGCAAAAGCCAAAACAAAAAAAATAAACATTCCAGATCTGAGCTCAATGTGCCAAGGTGTCTCATGTGTCTCCACTTAAGAGAGCCACATGAGCATCATGTTTTGACTTTCAAAACTGACATGCTAATAATTATAATCACTTCCAATACCCTCATTTACAATTATGCTTTTCACCTGAAGGCCTTGCTGATCCTGTGCTTCATGCATCTGTTCTTGATGCATTATTTCCATTGATGTGTCATCTGGCTTGCATCTGGGATAAGTCGATACTTTTCCAGCCCACCTGGTGTTTTCTTAGAGCATCTAATTTATGCCAGTGAGCTCTCTCCTTTTATGTGCATTTGCATTTTTTTGATTTTTAAATTGGCTAATTTACCTTTAAGAAGATCCCTTCAATGCCTGTGTGGGTTCCAAGGTGGCACAGATATTCAGTTCAATTTTATTTATATAGCCCTTCTAACAATGGTCATTGTCACAAAGCAGCTTTACAGAATAAAAAATATCATGGAAATGAGTACGAAAAGTGTGAGGAAATATGTATAAAATAGAATGACCAGTTTGTCCCAGATAAACTGATATCTGTTGTCTCCGCACCAATGGTTTTCACTTTGTCTCATGTGAATTTGAAATCTATGCAGAGATATTGAGACAGAAACTCTTATTTATTGTTAGGATAAATGTGTAAATGTAGCATTTATTGTTGTTGTTTTTGTTTTGTATAATTTTTTCACCACAAATGTGTTTTTACTTCTATACATGCTGAGAATATTAAGTTATTTTGGTTTTTAAGGGCTATCTGACTCATAAAAGTATTTTTTGGACTGAAACAAATATGTTGTCGTACATTAATTGTCTTTGCAGTATTGGCATTTAATATTTTCAAAGGCTCTTTTATAGTAATGCCATAAATTTTTAGCCTTTTTTTTTTTTTTTTTTTAAACAAATTGCCCGGTTATTATCTAAACTAAAGATTGTCAACTCTGGTCCTGGGGAGCTTGTAATTTGAGTTTTTCCTATGCTGTTATTAGCAAAGGAAATTTCAACTTTGCAATAAATAAGTAAGTCTTATTTATTTACTAAATAGGTGAATCAGCAACAACCAATTGCGTAAATAAGCATGTTCCATGGATGTTGATTGACACACCATCCATTCTTTCACTCCAAATGCTGGTGATCCTGAATGAAAGCAGCACCACAGTATGGATTTCAATTTATTATCTTTTAATTTAAATAGCTGGAACAGCTGGCTCATGAATAATTATTGAGGCATTAATTAGAAACAGTATTGCTGTTTTGTCCTGACAGCCAAAAAAAGAAAATGCAATAAAAAATCTTTATAAACTGCCTTTCATGTTGCGCACAGAAGAGCAGATCAAATGTCTTTGATCACAAGTTAAAAACATACTTTAACATCACTAAGACATGGGTCTGGAATCACACATCAAGGAGTTTATATTAAATAGTGTTTAAGAGATGAAGATGTCAGACATTCAATCATTTAAAAGCAAACAAGATATATTTGATACTTTTTCACATTAAAAATCAGTGATGATTTCACTTCAGTGGTGTGAATATGGGATTGCATTAGGTGTAAAGCACAAGTACTGTCTGGTACATGCAGTGCTCTGACTGCCTTAGACAGACGCTTCATACGGATCATTATTCTTTTAATCATTTTGCTTATTCTTGTTTTGTACTGGAATGACTGACAGCATAACATTCTCGCACTATCAGCCTAATTGATTTAATTCGAAATCTGTGTGACATCACCTGGAAAGAAGTAATGAGTATTTTAAGCAAAATGTTAAGTAAATGCTTGGCTACATTATTGCAAAACGTACTTTTGTATATAATAAAATTGTATCCGTCAACCAACTTAATTGTCCTATAGGTGTTAATTTTTTTTCTTTATACTTTTTTCAATTTTATATGTTGAAAATATTTATGATTAGAAAAAAAAAACGTGTTAATAAATTTCATTCATCTATCTTTAGGTATTAATTTTCTTGGGCCAGGTTGTGGTGAATCCTGGATCCTACCATAGTCCATTCATAATTAACATTCAATAAACAACATTCAAACATAATTATGTGAAATTGTGTGTGCGTGGAAAAAAAAAAAGACAAATGATGCCATTACTGGTTTCTCTTGTCTTATCTGATGGGATCATTTAGCCCACATGATCTGTGCTACATCATGAAAACATAGGACTGTTTCTCCTCATCTTCTTTGACTAGCAGGAATTTAATGTTACCATGCAAATCCATTTTCCAAAAATACCTCTTAAATCTCATCAGATAATGCTGTTCACCGCCATATCGCCACAATATAATCTTCAAAAACTTATACAGGAATATAATAGTGAGAACGAGAAAAAGCAATTTGTGTTCACAGAGTTTTAAAAGCATGGTGTTTACTGAGATGCAATAAAATCTATGTTATGCTTTCATTTTTTATCTCTTCCCAATTCTATATATTATATATTCTAACTATATGCAATTAGGCCTAAAGCCCTATTGTTTCAGACAGTTATCAGTTTACCTTGTGTCAGCCAGAGATGTTTTTGCAACCATTTCACTATTTACAGCTCTGCAAATAATATTCATATTACTTATTGTAATTTATTTATACAAATGCATATAGATGCATTGAGTGTGTCACGAACTAACCGGAGATGAATCAGAAGACTAGCAGTTAGCCCTGTAGCGTTGATGGTAAACCCAAACGCGGAAGTAGCGCGAGCAGGCAGGATAACCACGCTGGTTATTATTAGAACTCTCCCGAAGCGAGAGCAAGAGTTTACACAAATAAACCCGCGTTCTAAATACACACACCCAATCAGAAGCGATAACCCAAGAAAGTGAGTACTCACGTTTAGACGAGCGAGGCGTCGGCGATAGCATGGGCAAAACTCAATGACTGAGCAATGTGAAGCGCCATCTTGTTTCCTTTTATGCTTCCTGAAACCCGACCGTATTACTTCCGGGTCCTAGTGCCGGTCGTGTTACGAGTGTGCATGACAGAGTGCATCCATAGGTACACTCAATAGTTACACAGTAAGTAGTTACTATATTTACAGTCAAATTTACAGTCAGGATAATAAGTATTTAAACAATGCCACAGTTGTTGCTCTGTAGAACTAGACAATGGAATTGAAATGAAGCAATCAATATGTGATTAGGTGCGTGCGTGCGTGCGTGTGTGTGTGTGTGTGTGTCTGTGTGTGTGTGTGCTGGGCTCTCTATTTTGTAAATCAGGGCTCTTCAACTCCAGTCTTGGATTCAACTAATTCATCTAGTCTGTTAATTACAATGTACAAATGGGTGTATTTAGGAGTTACACAGAACTACACACTTTGCTAGAAAAGCGATGTATGTTCTCCTGGATCTAATATAAACAGCAATTCATAGCTCATATGAATTTACTACATTAGTCTAAGGGGTGGAATGTAGATAAGAGGAAACAGTGCTTTATATGTAGACTTATTCATATTAATATGCATGTTTATATTGATGTTTATTATGTTAATTGCTTCTTATTTTATGGTCTTAAATTCAAGGAAAGCATTAAATACCAATCTAATTCTAAAATCAAAACCAACAGACATTAAATGCTAATTAGATCCTTTTATCCAAATGATACTGTTCAAGCAGTTTAAGAAAAAGGGTGTTGCCTAGTGGTCAGTTGTTGCATATAGTGTTATACATATACACAGCTATAAACTTATTACCACAGAGAAGTAAATAACAATGTAATAACATGGATTGTCTCATTACAATGGTACCTTGAAATGGGGTGATATTAGGCAGAAAGTGAACATTTTGTCCATGAAACTGATGTGTCGGAAGCAGAAAAATGTGCTTTGATCAACAAGAAACAGAAATCTCCTCTACAGGTATTGGGAAGGTAGACAGCTTCATTTGCAGGAATAGAGTTTTGCTGAAACTGCAAATCAATATTTTCTATTTTGTCACTGGAAAAAAAAAATCCAGCAAAGATCTGGGAAGTTCTAGGCTTACTGTGGCCATTGTTAATGACAGTGGAGTAGTAATCCATCTTGGCTTTCTTAAGTGCCACCTTGTACTGTGAAACATGGTCTTTATAGGCAAATGCACAAACTGTCAGCCATGTCTTTCCATGGAAGAGATCTAATTGGCTCCCAGCTGCTTTCATGCAATGGTATATGGAGTACTAGTGAACCAAGGGACAGGATGCATGAAGGTCACAGCACGCGTTCTGAGGGGATTAAGTTGATTAAGAGTAGTAGAAAGGATATTATTATAGTGTCCGACTAGTACCTTTGGGGATGTACTTGAAGGCTCAAGGATTGGAAACTGCTCAAGCATTCACATTAAGGCTGAAGGACTTTTTATTTATTTTTTTTTTAACGTTTTTCCAAGTGATGTTTAGTGTATTAGGGTTTTTGATTAATGGAGAGGGAATAGGCAAGTGGTGCCCTATTGTCTACAAAATATCTAAAGTGTGACATCTAGTGTGGGTAGTGAAATCGATATTTTACATAAATTCAGACACAACTGTCTATAGCAACATAGATATAACAATCTTCTATTATTTATTCTGTATTAAAAGAGAAGCATTTGATTCAGGCAATGTCCCAACCTAGCCCAAGTGGTCGTAATGCACCTTTAGAAAGGGCACATGGTTGGGAAAAATAAAAATGGTTGATCAAAGATGAACAACAATAAAAGAGGACCATTGCAGACAGTTTATTAAATAAACAAAACAAAAAGAAAAAAAAAAGATTTAGGGGACTGGCGATGGTAGACACTTAAGTGACGTTACTTTTCATTGACTTGAGTACACTTCCACATTTACACTCTCTGATCTGCCTCGATTTGGTTTGTGAGCCACCAATTAAACACGAGGAAGAAGAACGAGAAAGGTAACCTTCATACTGTGCATAATATTATTGATATTTTGGGGAAAAAATATCAAGTGCAATGCATTTGCATTTGTAAGCATGATTTTAAGTAAAACATATTTAATCACATATATTCACATTAACCAAGTACTAATCACATATGTACCAAATACAGTATATCACATTAGTCAAGTATAAAATACAATCACATAAACGTCTAAACTAAGGTTTCCTATTAAAACTTTTAAAATATGGGATAACTTGTAAGACATAGAGAGCCCAGAGAAGCAGGGTGCTTTCTTAGCAGATCATAGTGAGCAAGGCACCTGCATGAATAGAAAGGTTGAAATAGAAAGGTTGACCTGACCTAGATAAGAATTATACAAACAAGAACAAGGCACATTCTTAAAATGCTCCTGCAAGAGAGAAGCCATGCTGACACATAAGGGGAAAGACAAAAGATATGGTATGATATGGATATATCAGGTAAAGGCTAACAACAGCAAAAAACATAACACCTGGGAAATTTTTTTCGGAACAAGTGTATCAAATTTGTCAAACAGAAAAAAAAAAAAACAAGTTAACCAATTTGGCAAAAGGTAGGAACCCGAACAAGTCTACCAATTTTGGCAAGAGGAAGTAAGAAAAAATAAATACCAAAGGAGGAGACAGTGATTGAGTCCCTCCCTCGGTCAACAGTATATAAGGTGTGTGCATTGAATTGTTTTTCAGATCAACCTACTGCTGAGTCTTTTTTTAATACTATTATAATTTGAGTTACAGCTTATCTTTTAGCGCTAAAGTGTAACTGACATTAACAGTGGAAGATAAAAACCTCCCACACATGCCTTCCTACCTTATTAGCTATGGCTCTGTAGGTTAAAGGATGAGGTTGGTGCGTGCTACATGCACACAGATATTTCAGAGAAGACCGACGACACTGATGACGTTGCATTTAAACAGCAATCTACTTCTGTGGTACGATTGCCTTCCATATCTGATTTGATCCATGCTCTATTGTTCACAAGACCACCTGTTCCAGTGAACTTGGGCACGGTTCCCAAGCAGGGACTGATTGTGTTATCGTTGATCATATAAACCAGACAGTGCAGTGTTCTCGGGGCTTTATTGTGAAAATGCCTGGCCTTCCAAGATTTTTTTTTAATAGCCCAAACATTTCTAATTCAAATTATTATTTTTAAAATAAAGTATAAGCAGTGTAGTACTTAAAAAGCACTCTAAAAAGCAGGGTTCCCTTTCAAAAGCTACACTCGATGCTGCGTGAAAACGCTATGGGAACATCTCTTTGTTGCCCGGTTGTGAAGCTTGTGCATGTCAAACCCGCCGAATACCTTCGGCTTATAACCTGTGCAGGCATGACGTCACCGAACAAGGTGCACCTGCAGGTTATAAATAGGAGTGAACCGGAAACATCCTCAGATCTTTTTGTCTTCAGGACCGCTTTGTGTTTGCGCGTGCATGCAAGCCGTAACGAAAGCGAAATAAAAATAACAGCATTAACTCACCGATATGGCGGAGTTGCTTAAGAGATGCGTGCCTCCGTGTGATAGATCTCTTTCGGAGGGCGATCTTCACGAGTTTTGTCTCGAGTGCTTGGGGAAGAACACGCTCGCCTCGGGCTTCAGGGAGACTGTGAGTACTGTGATCTTCTCCCTATTAAGGTGCTTCGCGCGCGGCTCGCTTTCTTTAAAGAGAAACCGCGAGCCGCGGCGCATTCCTGGGGCTCGCGTGCTGATCTGGCAGACGCGCACGAGACGGAATTTCCCCTTTCTCTCGCGCTCTCTCCGGATCAGGAAGTTTTAGCTTCCGATTCGCAAGCGCGCTCCGGCGCTTCTTGTGAAGGAGCGGAAGAATCTTCCTCTCTCGCTTCCATGGAAGTAGCCTCCTCACAACGCTCCTCCAGTGCTGACAGAGCTTTTGAGGAATTATTAGAGGTTATAACGCGTGCGGTCGAGCGATTGCATATCGACTGGCCGCAGCAGCGAGATTCCCCCAAGCGTTCGAGATTGAACGACAGGTGTCTGTCGGGTGGCCGGGGGGAGGAGCCTCAACGTCTCTCTCTCCCCTTCTTTGGTGACATCCATGATGAATTAACTCTTTCATGGAGCAAGCCGTATTCATCGCGTGTTTTTGTACCATCGACTTCGACTTATTCGAATATCGTTGGTGCGAAAGCACGCGGTTATATGATGACGCCCAGATAGAAGAGACGCTTGCGGGCTATCTCTCTCCTGGGACATCATCCTCCCTGAAAAAGCCTATTCTCCCCTCCAAGCCGTGCAGATTGACATCTGCTTTGGTGGGTAAAGCTTTTCAGGCAGCAGGACAGGCTGGTGCTTCACTGCACACCATGGCGGTTTGGCAGGTTACCAGGCTGACCTGCTGAAGGACCTGAGCAGCGGCGGGGCTATTGATGACAGGGCGTTTGCAGAGCTGCGCCGAGCCACAGACCTGTCTCTCCGTGCAACCAAGCGGACGGCCCGTGCTGTGGGCCGTTCCATGGCTGCCATGGTGTCCACGAAGAGGCCTCTGTGGCTGAACCTCACGGGCATCAAGGATAAGGATCGTGTTGCCCTCCTCGATGCCCCCATCTCGCCTTCCGGCCTTTTTGGCGACGCTGTTAATTCCGCCGCCACTAGGTTCGGGAGGCAAAGCTGTATGAACAGGCCGTTGGGAGGTTCCTTCCCCGCCGTGCTCAAGAACCGGGACCGTCGGCCACCCGGCCCCGGCCAGGTCTGGCCCCTATCAGGCGTCAGGTGCAGAAGGAGAGTGTGACCAGCCGCGCACCCCCCCCGTAAGGCTGGGGTGGGGCTCGCCGCTCTTCTCAAAAATCTGCTTTGAAAAGACCGGATCTGAGGAGCTTCCTCTCTTCAAGAAGAAGCCCTGAGTTCGTGCGCCTGGGGCTGTGGGGGTGTCTCCCCCCGGGGAGGGGCGTCTGGATTTTCATCACAAAACAGGGCCTCCTCCCTGGCACTCCCGGGAGGCCGGTGTTCAATCCCCGCCACCACAGGTGTTTCGGGGAGCGCCGGTCTCCAACGAAGAGTTGGGTGTTTGGGTATCTCCTGCCATACTTCAGGATACCCAACACCTAACACCCCCCCATCCAGCCGAAGTGTCAAAGCTCGTGCCCCTTTCGGAGAAGCTGGCAGCGTGGAAACTACTGCCAGGCATATCTCCTTGGGTAGAAAAGACTGTAGGCTACAGGCTACAGGATTCAGTTTGCACATCGTCCTCCGCGTTTCAACGGCGTGGTCTCCACTTCCGTGAAACCGGACCGAGCACATCTGCTGGCCCAGGAGTTAAAGACTCTGCTGGGCAAAGGGGCCATAGAACATGTTCCCCTTCCAGACAGAGAGTCAGGCTATAGTACTTTTTGGTGCCCAAGAGAGGGGGGGGGGGGTTGCGTCCGATCTTGGATCTTCGCGGCTTGAACCGCTATCTCAGGAAATCCAGATTCAAAATGTTGACTGTCAAATGATTGTTTCTCTAATTCAACTAGAGGATTGGTTTGTGACAATCGATCTCAAGGACGCATATTTCCATATAGAAATATTGCCACAGCACAGGAAGTTCCTGAGGTTCGCCTTTGGGGGCGAGGCTTACCAGTTCGGGTCCTTCCATTTGGCCTAGCTCTGTCACCCCGCACATATACAAAATGCATGGATGCGGCTCTGGCTCCTTTACGACTCCAGGGCATCCGTATTTTGAATTACATAGACGACTGGCTGATTCTGGCCCGGTCTCAGGAGCTAGCGCTTCGACATCGGGATGTCGTCCTAGCCCATCTTCATTCTTTAGGATTGAGACTCAACGCCACGAAAAGCGTTCTCCTTCCTGTTCAGAGGACAACATATTTGGGTGTCACATGGGATTCGGTCACGATGCGGGCACAGTTGTCTCCTGCTCGTGTCGAATCCATTCTCAACACCCTGAAGGAAATCAAGCTAGGCCAGAAGGTCACTGTTCATCACTTTCAGAAATCTTTAGGCCTCATGGCGGCTGCGTCCACGGTGATACCTTTGGGCCTTCTGCACATGAGAGCGTTTCAGCTGTGGCTAAGAGCCAGGGGGTTTCATTCAAGGGCCAACCCCCAGAGGCTAATAAGGGTTACGCGCCTGGGGCTTCGTACCCTTTCTATGTGGTTCAGACCCCGGTTTCTGACTTTGGGTCCCACTCTAGGTCCGTCTTGTCGTCGCAAGATGCTAACGACAGACGCTTCCCTCATGGGCTGGGGTGCGGTCTTGGATGGCCGTCCAGCACAAGGGAGCTGGAGAGGTCATCTTCTCGCGTGGCACATCAATTGCCTCGAAATGATGGCTCTGTTTCTGGCCCTGAAACACTTCCTCCAGCAGTTGAGAGGCTACCATGTCCTAGTGCGGGTGGACAGCACTGCGGTAGTCTCGTACATAAATCACCAGGGTGGACTGCGCTCGCGCCGCTTGAACAAGCTAGCGCACCAGGTTCTGCTTTGGGCACAGGACAAGTTCCTGTCCCTCAGGGCGATTTACATTCCAGGGCACATGAATGTAGGAGCAGACTTGCTATCCAGACAAGCTGTAGAACAGGGGGAATGGAAGCTCCACCCCGAAAATAGTCAGTCAAATCTGGGAAAGATTTTACGTAGCAGAGGTGGACCTCTTTGCCTCACAAGAGACAGCACAATGCCCCCTTTACTACTCTCTGACTCCTCCAGCTCCCCTGGGTCTGGACGCAATGGCCCACACGTGGCCCAGGTTACGCCTTTATGCGTTTCCGCCTATAGTTCTGCTCCCGGGAGTCCTGGCGAGGGTCCGTCAACAAGGGTTGCGCCTCTTATTGATAGCGCCCCATTGGCCGACCAGAGTGTGGTTCTCGGATCTAATATCTCTCCTCGACGGCTCACCCTGGGTGATTCCAGTGAGGAGGGATCTTCTGTCTCAGGCGCAGGGGACAATACTTCATCCCCGGCCCGAGCTCTGGAACCTTCACGTTTGGCCCCTGAACGGGACCAACTGAGACAGGCTGGGCTTTCAGCCAGCGTAATTGAAACCATTTTAAGTGCCAGGGCTCCCTCCACTAGGAGAACTTATGCCCTCAAATGGAGTGTGTTTGAAAATTGGTGCATGACAAGACACATAGACCCAGTTCACTGCCAGATTGTTTCAGTGCTGGAGTTTCTGCAAGAAAAGTTGTCCTCGGGCTTATGCCCTAGTACGCTCAGAACGTACGTAGCCGCTATTTCGGCCTGTCACGCTCTGAACGACGGGGTTTCTGTGGGCAAGCACCATTTAGTTGCCCGTTTTATTCGTGGAGCTAAACGGTTGAAGCCGCCCACTAGAGCGACGGTCCCTTCGTGGGACTTAACTATCGTACTCGAAGGCCTGGCTGACACCCCGTTCGAACCACTAGAGTCAGCGCCTGTCAAGCTTCTGTCTCTTAAGATGGTTTTTCTGATGGCTATTACTTCTTTGTAGAGGATTGGGGATCTGCAGGCTCTGTCAGTCTCCCCATCCTGCCTAGACTTTGCCCCTGGGCAAGTCAAAGCTATTCTGCATCCTCACCCGAACTATCTTCCCAAGGTTCCATTCTCAACCATGCACCCAGTTGTTCTCGAAGCCTTCTGTCCTCCGCCTTCACAGCTCCGGAGCAGGAAAGACTTCACTTACTGTGTCCAGTACGTGCTCTTCGGATCTACGTCCACCGCACTAGCCAGTGGCGTAAATCAGAGCAACTCTTTATTTGCCATGGGGGTC
Source organism: Clarias fuscus (assembly GCA_030347435.1). Taxonomy (NCBI): domain Eukaryota; kingdom Metazoa; phylum Chordata; class Actinopteri; order Siluriformes; family Clariidae; genus Clarias; species Clarias fuscus. Next base: position 16,618,048 of record CM059226.1, read on the forward strand.
GCAACCGGGGGGCGGCTGCCACTAGACAGACTCTGTCACACTGGGTGAGAGATGCCATTGCCCTAGCCTATGAGGCGCGTGGTCACACTTCGCCTCTGGGAATCAGGGCTCATTCAACCAGGGGGATTGCCTCATCGATTGCCTTGGCAAGAGGCGTACCCCTGCAGCAGGTGTGTGATGCGGCGGGCTGGTCCTCTCCACACACGTTTGTTAGATTTTATAGTCTGGATGTCAATGCTACTCCAGGTTCGCGGATCCTTGAGTCAGCATCCCAGAGCTAGGTCTGAGACCTCCTCGGCTTGTGCGCACACGCTACACAACCTGGGGGTCCAGACACTTGCAGTGCGGCGGCGTTGGTATTCTCGTTCCCATAGCGTTTTCACGCAGCATCGAGTGTAGCTTTTGAAAGGGAACGTCTCGGGTTACTTGGCTGTAACCCTGTTCCCTGATAAAGCGGGAACGAGATGCTGCGCTCCGATGCCGCACTGCTGGCGTGCCTGGACGTCCTTCAGACAAAATTGACCTGAGGATGTTTCCGGTTCACTCCTATTTATAACCTGCAGGTGCACCTTGTTCGGTGACGTCATGCCTGCACAGGTTATAAGCCGAAGGTATTCGGCGGGTTTGACATGCACAAGCTTCACAACCGGGCAACAAAGAGATGTTCCCATAGCGTTTTCACGCAGCATCTCGTTCCCGCTTTATCAGGGAACAGGGTTACAGCCAAGTAACCCGAGACGTTTCTCTGCATAAATAAATAAATAAATAAATAAACAAGTACAAGTATGATTAATAAAAACAAATTAAATACACAAATTTATATATAAAAAAAGAATATGATTTTATTTTAAGAAATAAAAGACAAATATGAAAATATAAAGAGCTTTAAGCTGTAAAAATTTATAATATGTACAAGGTTGCTTTTTTTAATGAAATGGAAGTGTATTAATTATACAGGATACATTACAGCTGAGTTATGTTAGTCCTTATTCATGTGAAAATGAGCAGTGTGCAAACACAAGCAGAAGAATGTTCCAAGAGGAAAAGTCTCAGGAGGTGTGCAACATGTAAGCAATGCTCAAATGTACAATGCGAGTGAGTATCTAAGTAATGTGCTACATTCTGACTTTGATGTGCTAGCATGAATGTAGGAAGAGAGTATATTATGTGTGGGAACAAAATGAAACAGATGAGATTTTTAAATTCTATGTGGTTTTCTGGTTGAGGGCCCGTATAGCCTGATGGAAGAAGCTTCTCCTCAGTCTCTCTGTATTGACCTTCAGGGGGCAAAAGCACTTTCCTGACCACAACAGAGTGAAGAGTCCATTGCTGGGGATGGCTGAGGTCCTTCACTATCTTCCTGGCCTTGGTCCAACACCGCTTGCTGTAGGTCAGGCAACAGGTCAGGGAGCTCGTGCAGATGATGTGCTCAGATGATCTGCATGGTGCTGTTCCCGAACCAGGTTTTGATGTTCCCCATCAAATGTGGTGTTCAAATGTGGTGCAGCAGTCTGACGTTTCTCTAGCATCTGAGGTTGTAGAGATCCTTCCAGGCATTCTTTATCATAGTGTTGATGTGACAGGACCATGAAATATTCTGTGTGATGTCTAGCTGTCCACTCTCTCCCCTGGGTTCTTGTTGATGACAGGGATCTGGCAGTGCCTTTTCCTGCTTTGTACTGTAGTTCATTATCAACTTCTTTGTTTTGCTGATATTCATGAGGAGGTTGTTCCTCTGGCACCAGTTCTTCAGTTTTCTAATCTCTAATCTTCTGATCAGTTTTCTAGGGCTTCTGGTTGTTGTCAGGGCCGCCGCAATGGTGTTGACAGCAAACATGATGATGTTGGTAGAGTTGGTAGTGGCCATGCAGTCATATGTGTGCAGTGAGTACAGCAGGGGGTTCAGGCCACAACCCTAGATGGCTCCAGTGTTGTGCGTGAGGGAGGCTGAGACATGTCTGCCCATCCTTACTGCCTGTGATCTGCCAGTTAGGTAGTTGGAGATCCATTGACACAAAGGTGGGCTGCGTCCCAGGTGCTCCAACTTGTTTGTGAGTGTGGATGGAATTATGGTATTAAATGCTGGACTGTAGTGAACAAATGGCATTTTACCATACATTTTAAAATGTGTTTGGCGAGAGGTCAGGACTGAACGGGGGATGTAGCAATAACTCCCAGCCAGGTTTCTGTAATGTCACAGTCATGGTCATTAACCACTCTCACTCACTCATTATCTATACCACTTAAACCTGCATTCAGGGTCACGGGGGTGCCTGGAGCCTATCCCAGGAAACTTAGGGCACAAGGTGGGGTACACTCTGGACAGGGTGCCAATCCATTGCAGGACACACACATCCACACACTATGGGCTAATTGGCGTTCCCAAATTGCCTAATCTGCATGTCTTTGGACTGTGGTAAACCGAAAGTACCGAAGTACCCATTAGAAACCCACCAAGCATGGGGAGTACATGCACACCTCATGCACACAGAGACAGGAATCAAACCCATACCCTGGGGTTGCAGTACTAACCACTAAGCCACCGTTTCACCTGTAATTATTAAACAAACAAAAAATAATTAAACAAATAAATAAAATTGTATAAAATTTTATAATTTTTTTTATAAATTGTATAAAAACAGGTAATAGTCACCTGGTCTTCACACTGTGTTAAATGCCAAAGAATATGAAAAACTCTGTGTGATTGAAAAAGAGGAAGAGTTATGGCCTTCCTGATTTACAAAGGCAGCTCCTTCCAGAGTTTAGGGGATTCTACTGAAAAGGTAAAAGTATGACTGCCTAGACTCTTCAACCTACATTTGGAAAATGTGAGTAAAAGCTGATCACCATACTGGATTGTATGGCTTCAGAACTGCAGGTCTGAAGGTCAGAACTGCATAATGTTGTTAATTTATTTAAGGTTATAATAAGACTTTTAACTTGACCCTGAACTGAACAGGAAGCCTTTGTAGTGATGCCAAGAAAGGAGTTATATGTTCATGCTTACATATTACTGTTAAAAAAATGGTGCCACAGCATTTAGCACCAACTGCAACCGGTCAAGAGGGGCAACATAAAGGCCATTACAATAGTAAGCTGACTTGAAATTAAAGCTGTATAACCTTTTCAAGATATTTTTTAATAACTAAAATGACCAAAATAAGAATTGATTTCTTTATCCAACTTAAAATGTCCATTAAAACAACCTGGTTTCTAACAGTTTGTTAACATATGATTTAAGGGAACACGTCTCTATGAAACAGTCAACATGGATCCAAATACCAGCACTTCAGGTTTATTCTTATTACTTTAGAAACTAAGAAATGAAGACCATCCATGCTTTGACACACCCAAGACAGTTCAACAATTGCCCTAAACAGTTTAAATCACTCTGTTTCATGTTCTTCATCTACAGTACACCACTTATCCTGTACAGGGTTGCAGTCTCCCTCTGTGGTCTTTGGGTATGAAGTTGGGTACACCTTGGGCAGTGTGCTAATAAATGACAGGACACACACACATACACTACAGGCAATTTAGAATAATAATAGTATCCCTAATCCTGTTCAAATAAATAAATGCATAAATATATAATTTATTTTAAAAAATAAATAATAAATTAACCCTCCTTTCAGGGGATTTGAAAAGATACACAGGTTGCATGGGATTTAGAACAGCATTAATAGTTGAAAAAAACAACACAAATTTAGATTTTTTTTTTTAAGTAATGTTTGAAAAATAGTCTCTTTACCGCTTTTACAGTTCTTAGATAACTACTCAGGCTGTTCTTTATAGTTTCAAAGACAGATGCCATTAGTCTTTCTTTCACGTGTGCTGAGCTCTCCTACATCCACATCTGGCAGCATAAGTAGTGTTATTTATACAGGGTACAGGCTTTGGTTTAGAGAGCAAGGTTTTACATGGTGCAACACTATCCAAAGTATTAAGGCACGTAATATGGAACAAAGATGTTAATTTGCCAAGGTTAAGACCAAAAAAAAAAAAAAAAAAGGATCTAAAATAAGAGGTCACAATATTAAAAGCAGCACAGACATTTTCGGCAGTAGAGGAATTAATAATAAAATCATTCAAAAAAATATAACATTGCATACCTTCACATTAATGACTGGAAGCCCACATGATAAAACAATATACAGTATGTACCCCTGGTCTTACATGACCTGTTGTTACAAGGTTAAAAGGATCAATACGATAAAAAATAAAATAGAATAAATCACCATCCAGAGGCTTATTAGGATAATAAACGTAATTATTAATACCTCCAACAATCACAAGTATGTCATAATGTGCAAGTGGTGTTTAGGTATTTTGAGAGTATGTTCCCATAGCCAGGTGCATCTCTCTCACAAGTTGGTGACAATTATCCATTTGTGAAGATCAGATGTTCCATAGGAGCGACTGCAGTGGGATCTTATTTTGTTAATGTGAACTTTACCCCTTCATTCCTGAGAAATTTTGTCCCAAGTCCTGTTTTGCCTTGAACGTCCCTCGTACAGTATTCTGTGAACTTCTGACCTTAGCCACTAGAACAGAACAGGCCAGAACAGTAAGCCCACTATAGCAATGAGCAGTAAGTGGTTTATCCATAAACTAATCTGTATGATTCTGTATGACCATACTGTATGACCATTCAAAGTCTCTAGTTTAGATAGAGAAGATTTGCAGCATTGTTGCACATGATGACACTAAATTTCAAAGGTTATATTTCCAAAGGAATTTGCCTCTCTTCCTAAAAAGCAACAGAAGTAACGACCAAATATAATGAGTATTCAGGAGCCTATTTACAAAAAAGTAGCTAATGTATACCTATTAGCCACATTACCGCAAAAACATTGCCTCCAGGGAAACGATTCAAAATGGAAAACTGGTTAAAACCACTCACCCAAGACAGAACCCAGAATGCTATGATTAGAACAGCACAGAAAAGATGTAAAGGCTTACTTTAATGTAGCTGGGCTGGTAGAGCAGATTGAGTTAGCAGGGGCTTGGGTTGGGTCTGCAAGTTTCAGGCACTCCACACTGCATGGAGACATACTGTAAGGTAGTATGGTTAGCAAACTCAGTTGATTTATATTAGTTTTGATTACAATGTAAAGCAGCTAGTGCTGTAATTGAGGGTAGAATGCTAATTGTAGACTCCAGACAATGTATGAATCCAAGTGTGTGACAAATATTTTACTGTGTTACAGAAGGATCAAATTATTGGCCTGCATTAAGCAACAAAAGCAATTAAAAATATTGCTGAAATTACTGGAACATGTTATTTGGAAGGATATTGTTAATCTGTAAACTTTATGGAAGAAACTTGGTCAGCAGAAATAAAATAAAAAATGACTGTGATAAGAGATCACATAAACCCATGGTTAAATTACATCAGAAAATACATAACAGTAGAAATCACTGCCCCAGAAGGGCATTTCCACATGCACAATGCAACAAGAACTCACAGGATTGGGACTAAACAGCTGGATGGCCATAAGAAAACCACTGGGTGGCTCCTTGTGTTTCAGTTTGCTGTGAAATAAAGATTGGTCTTTGGAGCAATGAAATAAGGTCATGTGGTCTGATACTGTAGGTCCAGACCTTATTCAAGAGCATTTAGTACATCCAGATAATAATGGAAATGTGCAATGTGATACACGTTTCACATAGTGTCCACTGTACGAATTACCGGAGGCACTGATGACAGAGGCACATTCCAGGGCAACAATGGCAAGATTTTTCAGGATCAAATTGTGAAGGAGTTGTGAAAGGTTCTTGGAGACAGGATGAATCAGTTATATACATGAATTGGCCAGCCAGAGTCCTGACCTTAATACCATTTAAAGTTTTCAATTCAGATTTGTTGAAGAAGACTTTACATATTGGAGAAGACTTTACAGAGTACAAGACCTTGACCAAAAAGAATGCAAAGTATGCATCCAGACAAAATACATATTTTGTTGCATAAGGTTGTCAAAACAATGCAAATGTGTGACATAATCAAAGCTAAAGGCCGTCTGACAAAATATGTGAGTGAGCAACATTTTTTTTAAGGGCCAGACAGTATGTAAGACAACTCATCATAAATGGGCAAAGGGCTGTCTGTGTATCCACCTCAAGAAAAATAAAGCACACAGAGAGAAAACCTTGCTTGAATGGCCCTCTGTGATTGGGTTTATGAAATATAGATGAGCCTAAAGCCATTGTCTGTAGTTCTAACGTTGTAGTATGAAAGGTGAATAAACTATTTTCTCCTAGATCTACTAAGGATCCCTGATACTGCTTACGTATTTCCATTCTCCCACTTTGCCTCTCCACTGTCTAGTCTTTCTCAAGTCTTTATTGCAATGTAGTGTTTTTTTGTCCTTTCTTCCTTTTAATTTATTCTAGTGATTCATTCTGCTTGACAGGTTTTCCTCTGTCATTTGTTTCTGTTCATCCATCTTTTAGTATGACTTACTCTGTCTTTCTGTCTAATGTTTAATTTTTCATTCTGATTTGTGCTGAAGTGACCAAGCACTTTCAGAAGTGATGGACGGAAAGTCTAACTCATGAGTGATGCGTGATGATAGGCACACAAACACGCACTTCTCAATCAATCTGGTTAAGTGACTGGGGATTGTGTGGGTGCTGAAATATGCATCGCCATTCATCAGAATCCGAGGATGCAGGAAGCAGAACCATTCCCTCTCAACCAAAAGACTTACACCACAGGCACCCACTACATTCTTCACAGCTGGATGAACTCCTGCAGTGCTCACTGGAGACTAGGTTTCATTCTGAGGTAATTCAACCCCATTGATTGCACTGTATCCTCCATTTCACACATCCTGCTTTAATGAAATTTTCTCACTTGGCAGAAAAGGAAATTTAAATACATCATGAATCTTGATGAAGGCTTTTAGTCATGCAGTTCATTTTAAATTGTCTAGCAGACTCTTGATCTCTTATTGTTCTTTTTTTTCACAATATCAACACATTCTAGGAACTTGTGCTATTCTGACCATGTGTGTTAATTATGAGTAATAAAACAAATTTTACGTTATAATTTTTAAATGTAACAGAGTTTTAAGGTATAAGTAATTCTGAACTTTTGTCTGTAAGCATAGTGTTTGGAGGGAGGTAACAGAAGTACATTTACAGTACTCACAGCCTATCAAAAATAAAAATGAAAAAAAAAAAAGAAACTTGGTGGAGTTTATTGGAACTGGCACGTATGTTTCTATACTTTTTTCCCTGATGGCAGAGGGTAAATAGTCTATGGGAGGAATGAAAGGGGTCACCCACAATCTTTGTGGCTTTGTGAGCACAGCATGACTGAAATGTGTCCTGTGGTGATGGAAGACAAGAGCCAATGATCTTTCCAGCTGTGGTTACTATTCTCTGTAAGGCATTGCATTCACATTGAAGTTATATTTCCCAAACCATACAGAGATGCAGTTTGTCAAAATTATTTTAGTGGCGGACCTATATAAAATAATCATGATAGAAGAATGACATGTGCTTTTCACAGATTCCATGAAAAATGGAGAACTCCTCGCAAGAGTTTAGTGCCTTCCATAGTGGTGCCACGGTCAGGGCCTGGTGTTTAGCATGTGTTCTATATGAAACTATAACTGCTAAACATACATCCACTAATCCCATTTTCAGGAGCGTGTCAATTTTCTTATTTTGTCTTCTCTCATTTTCTGGATGTGAACGCTATATGTGGTGCTAACTAATGAGAATGACAGATGGTCCTGCATCTGTCACGTTAACAAACCTCTGAAACTTTTCTACTCTTAAGTATTTTGATATGTGAATCACTTGGTAGTGGGCTTGTATTATGATCATGTTCAGTGATATGGGAGTTTAAAAGGTATTTTTAACTGCTATTTTCAAGTGGTAAGGCATAGAATAGAAAGCAGCATAGAAGGCAGAGCTATTTTAATTAATTTATTTTTATGTTGTTAACATGTTGCCATATTTACAAGTTCAGTCCTTTGCTCAGCTCCACAGGCCTCAGCCTTGCTGGTGTTTGATAGCCTACTGACAAAAGAAAGGCACAAATATAGTCTGCCATTAACCACCCACTAGTGTGCAGAATCACTTATTACATGCAAAACCATCACAGCTCACACACTGCTCCACCTTTCCTGCCAAACTCCTCCTACTGTTCAAAATATGCGTATACCAACAAATTTCTTCAATTTTATTGGTTTAACTCCTGAACTTGAAAAATCATCATGTAAATATAGCCTACACTGTCTAAGTCACCACCTGGATCCTAGATAGCACAACTTTTTGGCCCAACTTCGGCCAAATTTTTGTAACTTTTTCTCAGCGCTTCAATATCGGCTCAACGTTGGGCCAACGTACATATGTTTGGCCCATGTTGGCATCAGTGGTTGGCCCAACGTCATTTTGTCCGTTGGCCCACTGTTGGCCTATTGATGGGGCCAACAGTCAATGGCAGGAAAACCATGGTGGTTAATTAAGTAATGGCAAGGTTAAAAATTGGAAATTAAATTATTTTGCTTTATAATTTAAAAGCAATATTAAAGCAGGCTCTCTCAATGAAGCCATCACATCAGGGCTCATATGAGGGTTGGTTACCAGTCCAGTACATAAATAACATTGAATTCAAGTCACTAGATGGCGCTAATCGCTAGGGAGGAACCTAAAACTCCACAGAGGCCAGGCGCTACTAATTAAGTCTTGAAGCCAAGCTAAACACAAGCTAAAGTTTTGTGCCTCTTTGCTCCTAACTACAGGTGAGTTAATATTGCTCCAAATGAGATGTAAATACCCTTGAGTAAGATATAAGTGTGTTGAGGATCTGTGGTGGTAACACAAAAAGCTCACAGTTAGTAGTTTTACAGCTATGCACTGTTATGCTAGGCTAATCAACCTGTGAATGATGATGAGGAAGATGCAGAGCCACCTGATATAAAAGACAGTCTGAGGCAAGAGGTATTTTGTTTGTTTATATTTATTTTCATCTTGCTGAGAGAAAAAGTGGCTGTACTAAGTTTTTATCTTGTAGCTTATCATCATAAAGGTTACATATATTTTCTTAGTCTGTAATAATTTTATCATTAATAAATAAATTTCTGGAGATATAAATGTTTTGTCGTATTATTGGCGATGATGAAAAGATTCAACCTATCTTTGGCACCACCAATGAACCAACGTTGGGCCAAACTTGTAATTATCTTCTAGCCAACGTTGTGCCAATGTTGGACCAACCTATCTTGGCCCCATTAATGAGCCAACATGGCTTATGATGGAGAAATTATCAAATGTTTGGGAAATTATGTATAGAAGGACAGTTCTAGAATTAGCAAATGAGTGCTTGAAGAAAACTTGTTCTTTCAAGTTTTAAACATAAGCAACTGGAGTCCTCCAGACTCTACCCGAACTTTGACTAGACCTGGAAACAATGGGCCAGATAAGGAAAAAAAAATTTTGGCAACAAAAAATCTTGTTCCTCCAAGGTTCTGGCAGTTTTATTAGGATATTCATCCAAATATCATGGATACTATAAGTTATATTTTAAATCAACATGATGCTTAAACTACTAATTACTTGGATAATAAATAAAATAAATTAGGTAATAAAAGTGATAGCACTGAGCATTAAAAAAAAAAAGATTATATAAACCTTGAATGCTCATGGACTTTCATACATATTCAAAAACAGAGTGCCACAAATGCCCCTGAGGAGGGAACGTGGTTCACCGATTTTTACCGAACACTGAGAACAGGATTCTCTCACTCATTGCTATGGCAGTCCAAGTGGGGAGGCAAAGGAACTAGTTTGGTGTTTGTGATGTGGGAATATCCTGTCGAGAGACTAGGCGGCCTACTGTGTGCCAAAGAGCTGCCTTTGTGAATCCCATCTCATAGACCCAGGGTTGCATGTTTGATCCAGAGCTCAGATACAGCTGTCTCTGTTGAGTTTAAGGCTATGGACACCCTTTTTTATGTGATAAGAAAGAACATAATCTAGTTAAAATCCATATACAGTTATGTAAGAATTTGAAGCTTCAATTATCAGCAAAGGCCTTTTGTTGTGCAAACAAACCAATAAAATCAAATGGAATGGTTGATTAAATTTAAGGTGTGTTGACTGTTTCGCAGTGTCAGCTGAAACACAGAGTAACATGCAAGAAAACATTACTTTGTGAAAACTCCTGGTAGCCTTTCAGCAGCACAGAGGAATTGGCAGCCAACATTTACTAACTAAACAGAGGCAGCAAATTAAGCAAAATTAGAAGGTGCATATCGCAACTGCTCCATGTTTCAAGAGGTCTCAAAAGAAATTGAGAGCCTGGCTGAACTACCAAAGTAAGGCAAACAGTTTAAAAGCTAAATGTATCAAAATGAAGAATTTTAACCAAAGAAGTGGCTGAATAAAATATCTTAAAAAAAAAAAAAAAAAAAAAACTAGTTTGCTTGCATCATGTCAAAACAATACAAACAGCCTTACAAAAAAATAAATAAATAAAAAAAGAACTTGTTCAGGCAATTGATATAAGCATTGAATATATGAAAATTGTTAAAAGCGCTATACAAATAAAATTGAATTGAATATAAGCCACTTTTGCCTGAATGTAGCTTAACATTTTCTTCCCATGTCCCTTTGGGCTTCATCTGCGTTTCTTGACTTGATGCTTCGCAGATTAGTAATGTTGAATTGCATGTACACGGTGACCTGCAATGAAGATGTCATCCTGCTACATCTTTGACAGTTGGCCCAACTGTAATAAGCGCAGCAAATCCACTATGACTTGAATGATTTTATTTTACAGTCTCAACAAACTGAGGCAGTAAAATAAAATCATTGAAGTCATATTTTGAGCGCAAAAAAGAGCCAAGGTAACAGCAGTCCAAAGTAAAGTAGGATGTTATGGATCTTGCAATAACTGAGTGTATGTCATATTGTGCTTTGCTACCTAAACAAATAGCACTAGATAGATGGATAGATAGATAGAGTGAGTAATAGCAATAGAGACAGTAATACAAAGAGAGGATGTAAATGATTGCACACTGTATATCTTACATATAGTCAGTAGACACAGGGTAATAAGAGAACTGACCAGAAGTTACTAGAGCAATGCTAAAAACATATAATTTGAGTGAATATATTGTAGAACCACATTGGGAACATTCTCTTAACAATTTCTCTCTACAGTGAACCTTATGCACTCAAACATATACATAAATACACCTAAATAAACAGTAATCAGGAACTATAAAGTAAAGATGGAGCCAACATTGTAAATGGTGGTCAGGACCACCCTACTGTGTGACTATTGTAACTAGAGCTGGATGGGCTTACTGTACTGGCGTATAACAACAGCTGCATGTGCTTATTGCCTCAGTTAATCGATCACCTGGACAAGTCCAAGACCCAGGAACTGAGCCATGTATCAAGGCGCACTTTGTGAGATGCATGGCTGTAACCATTGTTTCCAAAAAAATATAGACCAGAAATTTTTACAGAAACAAAACCTGTCTCTTTCCTACATTGTAGAAAAGATATCAAAATGGCACCCATGGACAAAAAAAAAACATTGCACTATTTTTAGTATTTTTTTTTAACTCCTTCTGCTTGTTGCTTAAGCTTGGCCGATTAGCTCTCTCTAGGCCCCTGGCTGTGAGAGGCTATCAAACTAGTGATCTCCGGATGATAGGCGAGCAGTTTACGACTGCGCCAAATACAAAATAATTTTTTTTAACTACTAAAACCTAAAATCTAATGCATATTTTTTACCTGGTAATATTAAGAGCACAGGTTAGGTAAATTTTGTGTCATGTTCTACTGAGGACAACCTAACTTGCACCTTAATGGGCACCATGCATATGCACAGAATTTGCTGACATTAAGCTGACATAATTCAGCTGACATGTTTTTAAAAAGTAAGGAATGCGTTCTAATTGTACATTTTGTCTTTACCCTCTCATGCTTTGTTTAGACAATGCTAACAGAGAGAGAGGGCCATCAGAATACTTTACCTTGGTTCAGTGCAAGCAGACAATTTTGAGCTGCCAAGAATACTATATCCAAGCTTAGGAACAGATTGCGAACTTCCACTGCTGATCGTTATAGATCAGGAAGGCCAAGAGTGACAACACCAGACAGGACAGACTAATTCAATTGCATTTCAGAGTTTGTACAGAAAATGTTGTCACTACTTTAACATGTACATGGTAAATTTACAGTCTAAGGGAACACTAGGTGTCAGGTGTGACTGTATGGTAATGGAAAATGGTTTACATGGCTTACAATTCAGGTAGAAGGGTCCTGTGCAGAACTTTACTTAGTGCTCCGAGGAGGTCCAGATAGCCTTTGTGAACTAAAATCATGAACTTCAGTCCTGGAAAAACCAGCATCTTTCAAATGCATGCTGGTCTATACAGCACATGAACGACAAAATCTTAAAGTGATAGAAATGTATTTGCAGCAGGTGGTACACACAGAAGAATTTTAATGCCATTTGTTCAAATGCACACTTGGACACTTTTTTTTTTGCCACCAGCTGCAGCCTACAATTTTGAGTGAGTGAGGCACTGGAATTAGTGGCTAATTGGGATGAATTTGAGATAGGCCCTTTCTTTCACTGAAACCTTCTTGCTATGACTGCAGATGCTTGTTCTTCTCCAATACCATTCATCAGCTCACTCTCATATCACACATCCTCCTCCCAGCTCTTACTAACTAAATTTTTTACTAGTCACGAGTCCAATATGTTCTTACACTAATCATCAATAACATTATCTCATACACAATACTGGGAATGTTATACAGTAAGTTCTATGGCACCAAGACAGACAAGTGAATGCCAAGTTGAATATACAATGGTCAGCCATAACATTTGTTAGATCAACTTGGGATCTGGGGAATTTGGTGGCCAACACATTACCTTTAACTTGTTGTCACACTACTTAAACCATTCCTGAACATTTTTTGCAGTGTGGCAGGGCAGATTATCCTTCTGAAAAAGGCCAATGCTGTTAAGGAATACCATTGCCACAAAGAAGGGTCCTCATTTGTCAAGAAAAAACAAAACAAAACATCAATGCTAGTACACAAGGTTTCCCAGCAGAACACTGCGCAGAGCATCATACTCCTTCTGCAAGCTTGCCTCCTTCGCATAGGTCATCCTGATGTCATCTCTTCCCTAGGTAAGAAACATCTAATACACAGCCGTTCATGCACTGTAAAACAAAAGATTTGTCATATCATATATAACAGGCAGGCATTCACTAGCTATCAGGAATTTCGAGACTTTTCCCATGGGATGGTCTTGTGATAGCTTGTCCATCTATTTAATTATTTATTTATTTTTGCCAACCCCAGCATTATGTAGTCTATATACACTTAAATCTTAATTACAGAGACATGGCGGGTAGCTCGTTAAGGTATTGAGATCTTGTTGCTCAAACATGGATTAAAAGAGAAGACGTGGCTGGTCCAACAGTTCAGAAAAGATGTTAAAAAAAAAAGATAAAGATTTTACTGGCTGAAGCTGCAAAGTATAACAAGATAATGGACTGATTTAATCAGTGTGCAGAACATTGTGAGGACAATGGTGAAGTGAGCAATGAAAGAGGAGTGAAAAGATGCTGTATCGGGATTACATGCTATGTGCTGTGAACTAGGTAAATTAACCAATTAAAGAACAAAATGTTTTTGCTATTATTTTACTGCTAGAGTCCACCTTTAAATATTTCTAATGCTCTGCCTTCTGTGCTGCTTTCTATTCTATGCCTGACTCAGAAAAAACATTTAAATATTTTAAAAAATTAATCAACTTAAATTTAAATGCATAAAATAAACCTATCCATTGCATATCCATTTTCTTCAAAACTGCTTGCATCTAGTTTGCATCAAAGCTTATAAGGCATGTTATATTTGATAGCCAGACCATCAATAAAATTGTTTGTTTAATATATACTCATATATACATTCTAAACAAATGGGTGAAATTTCTCTGAAATAGAAAAGGTGGAGGTGGAAAGAACAGGAAAAAGTACAGATCCAATTAGCACCCGGTGGTAAAGGGAGCTTTAGGGGTGCACTAATGACTTTTATTGTGTAAATGTGAGGTAAATTAAAGTTAAATGCATCATTCAGATGATTCGGTTAAAATACTTAATTTAAAATATTTATTTTTGCATTACTGACTGCAATGACTGCAAAGTCTGTTGCATAAGGCACCACACAAGTATTTTCCTTGGACAATTTTTAATTAGTAATTACAACAGTATTTAATGTTCAAACAGTCCAAATTCTATTTTAGACACTTTTAACTAACATATGAATTGGGGTTAGATGGGAGAGGATTTAAAGAAGGGACCTCTGTAGAATCAGATGTGTGTGGATATGCGTGCGTGCGTGCGTGTGTGTGTGTGAGCATGATGTCCAGCATGGCCCTGAACAATAGAATTACCCCACTTATTTGAGTGCAGCTTAAATACAGTACATCTAATTACTGGTCATCTGGAAATACATATGCAAAATGGAGTTATGTGGTGGGAATATAGTGTGAGCCTGTGGTTCTTGAGTATACTAGCTCTAATTTAATTCTGTTTAAATATTGTTGACTGCTTTGCAATATATTAAATTATTCTAACAAAAAAAACCCTTGAAAAATGCTTGTAAAAAAAAAAAAATTAGTTTCGCGGAACATATTAGCCTATCATAAAAAATGCAAATGAACAGATTTTGTAATTACACACGTGGACAAAATTGTTGGTACCCTTCGGTCAATGAAAGAAAAACTCACAATGGTCACATAAATAACTTTAATCTGACAAAATTAATCATTTAAAAAAAAAATCTATGAATGTTAACCAATGAAAGTCAGACATTGCTTTTCAACCATGCTTCAACGGAATTATTTTAAAAAATAAACTCATGGAACAGGCCTGGACAAAAATGATGGTACCCCTAGAAAATACTGAAAATAATGTGACCAAAGGGACATGTTAATTCAAGGTGTGTCCACTAATTAGCATCACAGGTGTCTACAATCTTGTAATCAGTCAGTGGGCCTATATATAGGGCTCCAGGTAGTCACTGTGTTGTTTGGTGACATGGTATGTACCACACTCAACATGGACCAGAGGAGGCGAAGGAAAGAGTTGTCTCAGGAGATTCAAAAGAAAATTATAGACAAGCATGTTAAAGGTAAAGGCTACAGTATAAGACCATTTCCAAGCAGCTAGATGTTCCTGTGACTACAGTTGCACATATTATTCAGAAATTTAAGATCCATGGGACTGTAGCCAACCTCCCTGGACGTGGCCGCAGGAGGAAAATTGATGACAAATCAAAGAGACGGATAATCCGAATGGTAACAAAAAAGCCCAGAAAGACTTCTAAAGAGATCCAAGGTGAACTTCATGCTCAAGGAACATCAGTGTCAGATCGCACCATCCGTCGTTTTTTGAGCCAAAGTGGACTACATGGGAGACGACCAAGGAGGACACCATTGTTGAAAACAAATCATGAAAAAGCCAGACTGGAATATGCCAAACTACATGTTGACAAGTCACAAAGCTTCTGGGAGAATGTCAGGCCAGTGTCAGAAACCTGGGTCTCAGTCGCAGGTCATGGATCTTGCAACAGGACAATGACTCAAAACACACAGCTAAAAACACCCAAGAATGGCTAAGAGGGAAACATTGGACTATTCTAAAGTGGCCTTCTATGAGCCCTGACCTCAGTCCTATTGAGCATCTTTGGAAGGAGCTGAAACAAGCTGTCTGCACCTGGAGCAGCTTGCTCATGAGGAGTGGGCCAAAATACCTGCAGAGAGGTGCAGAAGTCTCATTGACAGTTTCAGGAATCATTTCATTGCAGTGATTGCCTCAAAAGGTTGTGCAACAAACTATTAGGGGTGGTATCATTTTTGTCCAGGCCTGTTCCATGAGTTAATTTTTTTTAATAATTCCGTTGAAGCATGGTTGAAAAGCAATGTCTGACTTTCATTTGTTAACATTCATAATTCTTATTTATTATTACTTCTGTCAGATTAAAGTTATTTCTGTGACCATTGTGAGTTTTTCTTTCATTGACCGAAGGGTACGAACAATTTTTTCCACGTGTGTAACATATTTTTAAATTAACAGATATTTTATTTTTTTTTCCATAATAATTTTTTTTATAAGAAAACATGCTATCAATTCAAATTTGGATTTACCTGCAGTCACCTTCCATTATATACCAAATTTGGAGTCACATTCCTCAATTGTCCCATGTTACAGAACTCTTTACAGGTTCACTTAGTCCAGCAGCAAGCACGATGTGTTCAGCACACTGTTCAATGTCAGCAGCGACAT
This sequence comes from Clarias fuscus, assembly GCA_030347435.1. Classification (NCBI taxonomy): domain Eukaryota; kingdom Metazoa; phylum Chordata; class Actinopteri; order Siluriformes; family Clariidae; genus Clarias; species Clarias fuscus. The sequence goes on from CM059226.1 coordinate 16,634,382, forward strand.
GAACAAGATGTCAAGCTGAACAATGTGTCGTTTAGCTGGCCTAGCTCCAGACAGACATTGACCTCCCACAGAAAGCATCAGCCACAGCTAGGGTCCACCCTTTTTAAAAAAATTTTTTTTTATTGCTTGAATCATGCCCTGTTACCCTAGAGCTAAGCCCTTACTATTCTTATAAGGTCTTAGAGGATTTTCCTATTAGACCTGTTTTAATCGAGCCCTGTTCTGAGGACAAAATATTATGCTATGTTTACTCAGAACCGTGCCTATGGAAGCAAATTAGCATCATAATTACTTGAATTATATCAGCCTTTGAAAAATACATTTTGAAATGTAATCACTGTTGAATTGTTAATTTTGAAATTTAAATACTACTGAATTTATTAAACTGAAATATTTGACTTTAAAAAGCAACATCTTTGAATTTAAGTGCTCTGACTGTCACACGAAATTTTCAACAATCCATTTCAACTGTGAAATTCAGATAGAAAATTCAAGCTGTAAAATTGAGATAGAAAATTCAAGCTTGGAAATTCAAGTACAAATTCAGTACAGGAAAAGCAATCGAGCCAGAACGGAATCCGTTCGTCAGTCACGTGACCCAGGGAAGCGGCCGTCTTCGATACCGGCTCCCAGTGACTCGATCTCGCTACATGTCGGAGGGCAGCGGCTCGGTAAGTGCACCTGCAGTGTGTTACACTCATTATATATATTATCAGATGTTTTAGTCATTTTACTGTGATAAAGGAATTTAGTCAAAGTTTAGTTAATGTGGGGCTAGTGAGCACGAGACACAGACTGATGTTTGTTACACACACGCGCACGAGAGAGAGAGAGAGAGAGAGAGATGCACAGTGGTGGCCAAAAGTATTAAGACAGCACGTGCCATGTATTAGTTCTCTCTCTGTACAGAACAGGTGACGTCACCAGTTAGTTCAGGTCCGGCTGAAGAGTTATGTTAATTAAAATCAGCTGCTTTAGTTAATTGATGGAGCAGATAAGTGGCAGGACTTGTACTTTCTGAAGCCAGGGTGTCCACCTCTGTACAAAACCTTCAGGTTTAGAAGAAAATGACTTCAAACTAAATACTGATAGTTGTATGGCACTGTAGTAGCATAAAATAAGTTTTTCTGTATAGTCATTACTTGAATGTTTGAGGTTGATATGAAAGCAGCGGCTTTCACTTTTGTCCACCATTGTATATATTATTATAAAGCTAGATATAATTATGTTGAACTTTGATTTAGTCCCTGATCTTTTTTTTTTGCTTTCAGTACAGGTAGTTCTCCAGCACATCACCTGGCCTCACAATGGAGATGAGGATGATGATTGTTCACTTGATGCGCATGTCAGGCCATCAATCATCAGTTCATCAAAGATTTTATGTGATTTATGTAGATTTTCTTTTTTTGTAATATGCTATACTTTATGTAAATGTGAGTTGATATTACTTAAACATATTAAAAGACATGTCCAGTGAGCAGTTCTGGGTTGTTACTCATAAAAATGAACAGCAGTAGATGGAAGAGAAGCTGTATTCTCATCTAGATGCTGTCCAACTTAAGACGAAATTGCAAAATAACTGTATTTTACAGGCCAAAAGCACAATCACCGTGCTTAGTCACCAGAGCATGTATTTATACTAAATTAATCAAGATTATTTGATACGCAGTGGTTACATCTCATGAGGAGGAGGAGTTTGTCTAATTGTTTGTCAGACAAACTGTTCCTCTTTGGTTCCTCTTACGGCTGATTTCCATGGATATAAACTTACTGTAGGGAAATGGCTCAGGATCTCCATCTGACTTTTAATATTTAGTCACCTCAGTGTCGCATTTGAGAGAAGCTTTATTCTCATCATCTAAAGCAAGTAAGTCATTCTCACTGAAGTGCTGCATCCTACAGCCCATTGTGGTGAGAAATCAATTCACCCAGTGCTCAGCAGAGATCATTATGCAGATAACTGAAGCTATGTAAAGCAAGTTCCTTGATTATTAACTGTAATGTAAATACTGAATTTAGGAATAGTAATACATTACTCCATTACTGTAATTAGTTGTATATATTTATTTGTAATGTGCTACTTTGTAATATATAACCCCACACTGCCTGCATTTGTAAATATATATATATCCTCTTGAAATGAGATTGAAAGTACGTTTAGTAAATATACAGATCATATATGGGAAGAATGTAGACATACAGTGGTTAGTTATGGTTAAAATATTGCATATTCATACAGTATTTGGGAGCAATACCTCATTCAAGCACTGATCAGAGGTGCTAGAACATTAAACATTTTCTGACCACAAAACCTTTTTCAACTCTGTATTGTAGACACACGTCCATTCACATACTAGTTAAAACAAACTGTTGTATCACAGATGCAACCATTTCACTGTGCTCATTTAGTACAAAATTTATAAATGGGAGCATTGGTTCCCAATAGTTAATAGCATTAATCAGGAATATTATGATCATAAAACAGCAGCTACAGTATTTTACAGTAATTGTAAATACCATTTTAAGTATGAACAGGATCAAACTCATAAATATTACTCATTGTTCAAAAGATTCATAAGATTGAAATGCAGCAATGTAAATGTCACACCCAAAGCACTGGGATGCAGCCCTTGGATGTACAGCCTCTTAATGTTGTAAAATTGACCATTGATGAGGGGGATTCCCAGACTTGAGACACAGCACTGGAGTGGTCAGAAAGAGGTTTTTTACGGTCCTCCCAATCAGCAGATTGTTGAGAGCCTTAAAAGCAGGGGAAAAAATAATGCAGAATAAGTTAATTGAACATCACACATGCGATAACAATTGAACATACACCCAGTATACATTTTGTAATGTTTTGGCATTTGGCCTCTGTACATCACCACATTTCATTTCAAATGAAACACTCAATATACCAGTGAAATCGAAAGAAAAGTGTGTCTTAACCATTCAGGAATTACAGACATGTTCACATACACACACACTTATTTTGGGGGTTCATAAATAATGGGGAAAAACAATTAAACTTAAGGATTGCCTTTAATACTTGAATAAAAATTATTTGCAGTCAATAACTGCCTGAAGTCTGAAACCCATGGACATGACCAATGCTGGGTTTCCTCTCTCTAGATTCTTTGCAAGACTTGAGTCTTCCTGCTTTCAGTCTTTGTTCTTCCTTTAGTGAAAAGCCTTCTTTACCTTTATTTACTTGCTTAGTCATGCTACACCAGGTCATGCAACTACTTGTCAGCCATTTTTTCCCATAATTTATGAGCCTCAACCCAAATTTTATGACGGTTTTAAGTTAATGTAAACATTTAATCTAAGTTACTGTAAGATCACAGCTAGTTTTCCTGCAGCTGCACACAGTCAGAGCACACTGACAAACTCTGCAGTGTCATTTCCTCCACAATTAGTTTTTAAAAAATTTTTTTTATCACAAGTGCTATCAATTTATCGACTTTTGATGGTACTGAATATAATTTAACTGTTCCATAAATACTTGCAATAGCCAGATTTATTTGAAGGTGACTCATTTCAGAATCATTGCTTTTTTAGTCACTTTAGTAGCAGATTCTCCATTTTTGTCAGACTACATTTATGACCTTTCTCGCCTGTTATTGTCATTACTTTGCCAGAAATTAAAAGGTAGGAAATATTTGGCAGGATGTGTATGAATATGAACATCATGTACACACATTTTCCACAGAAGTTCACAATTCACTTGAGCGTTTTAGGCACTTTGTACTGCCACTTATCTGCTCCATCAATTAACTAAAGCAGCTGATTTTAATTAACACAACTCTTCAGTCGGACCTGAACTAACTGGTGACGTCACCTGTTCTGTACAGAGAGAGAACTAATACATGGCACATGCTGGCTTAATACTTTTGTACCCATTTAAAAACTATGGGAATTACATTCTGATGAAGTACCGTCATGTGTCAGAATCTGCTGCCCATGTTAAAACTGAGTATTTGCAGTCTTATGTCCATTTGGATAATGTAGGACAGACCGGTATAACTATCTGTTTTTTCTACCGGTAGGAAATTCTGACAAGTAGGAAAAACTGATAGAACACCTGTATCGAAGACGTCCGCTTCCCTGGGTCACGTGACTGACGAACGGATTCCGTTCTGGCTCGATTGCTTTTCCTGTATTGAATTTGTGCTTAAATTTTGTATTGAATTTGTACTTGAATTTTTTATCTGAATTTTACAGCTTGAATTTACTATCTGAATTTCACAGTTGAAATGGATTGTTGAACATTTTGTGTGACATTCAGAGCACTTAAATTCAAAGATGTTGCTTTTTAAAGTCAAATATTTCAGTTTAATAAATTCAGTAGTATTTAAATTTCAAAATTAACAATTCAACAGTGATTACATTTCAAAATGTATTTTTCAAAGGCTGATATAATTCAAGTAATTATGATGCTAATTTGCTTCCATAGGCACGGTTCTGAGTAAACATAGCATAATATTTTGTCCTCAGAACAGGGCTCGATTAAAACAGGTCTAATAGGAAAATCCTCTAAGACCTTGTAAGAATAGTAAGGGCTTAGCTCTAGGGTAACAGGGCATGATTCAAGCAATAAAAGAAAAAAAAAAAAAGGGTGGACCCTAGCTGTGGCTGATGCTTTCTGTGGGAGGTCAATGTCTGTCTGGAGCTAGGCCAGCTAAACGACACATTGTTCAGCTTGACATCTTGTTCATGTCGCTGCTGACATTGAACAGTGTGCTGAACACATCGTGCTTGCTGCTGGACTAAGTGAACCTGTAAAGAGTTCTGTAACATGGGACAATTGAGGAATGTGACTCCAAATTTGGTATATAATGGAAGGTGACTGCAGGTAAATCCAAATTTGAATTGATAGCATGTTTTCTTATAAAAAAAAATTATTATGGAAAAAAATAAAATATCTGTTAATTTAAAAATATGTTACACACGTGGACAAAATTGTTCGTACCCTTCGGTCAATGAAAGAAAAACTCACAATGGTCACAGAAATAACTTTAATCTGACAAAAGTAATAATAAATAAGAATTATGAATGTTAACAAATGAAAGTCAGACATTGCTTTTCAACCATGCTTCAACGGAATTATAAAAAAAAAATTAACTCATGGAACAGGCCTGGACAAAAATGATGGTACCCCTAATAGTTTGTTGCACAACCTTTTGAGGCAATCACTGCAATGAAATGATTCCTGTAACTGTCAATGAGACTTCTGCACCTCTCTGCAGGTATTTTGGCCCACTCCTCATGAGCAAGCTGCTCCAGTTGTTTCAAGTCACAAGTAATTATGATGCTAATTTGCTTCCATACGTGCCCTTCTCCAAGAGATGCAATATAAAAATCTTGCCAGGCTTTGTCTAAACCCTGCCCTTCTCTATGACATGGAGTGCCTTGCTTTACACAATGTACAGCCATACATTAGCCATGATACCTGGAGCAGATAGGGTTAAAGGTCTTCCTCAAGGGCCCAAGTGGCAACATGGTGAAGCTGGGGCTTGAACCGCCAATTACTGTAGGCATTCAATGCCTTAACCCTCTGTATGCCTTGTTCTGTCTATTTCGCTTTTCTTGTTTTGTGTTTGGTTGTTTGTGATTCACGATTTCAGGGAGACAAATCTAAGAAATCTAAATAATATGTAGAAAGGATTTAAAAATTTTACCTATAGTGCATGTACATCCATCCAACAAAAGCATGGGAAGAATCACACAGACTCCTTAATCATATTTTAATATACTATAGATAGCGAATAGAATTGCAGGAATATGCCCTAATGCATGAAATTCAGAATATATTGGGTGAATCCCAGAGGGATGAAGCAAAGCCATTCTTTAGAGTTTATACGACAAACACATTTAGGGCACTGGCTGCTCAGTTGTAGGCTTCTCATCTGCCATATAGAAGCCTTGGGTTTTAAATCCATACCCAGTCAATTACCCTAATTATTTACTAGTGTTTTCTAAAAAATAAATTTAATGTACAGTATTAATCTCAGCATGCACCTTTTTTGTGTCTTCAAATTCCTATAAGTCTTCTTCATTGCTTATATGGCAATACTGTATCCCTTTGGTTCACTCTGGAATTAACTGCATGTAGACCATGCAAATGGCAGATGCTTGATAAAGTAGGGTTCTTCATGCTCCCCTCATGTAGTTTGTACGGAAGTAAATGATACAACCTCTATTCACCTTGTGTTTACTTAGAGTAGAGGCTTTATTGGGCCTCTGAGTGGCGCAGTGTGTTACGCTGCCCCCAACGGTGCGTGAGTGAGCAGTTCAAAAAGATGCAGTCAGCTGGCGTCACGTGGTTCAGAGGAAAAATGTGATAGTCTTCGGCCCTCTGGACTGAGTGGTAGTAGTAGTCTTAATGTAGGGCCCCTAGGATACAACTAAATTAGGGAGAAAATCTGGGAACCGATTCAACCATCATCACTCAGCGGAGTTTGGCCCATAATCTGTTAACTGCTAACAGCAGGAATAACAGGGGGGGGGGGGGGGTGTATCGGTGGCGGAGCTTGTAGAATGACTTTCTCGCACACACACGTGCTAACGGAATCACTGGCTCACGGATTATATAAATTGTCTGAATAACGGATTGCATTTGTGAAAATATAACTATATAAATGTGTACTTAAATGGTGGACCTAAAAGTAACCATAACCCATTTTTAAAAACTTTTCCTTTCAACAATGAGTACTTACACTAGTGGAATCTCTGCTTTAATGTAATCAGTGATGATATTTCAGGTTGAAGCCCACTACATGTCTGCCTTTCTTTCTGTACGGCAGAACTCTCTGCCTAACTTACTCAATTTCTTTGTATTAATATCTTATATCTTAAGTGTCTATACTAAGTTGTACTTCTTTTGTCTTCAGCTAAATATACATTATACTGCCAAAAGTATTCACTTGTCTGTCTTCCCATGCATATGGACCTGAGTAACATGTAACAGTTATATGATGTTGGCTCACCCTTTTCTGCTATAACAGCTTCAACTCTTTAGGGCAGACTTTCCAGGAGCCTTTTTTTTTTAGGAGTGTGTTTTTAAGAATTTTTGATGTCTTCCAGAAGTGCATTTGTGAGGTCAGGCACCTGGCCTGGCTTGCATTCTCCACTCTAATTCATCCCAAAGGTGTTTTATCGGGTTGCGGTCAGGACTCAGGACCTTGCCGTACAGGTTAAGTTCTTTTACAAGTTTCTAAGTTCTTTTACATCAAACTCACGCATCCATGTCTTCATGGACCTTGTTTTGTGCACAATCATGTTGGAACGGGAAGGGGTCAAACTGTTGGGATTCCCATGCATCCCAAATAGTTGGAAGCATGAAATTGTTCAAATTTCTTGGAATGCTGAAGCATTAAGAGCTCCTTTAACTTAAACTAGGGTGAGAAACTGTGAAAAGGGAAGATCCCAACTCCTGAAAAACAACCCCACAACATAATCTCCCCTCCACCAAACTTTACACTTGGCACAATGCAGTCGGACAAGTACTGTTCTCCTGACAAGCGCCAAACCAAGACTTGTCTACCAGATTGCCAGACAGAAAAAACATAATTAGTGACTTGAGCAATGTCTCCATTGCTCTAGAATCCAGTGACGGTGTGCTTTACACCATTGTATCTGATGCTTTGCATTGCATTTGGTGAATTAACGCGTGGATGCAGCTGCTTGGCCATGGAAACACAATCCTTGAAGCTCTCTAAGCACTCTAGTTCTTGGGCTAATCTGAATCCCAAATGAAGGTTGGAGGTCTGTAGCTATTGACTCTGCAGAAAATTGGGGACCTCTGTGCACTATGTGTCTCATCATCCGAGGACCCCGCTCTGTGATTTTACGTGGTCTACCACTTCGTAAGTTGCTGACGTTCCCAATTGCTTTCACTTCATTATAATATTATTAACAGTTAACTGTGGAATATTTAGTAGCGAGGAAATGTCACAACTGGACTTATTGCACAGGTGGCACCTATCATGGTAGCACACCGGAATTCATTGAGCTCCTGAGAGTGACCCATTCTTTCATAAATGTTTGTAGAAGTTGTCTGTATGCCTAGGAGCTTGATTTTACACACATGTAACCATAGAAGTAAATGGAACACCTGAATTCAATGATCTGGATGGGTGAGTGAATACTTTTGGCAATATAGTGTACACCCTGTTTGGTAATCGAAGAGTGAAATAAAAAAAAAATCGATTCAAAAAAGTAGATTGGATAAAGATTAAGATTTTTGACGCCAGATTAAAATTCACTTTTACCACTTCAGTGCTATTATTTCAGCATAAGCTCGTTAGAATTTTTTAAAAAGTAGATTATTAATATCCAGTACATACAGTATGTCACAAAAATGAGTACACCCCTCACATCTCTGCAAATATATCTTTTCATAGGACAACACTGCATAAATGACTCTTTGACATAATGAAAAGTAGTCAGTGTAAAGTTTGTATAGGAGTGTAAATGTATACAAAATATCTAAAAATACAGCCAATAATAGCTGAATCCCTGGCAACAAAAGTGAGTACACCCCTAAGTGAAAATGTACAAACTGAGCACAATTAGTCATTTTTCCTTCCCCTTTGTCATGTGACTGTTACACTGTCTCAGGTGTCACCAGATAGCAGGTGAGTTAAATTTGGTATAAAAGCTCTTCCACTCTCTCAAACTGGCCACTGAAAGTTCAACATGGCACCTCAGAGCAACAACTCTCAGAAGACCTGAAAAACGAATTGTTGCTTTACATGAAGATGGCCTAGGCTATAAGAAGATAAGAAGATAGCTCTGCAACTGTGCTGCAGCACAGTGGCCAAGACCATCCAACGCTTTAAGAGGACAGGTTCTTCTCAGAACAGGCCACACCATGGTCGGCCAAAGAAGCTGAGTGCACGTTCTCAGTGTCAGATCCAAAGATTGGCTTTGGAAAACAGACGGATGAGTGCGTCCAGCATTGCTGCAGAGATTGAAGGGATGGGAGCTCAGTCAGTGGCCTGTCAGTGCTCAGACCGTACGCCGCACACTGCATCAAATTGCTCTGCATGGTTGTCGTCCTAGAAAGAAGAAAGCTCACAATTTGCTGCAGACATGCAAACAAAGGACCAGGATTACTAGAACCATGTCCTGTGGTCTTTATGAGATCAAAATAAACCTATTTGGTTCAGATGGTGTCAAGTGTGTGTGGCGGCAACCAGGTGACAAGTGTGTCTTGCCTACCGTCAAACGGTGGTGGGAGTGTCAGGATCTGGGGCTGCATGAGTGCTGCTGGCATTGGGGAGCTACAGTTCATTGAGGGAAACATGAATTCTAACATGTACTGTGACATACCGAAGCAGAGCATGATACCCTCCCTGTCCGGAAACTGGGCCGCAGAGCAGTGTTCCAGCATGATAATGACCCCAAACACACCTCCAAGATGACCACTGGCTTGCTAAAGAGGCTGAGGGTAAAGGTGATGCACTGGCCAAGCATGTCTCCAGACCTGTGAAGCTCTGGTGAACTCCATGGCCAAGGGAATTCAAGCCGTGATGGAAAATGATGGTGGCCACACAAAATATTGACATTTCACATTTTAACTTAGGGGTGTACTCACTTTTGTTGCCAGGGTTTCAGCTATTATTGGCTGTATTTTTAATTATTTTGAGGGGATAATAAATTCACACTGCTATACAAACTTCACACTGACTACTTTTCATTGTGTCAAAGAGTAATTTATGCAGTGTTGTCCTATGAAAAGGTATAATTAAATATTTGCAGAGATGTGAGGGGTGTACTCACTTTTGTGACATACTTTAACTGTGAATTACATCTCTAACAACCAGTGTTTTATCTCATAGCGGCGCTTCACACCACTCCTTTTTATTAGAGCCGCAGTTTTGAAACATATCAGACAAACTGGTTTTAAACTTCCTGCAGATGAATAAACATATATTAATCTGTCAATTCATCTTTGAAGGTTCTACTTTCCTTTTTTTTTTGGAGTAAGCCATGTTTTGTGAGGATTGTGGCGACTTGTGGTGCATTACAGTCGTTTCTGTGTCTGCCGCATACTTTATCTATATACAATACACTATTATGTTGATTAGTTGAAGTTGAGTGAGGTGTAAAGCCAAGCCCACCTAGAGGAAAAAGCACTATAGTTATCACACCATTCTCAACATTTTGATTTTACTTATTGTGCAGGTTTAACTTCAGGAAGATATCTAAATATTGCAAAAGTTACACACTTGAATTCTGTTCAGCCAGTTTTGTATGATGCTGTGACATAATCTAGCTGGACAGACACTCCAGTGTTCTGACAAATGTACAGGTAAAACCTTTTTTTTGTTGTTGTTTATTTATTTATATAGATGTTATTTTGTAAGTAATATTAGTCATGCTGTATGGCTTGCTCTTTGATTAGTAAAGTAGTATAAACATTTAAAGTTGCTGAAATTTAGTATTTTACCTGGTTTCCACATAATTTCAAGTTTAAACAATTACATGTAGTTTTCATCATTTTATTGTATCAACTATATGTTGTATGACTTTAGTTAACCTAGGCTGTGTGACCTTAACCTGAAGGTTGAGATTCCTCTTCCTATCTTTCCTCCTTTGGTCATAACGCAGGTGACATCCTGCCCTGCTGATGAAAGAATTCTAAACTAATATTTGTTCATGTCACCCTCTCAAAAATATTTGTTAAATAATTTAGGAGATGGTATCTGGATGAGCATGACTTTGTTTTAGATAAAACACTCCTGTCTTGGGAACATGTCCGCTGTTAAATCTGGGCTTTTCATCACTTTAGTTTTCTCACATCCCTTGAGGGCCCTTTAATCAAGCCTGTCACCAATGTCCAACAAGCATGTAAGATCTGTTTTGTATAGGAAGACAGAAGCCAAAAGTAAAAATCTGTTGTTCATTTCACAATAAACATTTGTTTGCTCATGCAAGAGGAAACTCTCAGGTCTTAATGAGATGAACAATTTACTTTGCCATATGTAACACACTGCAAACGTCTTTCATCTGAAGAAAGACTTTTCTGATCCAAGGGCCTCCTGGTGAATCATACAACATTGTGCTAATTTATAAACCACTTAGTCATTTTCTTTTTCCCACCATAGACATCTGTTTTGTTTGTGTGCCTAAAAAAAGTTTCACACCTAATCTATTACATTTAGTATTGGATTTAACAAAAATATATTTAATAGTGTACATTCATTTAACTAAAATGAAAAACACTCAACAAATATATAAATATTTGGAATGCATTTGAGATTAACATTAGTGATAACTATTTTAAGCAGCCATTTAAGGTTGTTTGCCATATAAATGATTTGGTGGCTAATGGTATTATTGGCCTATGGTCCGTGCATTATTCTACAAATTCCCACCTCTGTTGATGAATAAATGACTTTTTAACTTTGGAAAAAAAAATTAATCTCAAATGAGAGTGGGCTAAAGATTAGGTAGATTAGGCTTTGGCTGACATTGTGTTTTTATATACGATTGTCCAACTTTTGGTAATCAAATCGAACTCTTTACAACAAAGCCAACTACAATTTGTAGGTGCTATGTGTTTATTATTATTATTTTTTTCAGGTATTATTTTATTTTATTCTAAACATCCCAGATAGCACTACTTTGTTGGCCCAATGTCGGCAACATTTTTATAACCTTTTGAGAGTGCTCTGATGCTGGCCCAACAACAGTGCGTTGGGCCCATGTTAGCATCAGTGGTTGTCCTTTTGTCTGTTGGCCTATTGTTGGCCTATTGGTGGGGTCAAAGATAGATTGGTCCAACGTTGGTTTAGTAAATAATGGCAAGGTTGAAAACTGGAAATTAAATGATATTGCTTTAACTTTGTGCAGCAGCCTCTCTAAATGAACCCATCACCTCAGGAGCTCATATGAGGGTTGGTTACCAATCTAGTACATAAATAACATTGAAAGAACTATATATATAACTTGGTGGATGTTTTCTACATGATAAATGCTCAACTGTGAACACTGTCAAACATGTCACTAGATGGTGCTTATTGCTAGGAAGGAACCTAAAACCCCACAGAGGCTAGGTGCTCCTAATTAAGTCCTGAAGCCAAGCTAAATACAAGCTAAAGTTTTGTACCTCTTTGCTCCTAACTATAGGTGGGATAATATTCCTTCAAAGTAGATGTAAATACCCTTGAGTAAGGCATAATTGTGTTGATAATTTGTGGTGGTAACATGATAAGCATGCAGTAGTTTTACTGTTATGCTAGGGTAATCAACCTGTGAATGATGATGAGGAAGATGCAGAGCCACCTGATGTAAAAGAGAGCCTGAGGCAAGAGGTATTTTGTTTGTTTGCATTTATATTCATCTTGCTGAGAGAAAAAGTGGTTGTACTAAGTTTTTATCTCATAGTTTATCATCATAATGGTTACATATATTTTCTTAGTCTGTAATAATTTTATCATTAATAAATACATTTCTGGAGATATACATGTTTTGTCTTATTATTGGCGATGATAAAAGAGTCTTATTTAATTTCCAATTTCCATTTCCATTATCTACTGACCCAACGTTTTACCAACCTAACTTTGGCCCCACCAATGAGCCAACGTTGGGCCAATGGACAAAATGATACTGGGCCACCCACTGATGGAAACATTGGCCCAACGTATGCACTGCCGTTGGCCCTTCATCAGTGTGCTATCTGGGATCTTACTGCTAGTATCTTGAAACTGAGCTGTTGTTTAATGTGACGCACATAAAAAAAAAAAACATATTTAATGTACCCTTTATGATATGTTTGTCATTTTTGGTCAGGAAATAATGTCTGTAGTTACTCCATCTATTTGGAAAATATGCTGCTGTCTCTTTTGAAAAAGAACAAAAATGCATACAGTCTATAACCTTTTATGGACACTATATGCTTTAACATGCCCAAATGAAGGGGACGGTCAGATTTTTTGCCTATCTCAGGTGCAGTTATCACATTCAGACATTTAATGCTATTTGACCTAGAGAGCAGCATTGGCGTCCAAGAAATCATATGAAAGAACAAATGAAAGGAGCAGATGGTGCTTCATGAGCAAAAAGGGAAAAAAGTCTGATGACCAGCTGCTCTGAAAGATGAGAGGCACTCACAGGTCTGATGTGTGTTAATAACTGTGAGACATATGAAACAATACATTTCCATTCATTTATCAGCAGAGACAATCACTTTTAAAGCAGTTTTTTTAAAAACAAGACTAAAATCCCTAACTTGGAATAGACATGCTTTTAAAAAAAGGATCTAAAAATAAAGCAAATTAACCAAATGTAATTAAAGACTCCATTTAGTGTGCCTTTATATACATTTATGTATTAGTGGATGCTAAGTACTTTAACTGTAATGACAGAGTAGGGCAAAGCTTCTCTCCTATGTATGAGCTTTGCCCTTCTGGGACACAGTATGTAACCCCTATTGTTCATACAACTTATTTAGTGTTTAAGTTTTTGTCCATTAATTTAATTGAGTGAGTGGTGTTCTAAGAGTTCTTATTTTGTAAATGCATAGTGATCTTTCCCTATTTGTGTCACTCTTCTTGTGTGTTCACCACATAAAATTCCAATTCTAGTTACATTCCCTTCGGTAGTAGTTGTGACATTATCAGAGGAAATGGCAGATGCTTTACTGAATATATTGGAATGTACACTGCCTGGAACTCCCAAAAACTTGCACACGCTGATGTTTCTTTGGATGGTTTTTAGCTTTCATTATGGCAGACATTTCCTGTGGCACTGATTTGTTTGTTTAATATCACAACATTTATTTCCATTTAATAAATTTTTGTCTTATATTGACGACAGAGCTATCAAACTGCTCCAGAAAGTCTTCTCCAGCACCGTCCAAAGAAACTGAATGAGCCTCTATGGTGGACACTTCATGTATGAAAATTATCACTTATTCTCTCAGAACCACTCTTGAATAGTTTAAGACTAGTGAATTAGTAGCAATAAATCGCTTAGAAATAAATGCATAAAGAATCAATGCATTACTTGGATAGCTTGACAATTCAGTACATTCAGATTCATCATCACAATTCACAACACTGTGATTACAAAGGCTTGTACAATTGACACTACATGCATTATGAATGAGCTACAGTAGCTAGCCAGCTGACAGTGAGTATAGCTTCTTTCTGATCCAAGATATTTACATTCTTAGAGCAAAATAAATAAATAAATAAATAAATACATGTAATTTTGTTATTGTATAATAATTTCTTATAAAATAATGAAAGCAATAGCACACTCACAATTGTGCAGTAGAAATTTATATCAGCATGGCTGTGACTTCATAAGTGATTTTCAGTAGAAGAAGATGCTTCCTATGTCTATAACAAGTTATTAAACCCTGAAATATAATCGATTAAAAAAGGAAACCAACACTGATGAAGACATTTAACAAACAACATGGAAATGAATGTGGAAAATAGTAGAAATCTGTGATCCTCTTTCAAGACAGAATGTAAGAGGTTTTGTTTATTGTGACAGGAAATCCATAGAAATATTAAATAAGTATATAGATCTGAAATATATGGGGAGCTTCTTTGAAAACTTCTTATTTACTAGTTCTTTTGACTAGGTTAATTTAAAATAAAAACCTGCTTTGTTAGCTATGCACAAATTATCCTAAAATGATGACTCTCTAATATTTAATGGGAAAACAAAAGCATACTTCCATAATTTTTTTGATTATATAAAGCTGCTTTGCTTTTAACAATTGTTAAAAATACTATACAAATAAAATTTAATTTCATTATCAGGAACATATAACCCATGTGCTGGTTTAACTAAACTGGTTCCCTGTACAGCTCAGGGTCAAGTTCGAGATCTTATTAATAGTTCAGAATTGAGCAGAGAATTGAGGGCCCCTATCAGAAACAATGTCAAAAGTCAACTTTGATTTGGAGAATCAGTTCACCATGGTTAAGATGCAGGTGGTGTTGTCAGTAGATGGTAGTCTGGTAACAAAGGCGATGGAGATATGCGACCAGCGGTGATGGGGTATTGGGAGGGGTTTTAGGAGGCCCTTAGCGGGGATGCTAGTTGTCTTGTGCCTTGAGCAGGCATCAAAAGAGGCCACAAAGTTCTTGACATCTTCCTTAATTGTTGGCCACCAAAAACATTGGTGTAGGAGTGAGAGAGCACGTGTCTTCGAACCAAGGCAGTATGACAATGTGAAGTGGAAATGGAAGAAAAAGAGAGACCATTGTGCCTGGTGTGAGTTAAGTCTCTTGGCTATCTTTAAATAGCAATTGTGGGCTGTCCATACAAGAAAAGGGTCTTCAGCAACGTTTTTTTTTTTTTTTTTAATTATTAAAAAGTTTACTTGTGCAGCTCAGTTAACGTATAAGGAGGATTTTACTCCTATGAAGGAGTAATTCTCGATAGGAGAATCTAGTCTTACTTCACAAAATTATATACAGTATATATGGGAGAAAGCATGGGAGCATCATGTGGTAGAGATGCTTTTCATTGGTAGGGATAGCAAGCAGAGGTGGTTTGCTGAGTCAATATAGGGCTATCCTAAAATCACCCCCAGTTTGCAAGACACTTCATACTGTTGTGGATGATAACAGATCATTGACCCTAAGCATTCTGCCAACTCAACTCAATATATGAGAGGTTCAAATTCAAATACAACTGTGTGTGTAAGAATATTCAAGTTAAAGCTAAGACCTAGTAAAAAGTAAAAAAAAAATAATAATAATCCAATTCAGATCCTGTGGCAGCACTTAAAATCAAAGTCTAGCCAAACTGACAGCTTGTGCAACAATATATTAGGGTCCAGAACTGCAAAGAAATATCACATAATACTTAATTTTATCTTTAAAACTGTGTTCAGGGGGAAAATTGAATTTATCTATTGAAGAAATTTTGTTCAGTTTTTCAATTCAGTAAGTTTTCTGTCTTAGCAACACTCAGAATTGGTGAGTGAATAGGTGTTGAATTGGTGAATTCATTGAAAGAATGGCAGCATTGTATAACAAACTTTTTTCTACTTTTGTACAATGAATCTAATGTAAGCCATTCAAAGAAGCTTGACTATCAACTTCAATTGTACTGTAGTTAAAAAAAAAAATTAAAGACATTTAATGAGCACAGTTGATTCAATGGCCCAATAAAAGGTCAAATCAGTATTCTGTAAAAGGTCAAATCAGTATACCTTCAATTTTATTCTTAAGATTGTACTTTTAAGGAAACAACCTGGGGTCTCTGTGGGTGCACACTTTTTATGGGTAAACTACACATATGCACATATATACTGTATGTATATATTCATCCCACTAATCAATCATACAGTATCAGCATAATAGACAATAATAATATAGACATAATAGCTTTGTTTCATGGCAGAGTACAGACCGGTGACAAATGAAGTGTAAAGTAAAATTGTATAAGATGGCACTTTAAAAGTTTTTATTTATTATGCATTTTAAGTTTGAATACTTGGTTTATGCAGCTTTGATATGGGATGATTGTGATTTTAAGGAGCACAGAAAAATCTGTTCTGAAAGATCTGAGTGGATCATCAGTTGATGAATTTTTAAGGCACCTCTGAAAGAGAAATAGGAGATCTGGGAATGTCCCATGAAATTCAGTCAAATAATTACATGTTCTATAAGAATGTATACTTTACATTCTTACTTTGTGTACTATAATACATTGAATTTCCAACACCATATAGCCAAAATGACAAATTATCACATTTTCAGAGGATGCACTCATGTCTTATATTTGTTTTTCTAAAAAGGAAAAAAAAATGCATTTTAAAAATAACAACTAGACCATTTTAAATTTGCCTTACTTCATGCAACAGTATTCATAGTATATTGTCAGTGTTATATAGTGGTTTTTACTATACATTGCAATTCAGGGATTCTACAGTATATGTAGCTGCAGACGACCATATCAATTTAGAATGCGTAGGATTTGTCAATGTCTACTGTATTTAGCTGTGTACACGTGAAATTTTTGCTTGTGCCACAAGCAGTGTTTATACACAAATTGATGAATGATGTCCTTGATTATGATTGTGTGGTGATTGAGATGTGGTCAAACAGTGGCTGGGTGTGAATGGGAGGAATCATGGAATGATGTGGTATTATTATTATTATTATTATTATTATTATTATTATTATCCTTATCCTTACAATCATAATAAGAAAGAAGCTCTGCTCTATTTATCCACTGCCAATCCAACCATCCCAGGTTTACTTTTACTAGCTAAAACATTCAAATTGTCTTAAACATCTACTTTAAGCTTTGAGGAAGTAATCTCTGTTAAAATAAGGCACTAATAATGGTAATCAGCTACTAGAGCTGTGTAAGCACGTTGACACAATTACAAAAGACTCTTGTCAGTAATGAAGTCTGAATGTTTTACACGCTCAACTGACGATTCAAAGTGTAAGAGGTACACTCCAGCCCAGGCTGCACACTATACAATTTAGTCTTCATTGCAGGATGTTATTGTCGTCTATATCGTAGTGAGTATACTCAGCATGTTCATCATGGTCATGTTCCTAAGATCAGATAAACAGATATGAAATCAATATCAAACAAGGAATATCCATATTTTAAAAAATTTAAACATGAAAGTGTGTCAAATGAGGAGGTTGAGAGACAACAGGATTAAAAAGAAACAACAGAAGCACAAATAAAAGCCTGTGGCAAACCAAAAACAAGCCCATCATATGAACTTAAACCAAATAGTAGTGCTTGTTAAGTTAGATGTTCCATACTACTGTTACTATATACCCTTCCTTTTATCCTCATTGTAATGTACTGTGTACTTAATTGTATTTACTTATTTATCCATAGAAGTTCCTGAAAATTATGTATGAGAAGACTAACTTATGTATTAAATATATGTGTTTTAGTAATATGTCCATTGCCACAGTACCACATTAAACGTACATTCAAATAAACCAATGAGAAAAGAATAGTTCCCTGGTATAATGAACACACACAGACCACTCTAAACAACTAAAACAACTAAAACATAATAATGTCAATGAGTGCCAAAGAATTTTGCTGATCGAAACGATGCCAAGCAGTGCTACAAAGCCCTTAGATCCTTGTATGGACCTCAGCCTTTAGGAAGCTCCCGTCTACTAGACTCGGATGGTATAACTCTCATTACTGATAAGATTGATTTCACAATGATTTCACAATGTTGGGTTGAGCACTTTCAATCCGTGCTGAACCGCCCATCTTCCATCCATAATGAGGCGATTGACAGAATACCCCAGGTGGATATCAACCACAGCCTGGACGTTCCACCATCAGAGACTGGAACCTTACAGGTCATCAGCCAGTTATCCAGTAGCAAGGCCCCAGGATCTGACGCAATTTCAGCAGAAGTCTATAAAGCTGGTGGTGCAGTGATTATCGACAGACTCACTCAGCTGTTCCAGTCCTTTTGGAATCAAGGATGTATTCCTCAGGAACTGAAAGACACTTCCATCGTACACCTGTATAAGAGAAAAGGAAATCGACAAATCAGTGGACATGTGGACATGATTTTCTCAGCCCGTCTCGTCAAGAGCAAAATCGTAAACTATACACTGTCTTTGTGGACCTCACCAAGGCTTTTGATACTGTCAGTCGCGAAGGTCTGTGGCGCACTTGTACAAGAATTTCATTATCTGTTCTATTAGAATGGAGAACACAGGCAGACTAAAATAAGGGCTATTAGAATTCAATACCTGGTACTTTAATGTTCCTCCAGCAGAAAAGTTTTGACCAGAGCTAGGTTTGTGGGAGTAGCATCATGCTTTGTGGCTGTTTCACTGCCAGTGGAGCCTAGTGCATTGCACAAAATGGATGGAATAATGAGGGAGGAGGACAATTTTTTAAATTTTCACATCAGCTAGATGGTTGGCCAAAGAATAAAGCAGACTAACTTTAAGCTTTTGGAGCCTCAACTTTATAAAAAAAAATTTGGTCTGTGCGTAAAAGTTGTCAATGTGTAGAAACCATTACATTTTATTGAATGCTAACATTTTTTTCAAAAACAAACATTGAAGAGATTTTTTTTCAACTTACAAACCAAATTTCTTCCAGCTGGTTGACGGTTATCAAAAGCATCTGTTAAAGGTGAAACTTACTGAGGCATTTTCATCTATTACGTATATAAATACTGTATGTATCTTTTTGATCCTGACTTTGTATCATTTTGTCAGTATATTGATATCAGAAAACACAAATTATAACTTATGCACCAAGTTCTTAAGGGTTACGTTTGGTAAAGATGTATTTAGTACGGAAGTGTAATGCATGGATATACACCTCAGCCATAACATTATGACCACCTGCCTAATATTGAGTAGGTCCCACTTGCTAACACCTTTCTATGTAAAGGAGCATTACATTTTCAGCAGTTTGATCTTCAGTAGCTCTCCTATTGAATCAGACTACATGGTCCAGCCTTCGCTTCCCACGTGCATCAGTGAGCCAATAACACTGTTGCTGGTTCACCAGTTTCCATTCCTTGGATAATTTTTTTAGGTCCTGACTACTGGAGACCTGGCATTTTTTAAATCACGCTTGTGTGCAATTGAATTCCATGTGAATGAAGTCATGGACACGTCTAGTACTATATATGTACTAGTACTATATATAACATTTCTTATTTTGGACCTAGTCTTCATTCTCCCTGTAACTTGTGGTGCCTTTTATATTTTCCACTTTTGATTTAATCCTGTTCTTTTGGCCTGTCATTGTTGCCTAAATAATGTGTTTTTGTTGAGGAGTGGTTATATTCATGTTGCTTGCTTTCTGTAAAAAAAGATCTAGTCCTTTTTCACTAATGCTAACTTAGTGTATATATAGTATATATTAGTTGTAAATGAGAATAAAGTGCTGATTTAAAATTTATAACCTCCTTATTCTGGTTGAGTCACAGTGATTCTGGAGCCTCTCCTGGGAACAGCAGGTTTATAACAGGCCTACTTTGAAACATTCACTCTGGATGGAATGCCAGTCTATTCAGGATGCACTGTGCAAGTGCTATTTATACAAACAAAAACATTCACCTTACAGTACTCTGCTGAAACATTATAGATTTAGAACGTTAGAAAGAT
This sequence comes from Clarias fuscus, assembly GCA_030347435.1. Lineage (NCBI taxonomy): Eukaryota > Metazoa > Chordata > Actinopteri > Siluriformes > Clariidae > Clarias > Clarias fuscus. The sequence goes on from CM059226.1 coordinate 16,654,490, forward strand.
AATGACGTGTCTTTTGTCATATCTACCATCATCTAATGCACAAAAGTGAACATTATATTAAGTTAAGAATTAGTCTTTATAGAGTGAGGGATGCAATTGGGAGTCCAAGTGCATTGTAATATTAGTGTTCCAAATGATTAATCTGGTGAAGCTAGTAAAACACAGGTATAGGCTTAACAGCAGTTGAGGCAACCAGGATGGTTAGAGGGTCCCCAGATGAGGATGTACAAAGAGGGGGCAGGCATAGAAGAATACAGCCATTTTTTTTATTTTATTTTTATTTTCTTTCAATGAAAAGACTTGTGCAGTCCTGGAAATGTTGATCTTGATTGTCAACAATGTACAAGCAATGCCCAAGGCAACACCTGCGTACACTTTGAAGGATTCTGAAGATAATGAGAGAGAACAGTCAAAGGACATTGATCAGTTCAGTATTATAATGCTGCTCAGTGTATAAAGGAACATTTTCTTTAACATTGCTACTGTATATTTTTAACTTTATTTTGTTAAATTCCAAAATGTACCTAAATATCTCAAGCACACTGGGGTGTGGTCAGGCAGCTGATCAGGGAATCCCAAGACATAGGCTTGGCATAAGCTTGAGGAGGGGATCATCACTAGATACACCATCTTGCATGCTGGCTAAATTCGCTGGCATGCAGTGTAGAGCACAAGGACATAATGAAATCCGTGGTTGTCTCATCACGGAATTCACAGTCCAGATGGCAGAGGATTTAATAGACATTTCTAACCTCTCCCAGTGGCTGTAAGTGTTTCCCTCTGACTTTAACAGGTTCATACTTTTTTCTGTACTCAAAAAGACCATAGTTACATGCTATAATGATTATCAGTCTGTTGCACTGGCCTCAATCATTAAGAACGGTTTAGAGAAATTAGTCAAAAAACTTAGTCAAAAACCATTTGCATTCTAGTTGAACAGTTTATGAGTGATGTGATTTGCTTTAACCATGCATATTGCTTTCATGAGAAAAATAACATTTATGACAAAATACTATTCATTTATTATAGTTCAACCAATACAATTATTCTTGCTAAACTCAACATCAACACCATGATTTAGGGCTAGACACACAAAAAGTTTTCCGCAATATAAAGTGTCAGCAAGTGCATGGAATGGATACAAACCTTTTTTGGTAAAAACAGGTTGATTGCTGAGTGCTAGTCAATCAAACACCACTAACATTAACTCTAATTGCTAAATGACCTGGAAAGTTAATTATACGCAGATTCACCCAGTGACCAACAAAGGTGCACATGGGAGCAACTAACATCTTCATTATGTTGTATTTGTCAGAAAGCCCACGTGAAGTCCGAGTAAAATATCAATCATTTATGCAGGACTACATAAATCGAATGTGTAATTTATTTAGACAGTGAAAGCTTTCATTTGTTATTAATTTATTTGTATGGTATATGGTATATAGCTGTACTTGGTTATAATAAATAGCCTTCTTAGTTTGCCTGAATGATGTGCAAGCTGTTCTAATACAGTCAGCTTTAACTCACAGTGGGTATAATTATGAGAAAGGGGAAGAGTGGCAGTGACATTTGGGAAGACTCAGAAAATTACAAGAGTCAGTTGAGAGCAATCATTAAATGAGCACTAGTCAGATGATAGAAGCATACAGCAATACAATCAGAAAGTCTGTGTCTCTTGATGTAATACTTGACAAGCAGGGAGAATTGACATGGGAGTGAAGTTGACATGGAAGTGTGAGCAAAGGTGCAAATTACAACAGTTAAATCGTGACAAAATTATTTCCCAAACCTGGGTCACAATATCTGGATTTTTTTTTCATATAATAATGCACAGATTTCTGTTTATTTCTTTTGGTTATGGTTGTAGTTTATTCATTCAAAATCCCTTACTATAACATAGTATGAAACAAGATAATAAAAAAAGGGAGTGGCACTTTTCTCATTCCCTTCGGGTTTTCTTCGATGACTGAATTGATAAACGGAATCACAGTAATTCAAGTGGACTACAAAATTGAATTATTTTACACACATGGACAAAATTGTTGGTACTCTTCGGTCAATGAAAGAAAAACTTACAATGGTCACAGAAATAACTTTAATCTGACAAAAATAATAATAAATAAGAATTCCATGAATGTTTACCAATGAAAGTCAGACATTGCTTTTCAACAATGCTTCAACGGAATTAACTCATGGAACAGGCCTGGACAAAAATGATGGTACCCCTAACTTAATAGTTTGTTGCACAACCTTTTGAGGCAATCACTGCAATCAAACGATTCCTGTAACTGTCATTGAGACTTCTGCACTTCTCTGCAGGTATTTTGGCCCACTCCTCATGAGCAAGCTGCTCCAGTTGTTTCCGGTTTGAAGGGTGCCTTTTCCAGACAGCATGTTTCAGCTCCTTCCAAAGATGCTCAATAGGATTGAGGTCAGGGCTCATAGAAGGCCACTTTAGAATAGTCCAATGTTTTCCTCTTAGCCATTCTTGGGTGTTTTTAGTTGTGTGTTTTGGGTCATTGTCCTGTTGCAAGACCCATGACCTGCGACCGAGACCCAGCTTTCTGACACTGGCCAGCACATTTCTCTCTAGAATCCCTTGATAGTCTTGAGATTTCATTGTACCCTGCACAGATTCAAGACACCCTGTGCCAGATGCAGCAAAGCAGCCCCAGAACATAACAGAGCCTCCTCCATGTTTCACAGTAGGGACAGTGTACTTTACTTGATATGCTTCATTTTTCCGTCTGTGAACATAGAGCTGATGTGCCTTGGCAAAAAGTTCCATTTTTGTCTCATCTGTCCATAGGACATTCTCCCAGAAGCTTTGTGGCTTGTCAACATGTAGTTTGGCATATTCCAGTCTGGCTTTTTTATGATTTGTTTTCAACAATGGTGTCCTCCTTGGTCGTCTCCCATGTAGTCCACTTTGGCTCAAACAATGACGGATGGTGCGATCTGACACTGATGTTCCTTGAGCATGAAGTTCACCTTGGATCTCTTTAGAAGTCTTTCTGGGCTCTTTTGTTACCATTCGGATTATCCGTCTCTTTGATTTGTCATCAATTTTCCTCCTGCGGCCACATCGTGGGAGGTTGGCTACAGTCCCATGGATCTTAAATTTCTGAATATTATGTGCAACTGTAGTCACAGGAACATCTAGTTGCTTGGAGATGGTCTTATAGCCTTTACCTTTAACATGCTTGTCTATAATTTTCTTTCGAATCTCCTGAGACAACTCTTTCCTTCGCTTCCTCTGGTCCATGTTGAGTGTGGTACATACCATGTCACCAAACAACACAGTGACTACCTGGAGCCCTATATATAGGCCCACTGACTGATTACAAGATTGTAGACACCTGTGATGCTTATTAGTGGACACATCTTGAATTAACATGTCATTTTGGTCACATTATTTCCAGTATTTTCTAGGGGTACCATCATTTTTGTCCAGGCCTGTTCCATGAGTTTATTTTTTTAAATAATTCTGTTGAAGCATGGTTGAAAAGCAATGTCTGACTTTCATTGGTTAACATTCATAGAATTTTTTTATTATTATTACTTTTGTCAGATTGAAGTTATTTATGTGACCATTGTCAGTTTTTCCTTCATTGACCGAAGGGTACCAACAGTTTTGTCCACGTGTGTATGTATACTGTAAGGGAGTTATTTCTACTCTCTTGCTCTCTTCCTCATAGATCTGATATTAACGTGTTTAAATCTTTCCTGCTGCTATCTTCCTGTCTCCTCTTGCATCTGTTCTTAAAGGTGTGAACGCTCCCATGCTCACCTTTCCTTTCTCTTTATGTCTCCCCCTTTATCTCTCTCTATCTCTCTGTCTCCTCCCCCCTCTCCGCCTAACTCGAGCCAACATCTTGTGATCCTTCTCTGGAGTTTTTGTGAACACCTCTCTGTCTTCCTCTTCTTTGATTCTTCAGGATCTCACCAGGACATTTACAGAGGTTTATGTTCTTGGCAATAACATATGTCAGTGGCACAGGGATTTGGTCAAACGTATATAAACCCCATCTTTTGCTGTTAATAAACAGAGACCTTTCTGACCGACAATGTGTACACTTTGAAGGATTTTGAAGATAATGTGTTTGACTGAGTCTCTCCTGGCGTCAGAAAAGCTTACCGAAGCACCGTGGACAGACCGAGCAACTCGCTTCTTCTACTACGAAACTTTAAAAACTTTACAAAAACCTAACTGTAAGTAACCCCTTTTTAATGATGTTCCATGTAGATATGCTTTGTTTCATTGTCAGTTGCTTTTCAAATGTGATTGTTTGAGGGTGAACATTTAAAACTATCAAATTTGTGAGCTTCCCAAATTCACAAAATTGTAAACTGTTTTTAATTTTAAGTTACATAAGTGGTTTGTCATATGGCAGGGTAAAGGTCTCTTTTTTGGTCTTGTATTGAAGGATTTACAAGTGATTTTGATTATTCACAACACAAATGGAAATTATTTTATTTTATTTAATTGATTACACAAACAAAGAAAATGATTAACGACAATAAAAGGGAAATCTAAAAGAATGAATGAATTATGTTTAATTTATTTTGCATTTCAACTTGCATTTGTCGAAAGCTGTCAGGTTATATGGGAGGCTCACTTACCTTATTAGATCTGGGGAGGGAGGAGCATATTAGCCTATACTCTCATATAAACAATTTTACTTCGGCAATCTGTAGTGTTTCAACACAATAGGGTAAGAAACTACATACACACATTCGTGTGTGAAGGGACTAAAAAGCTTGGAAAATGGGGACCAAGCTTCTTTTGTTGTCCAAACTAGAAAGGAGCCGTAATTAATTTCCCCTATACAACAGGCTAAATATCCCTGTTACAAAGTGGCATAACAAACGAGATAGAATTAGGCTGATTTAAGTAGTCACACTTATCCAGGCCCACAAGTTGTCTTTCATCAAGTGAGAAGAATTAAAATTAGAAATGGCAGAGGTGCAGAGAAGATTTGCTGAGCAGTCAGGGACCCTCGACCAAGCTAGGGCAGAGCAGAGACAAGCCCTATCTCAGGCAAAGGGGGCATGGGGACCTGTTCCTTCTCACTGGAGTCAGCCGAAGTTACAGAGACTTGGGAGGTGCAGTGCAGAAAAGCCCAGGGCCCTCATTGATTAGATGTCATACAGCAGAATGGCTGGCTGATGAGACTGCTGAAAACTGAAGGATAGCTCTTCTGGGGATTGTCTCACTTCTAGATATTTCAGAAGTGTCCACCATCTCTAAGTCACACTCAAACAGCACTTTGGGGGGGGAAAAGCAGAAATTGTCCTTTGCATGCTGGGTTAAACTGACAGTGGCCAATGGGTTAGACATTCCTTTCCTAGCTTCCTTACAGGCCGATGTAGAATGTCTGGGGAAAAGTGCTCCCTGTGTCAGTATTCGTAATACTGTCCAGGTGTCAAGGAAATAAATGGATATACTTAATGAAGTTCAGTCTCTGTTCATCTTAGCTGAGGGCATGGAAATGGTAGACAAGTATAGTCAGTGCCATGAAGCTCAAGTCTGAAGGGTACTTGCAAATCAAAAAGGAAGCAGGGCATCTAGGGCCTGACGGCAGGATTGGATATGTTAAGATTGCTGGAAAACAAGCTGTCACTATCCTTCCATGCTGTGAGAAGGTATTTAAGGGCCATTGTGGAGTGTCAACTACAGTAAAGAGTAATGTGTTGATGAAGCCAACAGCTGGAACAAGTTTGCAAAAGGACTCTTAGTGACTCATGTTCTTGCTGGACCAGACCATGGAAAGGTTCCTGTTCATATGGTGAACTAGAGTGAAAGGGCCGTTAGAATTGCACTCCGAGCTAGAGTGGCTTCTGTTGATAAGCCAAACGAGGTAATTATAAATTATGTTCTTGAGTTTGATGAAGATGAGGACAAGTGTCAGGCTGACAAGGACTCACTCACGCAACCTTCGGTTCCTGTTTAAATAAACTGTGAAGGTCTTACACAAGCACAATGTGAAAGGCTCCTAGAATAGCACAGATGTGTCTTCTGCATAGATGACCAAGATTAGGGTTACACCACAGCTTTATTGCACGATATCCCTACTGGTGAATGTGGCAACGGGCTTACAGCCAGTGCGTCCCCTTAGAAGGGCATCATCTCACTCGTCCGAGAAAATGTGCATCCAAAACACTGTCAAGGGTTATTCCCAGAAGACAAGGTTTATTCCTATCCTCAAGAAAACCTGCCTTTATCTAGCAGACCTCTGCAACTATCGCCCCGATAATGCTTCTCTTTTCTTGAAAGGACTATTTAACCAAATGTCTTGTTGTCTCTCACAGAAGAACCTCAAATCCCAACCAATCTGGATTTAAAGTGGCACATTCTACAGAGACTGCTCTTCTGTCAGTCACTGAGAAGCTCCATGCTGCTAGATCGCCTAAACTGTCATCTGTTCTCATCCTCCTGGACCTGTCAGCTGCATTTGACACAGTGAACCACAAGATTTTATTATCTATTCTTACATAGATTATGATCTATTCTTCAGTCTACTTAGGTGCTTGTTTAGTCCCTTGTTATTTCAAGACTGGACTACTGCAACCCACTCATGGCAGGTCTGCCTCGGTCATCCATTTGTCCTCTGCAGCTCATCCAGAACGCAGCTGCACATCTTGTTTTCAACCTTCCCAAGTTCTTCCACACGCCCCACTTCTTCACTCTTTGCACTTCAAGTACTGAGAGAAGTACTTTCTTCTCTCAAACAAAACACAAAACTTCCTAAGTGTTTGACTGATGCTACCGGAAGGGCTATCAGAAGGAACCAAGGCACACGCTGGCGGAAGGTGAGGCAACATCTTATACTAATATCTTTCTCCCTCTGTCTCAGCAGGCCCAAAAGGATAGCAGTTTCATACAGCTTCAGCGCGAGGACACACGCCCAAAATACTGTTGGAGTCAGGTTCGGGAAATAGAGGGATAAGCGGACAAAAGCAAAAAGGGGCAACTGGTGTCATACTTGCTGATTAAAGAATGGAGTATTACACCATCATGTCAACTGGAGAAGAGAACCGCAGGATCCGTTGGTCGTTATACAAGAGAAGGTTGACACCACGCACACATACTCAGAGGACACCTTGGGGAGAGAAACACTATTGCAAAGATCATACACAGGTTTTTACTGGCTGGGGCTAGATGCTGAAGTAAGGAATTTCTGCCAGCGTTGCCCTGAATGCCAAAAAAAACTGCTCCGCAGAAGCCGCCCCTGCCCCTCTAATTCCACTACCCATCATCGGCGTCCCCTTTGAATGCATCTGAAATCATCAAAGGGGGACAAGCACATCTTAGTCATCATTGACTATGACACGAGCTATCCAGAGGCAGTCCCGCTATAGAAAGCACGGAACATAGACTTAGGAACTCGTGCTACTGGTCAGCCGTGTGGGTTTGCTGAATGAATACTGACAGGTCAGGGCACTCCCATCATGTACATAACTAATGGCTGATGTCTTCCAGCTGCTGCAGATTGAACAACTGTGCACTTCCGTATAGCACCCACAAACAGACAGCCTGATGGAGAGGGTAAATCAGACAAGGGCCCTACACCATAATAGAACGAGTTGGACCTGTGAACTATTGTTACAAAATCGTTTCTTATCGTTAACCGGTAAGAAAAAGTGCACTGAGCTGTATCACATAAATCTGCTTAAACGATGTATTGAACCGCTGCTGTGCATCTCGGCTCTTGCTGCTCTCTCGTCCCCAGCTGTAGGTCGCAAAATCGTCCAATGATCCCTGTGGGGATAGGACCTAACGGTAGCCCAATATCAGGACCTGGTTGAGATTCTGGAAAAGTTCCAAGATTTGTTTTCCACTGACCCAGGGCTGACGCTCCTGATATGGCACAACCTCAAAAACGTTATCTCCACCTTCGACTTGACAAACGGATACTGGCAGGTAGCCCTGATGCCCGAGGCAAAATAGAAGACTGCTATTAGCACAGAGCAAAGACATTACATTGGCAGTATCATGTCCACCCCCAGTTTGAGCCCCTGTCACGTTCCAGCGTCCAATGGATATAGGGTACCGCCACCACTGCACCTATGCGACTGTGTATCTAGATGATGTGTTTTATCCACTTGGGCGCTGGCATAAGCACCTTCGCTGCCTCAGAAAAATATTGCAAGAGCTCAGAAAGGTGGGTCTGACCGCTAATCCAAAAAAGATGCCATCTGGGGCTGACTGACGCACAATATCTGGGGTGCTGAATCGGCCGCAGCCTGCTAAAGCCACAGGAGAAAAAGGTCCACAAAGACCCATGTCCAACATTAAAGAAACACGTATGTTTTCTTGAGACTAGCAAGTTATTACATGCTGTTTCATGCCTAACCTCTCCTCTATCACAAAACCCCTCTTTAATTTTCTCAGGAAAGGACAGCCAAAAAAAAGTGCACTGAACATGAGAGGCAGTTCAAATAACTAAACGCCCACCTCACCAGTTCCCCCGTCCTCCAGAACCCCGACTTTGGCCGTGCTTTGTTGTACATATGCTTGCATCAGAGAGAAGGCTCAGAGCCATCATCTCACAGGAATTCAATGGAGAAGAACGTCCAATCTTGTATGAGGGTAGAAAACTTTTACCAGCAGAACAAAAATATGCTACCATAGCGCAGGAGGCCCTTTCCATTAAATGGGCTGTGGTTGAGCTAAAATACTATCTAGCCGGGTGGCAATTCACACTAATCACAGATTACTCTCCTCTACAATGGTTGACGAGCTAAAAATACAAAAAGACACAAGTTTTTAGGATTCACAAAGCAACACAAATGTTAATGTCTCTTAATTTAATTGATTAGTCCTTTTGTTCTCCAAACTCCCAAGGCAGCTGTACAGTAATTAATTTCCCCTATACAACAGGCTAAATACCCTGGTTACATAAGGTAAATGTAGCATTTGGCTTGAAAGCTTTTCTGGATTTTTTTGTACAGTTTCTTTTTTTCAAAAACTGACCTTGAAGTGGGCTCTTTTTTGTTAAATTGTTTTTTTTTTTAAAGGTACCTCTTGGTCTTTACAGTTGCCTCTTTATACAATGCCTGGTCAAGAAAAAAAGAGTAATGATTGCAGAAGTGTCAAATTATTGCCCTATACAAAGAAAACAAAAATAAGTATTTAAGAAATCTTAAATGGCTTTAACTGGGTCAAGAGTGGTCAAATTTATTATTAAAATCTGAAAGAATAGCACAGAGAACTCAAGTTGCACCTCAAAAATCATCAACAGAAATCACAGCTATGATTTATCATGAAAGTAAGAGAAATTCCACATGAACAATGCAATTAGAACTCACAGAATGTGGACTAAACGTCTGCGGGACCAAAAAAACATTTGTTAATGAGGTTAATCAGAAAAAAGCCTTAAATTTACTGGGAAGCATGAATATTGGACTTTGGAACAATGGAAATTGGTCATGTGGTACAGACTTACCCTATTCCAGGGCAATGAGTACATCAGGTTAAGAATGGAAACATGTAAAATTTATGCTGAATCATGCATAGTGTCCATGGTACAAGCCTCAGGAGGTTGTATTATCATTTGGGGTTGCTTCACTTGTTCAGGTCTAGGCTCAGCAATGTTGTGTCGCAATAAAAAAAGGTTAGCTGATTATATAAATGTACCAGGCATATTCTATGCTTCAAATTATGAAAGAGTTGTTCTGGAAGCTTTAGGAATCATTTTTACTCAGGAATCAATTGGCCACCACATTGTTTACCGGAATAAAATTGGACAGCAGTCTAACAAATTATTAAAGTGTGCAACCTTTTTATTTGTCAAGGCAGTGTATTTAAAATCGACCTTTGTAAAAGTTGACTCTCTTCATTTAAAATTCACTCATTAAAATTGACTCTTAACTTTTTTATTTAAAGTTTCTTTTTTCACTTAAAGTAGACTCTTTTTTTTTTTAAGTTCTTTTTTATTTAAAAAGCTTTTTTTTTTTTTTTTTTAGATACCATTGCCCTTCAGTGCCACCATAGGGGGCTGTGACTATTATATGCTGATACAGGCTTGAAGACAGTTTTAGCAGCATGCTGAAGAAAAATATTTCTTAGAAGAGTCTGCACAAAACATAATAGAGGACCATTAGGGCATGGTGACAACTAGCTTTTTCTCTGGGTGTAGTCAAACATTGTTGCCCTTCTTCTGAAAAGCTGTGCATGGGGCTGATTGTTAGTGGCTTTATTTGAAGTCTCTAGCTGTGCACGTGCCCAGCAGTATGCCTGCTCCAGCTGTGTAACCAGCGGTCAAGAGGCCTGGTCCCTGAGTATGAAGCCCAGTATTACACTACACACAAAAAACTTATGTATTATTTTTTTCACAGTTTGTACAGGAAACAGGAAGATTACTCCTAAGGTTCCAGTGTGATAATCGACTAATCTTTAATTGATTGTAAATAATATGTGCTGAAAGCATGCTGCTTGAAGAAGGCTAGCCATTAAATGGTTTAGCCTAATAGTTTATTTAATAGTATTTATAAACAAATAATGTGTTGGTTACAGTATCCAGGGTGGCTAGGTGGCAGCGTGGCTAGCACTGTTGCCTTGCACTGCCAGTGTCTGGGTTCGATTCCTCGGGTCTGTGTGCATGGAGATTGCATGTTCTCCCTGTACTTGGCAGGTCTCCTCTGGGTGCTTCAGTGCCCCGCGATGGATCGGCACCCTGTCCAGGGTGTACCCTGCCTTGTTCTCAAAGTTAGCTGGGATAGGCTAGAGGCTCCCCTGGATGCAGGATAAAGTGGTCTAGATGTTGAGTGAGTGAATAGAGTATACAGGTTTATGTTTACACTTGAAAATAACAAAGTTACCCATGACATTCCTTTTTTGTCCATTAACAAGGAGCAACATGCATATATATAGAGGTTCCTGCTATATATGACAGGAGTTCACTACTCTTTTTTTTTTTTTTTTTAGATTTATTGTCATAAAACAAAGTTGCATAACTACCATTAAACCATTAATACAGAAAGCTTAGCAAAAATATCACCTTAAGTCTAGTTTTATTGTCATTTCAGGCATATACAATTTATAATTCACAGTAAGATGAAACTGTAACCTTTCAGTATTTCTCAGCTTTTTTAAAGTACTAAAGTGTAGTACCTATTAGGGATGGCAGTGAACACATTATTTAGACAAAGATGAATTTGAACATCATCACACTTATTACTTATATATCAGTATTGTTTGAAAGGCACAATTACTTTCACAGTTTTAGTCAAAATTGTCCATATAGGTTTTTAACAACACTGGATGCCAAGCAGGAACAATAACCCTTAGATGCGGAGACAGTGACTGTATAGTTACATTTTAATAATCCAGGTCACAGTAGTAAAGAACAGTCTGACAGTTACTGTAGTTGGGAAAATAAGTTTTATAGCTGCTAAACCGTAGGCAGGAAGAAAAAGTGCTAGTATAAATAAATGTGAATATACAGTGGTGGACAAAAGTATTAAGACAACATATGCCATGTTGCAATTACTGTCGAGAACACAGTAAGTTTATACGCCATTTAAGCATGAAACAGGTTTAAATGCGACTTTACATTGCCCATTTCATATTTAATGGCTCTCTAAGTGGACTCGTACTGCCTTGGGTGTGTATAGCCAGCGAGGTATGTTTATTAACATTTTTTTCATGTGAATTTATATTTGGTTTCTACAATGTGTGTGTTGTGAATGTGTGTTTTTGTTTGCTACCATGTTTTAACAGTTGACTAAATAGGAAGAACAAACCCATCAGTAATGAAAGAACCACTGTGTCATGTATTTCCTTGAGGCAGTGATGTTAATGGATACATCACCACTGGACTTCTAGCAAACCAAAAAAGCCACATAAATCCGCATGAAAAAATATTTTTTGTCTATCTTTAGATGAACAGTCTGCTGGATTTAGGGATCCCCTGTTTCAGTCATTTAACAGGGCAGAACAGTTTAGAGGGGTCCAATATATTTGTGTGCAGCCAGGGAGTGTTTTTGGAGAGGCTGCATGACAAAAGTTTTATTCTGAACATTCCCAGATCACGACTTTTCTTACTGTGTGTTTTTTGTGTTTTGTTTTAAACTGCAGTGATGGTTTGAGTTATATTTTATCAGTTCATTAAAAAAAAATGTATGTGGTGTATATCTTGCTGCATAATATATATTTCATCAATGGGAAGTTAGTACTTTACTTTAAAGAACAACAACAATAATAAAATTTTTGTAAATTAGAAGTATGATGTTAAGCTTACTTAAAGAAAATTAAACTTGAAATATAAAACCATTAAACAAGTACTTTGCTGAGAGTATACCGCAAAGTATACAGTTAAACCTTGGATTGCAAGCATAATGGGCCACGGAAGTGTGGTTGTATATCAAATCATTTGTATATCAATGGAAATTTCTACATAATAAATAATGGAAACTACAATGATTCGTTCCATAGCCCAAAATATTCATAAAAAAATATTAATGCAAAACATAAAGTAAAAATAAAAACAAATTAACCTGCACGTTAACTCTTAAAAGAATTATGACTGGTGTTAGATGATAGAAGAAGCAGGAGCAGAGGGGCTACTGTGTAGGATGACTTACTCACACACCGCACAGATGTTGACTATATGAGTGACACAAACTCACTAAGAGAATGTGAGACAATTACTGACAATCCCACAGCACGAGAGAGAGAAGAACCTTTGGCTCATTTAAGATCACATGACGCTCCACAGACAATGCGTATACGTACTACAATACTCGTATATAAAGACTTTGCTCGTTGAACAAGTTAAAATTTATTTTAAAAAAGTTACTTGCAATCCAAGGTTCCACTGTTCTTATATATTGAAAAGTGGATATCAGTATTGTCATGGCCTGTGATGGGCATGCTCCTTAATCTGTTGTCGCTCCTCGCTAACTGCATAGGCTCCCTACGTAGGTGCCCCTCCCCATCTGCAGTTGCGTGAAGGGGCTGAGCCACCAGGTTGGGCCGGCTGGCAATTATTAATGTTAATGGATCTCGTGCTTTCTCTGCGTTAGTCCAGGGTCTATCATGAACGCAAAGGGCTGTTCGGTGGAGCTATAACGGAGTAGCATGCGAGCAGGGCGATATATGCACCACAGAGAAAGAACTGCTCGAACTCCCGCAGAACCTTCACTCCGGCTTAGAGTTGCCTTCGCATCCCTGCTGTCGAAGAGTAAAAGGCTGCCGAGTGGATCACGTTAAGACCCCTGATCCCAGCTGGGAATGCCACACAGGCGACGGATGTCAAAAAGGGACTCCCGTCTGTGGCCGCGCCCAGAGAGAGAGCTGGCAGGGGCCAGTCTTGGCTCATGTCAGTGGGAGGGGTTGTCTTCGGCGAGTGTGCAGGAATGCTTTCTCTGCATGCTTCAGTCTGCCACTCTGCCCACCGCCACCTTTCGCCCGCATGCCAGCTGGGCAGTCCCAGTGGACCTGCACATGCACCTCTTCACTCTTTTCCTTCTCTTTTTTTCCTTCCTACCTTCTTTAACCCTTTTTCTTCCCTGTTTTTCTTAATAAAAATTGCTTTTCTTCCCTCCTGTAAGATCTTGCCTTGTGTCCATGTGTCTGTAGTACCACCTGTGCAAAAAGATCGATCCCATTACAAGTACACAACCAACTCTTTATAGTTTATTTGCAGTATAAAATTAAACTTAAATGTAACCTAGGTGTATACTTTAAGGTTTACAGCTAAAATTTTATAAAAGTATACTTTTAAAAATTTTGTCCTAAGATGTATTGAAATAGTAAACTTACAAGTATATGTGTGTGTATATATATATATATATATATATATATATATATATATATATATATATATATATATATATATATATATATTGATTAGTACATAAAGTGTATTTAGGGATTAATGAAATTTAAGTGCACTTTTTGGTAAGGGCACCTAGCCTTGTGCACTTCAGAGAATGTTTGCACCATTGTCTGACACCTATGACATATTTTTCAAAGTCTTCAGTTAAATTGTCAAAAAAGGTATCTCTCTGTGGACCTTGAGGTACATGTTACACAGATGCCCTTTCTTTATCTTCAACAGTATTCTACATGTGGCTTAGGATTTTACAGCATCCATCAAGCATCTTTACAAATGCAATGAAACTTTTGTCCTCAACAACTGAAATTGGCTGGAGGTCCTTAACACTCATCTGTTCCAGGCATCTTGTTATTTCAGCCCAGAGGGAATCTATTAAAAAGGGTGAAAAAAAGAATAAGCTACATTACATGAAGTTTAATCTTTATGTGGGCACTATACCGCTCATAAAACCTTCAGTAGTTTGACTACATAGCCACAGGCAATTAATTAACACTTAAAAAGCATAATGTAATTTTAAATGTGTCATTAAGCGACTCGTCCAAAAATGTGTCAACCACTCTTGGATTAAAGTGATACATTTATGACAAAAGGATGGCCAACATAAGATACTGTAGATCATTTCTACAGATCATTTTCAAGTTTAAAATGAAAAATTACTCATACCTTTGAGTTATGCATATTAATTTCTCCATAAAATCAACATAATCCATACATTGATGAATATCTGTACTCTTTGTTAGTTGTCTGGCTTTTGTGCTGTGCTGTCATGTTGTTGCTACTAGGTGATTACATGTACTGTACATGCAGAGGTAATGGCAGGAATTAGACTGGGAGTTTATGTGCACAGCAATACAAACATTTCTATTCAAATGTTTAAATGGAATTTAAAAAATATAATAAAAATAAACCTAAACTGCTTTTCAAATGATTAAAATGATCTACCATTTACAAAGTTTATACCTGGATACTGCCTGCCTCTCTGATAGGCTTCACTGAGCACACCCTGCCTCACTCTGGGCCAACTTGGGGGAATTTGCCTGCTCTCTCTCTGCCGGTTCTTACTTCTGTTGTAACTCCTCATGTACTTTAGGGATGCTGTTTTAATGTGTTTTGACAGGTTTATGTATGCCATCATACCTTAAATTTACCTTAAATGTCATCATAATAAATCACATGTTTTTCTTCATTGATGTCTAGGACAGTAAAATAGCTGTAACATTTCACTTCCTTTCTGTGATTGTGACTCACTGATGTTATGTTTAGAAGCTTTTTCTATAAATGTCTGACTACTGCGTTTTATGCAGGCTATGGGGATCGGAGACGCATTGTGAAAGGAAAAGTAATCCCTACCTTAAACACCAATACATGATGAATGAATAAATAGTCAAATCTTAGATGATCAAGTGGTGGCCTTTTTTCCTTTTTTTTTTTTTACATGATTGTATGACTGGGGTGTCAGTAAACATGCAGTTAACTATTCAAAATTATCTCAGATAATTTCTAAGTTAGTTCTAAGTTCAAGTTTATTTGTCATATGCATGTCAACACACGGCCAACAATACAATGAAATGCTTAGGACGAGAAGAGCCAGACAACTTGTATATACAGTACAGACCAAAAGTTTGGACACACCTTCTCATTCAAAGAGATTTCTTTATTGTGTTCTTTAGCCCAAACAAGTCTCTTCTGCTTGTTGCCTGTTTCCTAGCAGATATTCTACCATGAAGGCCTGATTCACACAGTCTCCTCTTCACAGTTGTTCTAGAGATGTGTCCGCTGCTAGAGCTCTGTATGGCTTTGACCTGCTCTCTGATCTGAGCTGCTGTTAACCTGAGATTTCTGAGGCTGGTGACTCTGATGAACTTATCCTCCGCAGCAGAGGTGACTCTTGGTCTTACTTTCCTGGGGCGGTCCGCATGTGAGCCAGTTTCTTTGTAGCGCTTGATGGTTTTTGTGACTGCACTTGGGGACACTTTTTTTCTTCAATTAGCTGTCTTTTTCTTGCCATAATACAAATTCAACCTCTTTGAATGAGAAGGTGTGTCCAAACCTTTGGTCTGTACTGTATATGTAAATATGTGTGTGTGTGTGTATTATGTCGTTATATTCCTGCCACAATTCTGAGCTCGGAGTTTGACATTTTGAGAGCAGACAAAGCACTCTATGCGCGTGCAGTGTCTCCACTGCGCGCTCAACAGCTCGATTCTGCGTGTGCAGTGTCTTCCCTGCTCGCTCAACATGTTCTCTGCGCACGCGCGTGCAACATTTATTTTCTGTGCGCGCTCGACTCTGCCTGCACGCTCGCTCAACTTTGTCCAGTGTTACAAAACTGCCACAAAATCAGCCAATCACAGACTTCCACACACGGCTTCTAATTGACTGTTCCTTCGATCAGCTGGCGCTATCGACCGCATAACTATAATTTGTATAGTGCTTTTATAATGGTCATTGTCTCAAAGCAGCTTTACAAAATCAAAAGGAAATTATAAGAAATTAACAGTATATTATTATATATAATTATATACAAATGAAAGGAAATTATATAAGGGAAATAAATAATGTATTTATTTATAAATATTATAAATAAATATTATAGTATGTATTTTTTATTCAGTGAAGTATTAGTATATATTAGTATATATTTACTTATCTAATTATCCATATAGCTCATTGTTAGACTACATCAACTAAAATTTAAATCAGAAAACTCGGTCTCTTTACTTATAAACCTTTATTTAGAATGCTTCCGTTATGCGGTGGATAGTGCCAGCTGATAGAAAAGAAACAGTCAATCAGAAGTCGTGTGTGGAAGTGTGTGATTGGCTGGTTTTGTGGCAGTTTTGTAACGCTGGACAAAGTTGAGTGAGCGTACAGGCAGAAGTCGCACATGCGCGGAGAACATGTTGAGCGAGCAGGGGAGACACTGCACATGCAGAATCGAGGTGTTGAGCGTGCAGTGGAGTGTCTGTTCTCAAAATGTCAAACCGCGCGTTCAGAATTGTGGCAGGAATATAACGGCATAGTGTATGTATGTATGTATGCATGTATGTATGTGCATAATGTGTGTTTGGTGTCAAACACATATTGCATGTAGTATTGGTCACATACTGATACATTAAAAAAAATACTTTTGATTATGATATACATAATTAAGATTGCATTGCACAATGTAGATGAATAATTTAAGGTGTCCTAGTGCTGCCATTCCTTTAAAACAAGGACTTTGGTGTTTGGAGCTTTGTTAGCGCTATACTTTAAAACAGTTTTTGGTGACCAGAAATGTGGTGTGTTGTGTAATTTTACATCACTCAGCTATCCACTTGAGTTAAGAGTTCTAATAGCCTGGTGATAGAAACTGTCCTTCAGTTTCTTAGTGCGTGCGGACACGCTCCTCTACCGCCTACCAGATGGCAACAGAGAAAAAAGTCTGCGTGTGGGGTGGTTGTGGTCCTGGATGATGTAACATGCTTTCTGCAGGTATCTTCTGTGGTATATATCCTGGATGGATGGGAGGGTGCTACCAGTGATGCCATGTTCCATTTCCACCACTTTTTGCAGTGCTTTCTGGCTTTGGCTGGAACAGTTCCCATATCATATACATCCAGTGCCCACAGGATACATCCCATCAGCAGGCTTTCAATGGTGCACCTGTAGAAGTATGTACGCTGAAATAGGTACGCTGACGAGCTTTCTTTACGACGGTGCCAGTGTGTGTTGTCCAGGAGAAGTCATTTGTGATGTTGATGCCAAGGAATTTTGAAGTTTTTTACTCTCTCCACCTCAGCGACATCAATATAGATAGGGGAGTGTCCCACCCCCTGCCTCCTATAGTCCACTATCATCTCAGTTGTTTTGATGACGTTCAGAAGAAGGTTATTGTCTTTGCACTAGCTGGTTAGTGCCCTGACCTCTTCTCTGTAGGCAGTCTCATTCTGATCCGTGATGAGATCTAGAATGGTTGTGTCATCCGCAAACTTGTAGATGTAGTTTGAGCTATGTTTAGCAGTGCAGTCATAAGTGAACAGAGAGTACAGGAGAGGGCTAAGAATGCACCCCTGTGGTGAACCTGTACTGAGGGTTTTTGATGAAGTGTTGCTATTGATCTTCACCACCTGTGACCTGCTGGTCAGAAAATCAAAGATCCAGCAGCACATGGAGATATCCAGACCCAGATCAGCAAGTTGTTAGCCAGCCATATTGTTTTTCTACAAGGTTTTGTTTCCAACAATTACAGTATTTTGCTTTTAAATGAACAATGGATCAAATAAGTAATACATACAATACAACAAAAAAAAACTGCACTTTCCAATTCAATGTTTCTTCTTTCTTTTTTATTGTTTTCAACAGTGTATAGTAATACGGAAGACAGTCATATTATGACGGGACAAATATGCAATTATGTAGGCAGTAACATGTTATTTAGTTAGTTATTTAGATGTGTTTGGGGAATTGTCCTGTTGGAAAACTAATGATGGTCATACTCGGTGCAAAATAGATTGGATGGCATGTCGCTGCAAAATGCTGTGGTAGCCATGGTGCTTAAGTGTGCCACAATTTTGACCAAGTCTCCAATAATGCCACCAGGAAAGCGTCCCTATACCATCACACCTCCTCCTACATGTTTCCCCTCTCTACACTACCATTTAAAGGTTTGTACACGTTTTCAATTCCATAGTCTTTCCTGAATTTTCTTTCTTTATATATTTTTTTGTCAACATATTCTTAGTGTAAGCTGATATAATTGTATAATTGAAAAGTATTAAAAATGTGTTCTACAAAACATTGTCAGAAAACATTTTGAGACACAACTTGGTTAATTTCTGTCTGGAGGCTTCCAGTGAGCTATGCTGTTAGATAGAGTTGCAATGTGAAAACACAATTTTAAATGTAATTGTATAATATAATTGATATTTCAATTGATGATAAAATTTAATCACTTACAGTAAGTACAGTTTCCTTGCACCTCCAGAATTGAGGTTTAAATCTCACCTACTCTCCAATTAGAGTTTGTGTGTTCTCCCTGCATAGTGGGTTTCCTTAGAGTACTCTGGTTTCCTCCCATTGTCCAAAGACATGCACCATAGGCAACACCAACTTTTTCCCAACCCATTGAGGGTGTACCCTGCATAGCTTCCCTGTAATCGGTCCCAGGACCCCTGTGATTCTACAAAGGATATGTGGAATAGATAATGGATGTGTGAATGGATGAAATATATCAGTCTCAATAACTGATCTCTGTATATACAGCTGATTGGCCACAAATCGCTCTGGTATGTGCTGCTACATGTTATCACATACTTTATCATTTGTTATCTTGTTTTTTTAATCTTATTTGTATATTGTAACATCCTCCTGTCACCTACAAAGAATTGTGGAAATTGCACCTAACATGTACTATACTTTATTTTAAAGGGATCAAACACAATCTTCTGATAACAATACTGGAATTGTTAGGATTTTCTTCGTCTTTTTCCCTTTCTTTTTCTTCTGTCCTTTTTTCAAGTTGTTATTAATATGCCTACTGGAGGCTTTAAGTCAGATATTCACTCACATATTAATATACACAGAAAGCATATAAGAAACATTATGGTAGCTAGGACATGGTTAGAAGCTAACTGTGAATGGAGGAGTAGTCATGGAGAAGGAGCCGGTAAGAAGTCAATGTTTACACCTATGTGTGGTTAATGAGAAGCATATTTATATGCTTGCATTTCAGTGACACATGGGCACCAGGGGGAGAGAGAGCTGGCAGTTCCAAAAATGAGCCCATAAATCGGTCTCCTAACACTGAGTGCTCTCAACATTCTCACTATGTGGAGGAGTTGTATAATAATTTCACAATAGTCTCAGTCATAAACTGGCAAATGGTGCATAAGTGTGGCAGTTTTAACATGGATATGGGAGAACATTAAAATAAATCAGATTAGTTTACAAATTCTATGATATACTATGAATATACCGTGCATAGTGTGCAATGTTGTTCATCCTGTATATTAAACAAAATGTAATCAATAAAAAAGGAATTCACTTTGATTTTCCAAAATGTCCAAAATATGGTATACTAGAATAAAAAATAGGTACAGTATGATAGAAATGTGATTCACATCTCAGCAGGCATCTCTGTGTAAGTTTACTGTGTATGTGAGTGTGTACATTACAATTTATTACTTAAGCAAACCCAGTACTATGCAGTCTCCAGAGAAGTTATATGATTGCACATATATGTGTAGAACTGTAAAATAGTGCCAATTCAGTAATATTTGAGAATCCACAGGAGTTTATATAGGTCTCAAGAGTGTGTGATGGGAACTAACTCAATATTTGTGGGGCCATTCCCTCATGGCTCTAAGAGGTGTGTCAAAATCCAACACACCCACTGGCAGCAGAAGATTAATGTCTTCTTCAGGGAGGGGAAAAAAAGCTGTGATGGAGAGGTCGGGAGGCACAAGTGCCTCACAGTACCACTAACCAAGCATAATAACATTTTAGCTTGCACTGAAACTGTTGATAGTTAATTATCTCTAAAGATGAGGGAATTTAATTAAGAAAAAACACTAAGGGCTATACACATACGCTAAACACAAATGCACAATGTTAAATGAATTAACTAATTCCTGTGTTTATGTATAGTGTGTTTGCATGTTTTTTTTTTTGGGGGGGGGGGCATGATTCCACAAGGAGAAAGGCCTAAGGACACTATCAGGATTTGGGTTTTATTGTCAATTTGCAACATTCCACACTCCAAAGTTAAAATAGTTTAAAATAACCCCCAACAATTATTTCATGCACGCACACACCTTGTAATCAGCCACTCACTATTGGTTTACCATAAAATAGCCAAAGACCAGGCCTGAAGGCCCAACTTCGCCTCTCGTATTTGCTCTTCATGACTAGAATGAAGGATTCTTTTGCAATCATGGATATCTAGTGTTTAAATAATGCATAGTGCTGTATAATTAAGGATAAAAATCTAAGACCATTAGTGAAAATGGTCCGATTTTGCATTGTTTTTTATTTCAATAATTTTTATTATTGACAATGATAGCATGCACTCAAACTGGCACTGCTTTCATAAGTTTGTAAAAAATCTCATGATTCATGTTATTCCTGCATGACAATATGCCAAAAAGCAACTTAAGCCCTATCCGCATGGGATAAGTATTATCTGGGGATGTTGTGTGATTTAGAAACTACCCAAACTAAGCAAAGCCTGCGATTTTACTTGAATTTACTGACTTATATCCCGGATATGATGTCAAGTCTTTGTGTAATTTGAAGCTTCTTGATTTATTTGGAAGACATTAACCTCGAAGGTAAAAACCTTTAAAAAATTATATCCTTGTCACTGACAGGAATGAACGGGAGTGAACGCAATAGCAGACAGTTCTTAAGAGGCTTTATTAAAGTCCAAAGACGTATTGCACGAGAGTGAATGAATGACCAGACAGTATGAGAAAATCCCCGGTGAGTGGGGGCATGTTGACGTGAGGGAATCACCACAAACCTGGAAGTAGAGTGCAAGATGGGACTTCCAAAAGAACGTGTGGCCATGAACGAAGGGAGAGTATGCACGATCGGTCTGGGCGTTAGTCTGAGGATGATGGCCAGAGGACAGGCTGGGAGTGGCTCCAACCAGTTTGCAGAATGCCGTCCAGAACTGGGCAGAGAACTCTGGTCCGCCATCAGAGACGATATCTACAGGGATGCCATGCAGGCTAAAGACATGTAAAATGAGTAGCTCGGCCGTTTCTTTGGCAGAGGGAAGTTTAACCAGGGTTACAAAGTAGACGGATTTGAAGAAGCGGTAAACAATGGTCAAAATTCTGATGTAGCCATCAGAATCTGGGAGTCCTGTGACAAAGTCTAAGGGAATATGGAACCAGGCTGCACTGGAAGTGGTCTGAAGAGGCCTGCTTGTGGCTTATTTCTGGTCTTGTTGCAAGCATAGACGTCGCAGGCAGCAAACGAATGTCATCTTTGACAGAGGGCCACCAAAAGCGTTGCTGTACCAGGGAGAGGGTGCGAGCTCCAATAGAGTGACAGGCTAATCTTAAGCTATGCCCCCATTCTAGAACTTCGGGACGAGCTACTGGTGGTACGAAGAGTTTGCCCAGGGGTGTCTCTGGGGAACTGGGCTCCTGTTCCAATGCCCGATTAACTTGAGCCTCAATGTTGAGGGAAGTACCTTCAATAAGACATTGTGATGGCAGGGTGGTGGATAGTGGGATGTCGTCTCTTATTGAGACAAACTGATGAAAGGGTATCGGGCTTCGTGTTCTTGCTTCCAGACCGGAAAGATAGGGAGAAGTTGAAGTGGAAGAAAAAGAAGGAACATCTTGCTTGACGAGCGTTAAAGTGTTTGGCTGATTTGAGATAATCAAGATTATTGTGGTCTTAGAGATGAGAAACGGGACCCAGACAGACAGACACAGAGGACTCCATTCTTGAATGGTGTTCTTGACACAGTCGATGCTGGGGTTGTGACGAGTCAACCGGGGGCGTCTGAGAAACAAGAGCGAGTTGGTGTTCTGCACGATCAGGAAGGATGTCTCTTCGGTGTGGTTACTATAAATCTGTTTGTGAGGCCGTACGCTGGGTGATTACTAGCAGAGGGGTTTCATCGAGAGCCTGAACGGCTAAGGGGCTCTCCAAGGTTTGTGTTGGGAGATTAAGTTCCTGAACCTTTGAGGCGGAGATTATGTGCTGATCAGATCCGGAGTCAATTAAAGCGGAGATTGTGTAAGTTCTGCCTTGCGCTATGATAATGGCTGGGAGAAGCGGATGTGGGCTAGGGAAATGGTTAGTAGCTGGCCCCTCCAGAGCCTCTAGGTTCACCGGAGGGGCTTTGCTTTTAATGGACACTGGAGACGATAGTGGCCTATCTGGCCACAATAGAGACAGGAGCCTGATTGGATTCTTTATTGACGTTCTTCTGGAGAAATCCAGGCCCGACCCACTTGCATGGGTTCCGGGTTTTACCTGGGGCTTTGCGATGAGACAGGGCTGGGAGGATGTAGGGATGGAGCAGAGGGTCTGGGCCCAGAGGAGGGCTGCGGGGCTCAAGGTTGGCATCTCTGTGTTAGACGTGCGTCCATCTGCCCTGCTAAATCCATGAGGCCGTTTAGATCACTGGGAAGTTCCTGGCTGATCAGGTGGTTCTTAACAGGAATAGGCATCATAAAGTGCTTAGGCGTCCCAGTTTATAGACGCTGTCAGCGTGCAGAACTCAGGCATAATCATAGGCAAAACAAGAACCTTGACAAAACTCCAGTAGATGTCTAGCTGCCTCTCTGCCTGAGTGGGAGCGGTCTAACATCTTTTTCGTCTTCTCAGTGAATGATTTAAAAGAGGAGCAGTCCCAGTCCCAGTCATTAGCATCCCAAACCGCAGTCCCTTATTCACGAGCTCAGACAGTGAGGAGTGTGATCACATAAGCCACCCTTGAGCATTAAGTAGGGAAGGAGGACACTTGGAGCTCCAACAACAAAGAGCATTGGGAAAGAAAGGAGCGACAAGTTCTGGGTTCACTGTTCTATGGTTGTGGGTTCATGATGTAGGGTGTGCACTGGGACTGGAGGAGGGTTAGTTAAGAATTGCTGAAGTTGAATGGTGATGGCAGAAAGAGTCACCGGCTGGATGCTCAAGCTGGGATTCATGACATGGGGTGTGAATGATTGTGTGGGAAAATCCCAAAATGAGTGGGGGACGTGAAGAAATCGCCACAAACCCGGAAGTAGAGCACGAGGTGGGATTTCCAAAAGATTGTGTGTCCGTGAACAAAGGCAGAGTATGTGCGACTGCTGCGTCTGATCTTTGGTTAGTTATTCCGGCTGGGAAAGAGATCCTGAGCGTGATGTTGATGCGCTCTTGCCTGCGGTCTGGGGACATGAAAGTATCCACAAGCACAAGCACGCAGGTTGAGAGAGACCTTGTGAATGGAGGAATGGAGGGTTGAAAACCTGAGAGATCCGATGACTGTTTCAAAGTAAAGACATGAAGGCGGAAGGTCCATAAAACAAAGCACGGTCGATAATTTTTATCCAGCAGTGAAGGCAGAGAAATCCAGAAGCGCAGTCCAAGGAGATTGTAAAACTGGTGCCAGAGGAACAATCTCCTTCTAAACGTCAGGATTGATAGTGGACTTTAGTACAAAGCAGAAGAGGAACTACCAGACCCCCTTCATCAATAAGAGCCCAGTGGAGAGAGTGGACAGCTTCCGATACCTCGGTGTTGACATCACGCAGGACCTGTCATGGTCCTGTCACATCAACACCGCGGTAAAAATGGCCCGGCAGCGTCTCTACCACCTCAGAGGCCTGAGAGACTTTAGACTGCCCACTAAGGTGCTTAGGAACTTCTACTCTTGCACCATATGACACTTTACAGGATATTTGCACACCCCTGGACATCCGTTCTATTCATGTTCACTCCATTATCACACAAATTTCCAAATTTTATATTTTCACAATTCTATATTTCTATATTTTCTATTGTACAGCTAGTTTTTTCTTATTTTTCTTATTTTTCTTATATCTTTCTTATAGTGTATATTTTGTATTATAGAGATATTTTATTCTTTCTTAGTTAAATGTTTTCTTTCTTAGTTAAATTTACTTTATAAATTTCTCAAATTTACTTTGTTTTTAATATTTATTATTTCCTATTAATACTCTTTGTTTTAAGGCCTTTAATGCCTTGTCTAAGCATTTCACTGCATATAGTACTGTGTATGACTGTGTGTGTGCTAAATAAAATTTGAAATTTTTATTATTTTTTTTATTAGACTATGTAGGAAGAGGATCACGGCTCAACATCCCGAGCCCAAACCACATTTAAATTAAATTAACAAATAGTGTAAGTAAACAACAATAGCCAACATTTACAAAAGCATTTTTATTTTAATTATAAATGATAATCCTGCATTTATTTTTAGGTGTGCGAGCTGCCAGTGTTCTTATATGGCTCTTTGTCAGGATACATCGTTTAGTGACAAGCCTGTAAACTTCCATGTTAAACAGGTACATCTGTATAAATAAATTGTTTAAATGAATGTATCATGAGCTATTGATCAGTGATTTATGTAAATGACTGTTCATATGTAAGTAAATGCTCATTGCTGAAAAGCACACACAGTAACACTAAAAGAACAACATAGTATAAATAGGAATAAGAGGCCCTAAGAGGAGATTATACTACATAAATATTATGTACAACAGAATTTCTCTGCTCTCTCGAAAACTTTGTGTGCGGTTGCTGAGTAGACTACGTAGGAAATTAAAGAGGAGAATTACGGTGCTGGCTTAACCTCATTTAAATCAAATTAACAAATGTTGTAAGTAAACAATCAATGATTTTTTATATATTATAAAAATAATCATGCATCTATTTTTAGGCGCGCCAGCCACCATTTTATTTTGAAGTTTTCGATACAAAATCTTATAATGCCCACATTACATCAAACATTCCCCATCTTAATATTTTACCTATTTATTTAAACCATTAAACTATTTATTTTACTATTGAACTATTATTCAATTTACTTCAAAAGAAATACATTTAAGAACAAGAACAATATATATATATATTTTATATTATTGATTAAATGTGGGCTGAAAAAACTGTTGTTCTCAAAAATTTAACAGATGAGTACTGTCCATCAATCTGATATACAGTATGCTGGAGAAACTCCCAGGTGGGAAGACTCTATGTAGTTAACATCAAAGACCATTAAAAAAAAAAAAAAAAACATCAACAGCCTCCACCCACTCAGCCGCGATATATTATACTATAACCATATTACATCAAAGAATACCAGTTAGAAATACCCAAAATAAAATACCTCTGCTGTTTTAACAATTATGGAAACATCACAGCCAGCGGCAGTTTTCAGAAATTCTTTCTGAGGTGAGGCTGCGTTGGGCGGGGTACATGGGCATTGCGTGGAGCTCAAATCTCCGAAATCGTTGGAGCAATTTTTTAAATAGACGCTATAATAATGGAGGTTTTGAGCTGTACACATACATTCTCGCCTAAACAACTCATAAAACTACACTTTGTAACACAGTAACAGTAATATTTCAAACATTTTGCAGGCCGTTTGGAGAAACCAGAAAATAAAGAATTAACCAGTTGTTGGGTCAAAATAACCCAATCAGGTTTTAGAAATCAGTTTACAGAACCAACCCAGTATTTTTTAGAGTGTCTTTTTTAAATTTTTTTAGTTATCCTAATGTTCTATTCTAAATATAGGTCTTCCAATGGTGTGGTCGTGTTTGGTCTGCCTGTTTGGGTTTGGATACAAATGCAAATCCAAAGCACTGCTTCCTTAAATGCTTAAATTTTTTTTTTTTGATGCGGGGAAAAAAAAAAAAAAAACAATTTGCTAAAAAATCAAAAGACAAAACAAAACAACAACTGCTAATGTCCAACACATTTATTATTTCTCACTGTCATAATGCTAAACAATGCACAGCCAAATTTATAGTTAAAGAATAGCTGCAAACGTATTAACTTAAACAAGCTTCTGCTGATTAGATAAAATCCACCCAAGTGCTGTGTAAACATGTGCTTCAATGGAAAAAGATAATTAAATCTAACTTTTCCTATTAAGAAAATTATATGGCCAATATCTCTAATATGCTGCTCTCCTTTTCCTTTCCTTACGAGTTCTAATGAAAACTATTGTGATAAATTTAAGAAAAATTTAAAATAGATACATTTTTACCCTGTATAAGAAATAAGTAAAAAATGTGAAATGTTTGAGGTCCTGTTTACAAAGTAAGTCATATTTATGTACGACATATAGCATATAATTAGTTTTGCTTCCCTTTGACCTAATTTTGAAATATTTGTAAAATGTTTGACATTACTTCAAGGAGCCTATTGTAACTGATTTGGCCATGGTAGTTACTAGTGTTAAAATAGAAAAGAATTGAATTTAAAACCAGTTTCGAAGCAGATCCAGCAAACTGGGGCATTTAAAAACATATATTTTTCCCTAGGTACATAATTAATACATTTTGTCTATCATAAACAAGAAAGAACAAGACATCAGGTTTCTTGGAGGGTGTGGATACATTATTGATCTACCAGTTCCTACTTGTGACTGTGTTTCCATTCGATGTTCTGGTCCAGAACATTATTTAATCACTTTCAACTTTAAAAGTGATTATTCCACAGTGTATTTAAATGGCTTATTCACTTATTTCATTACAAGGTTTTTGACATGCTTCACTTTGTTTTTCAAATAATACATATTTTTTGTAGCATATAATGACTTCCAATCTCTTGGATGTTTAGGAAATCAAAGTACATTTATACACATTAGTGAAAATCTATACTTGCTGTTCAGCACAATGATGCAATGCTGCGTGCTTTTGAATAAAGTGAGATGCTGGGCAATAATATTATTATTATTAAATTATTATTATATTAAAGTAACGAGTCGAGTGTAGTTGAATGTAACAGAGTAAGAGTAGTGTTCTTCTTCAAAAATCTACTCAAGTAAAAATAAAAAAAGTATGGTGCAGTAAAACTACTCATAGAAGTATTTTTTTTTTTTTTTTTAAGTTACTTAAGTAAATATAATGGAGTAAATGTAACTGGTCACTACCTACATCTGATTAAAGCAAGCTTGAGGTAACAGTTCATTTAAATTCCTTTTTATTTATATAGCACTTTTGACAATGGTCATTGTCTCAAAGCAGCTTCATAAAATGAAAAGAAAATTATAGAAATGTGTATGAGTGAGAAAAATGTGTATGAATCTTAATGATCAGATTATCCCTAATGAGCAAGTCGAGGGCAATAAGAAAAAACGTCCTGAGAAAACATGACAGAGACCTTGAGGAGAACAAATAATACATATTTTTTTGTAGCATATAATGACTTCCTCTCTCTTGGATGTTTAGGAAATCAAAGTACATTTATACACATTAGAGAAAATCTATACTTGCTGTTCAGCACAATGATGCAATGCTGCATGCTTTTGAATAAAGTGAGATGCTGGGCAAGATGTCTTTTTGCAGAAAGCACTATTGATTATTTTACAGCAGACAGCCTCCAGACAGCTCTTCCAAATTACAGAATCATTGAATGTTCACCCTACCCATGATTATATTTACTTTTTTTGTCTTGTGCTAGATTGTATTCTCTTTTTACTCAAATTCAGCACATATTCATAAAAAGAAATGTAATGGAATGCTCCTTTATTAGCTTGGCAACACATTCAAGGTTAATGAGAATGTGAGCAAAGTAATTAAAATAATTAATTTGAAAAAGTAAAAAAAAAGCAATCTTCCTCTTCTATTATTATTATTATTATTATTATTATTATTATTATTTATTGCCAACCATAAATTCAATTAAAATATATTTCTTATTTTACTTACTTTCATTGTGTCAAAGCAGCTTTAAATGCTTTTTATATATAAAAATAAAAGCCAGAGGTGGGTAGAGTAGCCAAACTGTACACAAGTAAGAGTAACTGCACCTAAAAATATTACTTAAATAGAAGTAAAACGTATATATTACCAAAATATTACTCAAGTAAGAGTAAAAAAGGTGAACAGACTACTCAAGTACTGAGTAACTGCTTCATCGTAATATCCGTTTTATGTTTATTATGTAAGCAGCCAGACAAAATTTGTAATGTACAAATACTGACATTTCTGACAATTTATAAATAAATTAAATTAAATTATGGAATAAAACTAAATATCTTAACCAAATAGCAAATTAAAAAACAAGAAATACAAATTTCTTAATCTCACTTTTTTCCATAACATTTTGAAACAAATACCTACCGACCTACCTACCTCCAAACGGATCAGTAGAAACATGCATTAGAACATGTGTACAAGAGGTCTCACTTTACCATAAACTGTGTCCTGTGACAAATGTAAAAAAAAACTGTATATTTTTTAGCCTCTAGCTTATGTGCAAATTAGATATTTTAATATTGCAACATTAAATAAAACAGCTAAACTATCTGCGACATGTTTCCTTCACAGTCTACCATGGCTGAAGATATGACTGCATGTGGTTACTGTGATTGCGACTTATAGGTCAAACAGTGTCATGTGATTATTGTTGATGGAAACAGTCATGTGGTAGATCCACTGGAAAAAATAAAGAATATCTAATGTGTAGAATAAATTGTTAGAAAAGTAAAAATATAAAGTATGGTGCAGTAAAATTTCATAGAAGAATTTTTTTTTTTCAAAAAGTTACTTAAGTAAATATAACGGAGTAAATGTAACTGGTCACTACCCACATCTGATTAAAGCAAGCTTGAGGTAACAGTTCAGTTAAATTCCTTTTTATTTGTACAGTATAGCGCTTTTAACAATGGTCATTGTCTCAAAAGCAGCTTCATAAAATTAAAAGAAAATTATGGAAATGTGTATGAATGAGAAAAATGTGTATGAATCTTAATGATCAGATTATCACTGATGAGCAAGTCGAGGGCAATAAGAAAAAACGTCCTGAGAAAACATGAGGTAGAGACCTTGAGGAGGACCAGAGATTGTCAATCTCCACAGAGACTGCCCTCCTGTCAGTCACTGAGAGGCTCTATGCTGCTATATCGTTTGGGCTGTCATCTGTCCTTGTCCTCCTGGACCTCTCATCTACATTTGACACAGTGAACCATGAGATTCTCTTGTCTGTTCTTGCAAGCTTTGGAGTCTGTAGCACGGCATGGCAATGGTTTGTTTCCTATCTAGAAGATAGGTTGTATGAGGTGACATGGTAAGGAACCACATCTGCCCCACGTGGACTCTACTGATGTACTCAGTAAATGGTCCTCTCCTGTTTTCCCTCTACACCCAGTCACTTGGTATGGTCATATGGTCTTCACATGGCTTTTCATACCATTATGCAGATGACATGCAACTTATTCTCTCCTTTCCTCCCTCAGACATTTAGATTTCTACCAGGATCTCATCCTGGAGAATCTCAGTAAAAAAACTGCTGTTCACCCCTAGCGATTCATCCCCTGGTTAAGACTGTAATCTTCCCGGACAACAATTATATCTTGAGGAAACTCTGGACAATAAACTGTCATTATCCTGACAAGTTGCTAACCTCACTCGCTCATTTCTTCTTTACAACATCAGAGGAATTCGCCCATTTATTTCTTCACAGGCTACTCAGGTGCTTGTCCAGTCCCTTTTTATTTCAAAACTTGACTACAGCAACTCAGTCCTGGCAGCTCTGCCTCTGTCCACCACTTGTCCTCTGCAGCTGATCCAGAATGCAGCTGCACATCTTGTTTTCAATCTTCCCAAGTTCTCCCACACCACCCACTTCTTCAATCCGTGCCCACAAAGCTAAAAATGGCCCATCACCCACATACCTCTCAGCCCTAAACACACCATCCACCGCACCACATCCCCTCTAATCCTCCAGCAGTGCTCAGCTGTTTCCACCATCTCTCAGAGATCGAGGAAGATTTGATTTGAGGAAGATGCGACTTTTTTCTGTACTGGTGGAATATATTTCCTCTAGATGTCTGTACAAGCTTTAAACAATGATTTCCCAACAGTGTTTGGCAGTTACTTGGTTTGTAACCTCTTAACCCAGTGTAAGGATTTATTCAATGAAGGAAACTTGAGCACTTTTGTAAGTTGCTCTGGATAAGATCTGCCAAATGCCTAAATGTAAAATGTTATAAGGGAGACCATGCATGTCTACAGATAATTCTCTCAACCTCATAGCTTTGTTTTCACTGTGAGATACACTATTTACAGTG
Source organism: Clarias fuscus (assembly GCA_030347435.1). Lineage (NCBI taxonomy): Eukaryota > Metazoa > Chordata > Actinopteri > Siluriformes > Clariidae > Clarias > Clarias fuscus. The sequence continues at coordinate 16,685,087 of CM059226.1, forward strand.
ACACATTATATGCCCAGTGATTCAAATTATTCTCCTGTAATTACTTTTGCAATTATGGAGTATTAATGTAGATGAATGTGTAGAATGAGGAGAAAAAATATATGTCACGGATACATATTGCTGCGACTACCATTGAACTGTGACAGAATTTCTGACTTTTTACACATGCTGCTGATCTTGCGATGTCCTCTGTTTTGTGTCGATGTTTTGTTTTCAATCTTTCCAAATTCTCCCACACCAACCCACTTCTCCGCTCCCGGCACTGGCTTCCTGTAGCTGCACAGCTCAAAACCCTGATGCTCGCCTACAAAGCTAAAAATGGCCCAGTACCCACATACCTCTCAGCCCTAAACACAAACAAAGTTGCAAAACGTTGATATGTATGACATACACATTACCAGTCAAAGGTGTGAACACACCTTCTCTTTCAGTGGTTTTGATGACAGCTTGGGACACTTGTGTCTTTCTCTTAGCAAATTCAATTTACAGATGACATTTATTGCTATTGTTCCGACAATGTACTTTAGACTCTGTTTCTTGTGCAGAGGAAAGGTGGGTGCAGAGTTGTGAGGGCCTTTGCAGCCCAAAAAGAATGAGGAGATGTAGAAACCCAAGCTTTGACCCAAATCATTTTAATAAACCAAAAACTGTACATTAACATTCTAATTAAATAAACTACTAAAAAAAAGGTCAAAAGAATCAAAGCTAAATTCAAACTAACTTAGAAGAACTTAACTGAATCCCGCCAAAAAACCCAACAGAAAGACCCTAAACCAAATGAGCCATGAAAACAACTACCCTTCACTGTGTGGCCTTGTAGTAACCTTGTAGTAATACTGCTCCCAGGCCCCAGTCAGAAGCATCTGTCTGGAGAGTGAACGATTGATTAAAATCAGGGTTATGTAACAGTGAATTCTTACTTAAGGCAGTTTGGATGTCTTGAAAGGCCACTTCTGCTTCCTTTGACCACCGAATTTGGTTTGGGGATCTGGAACCCACCATATCGGTCAGAAGTGCAGCCCTGCCAGAGAAATGGGGGATAAACTTGCTGTGGAACACAGCCATACCCAAAAATGAGTGGAATTCCTTTCGAGTCCGAGGCAAAGGACACTCTTCAATCGCCTGGACTTTGCTCACCTGTGGTTTAATTACTCCACTACCAATGATAAATCCTAGGTACTCAATCTCAGTCTTTGCAATTGTACACTTGAGTGGATTAACAGTTAAACCAGCTTTCTGAAGACATCGACATACTTCCTGAAGATGTTGTAGGTGTTCCTCCCAGGAGTCACTGTAAATTACAATATCATCTAGATAAGCAGCCACAAAAGTTAGCCCTAATACATGGTCCATGAGTCTTTGGGAAGTGGCAGGTGCCCTGTGTAGTCTAAAGGGAAGAACCCGAAAATGAAATAACCCCCAAGGGGTCTTGAATGCGGTCAGCTCTCGAGACCGACAGGTCAATGGGATTTGCCAATACCCTTTTGAAAGGTCAAGTGTTGTCAAAAACATGGAGTGACCCAAGCGATCAGTGAGGTCATCTATCCGATGAGTTGGATAGGCATCAAACTTTGTTACAGAGTTGAGGTAATGGAAGTCAATGCAAAATCTGATTGTGCCCACCGCTTAAGGAGGTTCATGTGGAGCGTTCGTGTAGGGCAGCCCTGGCCCGACAGTGCAATCTCATAGGTTGTCGGCCCAAGTTTCCTTTTAACTTCAAAGGGGCCTTGCCATTTTGCCAACAGTTTGCTTTCACTGCTTGGCAACATTACCAACACCTTTTGACCAGGTTCGCAACTTTGCTCATGGGCAGATTTAGGTTTTCTGGGGGGTTTGAGCTTGTGCCAGTTGAGATTGGGCCAGCGTTGTCATTTTGTCCAAGCGTTCTCGCATCTGTATCACATAACACACTATGTTTAAAGGGTCATTCTTTCTCTCGTCCCCCTCCCATCTCTCTCGGAGCAGAGAAAGAGGGCCTCTTACCTCACTTCCATATAACAGTTCAAATGGCGAAAACTAAAGTAGATAGGCACTTCTCTGTATGCAAACAAAAGATAAGGGAGAATCTCACAAGGAAATCCGGCTCTAGAGAACAGTTGCACTAGTCAGTTTTAACAAGCATAAATCTATTACCTGAGCGACTCCGTTCTACAGGGCCAACAACATCCATCCCCAGCCTTTCAAAAGGAGTACCTATAATTGGAAGAGGTTGGAGAGGGACACGAGAAGGACTTTGCACAGATACTTTCTGACATTCTGGGCAGCTTCTACAATATTGGGTTACCTCCTCCTTCATGCCAGGCCAATGAAAATACTTTCGTATCCTGGCAATGGTTTTACCAGGATACGAAGGTATTTTCAGCCCAGGGAATCAAATGAACCAGGATGAGAATGACCTTGCGGACAGACTGTGGTACCACCAACTGTGTCATTGACCCAAAACGACGATAGAGTATTCCTTGCTTCATAAAGTAGCCCTCCTTTGCATTACCAGCATCAACCTTATCCTCTTCACCTTCTATCTTTGCCCGGTCCAGAAGAGGGGCGAGGCATCTTCCCGTTGTAACTGAGCGATGTTACTGGGCACCTGAAACTTTGGGGAAAAGTCAGGCAAAGATTCATCTGATGTCCTAGAAGCATTATGTTTAATCTTCTCCCTCCTTTTCTGTTGACGAGACTTCCTCAGCCGAGTCAGGAGTTTCTATATCTGTGTCAAAAAAAGACAGGGTACTCAATAACTGTTTATTTTCCTCTGGTTTGTTTGCTTTAGCTCGGGTGACTACCAAATTACATGTGGGCCTTGCCTGCAACAAGTCCCAAAGAACTGGCAGGTCTTGACCCAAAACCACAGTTAATGGTAGATTATTTGCTACACCCACATCTAAGAAGTAAGTTTGTCCCTTTATCTTAATGTACACATCGGCAACAGGAAGCAGCTTCTCATCACCATGGACACAGCATATGGATTTCTTATCACTGCATCGGAGTAAAGTAGAGGGAACATATTTCTGATGAACCAGTGTCTGATCGCTACCAGTATCAAGAATAGCCTTTAACTTCCTTCCATTTACCTCTACTGTTATGACCTGCGGCAGCCACTCAGATGTCTCTGGTGGATTCCTGCAACTGCTTGGCACATAACACAGGTGAGAAGTTTTAATAGTGCTTTTAGGGCACATTGGCTTAGTATGCCCCTCCTGGCCACATAAATAACAAATTGGCACTTTCCTTGGACCCTTCAGAGAACTCAGAGTTCCCTTTCAAAAGCTACACTCAATGCTGCGTGAAAACGCTATGGGAACATCTCTTTGTTGCCCGGTTGTGAAGCCTGTGCATGCCAAAACCGCCGAATATCTTCGGCTTATAACCTCTGCCAGGCATGACGTCACCGAATAAGGTGCACCTGCAGGTTATAAATAGGAGTGAACCGGAAACATCCTCAGATCTTTTTGTCTTCAGGACCGCTTTGTGTTTGCGTGTGCATGTGCAAGCCGTAACGAAAGCGAAAATAAAAGGAAAATAACAGCATTAACTCACCGATATGGCGGAGTTGCTTAAGAGATGGGTGCCTCCGTGCGATAGATCTCTTTCGGAGGGCGATCTTCATGAATTTTGTCTCGAGTGCTTGGGGGAAGAATACGCTCGCCTCGGGCTTCAAGGAGACTGTGAGTACTGTGATCTTCTCCCTATTAAGGTGCTTCGCGCACGGCTCGCTTTCTTTAAAGAGAAACCGCGAGCCGCGGCGCATTCCTGGGGCTCGCGTGCTGATCTGGCAGACGTGCACGAGATGGAATTTCCAATTTCTCTCTCGCTCTCGCCGGATCAGGAAGTTTTAGCTTCCGATTCGCAAGCGCGCTCCGGCGCCTCTTGTGAAGGAGCGGAGGAATCCTCCTCTCCCGCTTCCATGGAAGTAGCCTCCTCACAACGCTCCTCCAGTGCTGACAGAGCTTTTGAGGAATTATTAGAGGTTATAACGCGTGCGGTAGAGCGATAGCATACCGACTGCCGCAGCAGCGAGATTCCCCCAAGCGTTGGAGATTGAACGACAGGTTTCTGTCGGGTGGCCGGGGGGAGGAGCCTCAATGTCTCTCTCTCCCCTTCTTTGGTGACCTCCATGATGAATTAACTCTTTCATGGAGCAAGCCGTATTTATTGCGTGTTTTTGTGCTTTCGGCTTATTCGGATATCATTGATGCGAAAGTACACGGTTATATGATGATGCCCCAGATAGAAGAGACGCTTGCGGGCTATCTCTCTCCTGGGACATCATCCTCCCTGAAAAAGCCTACTCTCCCCTCCAAGCTGTGCAGATTGACATCTGCTTTGGTGGGTAAAGCTTTTCAGGCAGCAGGACAGGCTGGTGCTTCACTGCACACCATGGCGGTTTTGCAGGCTTACCAGGCTGACCTGCTGAAGGACCTGAGCACCGGCGGGGTTATTGATGACAGGGCGTTTGCAGAGCTGCGCCGAGCCACAGACCTGTCTCTCCGTGCAACCAAGCAGACGCCCCGTGCTGTGGGCCGTCCTATGGCTGCCATGGTATCCACAGAGAGGCATCTGTGGCTGAACCTCACGGGCATCAAGGATAAGGATCGTGCTGTCCTCCTCGATGCCCCCGTCTCGCCTTCCGGCCTTTTTGGCGACGCTGTTAATTCCATCGCCACTAGGTTTCGGGATGCGAAGCTATATGAACTGGCCTTTGGGAGGTTCCTTCCCCGCCGTGCTCAAGAACCGGGACCGTCGGCCACCCGGCCATGGCCAGGTCTGGCCCCTATCAGGCATGAGGTGCAGAAGGAGAGCGTGACCAGCCGCGCACCCCCCGTAAAGACTGAGGTGGGGCTCGCCGCTCATCTCAAAAATCTGCTTCGAAAAGACCGGATCTGAGGAGCTTCCTCTCTTCAAAGAAGAAGCCCTGAGGTTCGTGCCTGAGGGGCGCCTGGATTTTCATCACAAAACAGGGCCTCCTCCCTGGCACTCCCGGGAGGCCGGTGTTCAATCCCCGCCACCACTGGTGTTTCGGGGAGCGCCGGTCTCCAATGAAAAGTTGGGTGTTCAGGCATCTAATGCCACACTTCATCTCCCAACACCTAACACCCACCACCCCACCCCCCACCCCCCCCCATCCAGCCGAAGTGTCAAAGCTCGTGCCCCTTTCGGAGAAGCTGGCAGCGTGGAAACTACTGCCAGGTGTATCTCCTTGGGTACAAAGGACTGTAGGCACAGGCTACAGGATTCAGTTTGCACATCGTCCTCCGCGTTTCAACGGCGTGGTCTCCACTTCCGTGAAACCAGATTGAGCACATCTGCTGGCCCAGCAGTTACAGACTCTGCTGGGCAAAGGGGCCATAGAACATGTTCCCCTCCCAGACAGAGAGTCGGGCTACTACAGTCGGTACTTTCCTTCACTGTGTACCCGATGGTGGGCCATCACAAGAGACAAAAGCCCTATTAGTGCTCTGACAAATACTGTACTGAACATTAAATTTATCCCCAAGTGCAGCTGCCAAAACCATCAAATGTTACAATTGAACTGCCTCTCACGAAGACTGTCAAGACTGACCAAGAGCTACCACTGCTGCAAAGGATACATTCATTAAAATTACCAGCCTCAAAAACCATGAGGAGATGGTATGAGTCAGGCCTTCGTGGTTAGATTGCAACAGAGAAACCAGCTCTTCAAGGGAACAATAAGCAGACCAGACTTGCTTGGGCCAAGAAACACAAGGAATAGACATTAGATCTGTGGAAAACTGTCCTTTGGTCTGATTAAAATTTGAGATTGTTGATTCTGCTGTGTCTTTGTTAGATCCAGAGATGGTGATTGCTGTTTGATTGTATGGTCCGTGAGGCATGTAGGAGGAAGTTGGATGGTGTAGGGGTTGTATTGTTGATACTTTTGGAGACTTAATATACAGTAGATAGTCAACGGGAATGTCTTTTACTGCTGTGCTCACCACCACGGCAAAACGACAGCGGGCAAAATAAATCAGTTGCATTTCAAAGTAATTCGTGAAAATGATCGCCAGGTGGCGCAAAGTGACAACAACAACAACATAGTTTAAATGTTGTTTAGACAGACAATCAAGTTCCCTAGGTGACAATTTTATTTGCCGAAAGAATTGAACTGTTTTATAGCTCTGTTTGTATCTGTTTATTGCTAGTAAAAAAAATACATTCAAAGACAACAAACTTTAAATAAAACTTTAAATAACTGGAAAAATTTAGTTTCATAATAAAACATTAGAATAAATCAAAAAGACTCTTTATAAAATGCTTTGTTGTTTCTGTAAACACATTGTTGGATTGTTTATGCTGGGTCAAAATTCTGGCTTATTTCGGGTACTTTAAACGCATTGTTGGGTTGCTAATGTTGGGTCAAATGAGATGTAGTGAATCATTTACAAATGAACAACTGGTTTATTCTTTATTCTCTGATTTCTCCAAATGGCGGCCTGCAAAATGTTTGAAATATTACATTATTGTGTCACAAGTGTAGTTTTAAGATTTGTTTAGGCGAGAATGCATGTGTGTACAGCTCAAAACCTCCATCGGTTATTAAAGATATTGTCTATTTAGAAAAAAATGCCCCAACATTGTCAGAGATTTGAGCTTCAGGAAATCTCCCAGCACTCTGCGCATAACACCAGCCCAACGTAACCTTATATCGGAAAGAATTTCTAAACGTTTTCTAAATGTGGGCTATTGTTGCTTACTTGCAGTATTTGTTAATTTGATTGAAATGAGCATCATTATCCTCCTCTTTAATTTCCTACATAGTCTAATCAGCGCTCAGCCGTAAGCATAAAGTGCATACTGTTTGAGTTCATTATTTTACAAAATCATAACATATTTTTGGAAATTATAATTCTCAAAAAACAATGCCCACCGCGCCTGTCTGGGGTTGAGTTGTTTTAAGGTGTGGAAAGTGATGAGGTTTTGATGGTCAGTCCTGACGATGAACGGCTCTCTGGCGCCCTGGAGCCAGTGTCGCCATTCCTCCAAAGCCCACTTTATGGCCAGCAGCTCGCGGTCCCCTACTCTGTATCGCTGCTGAGTGGGGTAAAATTTATTGGAGAAAAAACTGCAGGGGTGCAGTTTTTGGTCTGGACCTCGCTGGGAGAGAACAGCCCCGGCGCCCACATCCAAAGCGTCCACCTCCACAACGAATGGTTTGTCAGCATCCGGGTGAAGGAGGATGGGGGCAGTGGTGAAGCAATGACAGAGTTCATGGAAAGTGGAGACGGCAGTTGAGGTGAGGTTGAAGGGGTTACATGATGGGCGGTTAGTGGAGCTGCAATGGTACTGTAGTCCCGGATAAAGCGGCAATAGAAATTAGCAAACCCGAGAAATCGCTGGAGTTGTTTAAGAGTCTTTGGTAGGGGCCAATGACTCACAACTTCCAGTTTCTGCAGGCCCATGGCCACACCCTGGGACGAGATGACAAAACCCAGGAACGTGGTGGAGCGCTCGAGAAAAGTGCCCTTCTCCAACTTACAGTACTGGCGAGCAATCTCTTTAGAACCGCTCTGACGTGCTGGATATGTTCATTGACGGTTCGGGAGTAGATGAGGATGTCGTCGAGGTAGACGAACACCCAGCGGCCTAACATATCTCTGAGGACGTCATTGATAAACTGTTGAAATGCAGCAGGTGCGTTGCAGAGACCAAAGGGGATGACCAGACTCTCGTAGTGTCCTGTAGGCGTGATTAAGGCCATCTTCCACTCATCCCCCTCTCTGATGCGCACCAAGTTGTAGGCGCTCCGGAGGTCCAACTTCGTGAAGAGGGTGGCACCAGAGAGGGCGTCCAGGGCAGAGTTGGTAAGACGCAGCGGGTGTCGATTCATTATGGTGATGTTATTGAGCCCCCGGTAATCGACACAGGGGCGTAGACTACCATTGCATTTTTTCACGAAGAAGAACAGGTGAGGAGGAGGGCCGGATGGTACCATGGCGAAGTCCGCTGGAAACATATTCCTACATCGCCTGCATCTCGGTGTTGGATAGTGAATAGAGGTGGCCGCGGGGTGGCATGGGGCCTGGCTGAAGATCAATTGCCAGGTCGTATGGGCGATGAGGAGGTAGGTGGGTCTTGGTAGTCTAGCGGGATGTTGTCTGTGTCGACATCGGGGGCCTCGGGCTCCCTACACTGCATGAAAAGAGCTGTATCCGGACAAATATGGTATGGGAAATCCCCGCTAAACTTTAAGTTTGCCAGATGTATGAGGCAGAGTGCTTTGAAAGGGAGAATTCAAAAGGAAATTTTGTGAAACGACCAGATACCTCATGTATGTGGGTGTATACGGGAATCGGTGAAACTTTCTAGGAGTCCTCACAGCTAGCAGTGAGAGGTGACGGCTGTGAGGTGTAAAGGCCTTTTGTATGGTAATTACTAGCAGAAAGAGGTGCTGTCCTTCTTATCATAGCCGGGTGGGGGGATTGGCCATGGTGTGCCTTTGTCTCTTCGACTTGAGAGTTTGAAGGAGAAGTAAGCTGCACACACTGCTGTTCTCAAAGAGGCTATCCAGTGTCTTGATACATTTGAGCGCAAGTTTGATGAGAGAAGACCGCAGTAAGAGTCAAGCCATGTGCATACAAGAGCTAAGAGCGCGCATAACGTGGGCATTGCGGTAAGTTGACCTTGACATTGATGTTAGCTGACAATAAAGTAGTAAATTATACCTTGCTAAGTTAGCCTAAGCACTTAGCTACACATCTACTTTTTGTTACTTGCATTGTTATAGGTGTCCAGCATATTTAACAGTTAACATCAGAATTATACAGTGTTGTTTAAAAATTTATTTATTAAAGCGTTTTTAATTCAACGTTACAGGAAGCTGTAAGGAGCCTCCATAATTCAGAAAACAACCCACATAAATATGATCCACAATCTGGGTAAGAATGTTGTTTCTTTACCTGCTATGTATGGGGTTTTACATAATCATTTTAAATGTAATTAATGACACTACTCTCTTTCCACACAGAATAAGTGCACTTCATGATCAGGCGGTGATGACATATCTGCTGGAAGAATTAAAGATGACTTTTGCAGATACAGATAAGTATAAAGGGTAATCAAGTTGTCCCTGTTGGGCCCTTGAGCAAGGCCCTTAACCCCAACTGCTCAGATATATAAGATAAAAAATGTAAGTCGCTCTGGATAAGGGCGTCTGCCAAATGCCTAGATGTAGATTTATTTTCATGGCCCTTAATTTTTGTCCCTCTAATAATTTGAATTGTTTCTGTCACTTATCTGATTAAAAAAAAAAAAAAATTATCCAGCATGTTACAGGACTTACTATGAGACATTGCAGAGGAAATACTCTTTGTCTCGGCCAGTCTCAGCTAAGAGACTCCATTAAGACAGGGGATAAAAACCGACAAAGATGAGTAAGTGTACATCATCTACTGTATGTATTAAGTTTGGTGTCACGAGCTATCGGAGGGTAAGCACAGAAGCCTTAGCAGTTAGCCCGTGTAGTGTGGATGGTACACCCAAACGCGGAAGCAACGTGAGTAGGCAGGATAACCACGCAATTTATCTAAGAACTCTCTTACACAAAGAGCTAGGATCTACACAAATAAATCCGCGTTCTAGCAACTCACACTCAATCAAAGAAGCAACCCAAATCGGTGAGTACTCACAGAATAGTCGGCAAAGCGTCAAACAAGGCATGGGCGAACTCAATGACTGAGCAATGTGAAGCGCCATTTTGTCTCCTTTTATGCTTCCTGGAAACCTGACCGTATTACTTCCAGGTCCTAGTGCCGGTCGTGTTACGAGTGTGCATGACAGTACCCCCCTGTCCAGGACCGACTCTCGACGGTCCTGGGGTGGAGGATACCCAACGACGGTAGTCCCGGATGAGTTCAGGGTCTAAGACGAACCGAGCCGGAATCCAAGATCGCTCCTCGGGACCGTAACCTTCCCGATCGATCAGGTACTGGAGCCCTCTGCCCCGAGGACGTGATTCAAGGATCCGGCGAACGGTGTAGACGGGACCACCCTCAATGATACGGGGAGGAGGAGCAGGGTGGGTGGGGGGAACCATTGGTGAAGTGATGAAGGGTTTGAGCTGGGATTTGTGAAATACCGGATGGATCCGGAGCGCCGCAGGCAGCTGGAGCCGGTAGGTGACAGGATTGATACGGAGGGTGATGCGGTATGGACCGATGAACCTGGGTGATAGCATTTTGGATTCCGTGTGAAGGTGAAGGTTTCTGGTTGAAAGCCATACTTTGTCACCTACATTGTACAATTGTCCCGGCGGGTGTCGACGGCGATGTTGAGTGGCGTAGCGGTTGTTGGCCTGTTGGATGGCGGCGTTTGCTTGGTTCCACAGCCGTCGACACTGGCGAACCAACTGTTGGGCTGACGGCACCTCAACCTCAGGTTCTTGATGATCGAACATCGAAGGTTGGAAACCGTGGCATACCTCAAATGGACTGAGATTGGTGCCTGAAGAGACATGGAGATTGTGAGATAACTCAGCCCATAGGAGGTAGCGGGCCCAGGAGCGCTGGCGATCGGCAACAAAGCATCTCAGGTAGCGCTCCAGTTGTTGGTTGGTCCGCTCCGTCTGACCATTAGTCTGGGGATGATAACCAGAGGATAGACTACAGGTGGAATTGATCAGACGGCAGAAGGAACCGGTTCCAGAACCGAGCGGTGAACTGGGGCCCCCTGTCCGAGACGATGTCTTTTGGGAACCCATGCAGTCAGACTACGTGTTCTAAAATCAGCTCTGCTGTTTTTTTGGCTGACGGGAGTTCGGTGAGGGCCACCAGGTGCACGGCTTTGGAGAACCGGTCGACGATGGTTAAGATTTTTTTCTTCTCTTCGGAGGCCGGCAGGCCCGTGATGAAGTCAATGGCAATGTGCGTCCAGGGCCGATGGGGAACGGGGAGTGGTTGGAGTTCCCCCGGTGTCGGTTGGTTGGTATTCTTGGACCTGGCGCACACTGGGCATGCCTGGACGTACTCCTTGACGTCACTCGCCATAGATGGCCACCAGAAGGCACGTCTGATGAATTGGAGGGTGCGGTTGGCACCGGGGTGTCCAGATAATGGCGAGGAATGACCCCATTGCAACACCTTGGTCCTTACAGTGTTCGGCACGTAGAGTCGCCCAGGCGGCACACCTGCCGGTGCGGTCTCCATCGCCTGTGCACGGCGAACCCTCATTTCCAGTTCCCAGTGAAGTGGTGCAATGATCTTGGTGGGTGTGATGACAGGTGCGGGGTCCGCCCGGGGAACGTCCTCTTCGTGTTGTTGGGAGAGGGCGTCAGCTTTGGTGTTCTTGGACCCCGGGCGGTAGGATAGGTGGAAGTTGTAATGTTCGAAAAATAGTGCCCACCGCGCCTGTCTCGGGTTGAACTGTTTTAAGTTGCGGATGGTGATCAGGTTCTGATGGTCGGTCCAGACGATGAACGGCTCTCTGGCGCCCTGGAGCCAGTGTCGCCATTCCTCCAAAGCCCACTTTATGGCCAGCAACTCGCGGTCCCCTACCCCGTATCGCTGCTGAGTGGGGTCAAATTTTTTGGAAAAGAAACTACAGGGATGTAGCTTCTGGTCTGGACCTCGTTGAGAGAGAACAGCCCCGGCGCCCACATCCGAAGCGTCCACCTCCACAACGAATGGTTTACTTGCGTCTGGGTGCAGTAGAATTGGGGCATTGGTGAACCGGTGGCATAGGTCATGAAAGGCGGTGATGGCGGCAGGGTTGAGGCTGAAGTGATGAGAAGAGGGTCGAGTCAGAGCGGTTAAAGGGGCGGCAACCGTACTGTAGTCCCGGATAAAGCGACGATAGAAGTTCGCAAACCCGAGAAACCGTTGAAGTTGCTTGAGGGTCTTGGGTAGGGGCCAATGACGCACAACTTCCAGTTTCTGCGGGTCCATGGCCACACCCTGGGGCGAGATGACAAAACCCAGGAACGTGGTGGAGCGCTCGTGAAAGCCCGGCTGAAGTTCGATTGTCAGGTCATAGGGGCGATGAGGAGGAAGGTGTGTGGCTCATCTCTTGCAGAATACTTCAGCCAGGTCTCGGTAGATGACTGGGATGGCGTTGGTATCGACATCGGGTGCCTCGGACTCCCTAGAACACGTCCCAGCCGGGCCCCGCAGGCAGAGTTCGGTGCAGGTCGGCCCCCACTGCAGGATCCGGTTTTGCGTCCAGGAGATGAGGGGGTCATGTTGGAGCAGCCAGGGGTGTCCGAGGATGATGGGTGGCGATGAAATGGAGGTGAGGTGGAACTGGATCCGTTCGTGATGTTGGCCGATGACAAGGGTGAGCGGCTGAGTCTGAGTGGTGATGGGGCTGGAGGAAAGGGGCCGACCGTCGACAGATGTGATACGAACGGGCTGGGATAATGCCTCAAGTTCCACTCCCAGTTCTTTGGCAAACGAAGAGTCAATAAAGTTACCTGCGACACCGGAATCGATGAACGCAGTACTTCCGACCCGTTTGTGGCCAAACCAGAGGTGTACTTGGACCGTGAGACGGGAATTATTGGGTGTCGTGACCGAGAGGTGGAGGGGGCCCGGTGAACTGCCCCGTTTGCTCACCGGGCCTGAGCGTTTCCCGGGCGAAGTGGACAGAGGGCCCTGTGTGCGCCGCTGACCCACAGTAGGCGCAAAGCCCTTCTCTGAAGCGTCGTTCCCGTCCTGCAGCGGTCAAGGAGGCGCATCCTAGTTGCATGGGTTCCCCAGCTAACCACGTTAACCACGGCGGGAGGTGGAGGTCCGAAGGGTGCCATGGCGGTGGTGGTGAAGGAGGGACGAATCTCAGGAACCAGCGCGTGAGGGTATGAAGGTGATGTAGTGGGTGGCAGGGTCCGGGGGGCTGGCCTCGGACGAGAGAGCAGGTGCTGGTCAATGCGAAGGGCGAGCTGAATCAGTCCTTCCAGCGTGGCGGGAATCTCTCGCCCGGCGAGTTCATCTTTAATCCGTGAGGCCAGTCCCTCGTAGTAGGTTGTCCGGAGGGTGGCGTCTCCCCAGGTGGTCTGCACGGCTAGAGTATGAAAGTCCGCTGTGTAGCGACTCACGGACGACCTTCCCTGCCGCAGATGATATAATTTGGTGTCGGTCTCCACCTCAGCAGCAGGATGTTCAAATGTTAGTTTCAGTTGATGGGTGAACTCTCCGTATGAGTAGGCCGTGTCTGAATCTGATCTGAGGACCGCTGTGGCCCACTCAGCTGCCTGCCCGGATAGCAACGAAACGAGAAGCGCAACACGCGTCTGTGGAGTATTTGGTGGAATTAAACTCAAACACAAGATCCAATGCGGTTAGAAAGACACTGCACCTCCCATCTGTGCCATCCCACTTATCTGGTAGAGCTATGAAAACATCAGAAGGGGGGTGAGGTGGCGGTGCCGCAGCCACTGCGATGGGCGTGGCAACAACCGAGTGAGCAGCCACCCCGCGGAGGGTCGCATTCTCCTGCCGTAGCTCCGCCACCTCGCGGCGCAAAGCCGAGACGTCTTGGAGGTCCTTTTGGAGAGACACGACTTCTCCACTTAGCTTATTGATCAGCTCGGCATGCTGGTCAACCACATCACAGAGGCGAGCAAACTCCGCTGGGTTTACTGCTTTTGGCTCAGTCATTCTGTCACGAGCTATCTGAGGGTAAGCACAGAAGCCTTAGCAGTTAGCCCGTGTAGCGTGGATGGTAAACCCAAACGCGGAAGCAACGCGTGTAGGCAGGATAACCATGGGTTATAACTGGCCCAATAACCAGTCAAGTCACTAAGTTATGAGGGCTTGGGTTGGGCTGAATAAAAATGAGCTGGATAATGTTCAAATAGATGTCAGGTTTTGGGAGTGTTTTAAAAACAACCAATCAAAGTAGAGATAAATAAACCAATAGGGAATAGCAGAGTTGTGCAAAGGTGTAAAATGCAAATGAGGTTTGAGGTGTGAAGGTCTCCTGACAAAATCCTTGAGTGGATTATTTGCCATGGCAACAAATGGCTGTACCATGGAAGGATTCCTCAGCGAGATACATCCAAATTGGTATCAATCCGGAAGTATCCTAGCTTGGTGGAATTTGATGTATACGGTCAGTGGTACTTGTAGATACTTCCGAAAATCAGTGGTGTATACGGGAGTTTCCTAGTACAGATACACCTCTTTTCATGCGGTGCTAGAGCACGTCCTAGCCTCGCCCATAGGCAGAGCTCGGTGCAGGTCGGCCTCCACTGTAGAATCCGGTTTTGGGTCCATGATATGAGTGGGTCATGACGTAGCAGCCAAGGGTGTCCGAGGATGATGGGTGGTGATGAAATGGTGGTAGTGTAAAACTGAATCTGCTCCTGATGCTGGTTGATGATGAGGGTGATGGGCTGGGTTTGAAAGGTGATGGGGCTGGAGGAAAGGGGCCAACTGTCGACTGATGTAATCGTTACGGGCTGGGATAACGCCTCGATTTTTACCCCCAGTTTTTTGGCATATGAAGAGTCAATGAAGTTACCTGCGGCGTACTTTTAGTGTACTTTTACCGTGAGACGGGAAGCATCAGTCAGGGTGGTGGAGAGGGAGATGGAACCCGGTGAGCTACTCTCATTTCTCACCGCGCGTTTCCCGGCCGCAGAGGACAGGTGGCTCGATGGTGTGCGGCGGATCCACAATATGCACAGAGCCTCTCCCTAAAACGGCGTTCCCGTTCTGCAGCGGTTAAGGAGGCGCGCCCTAATTGCATTGGTTCCCGGCTCCTGTGTCAACCACGGTGGAGTACCGACGGTTCTGGTAGGTGCTGGAGTGAATGAGGAGTGGACTTCTGGAACAGGAGCGTGGTAGAAGAAGGGGGTGGTACGAGGTAGTGACGTCGTGATGGGTGGCAGGGTACTGGGAGATGGCTTGTGGCGAGCGAGCAGACATTGGTCGATCCGGAGGGCGAGTTGGATTAAGCCCTCCAAGGTCGCTGGGAGCTCTCGTCCTTCATGCGCAAAACCAGTCCCTCGTAGTAAGTCGTCCGGAGGGCGAAGTCTCCCCAGTCGGTCTGCACGGCGAGAGCATGAAACTCAGCGTTGTAGCGGCTCACGGACGACCCTCCCTGCCGTAGATGGTATAGCTTAGAGTCGGTCTCCACCTTAGCAGCCGGATGTTCAAAGGTGAGTTTAAGCTGATGGGTGAATTCTGTGTATGAGTAGGCGACGTCTGAATCTGAACGAAGAACCGCCGTGGCCCACTCTGCTGCCTGCCTGGATAGCAATGAAACGAGAAGAGCAATGTGCAGTCGGTCTGTGGAGTATCTGGTGGAATTAAACTCAAACACGAGATCCAACGCGGTTAGAAAAATACTGCACTTCCCATCCGTACCATCCCATTTATCCGGTAAAGCTAGAAAAACATCAGGAGAAGGGGAGGGGGTTGGAGGCGTAGCAGCTAATGCGATGGGCGTGGCAACAGCCGGCTGAGGCGCAAGGCCGCTCCGTCTTGGAGGTCCTTTCGGAGACGCGACTTCACCACGGAGCTGATCGATCAACTTAGCATGCTGGTCAACTACATCGCAGAGGTGAGCAAACTCTGCTGGGTTTACTGCTGATGGCTCAGTCATTCTGTCATGAACTAACTGGAGATGAACCAGAAGACTAGCAGTTAGCCCTGTAGCATGGATGGTAAACCCAAACGCGGAAGTAGCGCGAGCAGGCAGGATAACCACGCTGGTTATTATTAGAACTCTCCCGAAGCGAGAGCAAGAGTTTACACAAGTAAAACCGCGTTGTAAATACACACACCGGAAGCGATAACCCAAGAAATTGAGTACTCACGTTTAGAAAAGCGAAGCGTCGGCGATACCATGGACAAAACTCAATGACTGAGCGAGTGTAAAGCGCCATCTTGTCTCCTTTTATGCTTCCTAAGACGCGACCATACTACTTCCGGGTCCTCGTGCCGGTCGCGTTAGGAGTGCGCATGACAATTTTCGTCATTGTGCGTGCACTTAAATAAAAGTAGAGTTTTATAAAGGATATGTAGCTAATATAGTTTTATTATATAGTTTTTGCACATTAATCTGACCAACGTTTTCTGATGCACACCAAGAGTCCGTTTTCTGGCTATATGCTAGTTTTGCACATAGTATAATCTAAAGGCTAGATATAAAGGTATACATTTACTTTGCTTAAATTTGATTCAAATAAGAAACTCCTATATTTAATTTTAATTCTATATTTGTACTGTAATTTTAGTACTGTGATTGTAAATTCATTTAATGTTTCACTTGTATTTCATAAGTAATATATCTCAGCATCCTGTACTCTGCGTTCCAGACACTTTGGTGGAGGCTGTTGATGTTTGTTTTAAAGTTGTTGTTTTTTGTCTTTGAACTACACAAAGCAGTGTCTTCCCACTTGGGAATTTCTCCAGCATACTGTATATCAGATTGATGGACATGAGTCCTCATCTGCTAAATTTTTGAGGACAACAGTTTCTTCAGCCCAACATTAATCAATAATATTAAAAAAATGTACTGTTCTTGTTTTTAATGTTATTTTGAAGTAAATGAAACAGTAATAGTTAAAATAGTAAAATAAATAGTTTAATGGTTTAAATAGTTAACATAAATAGTAATATTAAGAAGGGGAATGTTTGATGTCATGTGAGCATTATAAGATTTGTATTGAAAACTAAAAAGTGGCAGCTGGCACGCCTAAAAATAGATGCAGGATTATTTGTTATAGTCCAAATAAAAATGCTTTTCTAAACATGGGCTATTGTTTACTTCCTCCTCTTAATTTCCTACATAGTCTAATCAGCACTCAACCAAAATGGCATAAAGTGCGTAAAGTTTTCCAGAGCGCTGAGGAATTTTGTTGTACTAAATAATATTTATGCAGTATAATCAGGGCGTCTTATTCCTATTTATTCTAAGTTGTTGCTGTTTAGTGTACTGTGTGTGCTTTACAATGTCAGACAACATTCAAATGCAAATAATTCACTCCTCCCCAGGTGTGAATCAGCTGTTCTCACCTGTACATTCAGAGAAACTGAAATGCACCCCTCTGAGGCCCTTCTAAACACCTGCAGTGCTTCAGGCCTCTTTTTAAATTTGGGTAAATTTCATCTTCTGGATTCTAGATTCAAAAATTGAAATTGTTACCGTTTTTAAATCCCTGCAATGGAAGAAATTTTCCTTATCATAACATAAATTGTATTGTTTTTAATCACTCTATACGCAATAATTTTCTTTGGTATTTTTATAAAATATTTATATTTAATATTTTATGAAAAATGAAAATAAAAAACAAAATTATTCCTTTTGTATTTTCCATTTGTAAAATAGCATAAAAAATCACGGGTTGTGTATAGATTGATTAAAAACAATACAAGGCATGTTATGATGAGGAAACTTTCCATCTCTTCCATTCCAGTGATTAAAAAACGGTAACAATGTCAATTTTAGAATCCACAGAAGCTCAATGGTCCAAGCAAAACCTCTCATGGGCAAGCCTTTCTCTGAATACGCTGTGTTAACAGGGGTGGGGCTAAGAAACGCGCATCTCGGTTTATTAATTCATGTGTCCGATTTAGGTTTAGCATTTAGTGAGCACTGTTTGTTTGGTTTGTATATCTGTTATGTTACAACTAGAACAATTATTTGGGTAAAGTGTTTATTTGGGGTAAAGTGACTGATGTGTCTAACTTTTTTCAGCAGAGCCTCTTTCACTGAATAATCCTTTTCATGAATACGTAAGACCTATTGACATCTCTTGGGTGACTCCACACACACACACACACACACACACACACACACACACACACACACACACACACACACACACACACACCCTGTTTGCTTTCATTATAGGAAAGATAAAGCTAAATATTAAGGTATACATTTACTTTGCTTAAAATTGATGCAAATAAGAAACACCTATGTTTAATTTAAATTCTAAATTTGTACTGTGATTTTAGTACTGTGATTGTAAAGCTGCTTTGCGATGATGAAAATTGTTAAAAGCGCAATACAAATAAAATTGAATTGTAAATTCATTGAATGTTTCACTTGTATTTCATAAGGTTTTGCCAGCAGTGTTACAACTCAACGGGAGTCATTATTTATTAAAGAAAATGATGATGATCATAACAGTCTAGTGCATTTCATTCTTATAATAACGTAAAAACACAAGCGGGGCTGAATGACATCGACAACTGCTGACGCAGTAGAACATCCCAGCAATGTTTTCATTTTAAGGTAATTTAGTTTCTACTAATCTACTACAAATTTAAAGAACACAAAGCATAAGATGGCACAAAACCCCACATGCGTAAGTTTTCTAATTACACATGATAAAATCTGAAGACTCACTGTGTTAACATTTACTTAAAATTTGATCACAAGATTTAATTAAATTTTAATTCTACATTTGTACTGTAATTTTAGTTACTGTGATTATGAATTCGTTTAACTACAATCTTTCACTTGATTTTATCTGCTACTAAGGCTCATTAATCCTTGAGAGAATGAACTAAGACATGAGGTGTCAGTCTATAGTTATATAGCGCCACTCGGCGGTCAAAGCCAGCAAAGGCACAAATGCAAATGCTGCCACAGCGGTGAGACGCAGCGGTAAAACCATTATTCCGGTTGACTACCTACTGTAGAATAGAGAACCAACACATAACCAACATGGCTATCACAGCATTTTGCCATGACATGCCATTCCATCTGGTTTGCACTTAGTGAGACAATCATTTGTTATCCAGTAGGACAATGACCTCGAACCACCTCTAAGTTATGTAAGAACTATTTGTCGAAGATGGTGAGTGGCGTGCTACATCAGATGATCTGGCCACCACAATCATCCGATCTAAATCCAATTAAAAATCCAAATTTTTCTCTCAGGTCATTATTATATTATTGAATTTATTTGTTTATTGACAGTCATCCTAATCCTTCTGTTTTTTCTTCAGATGATCTAATTATTGTAATTTCTGATCATGCTCCCATATCACTGTATATTCAATTGTCAAACCATCCCATCTTCTTGAAAGATTTTTGTGCATTCATTTCTACCTCTGTAAATTTTTGTTTAACCATTTTGATTCTACTCCATACTCATTATTATGGGAGACTCTCAAAGTTTATCTTAGAGGTCAAGTTACCTCATATTCTTTTTTCCAACATTCCTAAATCACAGGACTTGGCTTAATTAACTTTCATCAGCTATTTGCAAAATCGATCATAGTTATGCATCAAATTCTTCTCTGGAGTTATACAAACAGCATCTTGATTTACAGACGGAATTGAATATTATTTCAACAAAAGAAACAGAATATATTTTGTTCAAACTTGTGTTACATATTATGATTATGGCAACAAACCAAGTATATTGTTAGCAGAGGCCATTAAACCCTGTCTAATATGCAGTGGCGGATTTAGCAATTTGGGGGCTCAAGGCGAACATGGATATGGGGCCCTCTGCATTCAGTGCTTTTTTAAAAGTCATACCTTAAACTTCCCTTCACTTATCATCCTACAGCAATCTTATACAGATATCTAGAACAGCCCTGTAGAAAAAACAACCAAACAGTAACAGGTTTTCTAATGCACAAAAAAAATTCTACAAATACAATGTAACTCATTGTCAGTTTACATATCTGATACAGATACATTTGTATTTCATCATGATCAGCAGACTAATAGTTGACGATTGCTCTCTGTCTTCTATGCTGTTTCACTAAAGTAAGAAAACCCATGACAGGTCAATGGAGTGACACCAATAATACCAAAGAATACTTATTAAAATAATGACCTCTTATCTTTATCCTTGCCTTCCCGTCTTTGTCTTACTCTTCTTCACTCTGTTTGTCTGTCTGTCTGTCTTCTTCTGTCCCTTTAATGCTTTGCATTTTATGTATTTCTCCTGCTACTTGACTTCTTTTCCTCCTTCCAATCTTTTTAATGCATTTTACTGTTTCTCTTCATCACTATATTTACTTTCTTCTTTTTTTGTATCTTTTCTCTGCATCTCTCTCCTTCTCCTTTATTGATCTTATTTCATTCATCTCTCTCTCTCTCTCTCTCTCTCTCTCTCTCTCTCTTTTTCTCCTTCTCAAATGTTATTTTCATGTATTTCCGTCTCTTCTCTTTTGGCACTGTATTTCTCTAGTTTGTATTGTTTTTTTTTTATTATTTACTTTTTTAAAATAGCTTAGTCTTCTTTCATCAAATGAGCTTTAGTGGGTGGGAAAAACATGAATATTTGGGTGTTGGATTAAAAAATAATATGAAAATAATGTTAATTAAAAGGATATTTTAAATAATTTGTCTTATTGTGTGCATGGTTGGGGATAGTCATGGCTGAATAGTGTAGGCCAAGACACTAAAATCTGGCCTTGCAAGTTTTGGCTTCAACAAACTTTGTTATTACTGACTTCATATCCACTGATTTTCTGACTTTGTGCTCAATGGAGAGAATAGCATGTGCAGACAGCCTCTCTTATGACATTGTTGACCGGAGGTGACCTGTGACTATGCACAGGTGTGAAAAATTGTGTTACCTTTGCTGTTATTCCCGTTTTTTCTGAACCACATGGGTAACTTGGTTTCATGGCTGTAGATGGAAGTCTTTCACTCCTCAATCAAACTGCAGTGAATAACTTTCCGCCTTCGTCACACGGAATGTACCACTGTAGTGTGTGTATTTGGGGGGGAGACTAAAACGCTTCAAGGCAACTCGCGTGGCGTAATGGCATTCTAATGTTATTTCAGCAAGCGGATTTTAATTATTTTTAAATGTTAGAGGTAAATGCTGGCTAAAACTACTTAGTTAGACTTAAGTCATGGGGCCCTGGCAGTTCGGGGCTCTAGGCGCTTGTCTACTTTTGCCTAATGGTACCGCCGCCTCTGCTAATATGCAGTTTTTAAATCATATTATTCCTCCCGCTACATGATGTATATAATATAAAATTTTATGATTTCCTTCAAAGTATTGATATTCCTGTTATCAACATGATCTATGTAAAGGACTAACACTTTTGATTATCTCTTGAAGAAGTCATAGTATCAATTAAGGCAATGCAATCTAATAAATCTTCAGGCCCAGGTGGTTTTCCAATTGAGTTTTTAAAAACTTTATTTATAAATTGGCCCCACTACTTCTAGCAGTGCTCAACAAGTCCTTAGGCCAGGGCTCATTACCTCTCACTTTTAACGAAGCCTTAATTGCCCTTCTTCAATTGAGTGCAAGGATGCCACTCTGTGTAAATTGCTAATTGTATCCCAATTAGAGTATGTATTACCATGTTATATCTGTAGAGCAGCCTTGTTTCATAAAAGGACAGCATTTATTTTGGGTCATTAGTGCAAACATATCCGCAGCAGTCTGAGTGATTGCATATAAAATACCTGAACTGAGACCCCAGTGTTACATGCTCAAATCAAAAAGATAACTTTCTAGCTCCATGCTCATTCCTGATTTTTATTGCTTTCTGTAAAACCAATCCTGAAACCATCCAACATATGCAATAATCTCCTTTGAACAGTTAATGTTGACATGTATCTGCTACTCATGATCTGTAAAGCTTTCATAACGGCTCTAATCTGAGGTGCTGTTAATTGGTGATTTTTGAGGCTGGTAACTCAAAATAAACTTCTCCTCTGCAGCAGAGGAAAGATTTAGTTTTGCCTTCCTGGCAAGGTATTCATGAGAGACATCATCATGGTGTTTGATGGGTTTTGCAAATGCACTTGACTTATACTTGACAATACTGTTCTTGCAATGACTATTCCAGAAAGGCTAACCTCCGTGTCTTAAAATAACAACTGACTACTGTTATTGTTATATAATTACCTAATTCCATTCCATTCTGTTATGTTATAGATTTGAAATCCCCGGTATTGCTGTAGAATGTAGAAAATAAATCACTAAACAAATACAAAGAAATTTGCAAGTGATCCCAAACTTTTCAGCGGTAGTCTGTGTGGCAGATTTAATAATCTATTTTAAAATAAGCTACTGATAAGCAATATTAATTAGTAAAGCTAAATTGACAGCCGTACCTAAAAATCCTACTGTACAGAAGGACATGCTGACACGTATGTGGGGTTCAGCCAGAAATAATCAATGAATACATTAAAGCTGATCAGCTTTAATTACTATTATTAACTTTAACCTTTTAACTATTTCTATGAACTCTTTTCCTGTCAAAGACAGGTACTGATGCTAGTGTAAATAACCCCTAGAGGGCGCTGTTTGCCCAGAGACAACAGTTTTGTTTTGAATTTCTTAACCTCTGTGATTATGCCTCGCCTACTACATCCCCACAAACATGACAGAATGCAAGACCTTGACAGTGGCACGGCAGAGGGGTCTCCCCCAAATTTTTTTTTTTGTGACATCGACGCCGTTGTGAGTGGACTTTTTGGGCAGTTAGGGTCGGGGTGACAATGGAATCTGCATTGACTGTGATGTCTGGATGTGGATTTTGCACCTGTTTTGTCACGCTGCCTTGCTAAGCTTCATGTTTTGTTCAGCTGTGAGCAGGGTAAGGAGGAACCCCAGACCAAGTGCCGATGAAGGGCATAAGGTGATGTATCAGCGGCAGTGGTTTGAACTCCAACAGCGAGCAAAAAAGCTTATCAGGCAGGTGAACATGTACTGTTCTACAAAGGACTGGAAGCGTATGCAGACCCTGCTTGAGAAGGAAGCAGGTGAACTAAACTCCAACACCCAGTCTCCTGTAAGCCTTAGTGTAGGCTCTGATGCTTCTGTAAGCCCGCTCTGCTCAGAGAACCCTGCTGAGGGCTGGCTTCGACAACCCTATTTCTGGCCCCTTCCCAAGATGGGAGATGCCCAGTTCAATCCACCTGCTGGGCTCAGGGAACCTTGTCTCTGCCATGCCTCCTGAGTGGGGAGGAAGCTTCTGTCCTGCCTACCCCGCCACCCTGCCCAAAGGACACGATCCACAGCCTCTGTGTCAAGAAGCCCGACACATGACCTTGGGGAGGGTGCCCTGGACCTTCGGTGGCAGTGAACCTCTCACCTGAACCGAGGTGCTAATTAGTTTGATTATAAATAGTCCCTTCTTGAGTTTAGATTGGTCTTGCATCTGTTCTATTCTATTGGAATACTGTTTAAATACTGCTGTTTTCTGTTCTGTTTTGTCACACTGCCTTCCTATGCTTCATGCTTTGTTCTAGATCTTTGGTCCATTGCTTAATGTTTAGTTTTTTCTTGTGTTTGTTTATAAATTTTTTATTAAAAACCTAAAGTCTTAACCTCTGTCATTATGCCTCGCCCCATAAATGTGACAGAATGCAAGACATTGACAGCAGAGAGGTCTCCCCAGAATATATATATTTTTTGTGACATCTCCGCCATGGTGAGCGGACTTTATAGGCAGTCAGGGTTGGGATGACAATGGAATCTACATTGACTGCGAGGTATGCACCAGGGGTTTGCACCTGTTTTGTCACGCTGCCTTGCTACATTTCATGTTTTGTTTTAAGGCTTTGGTCCATAGTTTCTTGTTTAGTGGTTGTTCATTTATTTTTATTAAAAACATCAAGTCTTAACCTCTGTGATTATGTCTTGCCTACTACAACCCCACAAGCGTGACAGTATGCATACACATGCAATGTGAATCTTACCTAGTCAACAATGCTGCTTTTCAACTTCAGCATCTAAACTTGCCTTCAAACTTAATTGTTTAGGCTTTAAATATCATGGAATCATCACGACTCATTCTCTGTCTAATCTTTCCCATACCAATTTCTCCCTTCTTATTTCTAATGTGAAATCTGATTTTCAGAGCAATTTACCTCTGGGAAAATAATGCAGTTAACATTAGTATTCTAAATACTTCTTTGATTCTTAGTACAAAATCATCAGCTCTTTTCTTTGGGGTGGAAACCCTCCTAGAATCCATAAGACCTTACAACAGAGATATAGACTCAGTGGTGGATG
The DNA here is from genome assembly GCA_030347435.1 of Clarias fuscus. Lineage (NCBI taxonomy): Eukaryota > Metazoa > Chordata > Actinopteri > Siluriformes > Clariidae > Clarias > Clarias fuscus. The sequence continues at coordinate 16,708,998 of CM059226.1, forward strand.
TGCTCTGCCTAGTTTTCACATATACTATTGGACTGCACATATAAAAAAAAAATATTCTGGATGCAAATTAGAATTACTGTCCTGTGGATCATCCTCTAAATCTGCTTTACTTTGCATTTCCTTTCCAGTCAAACTACATCAATATACCAATAACACAGTAGTACCACTACACACTTAAGATTTGGTATCAGTTTAGACATCACTGTAAATTTGTAACTGCATCAGCACTGGGTTTGTTCCATAAAACTCAGTAGTAAGTCTAGGCTGAAAACTTAGTTAACTCAAGACATTTTTTTTGCTCAGATAAAGGAGCATGTCTGGTACTAAAATGGCTGGGAGGCATATTTGTGTTCCCTTCTGGCTCTACCTTTAAATTAGTTATTGAGTAAGCCTAAATCTCTCTCTCTCTCTCTCTTGCTTTCTCTCTGCTGGGATGCCTGCTCCTAAGTATGGTTCCTTATAGAAATTCTGAGGAGGATGACTGTATTTAATACAGTTTCACTATGATGGCTTGTGATTTCAGTCAATCAAGTTTTAGGACTGAAATTGACATGAACAAATGTTATACCCAAGTCTTCATCAGCCTTCAACAAAGTGGACTTCATGTTAAGTAAAACACATTTTTTTTTATAAACACATATAGATACATTTGTCCTTTAGCCTCCACAGAACTCGAGCAATGTTCCAGTGGCAAATGAACAGGCTAATGGTGGTCTTCTGTCCACACAACCATTCCAACACCACATTTTTAGACAAATTGTGCCAAATGCCTTATTGTGTTTGGCAAGTGTTGACTTTTCATCTACTGTATAGTCTCCTCCTCTCAAATATGATGGGGGAAAAAGGCAACCCGGTTGCAGTGGCAGGAAAAAAAAAACAAAAAAACAATTCAATCATAAACTAAAAAAATAACAGGATCATAATCAGGGTATTAACAAGAACAGGATAGAAGAGCCTCAGAACAACAATAAATGTGATGAGGACAAGAATAAACTCAGGGTCTTTAATACTTCTAATCAGAAACTAATCTAGAGCTCCTGTGCACATAAACAGGAAATACAAGACAGTGAGACATGCCTTCAACCAGCATGCAAAGTACCCGAAAAAGACACAACATACAAAGAGTTAATGAGCACAGAGCTCCCTTCAGGGGTTATCGCCTGACATATCCGCTACAAAAAGGCTCTATTCTGGATCACCCTTTGTGGTCCAGGACACACCACCCCCTCCCCATGGTCAGAATAGGAATAAACATGGGACCAGAACAGGAATTTGGCAGAGGGATGGAGCTGGGGTTTCAGCAGGAGATGGAACTGCACTGTAAAAAAAGTCCAACTAGCAAAATGTTGGCATAATGAGTATTTATTAGTAATCTGGACAATAAGACATGAAAAAGCTGACTGAACTAGTGAAAACAAGTTCATTAAAAACTCGCTGGGTCAAGTAAGGTTTAATTACTGAACAGACTTTCTAATGCAAGTTAACACGCACAGAAGTTGGTTCGGAAGTTGGCGCATGCGCGCTGATACGTTTCTGAAGTGGCGCCTGCGTGTTGGGTGCAGCGGGTATTTTGAACATCATCTGGATTAGTATCCCGTTTCTCCACCTCACAACGGACAACTTCTTTTAAACTTTGGTAAGTGCACATATTTATATCAAAGTCCTTTGTAGAAATGGTCTTAACATAAGTGAGCATTATTATATGGCGTTCTTTACAAAGTACATATAGCTTGGTGCAGTTGTTTATTTAACGTGAGAAAGATGCAAGTCATCCTGTAACCTGAGTTCCTACAAACAATATATTTTGTATTATTTTAAGTTACCTACATTCATTTGTTATTTATTACAGGTGTTGCATATTATGAAGTATATTTAATTATATTAGAAATATTACATTTAGAATTGAATATGATTTAATTATTATTTACAGCACATGATTATTTTGTCTATATCCCTGCATGTGTGATATTTGATTTATTGGTTATGTTGCTTATGTTAAGAGGAACTAACAAGTTACCTGCCTGGGGTTTCCCATGGGACAGGTGAGAGTGTGACACGGTGTGAGAGAAGCACATGAGGGCAGTTTGTGTACTGTCTTGCCGTTTGTCTTAATAAAATAAGTTGTTGCAAACTTAACTGTAGCCCGCTTATTACCCACAGCCAAAGAGCCTGGAGAATAATAAGACAAGTCTAGAAAGTCCTGGATAAATGCATTTCCAGACTTCATCACAAGACCTCAAACTTTGCCATTTCATGTAAGTAAAAATTTACCATGCAGTATTTTTTTTAATGATTTTAAGAACGAAGTATGAAGTTAGGGCAAAAAATAATGCTTGTTATATAAGACTATTCATACCCCCCCCCCCCCCCCCCCCCCATTTCATTAAATATAACGGGGGGAAAAAGACTATTGAATATTTCCTTGCAAACCTATAATTGGTCAGACTAGCTTCAAAAGTTTGAGATCTGTATTATTTTTTTGTTTTTAAAAGAGTTTTATGTTAATCAATACTACATTTATTTGATCAATATAATATACTGTACTACATTTATTTAATATAGTAAAACTGGAATAATGTGAAATAATGGTAGACTTTAAAATTTCTGTTTTCTACTGGAATGTACTGTATGTAAAACTGTAATGTATTGCTGTGACATTAACCTGAATGTTCTGCATCATTACTTCAGTATTTAGTGTCACATGGTCTTCAGAAATCCCTGTAATATGAGGATCTGATCATGGGAAAATTTCTTGATATTTTTGTATAGAGAGTTATAGCTTTTTTGCCAATTTTAATATAAGAATGTTGGCCTATAAAAATGCCTAATATTGTCATTCAGTCCTGGGGGAAAAGTTATTGTTTCCACAAAACTCAATAAATGTTTCTTGATCATTATGAATGAATTAAAGAAATAGTGATTTCTGAGGATCATGTGACACTGAAGACTGGAGTAATGATGCAGAAAATACAGCTTTACATCACAGCAATAAATAAAAAAATTTAAATACATTCCAATGGAAAAAAAGCTGTTTTGAATTGTAATATTTCACAGTATTCCTGTTTTTACTGATTCCTGTTTTTCTGATCAAATAAATGTAACCTTCAAGAACATACTTGTGCGAGTTCGGTTAGATCTGCTCTGAAGCACAGTTCTTCTCTTGGAAAACATATAAGAAATAGAGAGATCGTATTTTTCCCCTTACAGAAATGTAGATTTAAGCTTTAGCAGCCAAGAAAACAAAAATAACACCATCAAAGATTTCAGATTAATGCATAAGGAATCAGAGAAAATCTTGAATGAAACTGAACCTGAGCTGAACAGTGAACCTGAAGCTGGAAATTCACCTTGTGCACATGTAGAATTGAGAGAAACGGACATAGAACAATTTGATGCTGAGACACTCGAGCACAAACCTGAACATCCTTTTTTCTATGCAAACAGTATTGCATATTTCAAAATCTTTCTCTCATAATTAGAGTCTCCCTAATGTTAAATGTTATGAATACCTGAAAGTTTATCAAAAGTGACAATGCATGACATTAGCGCTCTTTTTTCAGACTTCAAATATTGTGGCTCACCGTGATGGATCATCTGCACTATTCAGAACATGTCTGGTGAGTATGTTGCATTGATTCTCTGCAGGCACCCAACTTGGTGGGTGGGCCTCGAACCTGGGACCATCTGGACCGTAAACCAATTCCGTAACCACTGAGCTACCCCTGACCCTATCACAACACACAATACTGTCTCACAGGTCTACAGATAATTCTCTTGACCTCATAGATTTGTTTTCACTCTGACATACATGATTTCCAGAGACCTTATATAGACAGGAATGTGCCTTTCCTTTGCCCAATGAATTTAGAGAGACACATGTGTACTCCAATCAAGCTGTATAAGCATCTCAAGACCATTGATGGGAGTAGAATGCACGAGAGCTCAATTGCAAATGTCATAACATTACATAACAGTATGCTAATTGTATACTTCAGTCTTTAAATTTAATAAATTAAAAAAGACACTAACATTTGAAACTGTGCTGTTATTGAAGGAAAAACCCTACCCTTTAATTGGAGGGGAAATATTGAAGTCCTTGGCAGCCATACCTTAGCAACAGATCATGTGCTACTCCGATGGACGGCCAAGACCAAAGACATTAACAAGGTCTGACAGAGGTTGGAAGAACAGCACAGAAAGGTAGATGAGTTGTGTGGCAGTGGGGTTGAGCGTGGTTGATCATCACCTGGAGATAGAGAGAGGTAGGTGAAGCCAACAGGTTTGTTACAACAAGTGGCTTGTCATTAAGTTATTTATGTTTTTTGTTGTTGTTGTTGTTGTCTGTATGTTTTTGAGTGTGGGTAAAGAGATGAGTGGGGCAGCAAAGAACACAGCACACATGCATTTAATACCTCACATGCATTTACTACCTCATTGAAAAGCTTGGGGGTTGAAATAAAGAGTGCAAAAAATACTGCAAAATCAAATTCAGTACTGAGACCCACAGCCTACTTCCCATTATACAGTCCTTGAACCAACAGCTTGTGAGTGAAATATTGGCAGATTCTCCAGTGCTGGTCCAGGCTGGGGATGCTCCTCAATGTCCCACTTCGGGGTTCTTTCACACTGATCTGATCAAAATAAGATCTGAATCCAGGAGAGACCCTGATGGTGAGGGGAGCTCTGCCCCATCTCCTCTCAGAAAGATTCCCCTTTCTGGGGATTTCCTTTTCACTTACAAAGTGAAACAGGACACACAAATATATGAAGAAGAAAAAGAAAAATGTTATTCCAGGCAGCTCATTATAATGTGTTGGAGGTCGTTTAGTGGAGGATAAAACACTAAAGCATCTCATGGCTTATTTTTTATTGGCCTGACATTAATCAAGATCTACTTCTCAAGAATTGGTATGGATCTCTTCAGACCATTAGAATGGACGGCACATTAGCATCACTTTATGTAAGTTCTAGTGGATTATGCATTGCGATATCTAGAAGCAGTGTCTCTTATATGTTGTCTCCTAAATCGCATTCCCCAAAAATAATCTGACTGATTAAGGCACTATTTTGTATGCAAACTGTATGAATTATTGGGCATTGAATCAGTTTGTACCAGCAATTACCACAGTGTAATAGATGGTCTGGTGGAACGATTTAATGAAGTGCTTTAAAACCTAATTTCTAAGTTCACAATGATGCTTAGAATAGGGATAATTGTGTTGAGCTCCTATTATCTGCAGTATGAGAGGCCTCAGAAGCCTCTTCAGGATTTTACCCCTTTTGATTTATGGTACGAGGTGGGGAGTTGGTACCAGTTTGTAGTAAAAATGGAATTTTATATGTTCATGACCTTAGAGTAAAACCACACACAATTAACAAAGGAGAATTTGCTACAATCTCGAGATCCTTAATCCTGGCTGTATAATGGGTGCTCAGCTAAGGGAATTTGCATTACGAGATAAAGTGCACATATTACTCACTCATATTATTGCAAGGAGTTACATGGCAGGTTGGGGAAGTCAACTATGAAGTTAGATAAACTGATGGAGGTGATTCACTATGGATATTTAACCTTATTTCCTGAACCTCCTGAGAATCCATCCAAGAGTGTGGAGTTGGGACCACTTTTAAGTCTAAAACATGTGGCCCAGTTCACCCCAGTCCACTAAGGAGATCACCTCTCATTGTCACAGAGGGCAAAGGTAGCCATATTCTAGGAGGAAAATATAATAATTGGTAGTTATTATATACAACGGCACATGCTGTGGTGGGCTTTGCTCATTGCAATCACAAAGAATTGTGCCACTGTACAGGTGGTAATATGGTGTCTGGGTTTCCAGTTGTATATGTGTGGCAGATGCATCCCCAAAATTATAAGACTTTGGATCATTATGATATTTATTTTTGTGTGTTACTTATATGTGTTGGTAAAGAGAGACTGGAGGAGCAGCACAAAATGGAGAGTGTGTGTCTGTTCATGTATGTATTTATGTATGTATTTATGTATGTGCGCATTCACTACCTACGGTAGCTGAAAAATCATTTGAAATAAAAAGTGAAACACAGCCTGCTTCCACTGCTTCAGCCCTCTAACCTGTTACAGGTTGTCAGGAAGATACACATTGGGAGCCCAACTCACATAGCCAAGCAGGCCCTGTGCTGTGTATATAAACTAAGGTAACTACAACCCATTGTAGCACCAATTAGGCTACGCTCCTTGCTTGCATGCTGGCAGGGTGCTGAAGGGACAGCGGACATTTTTACATAATTAAATGTATAACAAACAGGTAATAAAAATGTGGGGCAGGCATATACCATTGTGATAAATCTTCAAGTGTGTGTGTGTGTGTGTGTGTGTGTGTGTGTGTGTGTGTGTGTGTGTGTGTGTGTGTGTGTGAGTGTGTGAATGAGTGGGTCTTAACCTTTGCAGACACTCTTGGTTAATCTGATATGGATCATTAGCTCTTTTGTGGGCCATTTCTTTCACACAGGATGTATTTTAACGTTGCGGGAATGAAAACATGCACGGATTGCTTGTGAATTGCTGAAATGTCTCCCATGCAGCCAGGCCAGAAGTTCCCCATTTACACATTAGCACAACATGGAGTCAGCACACTCATTCAGCAAGGCTTGGCTATCCATTTGCACCTAATAACGCTCTCAGAATAAGAGAAATGAAGTGGACAGTTTGAAATAAAGAACCAAAGTATCACTAACAGTAGGTTGCTCAAAGAATCCAGACTACACATGAGCTTTTATTTGTGCTTTTATGCGCAGCATGTAGTCAGATGAAAATGTAAATCATTCTTTTTAAACAAATAACATGTACCACTTATTTGCCGAAGGTGGCACGGTGGTATAGTGGGTAGCACAGTGGCCTTGCACCTCCTGGGTTAAGGAGTCCATTGCAGCCATGCGTCTGTTTTCTCGGATAAGCGGTATAATAAAAAAAAATTATAATATTTTTTTAGGTTTATATCACACACTGAAAAAAAGGACTTAATAAGATTTAGTAAGATTTACTTGATAAAATCCTCGTAACAATTTGCACGCGTAAATTTTAAGTAAATTTTATTGCTCCAATATTAAATACAACTTGCCCCTTTTTGTCAAGTAAAATCTTCTTAATAATTAAAGTAACACTCATGAAGAAATCAAGTAAAAGTTACATAATTATATTTAATTCACAAGTTGGTTTTATGTAAAATAATCAAGTAAAGTTAATTTATTGATATATTAGCAGGAACCTTGTTTTTATGAATTATTAAGGAAATCTTACTATAATTTTGTTTTGTGAGATTTTCCCTTACTTGGTTTTATCTATTTATATTACTCCCTATAATAATGTGAACATTGCTAATTTATATTTTGTAAAGAAACTGTAATTATTTCATCAATATCTTTCACAAATCACACAACAAAAATATTATTAAACAGTTTATTCACCAACATTACAGAATGTTTTTGACATTAACAGTCTCGATACAGGTTGTCTTTTTAATAAAAGTGCATTCAGTTAAATTTTGCATCCATAGGAACAGTAAGCAGTGCACATGACTTTGCAGTATTGCCACATTCTTGCGAAATTTCCTTTCTTTCAAGTATAATGGACACATCATCCGGTACTTCCCCTTCAACAGTACGGACTACGAGGATTTTTAGATGGTGCAAACAGGCATCACTTCGTCTGTCCTCCTGTATAACATTTACAAGAAAAAGATAAAGATAATTATTTTGATAAACAAAAATGTAATTGCTTCAATCACCTGTGCTGACTTACACAAACTTACACTTACTCACACAGAAAAGAACATAATAAAAGAACATAATAAAAAATGACCATCATTTCATACACTTCAGATTGTTAAACTTGGGTTAAATTGCTTTAGCAATAATCTTGCATCAGTAAAACATTTGTAGAACATTGCATGAGATGGCTACACTTCATAGTCTGATTACTTTGCACATTTACAGTGTCGTATGATGAGTGCTGAGTTTGTATTTAGTTCACCCAAACATGAATTCTTTCAATAATTACTCAGTTTTATGATGCTACAAACCTTTATGTTCATATGTATTCATTTGCATTTGGTATATGCTTGTGTCCAATGCAGAGTGTACCTGTAAATGAACATACACAATTTGTTATACTACAACAATGGTATAAAACACTTAACCACTATTTTATATTTTGCAATGAAGTACAAATAAAAATAACAGCAACATTATAGCAAGCAAATATGTATATAGATTTATAGTTGCCTCAATGTGATAAGTAGGACAGTATCTTCTATAGAGTCCTAAATCAACTTTCTACACTGTATCCAAATTTTGAAATATACAGTACAGTAGTCCTGTTGATAGAAACATCTGTTAACAAGATTTTACATTTAATAAACAAATGACAGATTACACATTTAATGCAGCATAATAAATCATGGGTTGTGTATTGATTAAAAACAGCGCAATGCATATTATGATATGGAAAATCTCTTCCATTCCAGTGATTAAGAAACGGTAACAATGCCAATTTTAGAATCTGTAGAAGCTCAGTGGTCCACGCACAACCTCTCACGGGTAAACCTTTCTCTGAAACGCACATCTCAGTTTATTAATCCGCGCGCCCGGTTGGTTATTATTATTATTTTACCACATGACCCCTGGGGCGTTCCGTAGGTTCAGGTTTTTATATCACGTGAATCTCTACACTATTAAAAACTGAAATCTTGCTAATTGTACGTCCTGAGATTAAGATGAACATTAGTTGGAAGTCAGGAAAATGAGAATCACATCCAAAACAGAAAGGTAAACTTACCTCGAACACAACAAACTCCAGCTCCAGCGGTGTAATTAGAAATTTAAACTAAACTTTCAAAGTAAAACTTTTAATATTACTAGGTTTATGTGGAGTGACTATAAAACATTTAAATATTACAAGTAAATACATAATAAGCTCTTTCCACTCAGTTAATTTATTACATGAATTAAATGTGTAGCTATGTTAACTTTTATTTAGGAAATTCTAGTTCTCCTTGAAATTAATTTTTACCATGTAAAAATTATGATGGTTAATTTAATATATTTTACCGCACCAAAAAGTCTTTTTTTTTTTCAGTGCAGTACCTTCACTATTGTGATGGCAGCAGACATAATTGCTAAAGTTTAACTGCTATAAAGTAATAGCAATTGTGCCAGCAGAACAAATCCCCTAGAATGAACGATCACTGTTCTTTCAGCAGGCAGTGATCAACTGTGTGTGTGTGTGTGTGTGTGTGTGTGTGTGTGTGTGTGTGTGTGTGTGTGTGTGTGTGTGTGTGTGTGTGTGTGTGTGCTTCACCTGGTAATCAGAGGTACAGAGTTGGAGTGGGAGGTTAAATCTTACCTCACTGCTTTAACCTGACAGATAACTGTACTAATGAATTCTACTGCATTCTATTTTTAACAGTAATTCTCCACAATTTAAATATAGAGTGGAATTGTGGAGGTGAGGTACAAGTTGTTGTAATTTTAATGGATACTTCATTACGGATGCCTGCCTTGTACCTACACTCATTACCCATTTTGTCAGGTACCTCTGCTATAAATGTGCACTTTGCTTTAGGACCAGCAAAAAACAGATATTATTTGGGTGACAGCTCACAGTCATCACTCTCATCACAGCAGTGATAGTGACAGTGTAGTGGCATGTTAGTCTATGTGGTGATAGTGTCACATGTAACAGTGTTATTTTTCTACTTCAGTGTCACTGTTGAGCCCAGAAACTGATGCTGATTTGTGTCAGTTTGTGGCAAGACTGCTGTTAGCTGAAGAGTCTGTATTTATGGATCAATTCTTAAATTAAATTTACCAAAAATTACATGCTCTGTACACAGATGTGCAGAGAACACACATAAAGAAACATTAAACTGGATGGTAACTACTAATACTAAAACTACTATTCATTATTCTTCTTTTTCTATTATTATTACTATTATTACTATTATTATTGTTATTATTATTATTATTATTATTATTATTATTATTATTACTACCCATACTCTGCTGATTCCAGTGTGTATTCCTACTTCCATCATTCAGTCTTTTATAGAGACAATGGGCAAAACAGTGGTCCCAAAATAACACTAAAGAATAATTTTATATGCATCTCTATTACCATACATTCTCTATTTATATTTAAAATCAATGGCCTGGGCGGCACGTGGGCTTATTGGTTAGCACTGCTGCCTTGCACCTCGAGGGTCCATGTTCAATTCTCGCCTCGAGTCTGTGTGCATAGAATTTCCTTGTTCTCCCCGTGCTTAATGGGTTTTCACCAGGTACTCTGGGTTCCTACCACAATCCAAAGACATGCAGATTAAGCTAATCGGTGTTCCCAAATTGCCCACAGAGTCTGAATGGGCATGTGAGTGTGTGCATGCCCTGCGATGGATTAGCACTCTATCCATGGAGTACCCTGCCTCATGTCCCAAGTTTCCTGTGACAAGCTCTGGGGCTGTGGCTCTGTAATACAAAATAAACCAATATAGACAGTAAGTAAGAGAGTGATCAATGACCTGTCCATTATCTCCACCATTCCAAAGATACAAACATAAGAAACTTAAATTTAATTACTGTAAAACTATATAACCATATAAATTACTGCAAACTTGAGTTTTGGACCTGACCTAAACATTCAGTTAAATATTTCTGATATGGAACAGTTGTAACGTTCACACAAGCAAATAAATTATAAATAATTTATAAATAAAATAAAAAATATATGAAAAAATTATTTCCTTAAAAATATCAAGGTACATAATAAACAAATGTTAGTCAAGTTTTATGACATTTAGCCTTTGGGTGTTACGATAAGAAGAAGAAACAACAGTACTGAGCCTCTTTTCGTTACGTGGGGCAGTATGGAGAGCCCTTACGCAGGGCTTTAGAGGGGGTCAACAAAATAGGAGTGTGTGAGAGTGCTTGTGACACGCATGGGAAGACCTTTCCGTTTGGAGATAACATGAGATTATTAATTAGGAACTTAAAAGGAAACAAAAGGAAACTGAAAAAACTCCTTTTCTTTTCTTTGTCTTACCTGTGTCTTTGTGCTACCTAAGTGATCACGCGAAGTGCCGAGGTATCAAGACCCTTAAATAAACACGCCTTCAGGCAGTTTGCCTGTTGGCGGCGTTGCCTGGCAACCGCATGTATACATGGCCGCGCCTTTGCCTGTTCAGAACTCATAGCACCCTGCGGATCTGCCCGTGAGACAATGGAAAACCCTCAGCCCTGGAGGTGCGAGGACACAGTGCTAACCACTACACCATCCTATAAAAGAATAAAAAAAACATTTTGTAATGAAAATCACACAACAGTGTTACAAATTATTTGTAAAGATCTTTTCTCTCATTCCTTCAGTATACAGTGAACACCATCACTCCATCAGCTAAGTGGCTATAACTATGCTGTGAGGACCACTCCACTTAGTTACTTGAACACACACAGACAACTATACACACATTTAATTGAACATCTATCTTATAAAGCATACGTGTGTGTCTGTGTCTGTGTGTGTCTGTGTGTGTCTGTGTGTCTGTGTGTGTGTGTGCATGGACACGCTTTTGAATCTTTGTAATCATGTGTTTTTGTGCTTAATAAAGAAAGAAGTCAGAAAGACGTGTTCATTTATGTGCATAAGAGAGTAAATTGGATTACTATGTAATGGCTGATTAATAAACAAGGTGATGCTTCTGTGTTAGCTTCAATTGATGTCATTGATCTAGCTACTTGGATGGCTCGTTCTCAGTTTTCTCTTTCTTTATCATAGGCGTTGTAAAAAGGTCTAATGCTAATTGGGCTTCAGTTATCAAGCTGGATAAAAGAGGATTTGTTCATAAATCATTCACACAAATGGTAAATTAATAAATAAGGCAGTAAGCATTGTGGCTATATGCAAATGCTATAAATCCACCTCTAACAGTTTAGTCACAATTGATAAATCAGCCTGCAATTGCGTTTGTGGCAGTGTAAATATGCAATTTAGTATCAATAATAAAAATATAGCTCATACACAAACTGTGTTTTTGTAATGAATAATTTCAACAGAAAATTGGAACAAGGAAAAATATGAGGTTTGATGCTTTACAAAATAAATTACTAAAATTGCTAAATTTATTTACAAAGAATGTTGGGAATCATGAGAAACATTGAAAATAATACTCACTCATTCTCTATCCCCCTTATCCTATTCAGAGTCAATGGGGGCCTGGCGCCTATTCCAGGGGAATTGGAGCACAAGGCAGGATACACCCTCGGCAGGGCACGTAATGTATCTATACTATATATGAGAGCGTATATGAGAGTGTAAATTTAATTACAAATTATGACAAATAATATATCTATTGGTATAACATTGTAAATTAATACTGAAAACATCCAAACTATACAAGAACTATTTTAGATTGTCCAAAGTACCTACCGCCTTTGCCAAAATTTTTGAGAATTATATACATTTTCACAAAGTCAGCTGTTTCAGTGTTTTTCAGATCTTTTTGTCAGATTTCACTATGGTATACTAAATTATAATTACAAGCATTTCAATTGTAATGGGTTTGACCCTTTGTTCACGGGTGGCACTACAGACACCCAGACACGAGGTGAGGTCTTCCGGGGAAAAAGGGTAATTTTATTTGGAATTATAGGTAAGGAAAGGGTTAAAGGAGGGAGGAAACGAAAAAGTGAAGGTGTGCATGTGCAGGTCTGTTGGCAGTGCCCAGCTGGCATGCGCAGTCCTTCTAGCGACCTTTTCCTCTTCGGCAGCGGGGATGCGAAGGCTCTGTGAGGAAGCTTGAGCAGCTCTTTCCCTCGCTGTCCTCTCATGGAGATCAAAGAGCAGCATTCTGGTCTCCTCTTTAAAGTCTCTGGGGTGTGTAACATCGCCCTGCTCGCGTGCCACTCACTAAAAGCTAACTATTTGCTAAGAGCAACTATTTGCTTTGCTTGGCCATGGTCCCACCCCTCCCCTCAAATGGTTTCCAATTTACAGGTGTGAATTTGTTTCATTTGTGACATTTCTTTTTTCTTTGTTTTAGATCATCAGTTGTCTTGTGCAGAGGAGGGGGTGGGTGCATAGCGTACAATAGCCCTATTGGTGCTACTATAAGTACTGTACAAATACATATTATGGCAAGAAACACTCAATTAAGTAAAGAGAATAGACAGTCCATCATTATTTTTAAAAATGAAGGTCAATCATTCTGAAAAGGCTTAAAAACTTTGAATCCCCAAGTGCAGTCACTAAAATCAACAAACACTGAGGACTGTCCCAAGAAATGACGATGAATGAACAGCCTCACCTGAGGGTAGAGCCCACATACGGCACCTGAGAGTAGAGCCCACATACAGCGGCATGTGAAAGTTTGGGTACCCCTGGTTCCAAAGATGAAATGATCTCCAAAAGGCATGAAGTTACATATGACACATTCCCTGTATATTTTAAACAAATATTTTTTTAATATTGTTTTTACATTTTCAAAATAAAAGAAGAAAGGGCCTGCAGCAAAAATTTGGGCAGTACCTATTAGCACCCTCTTTAACAAGTATCACAGCTTTGAAACACTTTTTTATAGCCAGCTAAGAGTCTTTTAGTTCTTGTTTAAGGGATTTTTGCCAATTCTTCCATACATCAGTCTTCCAGTTTTATGAGATTTGTGTCTTGGATGCATTGTTCTTTTCCACAGATTTTCAATGATGTTTAGGTTAGAGGACTGTGAGGGCCATGGCAAAACCATTAGCTTGTACCGCTTGAGGTAGTTCATTGTGGATTTTGAGGTGTGTTTAGGATCATTATCAACTTGAGGAAGCCATCTTCTTTTCAACTTCAGCTTTTTAAAGATGGTGTTATGTTTTCTTCCAGAATTTGTTGGAGTTTTATTGAATCATTGTTCCCTCTACCCGTGAAATGTTCCCTGTGCCATTGGCCACAAAGCATAGAACCGCAAAGCATAATTGATCCATAATTGAACTGGTGTTTTTTTTAAATGAAATTCTGTGCCCTTTGTTTCCCCAACATACTGTACCTTTGCTCATTGCGGCCAAAGAGTTCTTAACCTCATCGGTCTACAGGACTGGTTGCTTCCTGGAGGTCCTGTGCAGTCAAACAGTGGTTCTGACTTGCTTTTCTAGCAATCCTACGAGCCTATAATCCTCTGTTCTCTCTGATATGTTTCTTCGTCTTCCAGACCTTATCTTGACCAACCACTGTTCCTGTTAACTGCTATTTTTTAATTACATTCCGAACTGAGGAAATCAGTAGCTGAAAACCCTTTATCTTATTACAGCCTTTATCTGCTTTGCGGGTGTCAATGAGTGCTAGGCAACTGCTTAGAGGAACCCATGGATGCTGATTGTTGGGACAAGGTTAGAGGAGTCTGGGTATTTATAAAGCTTTGAAATTTGCACCACCTGGCCTTTCCTAACAATGACTGTCATGACCCTAACAGGCTAATTAAGGTCTGATACCTTGGTCAAAGTTATGAGAGCGCAAGTCTCTTGGAGAATGGGGGGATTCCCATTCTTTTGCAATTCAATTCAATTACATTTTATTTCTATAGCGCTTTTAACAATGGTCATTGTCTCAAAGCAGCTTCACAAAATGGAAAGAAAATGTATGGAAGTGTGTATGCGGGAGATAAATGTGTCTAGATAATGAGATGTCCCTGATGAGCAAGCCAAGGGTGACGGCAGCAGTGGCAAGGAAAAACTCCCTGAGATGGCAATAGGAAGAAACCTTGAGAGGGACCAGACTCAACAGAGAACCCATCCTCATTTGGGTGATGGCGGATAACAGAAATTATATAACATATAGTGTGTTATGCAGCTGAAAACTCGATATAGCAGAAGTTATTTAAATTAACATGAAGTCCAGTTCAGCACAGGGATGAGTCAGCAGGTGCAGAGGGCAGATGGTGTCTGGATCACTGGGAGCTCAGGAGCAGCATCTGTAGCTCCAAACCAACATGAAGCTGTCACGTTCCTATCACGAACCGCCGTCATTCATTTCTCCTTTTTTCCCTCGCTGTCATGCCTTCTCTCTCGTGTGCTCATGTTTTCCTCCTGGCTGTCTTACTTTCTCACACGCCCCGCCCCTTTACACACCGGCATCCCATTCACAACTAATTTCACCCGGCATTTAAGGAAGCGCAGAGCGCTGTCTCACTGCCAAATTATTGGCAGCGTTCAGAGCCCAGTTTTCTTGTGTTTCTTTTTTCGTGTTAGTTGTTTCCATTCCCGAGCTCGCTTGTTCTCGGTATTCGCTTCTAGCCTCTCGTTTTTGGATCTTGTTCGCTGTTTGTCATCATATCATATGCAAACATCTCTTGTTATACTGAACTTCCAGTCTTACACATTATTATGCTGAGCAATTCCTGCTATCCGTTATCACCCAGATGAGGATGGGTTCCCTGTTGAGTCTGGTTCCTCTCAAGGTTTCTTCCTATTACCATCTCAGGGAGTTTTTCCTTGCCACCGTCGCCCTCGGCTTGCTCATCGGGGACAATCTTGTCATTTTGATTCATATACATTGCATAAAAACTTACTTCTTTTTATTGTGTAAAGCTGCTTTGCGACAATGTCAATTGTTAAAAGCGCTATATAAATAAAATTGACTTGACTTGACTTGACTTGTTTGTTTCCCTGCTGGTTTTGACCTCTCGCTTCAGTTCACGTCTACATCGCTCTCCCTTTGGATTTTTCGCATCACTGACTGACTCACTGACTTTGACCTCTCGCACTGGCTCACAACAACGTCTCTGCTTGCTCCCTTTTTTGTCTCACGCATCGCTGACTGATTTAACCGGCTTTCCGACCCATTGCACCGGCTTTGTATTACGTCACTAGGATTTCCCCCTAACCACGGAAGTGCTCAACGGCCAGCGCGCCACACCTCCCTCGTCCAAAACCGTGTCTAAGCCACGCCCCTTTGGTGCTATAAATCTGCACTTGGGTCCTCTTACTCTCTTCATTTTTCTGCACCGTCTGACAGAAGCAGAATCAAGTTGGATGTGATTCTTCTCTGGATGCCTCAGGGGCCTCGCAGGATTGGCATCTGTCTACTGAAGTGGCCAAAATCTCCAGATGCCTCAGCATGGGTAGAGAAAGGAAGAATTGGTGGAAAGAATTAGCGTAGTTGCCATTCAGGATAGATGTACTGGAGTATGAGGTATTCATTATGAGGATGAATTACGTGTATGCCAGATTAAATAGATGCGTCTTGAGTCTACTTTTAAACTGGGAAACTGTGTCTAAGCCCAGAACACTGTCAGAAAGGCTATTCCAAAGTTTTGGAGCTAAATATGAAAATGCCCTTTTGTAGATTTTAATATTCTGTGAACTACCAGAAGTCTGGAGTTTTGTGATCTTGCAGAGTGCTGCTTTCCCTTTGTCACTCAAAAATTGTTAAAAACAAAACAATAAACTTACTATGTACTATACTGTTTAACATATTGCAAAAAAGTGATTCATGTTTAACTTTATGCCATTTATAAATCATTTAATTATTCTTCCACTTGCTTAACTGTTCACATTAACAGGGGTGCCCAAACTTTCGCATGCAACTGTAAATCATTCTCAGAGTTCAAGTATATATTTCAATGTCCAATGTTCAGAGGAGACTGTGTGAATCAGGCCTTCATAGTTGAGTTGGGGCAAAACAAAAAAACATTACTTTGGAGGGACAACAGGCAGAAGATACTTGCTTGGGGCAAGACAAGGAATGGTGGTCATTAGATCAGTAGAAAACTGCAATTTTTGCTGCTACATTAAGAATGTGCATCTTGAGGAAAGGAAACTCATGAGTTGCTGTGGTAGTGCGCGGGCCGCTGTGAAGTTCTCAGGCACATTATGGATATTACCTGTAGGGGGCAGTAGTGTTTCAATCTCAGGTATTGCATGTCTACTGAAGCCAATAATGTGTTAATTTCTCTCAGGTGCCTAAACGTGTGAGAAGCAGTGGGGGCCGTTCAATACGGGGCGCAGGGGCATGTAATTATTTAACATAAGAATTATTTATTTTAATAATTAAATAAAGTCAATTAGTCACAATATTTCACTATATTGCTTAATATAATTTATTTGCAATGAAAAAAATCCAAATTTGGAGGGGCGTCGGACAAACGAGTGTCTATGTACTGTAGGCATGTAAATTTTTGAAAAGCATGTGACCTGAGGCTGAGCTCTAATTGGATCTTTTTGAATCACCCTCCCACTTTTGTTCTTAGCGAATCAATATTGTTTTTAAATATTTGGGCTCATGTGATTGGACCATTCTCAACGAGTCTTTTCCAGAACTTCTTATGGCAAGCGGAGCTGGCTGACTAGATGCGATGTGAGTTATGCCTTTATTTTATACTAGTAGTAATGATGCTTAATCACCTGATAAATGGCTATTTACAGGCGAGTATTAAAAGTATCATTTTAATGTAATTTATTTTATGTACAGCTCAAACATAAATAAAATATTAATGATTTTGCTATTAATCGTTTTAATACATGCATGTTGTTTTTTACAAAACATAAAATAAAACATTTAATCCAATGAACAAAAAAATATAAACATACTGGTCACCACATAGTTTTTATTTATTTATTTGTTTGTTTATTTATTATACGTTTTTTTTTCTCTTAAAACATTACACTTGTAGTTCTCTTATAGACTTTTTATGCATTTGGTTGCATGTCACTTCTGTAAGTTCCTCAACCCAAAATTAAATGGTAAAAATTAAATCAGACTTCATAGTTGGATTTGATACTTTGAGTGTAATTCAAGTTACAAGATGTATTCATATTTTGTAAAAAAACGAACAAAAAAAACAATCATTAATTAATGTCTCTTTTTCCTTCCTAGACTTTTTGTCCGCATCACAATGAATTAAAGCTCAGCATATTTTCTTTCCTTGTTTTAATCTGTAATATTTAAGTAAAATATATTTCGCTTATAGGCCTAAATATTTCAGTTACAAGACAGTTGTACTGAACGACTAGGTTAACAAACCAGTTTCACCGGTAAGTCTCTGCCCAATGCAGCAGCAAAAAAAAAAAAAAAAAAGGTTTTAGTTGAATCCAATGAACACAAAAATACAACAAAATGTGATCTCTTTTTTTAAATGGGACATAAATGCAGTTTTTAGCTACATTCCAGTGTGTCTACCCTGACTGTTAACCACAACTGGAAACAACATATTTATGTATTTATTGCATGCCTCTTCTGTTAGTTCCTGAAACCAGAATGCATTAATGGCAGCCATTAATTCAGCCTTCATTTAGGTTATGCTTCTTCTTGAATATAATATTTCATAGCATTCCACACCATCTCAGTGGGCTTTATGTTAGAGGATTCTGCGGTAATCTTTTTTCACCTTTTATTCACAATAGGTGTGAAGTTATCAGACTGGTTTTCAGGCAAGTAATTTTTTTTTAAAAAACGAATTAACACGACTGAGCAGATGTCTCTACCTAAAATTTATTGTATTTTAATAATAATGTTTAATGGTAGCAATTAAACCAGACTTCATAGTTGGAGTTAAAACTTTTTGAGTGTGATTAATAAATTTACTCAATATATTCAGATTTTATAAAATAACGAAAACTTATGTTTTCCTTCATAGATCTTTTGTCCGAATCACAAACTGAAGCTCAGCATGTCTTTTTTCCTTGTTTTAATCAATAATATTTAAGTGAAATTTATTTCATGTATAGGCCTAAATATTCCTTTTTATAACCCTTAAAAAGAGCTTTTTGTTTGGGGTAAAGCATACCTAACGTTTTTCAGCAGAGCCTGAAAGTTTTACTGAATAAAGCATGACTTTTCATGAATATACAAGACTTATTGACACCTGGCTCAGGTGACACCAGGTTTCACCAGGGCTCCTATTAAAGTATTAGCTGTAAACACCTATACACTCAGATTCCTCACACAAAAAAAGGATCACAAGCAAATAATAAAACATGATTTCTGAAACAATTGTTGAAATCCAATTTGCACACTAAGAAAACTACACAGCAAAAATATATTACATTATAATACTTGAATAAACTTAAAGTTTAAATAAGTGTTTAAAGACATAAATAAAGTGGCTCACATCAAAGCTCTGTTGCATTGTTAAAGCCAGCTTAACCCTAACCGTGAGTATCCTATATATTTGTTGTATTTCTGGGGGATCTCTATAATGATTACTATTGTTAAAAAAAACTGAAGTGCTTTGTATGGATTCATGCAACAAGTAATTTTCTCGGGGAAATATTCTTATGTGCATATAAGAATTATATATATATATATATATATATATATATATATATATATATATATACACACCTCCATAATTATTGGCACCCCTGGTTAAAATGTGTTCTTTAGCTTCTAAAAAATTCAGTTTTGTTCTAAATAACATAGGACCACATTTCAGAAGATTAGAGAACACAGAATGATTAGAATGATCTTCGAGCATTCCTCTTTGCACAATGTCTCTAAATCATCCAGTGACCTGACTCCTCTCCTCTGCACTCTCCTCTTCAGCTCACTACACAGGTTTTCAATAGGGTTGAGGTCTGGGGACTGAGATGGCCATGGGAGGAGCTTGATTCTGTGTGTGGTGAACCATTTCTGTGTAGATTTGGCCACATGTTTTGGGTCATTATCTTACTGAAAGACCCAGTGACGATCCATCTTCAGCTTTCAGGCAGAGGCCACCAGATTTTGCTTTAAAATGTCCTGGTATTTCAAAGCATTCATGATGCCATGCACCCTAACAAGGTTCCCAGGGCCTCTGGAAGAGAAACAGCCCCACAATATCACCAATCCTCCCCCATACTTCACAGTGGGCATGAGGTGCTTTTCTGCATACTCACCTTTTGTGTTCCACCATACCCACTTAGAGTGTTTGTTGCCAAAAAGCTCTATCTTGGTCTCATCTGACCAAACAACATGGTCCCAGTTGAAGCCCCAGTACCGCTTAGCAAATTCCAAACGTTTGCATTTATGATTGTGACTGAGAAAAGGTTTTTTCCTTGCTTGTTTTCCTCCCAGAGCTTGTTGGCATGTACATTCGTGGCCAAAAGTTTTGAGAATTACATAAATATTGAAAATTGGAAAAGTTGCTGCTTAAGTTTTTATAATAGCAATTTGCATATACTCCAGAATGTTATGAAGAGGGATCAGATGAATTGCATAGTCCTCCTTTACCATGAAAATTAACTTAATCCCGAAAAAACTGCATTTCCACTGCATTTCATTGCTGTCATTAAAGGACCTGCTGAGATCATTTCAGTAATCGTCTTGTTAACTCAGGTGAGAATGTTGACGAGCACTAGGCTGGAGATCATTATGTCAGGCTGATTGGGTTAGAATGACAGACTTGACATGTTAAAAGGAGGGTGATGCTTGAAATCATTGTTCTTTCATTGTTAACCATGGTGACCTGCAAAGAAACGCGTGCAGCCATCATTGCGTTGCATAAAAATGGCTTCACAGGCAAGGATATTGTGGCTACTAAGATTGCACCTAAATCAACAATTTATATCATCATCAAGAACTTCAAGGAAAGAGGGTCAATTCTTGTTAAGAAGGCTTCAGGGCATCCAAGAAAGTCCAGCAAGCGCCAGGATCGTCTCCTTAAGAGGATTCAGCTGCGGGATCCGAGTGCCACCATTGCAGAGCTTGCTCAGGAATGGCAGCAGGCAGGTGTGAGCGCATCTGCACGCACAGTGAGGTGAAGACTTTTGGAAGATGGCCTGGTGTCAAGAAGGGCAGCCAGTTCTCTCCAAAAAAAAACATCAGGGACAGATTGATCTTCTGCAAAAAGTATGGCGAATGGACTGCTGAGGACTGGGGCAAAGTCAGAAGAAAAGGTGAGCGCTACCATCAGTCCTGTATCATGCCAACAGTAAAGCATCCTGAGACCATTCATGTGTGGGGTTGCTTCTCATCCAAGGGAGTGGGCTCACTCACAATTTTTCCCAAAATCACAGCCATGAATAAAGAATGGTACCAAAACACCCCCAACAGCAACTTCTTCCAACAATCCAACAGCAGTTTGGTGAAGAACAAAGCATTTTCCAGCACGATGGAGCCCCGTGCCATAAGGCAAAAGTGATTACTAAGTGGCGCGGGGACCAAAACGTTGAAATTTTGGGTCCATGGCCTGGAAACTCCCCAGATCTTAATCCCATTGAGAACTTGTGGACAAACAAAAACCCACTAATTCTGACAAACTTCAAGAAGTGATTATGAAAGAATGGGTGCTATCAGTCAGGATTTGGCCCAGAAGTTGATTGAGAGCATGCCCAGTCGAATTGCAGAGGTCCTGAAAACGAAGGGCCAACACTGCAAATACTGACTCTTTGCATAAATGTCATGTAATTGTCGATAAAAGCCTTTGAAACGTACGAAGTGCTTGTAATTATATTTCAGTACATCACAGAAACAACTGAAACAAAGATCTAAAAGCAGTTTAGCAGCAAACTTTGTGAAAACTAATATTTGTGTCATTCTCAAAACTTTTGGCCACAACTGTACTGTAGATAGTGTCTGATGATTGTTTGGAGACTTTGTGACCCAAGATGCTATCATTTGTTGCAGTTCTTTAACAGTGAGCTATGGAGAATTTTTTATTTCTCTTACCATCCTCCTCACTGTGCGTGGAGGCAAAATAAACTTGCGTCCTCGTGTAACGAGATAAATGTTATAGAAATATAAATATCTAAGTAAATCCTGCGTTAATGTGATTGCGTGGTTGCGCTTCCTACTGGTTACACAGGGGGCGTTGTTTCCCACTGTGGTTGAGCAGTCTGCAGCAGAGCTATGGAGAACTGCCGTGGGTGGAGCTGTAACATTTTGTTGAACTTGCCGTTTGTCTCCTACTACTCTGTGTGCAGCCATCAAATAAATTGTGACATCACCCAAGTCTCGAGTGTGCGTGCTGATGAAAAGTGGGACAAACCGGGTCAGAGACAGGGAAAACCAAGAAGGTCACACTCATCCAGGCTTGTTTACTACTGTTCCAGTTTTTTAAAACTTCTTAATGATTCCTCTCACAGTAGATATGGGCAGGTTCAGGCGGGTGGCTATTTTCTTGTACCCGTTGCCTGACTTGCGAAGCTCGACACACATCTGCCTTACTTGAATGGTGTGTTCCTTCGTATTTCCCATTTGAAGAGTGAATAAGAGAAATGTCATGTTATAATTCATACCCCAGGGAAGCAGGAAGTGATAAATTACTAATTAAATGTTCCTAGATACTCTAGATACTCAACTTTGTAAACTACTGCAGAAATGACAGAAATACTTAAATTACAGTTATTTTCTAGGAATTGTGGAACAGGTTATTTTATGAAAAATAATTATTTGTTAATCAGGGATTTTTATTTCCCCTTAAAATTCACTTTACACACGTGGACAAAATTGTTGGTACCCTTCGGTCAATGAAAGAAAAACTCACAATGGTCACATAAATAACTTTAATCTGACAAAAGTAATAATTTAAAAAAAATTCTATGAATATTAACCAATGAAAGTCAGACATTGCTTTTCAACCATGCTTCAACAGAATTATTTAAAAAAAATAAACTCATGGAACAGGCCTGGACAAAAATGATGGTACCCCTAGAAAATACTTAAAATTATGTGACCAAAGGGACATGTTAATTCAAGGTGTGTCCACTAATTAGCACATGTGTCTACAATCTTGTAATCAGTCAGTGGGCCTATATATAGGGCTCCAGGTAGTCACTGTGTTGTTTGGTGACATGGTATGTACCACACTCAACATGGACCAGAGGAAGCGAAGGAAAGAGTTGTCTCAGGAGATTTGAAAGAAAATGATAGACAAGCATGTTAAAGGTAAAGGCTATAAGACCATTTCCAAGCAGCTAGATGTTCCTGTGACTACAGTTGCACATATTATTCAGAAATCTAAGATCCATGGGACTGTAGCCAACCTCCCTGGACATGGCCGCAGGAGGAAAATTGATGACAAATCAAAGAGACGGATAATTCGAATGGTAACAAAAGAGCCAAAGTGGACTACATGGGAGACGACCAAGGAGGACACCATTGTTGAAAACAAATCATAAAAAAGCCAGACTAGAATATGCCAAACTACATGTTGACAAGCCACAAAGCTTCTGGGAGAATGTCCTATGGACAGATGAGACAAAAATGGAACTTTTTGCCAAGGCACATCAGCTCTATGTTCACAAACGGAAAAATTAAGCATATCAAGAAAAGAACACTGTCCCTACTGTGAAACATGGAGGAGGCTCTGTTATGTTCTGGGGCTGCTTTGCTGCATCTGGCACAGGGTGTCTCGAATCTGTGCAGGGTACAATGAAATCTCAAGACTATCAAGGGATTCCAGAGAGAAATGAGCTGGCCAGTGTCAGAAAGCTGGGTCTCAGTCGCAGGTCATGGGTCTTGCAACAGGACAATGACCCAAAACACACAGCTAAAAACACCCAAGAATGGCTAAGAGGAAAACATTGGACTATTCTAAAGTGGCCTTCTATGAGCCCTGACCTCAATCCTATTAAGTATCTTTGGAAGGAGCTGAAACATGCTGTCTGGAAAAGGCACGCTTCAAACCAGAAACAACTGGAGCAGCTTGCTCATGAGGAGTGGGCCAAAATACCTGCAGAGAGGTGCGTTTGATTGCAGTGATTGCCTCAAAAGGTTGTGCAACAAACTATTAAGTTAGGGGTACCATCATTTTTGTCCAGGCCTGTTCCATGAGTTCATTTTTTTTTATAATTCCGTTGAAGCATGGTTGAAAAGCAATGTCTGACTTTCATTGGTTAACATTCATAGAATTCTTATTTATTACTACTTTTGTCGGATTAAAGTTATTTCTGTGACCATTGTGAGTTTTTCATTGACCGAAGGGTACCAACAATTTTGTCCACGTGTGTATATTCACGTAAAATGTTTCTCCAATTTTCAGTGTGACAATATGCTTCTGCAATAAAAACTGAATTCATTTTAAGGCTTTTAACACATCTTAACCAGGGGTGCCAATAATTACGGCCCAAGCACTATAAGGTGCACAGGACCCTCTTGTTTTCCTAAGGATTATTTTTTTTCCACCCTTTTGGACTTTTTGGGGGTCTTAACATGCTCGAAAACTCATGAAACTTGACAGACAGGTTGGAATCTGATGCCATCAGGATGCCTGAGAGTCTCGTGGTCCGGGGCCCCCACACAAGATTTTGCTGCATAGCTCATACACACTTTCATGTAGGCACACGAAACCCGGTACACATTTAACAGCTCATCGAGCCGAACAACTTTCGCACTGCATGTCCTGGGCTAAACTCAACAGGAGGCTCGTTATTTTGGCGTCGTTCGCAAAAATGCACCCGATGGATTTTGATATACTCCTCCTAGGGAAATTATACAATCGCTACCAAACCGGGCCGATTTGATCTAAAGACATTGAGGATGCAAAATTGCGGAGGGATTTTTGATATCTCAAATGGGTCAGCCGTGATAATGTCTTAAGCTTACACCGAAAAATGATTAATAACTTTCTGTGTGGCATTATATTGAGTGACATTATATTCAGTGACACCTTCTGTGACATCACGTTCAGTGACATCACATTCAGGAACATCATAGTGTGAGGCTTTTCTTCCAGCATCTGCGGCCTATTGTACACACATACACATCACAAATGTTAACACTCACACACACACACACACACACACACACACACACACACACACACACATCACTAATGTTAATACACACAGACTCACACACCATACACACAAACAAGCACAAAACACAAGCACATTTACTCGTCACACACAGACTGACACATCCACACGGCTCACACCTCTCTCCCTCACTCTCACACACACACTAACCCTCACACACTAACGTGCTCACACACACAGACGCATGCATGCTTGCACACAAACACACTCACACATCACACACATGCACACATACATACACCCATATTACAAATGTTTACACTCATGCACACAAACACCTCTCATGATGCACACACACCTCTCTCACACACACACACACCATACACACACACACACACACACACATTAGCCCTGTATAGTGTGTGATGTGTGCAGGTTGAGCAGTGCAACCGAGTGGCGATGGCTTTTTCGAGGTCTTAACACACTTGAATAACACAGGTTGTGCGGTGCGCCCGGGATGGCGATGGCACAGGGTGCTTGGGCTTGTCAGCGTTGCTTGCAACTATATTTAGAATTATAATAATTTTACATATTTTACAAGATTTACATATCACAACATTCGAATAGTTAACATTATGAGATACGTAGGAAATGAAATACATTTTTAAGACAATTTAAGGCAATTATTGAGCCACTTTGGGGTGTTTTGGAGGAGCGAAGTCAGGAAACGTTTTCCTCCACCAGCATTACGTCGTGACCTGGCCACTATTCTACAAGAAGAATGGCTTAAAATCCCTCTGGCCACTGTGCAGGACTTGTATCTGTCATTCCCAAGATGAATTGATGCTGTATTGGTTGCATTCTAATGAATTATTGTGGTCTAAAACCAGATGTTTCAGTTTCATTGTTCAACCCCTATGCACACACACACACACATACAGTTTTCTGGGAATTCTAAAGACCGGGTCAGTGGCCTTTCTTTGCCTGCTAGCCCTGTGTGAACGGGCTGGATTGATGAGAGAAAGGTATTTTACTCTTCAGGTCAAATAATCTTTCTCTCGTGTCCTATAAAACCAATTGTCTTAGCATTTTACACGAAAATAAATGCCATAATTTCATTTTTTTAATCATTTCACTCTACCTATCCCTGGTCATGATAACATTAATGGGTAAATCATTACTGATTAATTTAGTGTTTTCCAGAATTCTGCCATAGTGCCATATGACTGGATTTTTTCCAGGCATGCTCACAATCATGTGTCTATGTGTTACATAACCGAATGCTTTGTAATTTTTATACTCCACATAATTTGTAAAAGTATAATCCCTTCATTTAATTAGCAAAACAGCATAGACATGACGAGATCTGAGAGTACTCTGGCCTTGTTTTATCTTTTTATTATGATTTTTTTATCTTCATCTTTTCTCTCAATTCAGAACAATGGTTCGATTAAGCAGCACAGCTACGCTGTCATAGACATCCTGATCAAAACCTCTGTTAGATAACTGTTAATTTCTCCTGATTTTAATGTAAGCCTAATCAGTTCAGTTTGCATTTATATACCTTGGCCCGAGGTATCCGAGTAACAACCCCTAATTGAACATACTTGCATATGGCTTGTATGATGTGGGTCAGAGAGGAAGAAATACCAGCAATGATGTAGATGAACAACACCTGCTGCAAATAACTACAACTAAATATGTATGCGAATGGGTAGACATGATTTTTTGCATTTTTATATTGTATTTATTCATTTAGCAAACATTTTTAATCAAAGCCACTTCTCTGCACAAGAAATAATGTTTTTTTTTTTGTGTGACAAACAATCTATCACTCAATATAAAGTACACACAATTCACTCAAAAAATCCTTTCAGTCCTTGAATGCATACAACCTTGGTAGCCATCCATCAGCAATGTGACCAGAAAGGTCAAACCTGTTAATTGTCATTTGTTTGGCAATACAGCTTAACTTCAGTTGGAGCACTTAATACAGTCCATAGTCAAGTATTTCACATATAGTGTTTTGCATTCAAGTATTCACCCCCTTGAACCCCCTTACATTTTATAGAGTTATAGAATGGAATTGAAGTTGACTTGAAGTTGTGATTGAAAAAGTATTCCACTGCTGTGAAACTTGTAACATACTGTAATTCTGGTGGAGTCATTTAAGTCACATCAAATGTTGATTGAAGTCATGGGTGCATTTAAAGTGTAATATGAACCCAATATAAATACACCTTTTCATAGAATGCCCCAGAGACTCTACTTAAAGTTAATTTATTTAAATAAACAGAATAATGATGAGCAAGTAGCTATTAAAAGAAGTCTACAAAAAAGTATGCTAGGTACGCTTAAATTCTAGCATACCAAAGCATACTTAAGTGTACTTGCAGCCAGACTAATGACTAGTATACTTGAAGTTTGCTATTTTGGAAGAACTTATTTTGTACTATGTGCATTTAAGTTGTAATTATATTGTACAAAAGCACAATTTTGTGTGTATTAAGTATACTTTTGTGTTAAAGTGGAACAACTTTAAGTATACTTAGAACAATTAAAGTATATGGCTATGTATGTACTAACGTACATACCTGACAGTAATTAATGAAATTTAAGT
The DNA here is from genome assembly GCA_030347435.1 of Clarias fuscus. Taxonomy (NCBI): domain Eukaryota; kingdom Metazoa; phylum Chordata; class Actinopteri; order Siluriformes; family Clariidae; genus Clarias; species Clarias fuscus. The sequence continues at coordinate 16,736,299 of CM059226.1, forward strand.
ACATCTGTAATGTATTATAAGTACAGTGCAGCAATTTTCACTGCGTTACAAAGACATGAGTAATATACCATAAATATATTTTTATTGCATCAGGACCGTAGTGCTATACTTCTGGCCAATACCTAATACTAAAAAGTAGACTTTGTGGTTGCTGAAATATATTTTTATTATTTCGTACAATACAAACATTCTTCGATAATACTATATTGAAAAGTTATTACCAGTACAGTGGAACCTCGGATTGCGAGTAATGCGGTTTACGAGTTTACGCAAGACGAGCAAAGATTTTTAATACATTTTGACTTGAAAAACGAGCAAGTCTTGGTTTACAAGTGCCGAGTATCATGTATCACGCATGCGCTCTTGTTTTGACCAAGCGTCATGTGATCACAACAGAGCCAATGATTTCTCTCTCTTGGGCTGCGGAATTGTGGGAATCATCTACCCTGGTTGGTCGGTTCTTGTCTCTTACTGGTATAATCAACATCTCCCGCTCTGTTTCAGCGTGTCTCCTATGTGTGTGTGCGCGCGACACCAACACACACACACACACACACACACACACACACACACACACACACACACACACACACACTCTCTCTCTCTCTCTCACCTTTACACCCCGCTCCCCGGCTTCACACACACACTCTTTGCTTTACACACAGAAACTCTGCTCTGTCGCGATTCTTTTCAAAGGTAAAGTGCTGGTTCATTTGGTTTTTGTTTTTTACTTTACAGCAGCGATTCTGTTAGTATGCACTCACGCGAGTGTCATTAGAGAGATTTCTTTTTTAACGTTAAAAACAGTGTTTCCGTTGTGTGTGTGTGTTTGTTGTGAAACTTAAAAAGGGAGGTGGAGGGAGGGAGTAGGAGTTTTACTGTGTAAGACGAGGCGAGGGAAGGAGCTAATTCCACATAGACACACACAAATACACGGCACCTGTGCGCACAAACAAATTTATATATTGTATTTATTTTTTTGGGCTGTGGAACGAATAATTTGAGTTTTCATTATTTCCTGTGGGATTTGGTTTGGTTTACGAGTGTTTTGGAATACGAGCCCACTTTCGGAGCAAATTATGCTCGTAATCCAAAGCTCCACTGTACACTAAATGAGTTTAGGAGCATTTGCAAATGCTGAATGCATTTTCTACATTATAATTTTTTTTAAACACATTACATCAGAAATGATGAGGCAGATTTTATTTATGAGTGTAACAGATGCATTTTTTTTTTACAAAAGATTACAGAAGATTACAAAAAATTATAAAGTGATGATTTATTCTAGCTGTTACGCAGAGTCCCTGTGTCACACCTGTGCCACCTCAGTCCCGGGGGATAAGATCTGGCTCACTGGATTATTGAGCCGCCTCTTTGTCTGTTCACCGTTTGTCTCTCCCCTCAGGACTGAGCAGTGGCTGTAGAGCGGGGCTCACATCTTTAAGTGCCCAATGAGTTCAAGCCAAGGTCAAGATTAAGACTTTCTCACTCCTTCGAGTTTTCTGTTCCCGCCTGAAAGGCTTGCTGTGGTTCCAGGATTTTGTGACTCTGCGTGCCCCACCCACGACTCCAGCCAAGAGCCTCTCGTCCTTTGTTTTTGCCTTCTGTATGTTTGATATTGTGTTTAAACTTTTGTGAGAGAAAAGAAAAAAGTATAAACGCATCTGACTTGTTACCCTGCATCTGTGTCCGCATCATTGAGCAACCATGACAGATGAACAGACCTTCCAGGTCGCAGCAGGGACTCCCCTCCCAGAGGAAGACACACCTCTGCAGCAATATCTCGGGGGGCAACAACGAGAGATCGACAGCCTGTAAATGACCTCACCTTCAGTGTCAGTCAGCTCGTGTCAGCACGAGCTCCTTCTCCTCCTCCACCCAGCCGCGCCGCACCTTCACCACCACGCCCTGCACCTCTGGGGTGATACGCGGGAAATCCGGAGGGGTGTAAGCACTTTTTCCCGACATGTAAGCTGTACTTGGCAGAGTATCGCGACATGACGGAACAGCAACGGATCAGGTTCATCACGCAACAGCTCACTGGGCCGGCAATGGATTGGGCGACAGCTGTGTGGAGCACCGAAGGGAGAACCGCAGCTATGCCCGGTTCATCGAGGCCCTTCGCACGGTCTTTGATCATCCCGACCAAGGCAAGTCGGGAGAACAGCAATTGCTGCGGCTGCGGCAAGAAAATGCGACTGTCGCGGACTACGCCGTGAAGTTCCGGGTTTTAACCGCGGAGAGTGGATGGTGCGAAGCAAGCTTGCTAGCCAGGTTCCGTGATGGACTTCAGTAAGAGATTCAACTGGAACTAGCCTGTCGAGATACAGGCATGCCCCTGACTGAAGTTATTAACCTGGCGATCAAACTTGATCAGCACCTCCAGGGGCCAACGACGGCATCCTTCTTCGCAACAACAGGTAAAAAGGTCAGAGTTCAGCCGTAGCTACAAACTGCAACCAGAACTGCGCAAAGGGGGCCTCCCAGAGCCAATGGACATGGGCACATCCCATCTCTCGCCCAAAGAACGACAGCGGAGGGTGACTTCAGGGTTGTGTCTGTACTGTGGGGGGGAAATGCATCGCATCAGCAATTGCCCGCTGTTACACGTAACGCAGCACACACCACCCAGCACTCACCACCCTTTGTGTTTAAAAGCACAAATTTCATTTAATAATCACACCTTGTCTGTTTTTCCTCTTGTAGATTGCGGGTCGGCTGGCAACTTCATTTCATCTACTGTCGAAATGAATTACTGAATTAATGTCAGTGCCCATACGGTTAACTTTCCCCGGTCATACTGAGGAATTGAAATTTTTTGTTCTTCCTCAGTTAGATCAGTCCGTTGTGTTGGGTCTATCCTGGCTCAGCGTTCACAATCCCAATTTTGATTGGGCACAGTCACGCATATTATCCTGGTCTCCTAGATGCACCACATTATGTACACAGCCGGTATTGACGGTCCAAACCACGAACATCGAGAGTCCAAGTGCCCAAATATCAGTCACGGTATCATCCGAGTACTCACGGTTTAAGGATGTGTTTAGTGTTAGCACAGCTGCTTGACTTCCCCCTCACTGTCCGTGGAACTGCGCGATCGCGCTCTTGCCGGGGAAAACACTGCCTTGCTCACGCATTTATCCATTGTCCGTGGAGGAAACACGCTTCCATCTTCACTAAACTCGACCTCCGCAGTGCATATAACCTTGTTCGTATGCGCAAAAGCGATGAGTGGAAGACTGCATTTAGCACTACATCAGGACATTACCAATATAACGTAATGGCTTATGGATTGGTAAACACACCTGCGGTGTTTCAGGGGTTCATGAATGATGTGTTTCGAGATAGGTTTAACCATTTTGTTATAGTATACTTGGATGATATCCTAGTATACTCACGGTCATATGCTTGCGCAAACACGGGCTCTATGCGAAGGCGGAGAAATGCGAATTCCACAAACAGGAGATTGCATTTCTCGGCTATTGCATTGGGCCACAGGAGGTCGGGATGGAGACGACCAAGGTCTCGGCGGTGCAACAGTGGCCAGAACCCAAGTCAGTCAAGGCGCTACAGAGTTTTCTTGGGTTTACCTATTTCTATCGGCGATTTATTAGGAGCTTCAGTCTAGTGGCAGCACCACTCACCTCTCTATTAAAATGGAAACCGAAACGCCTGAATGAGTTTCCTCCTGAAGCACGCACAGCATTTCTGCATCTCAAAAGAGCTTTCACCACGGCGCCTCTTTTAACACTACCGGACCCAGAGAAGCCCTTTATTGTAGAGGTCGATGAGTCGGAGGTAGGAATAGAAGCGGTGCTGTCACAACGCCAGGTCCACCCAGAAAAACTACACCCATGCGCTTTTTATTTCGGAAACTAACACCTGCCGAACGCAACTATGATATCGGCAACCGAGAGCTGCTAGCAGTAAAGGCGGCATTAGAGGAGTGGCGGCATTGGCTGGAGGGAGCTAAACACCCATTCACGGTGCTCACAGACTATTGAAATCTGGAGTATATCCAGAAAGCTAAGAGACTTAACCCTCGGCAAGCCCGGTGGGCGCTGTTCTTTACGCGCTTCCATTTTAAAATCACGTATCGCCTCGGCTCAAAAAATGAAAAAGCTGATGCTTTGTCCCGGTATTATCCGACCCTGAAACAAATAACGAATTCGGAGACCATTTTGCCCTCGTCGCTCTTAGTAGCTCTGGTCATATGGGACCTCGAAGTGGAGATCGCGGTCCGATCGCCCGCCAAAAAACTCGAGTGTATTTTCCGGAGTCACTTCGTGAGAAAATAACGATAAATGCACACTCGATTTGTCCGCAGGTCATCCCGGCGTAGCTCGCATATACCAGCTTTTTTGAACGACGGTTCTGGTGGCCTAGGATAACCGTGAGAACAGTGGTTTCGTCTTGTACGGCGTGCGCAACGACCAAAAATCCTCGTAGCCAGCCCGCCTGAAAATTAATGCCCCTGCCAACACCGAACAGACCGTGGTCACACATTGCTGTAGACTTTGTAATGGATCTGCCAGTGTACAGGACAGTTTTGGTGGTGGTAGACCGATTTTCCAAGTGATGTCGTTTCATCTCGTTTAGCTCTCTCCCATCAGCCCTTCAGGTGGCAGAAAGCTTATTCGAAAATGTGTTTCATTACTATGGTATCCCGGAGGATATTCTTTCAGATCGTGGTGTTACTGTTACTGCCTCACATCGGGTTATCATCGGGCTATCATCCTGAATGGACAGGCAGAGCGGACTGTTCAAGATCTCGGGAGATACCTCCGTGCATACTGTAGTAGTCGACAACACGAATGGGCAGACTGCATAATCTGGGCGGAATATGCACAAAATTCGTTATGTCACTCCTGCAACTGGCCTGACGCCGTTTCAGTGTGTGCTTTGGCACCAGCCACCGCTCTGTCCCTGGGATGCCATGCCCACCGATGTCCCCTTGGTGGACCAGTGGTTTAAGAGAGCCGAGACAGTATGGGAGAATGCGCACACCAAGATCTTCCAAGCAGTCCGTCATTTAAAAAAATATGCCGATAGACGAAAGTCCTCCGCTCCAGGTAGGTGATTGAGTATGGCTCTCGACACGGGACCTTCACCTCAGTCTCCCTTGCCATTAGCTCACACCCAGATACATTGGTCCCTTTCCCATCCTTGCTCAAATATATCCTGTATCGTTTAAGTTACAGCTCCCCACTCATATTCGCTGTCTTTTTTCTCAGGCCGGTGATCCGGGGGCCACTAGACAAAGGCACAGCAGAGCCTTCGCTCCCTGGGGCTGTGGAAATAGAGGGCACCCCCCCCCCCCCCCCGTTTAGAGTGAAAGAACTACTAGTCTCCTGGAGGAGAGGGGGTTCCCTCCAATATCTAGTGGATTGGGAAGGGTATGGCGCACGGAGGAGCGAAGCTGGGTCACGGACTGAGACATCTTGAGGCACGAGCTCATAAATGAATTCCACCGAGTACGGCCGGATCGCCCGGCACCGCGACTCCCGGGCCGCCCCGCCCGCCGGCAATCCCATCAGTTTGGCGGGTCCCGACTCCGTACTGTCACACCTGTGCCACCTCAGTCCCGGGGGATAAGATCTGGCTCACCGGCTTACTGAGCCGCCTCTTTGTCTCCCCCTGGTGTGTCTACGTGTGTATGTGTTTCACTATTATCACTAAATCAAGTTCACCTGTGTCTTCCCCGAGTGTCTCTCTATTTATACCAGCCAGTCCCATAGCCCTTTGTCTGTTCACTGTTTGTCTCAGTAATGTTGTGTGCTCGTGCCGTACAGGTTTCATTATCTCCCCCCTCAGGACTGAGCAGTGGCTGTAGAGCGGGGCTCGCATCTTTAAGTTCCCGACGAGTTCAAGCCAAGGTTAAGATTAAGACTCTCTCACTCCTTAGAGTTTTCTGTCCCCGCCTGAAAGGCTTGCTGTGTTTCCAGGATTTTGTGACTCTGCATGCCCCGCCTGCGGCTCCAGCCAAGAGCCTCTCGTCCTTTGTTTTTGCATTTTTGTTTGATATTGTGTTTAAACTTTTGTAAGAGAAAAGAAATAAGAATAAACGCATCTGAGTTGTTACCCTGCATCTGCGTCCCCATCATTGAACAACCATGACACCTTGAGACTCCATGAGAGCTACGGAGCATTATACCAGAAGTGAAGTATATAAGATTTTGCAGTTACAATTTAAACTATGCTTACTATAAATACTTAATTTCAAACTACCTAACAAAAACCATAAAATATACCGTATGTCAATGAAAATAGAATAATAAATGATAAGAACTAACATACGCAATGATACAGCTTCCAGCCATGAATTTAAACAAGGAGAATAGATCCAGAAACAGAATGTGCCCACCTCTAGTTTCTGATTGACTGGTATTGCCCTGACTTTAGTTTCTGGTTGGCTGAAATTGTAGCAGAATTGCACTAACTGGACTAATTCCCCCCATTTAAAAACAATAAAAATAAATCTTATCCCCTACTGTGTTTGACTGATGGCACTTAGTTAGTAACCTAGTAAATATCTATTCACTAACTTAAACTTCAAAGCACTTATTGTAAGTTGTTCTGGATAAGAGTGTCTGCTAACTGCCTAAATGTAAATATGAGCATCAATAAGTACATTTAAATTGACCAGAAAATATACTGAGACTACTATGCATGAAAATTTGTATTCTAATGTATACTTTCTGTACATTTTTACAATCATTATTTCAAGCATATCATTTAAAAAAAGTACCAAAAATACATTGAAAAAGTTTAAATAAGTGTGCTTTGGAAATTACACTGATCTTTCACTTAAAGTATATTTTTCTAGAACAGATTTTTGGAAGGTGTACTATAATACAATTATTTTGAAGTATGCTTAAAGTTTAATTAAAAAAATTGGTAACAGCATTGTATTAGTACACTTTATATACGTTTTTGTTAGTATATTTGCAATTTACTATAGAACCACATCCCAACCCAACACTCCACAAAAGTGGGCTGGAAGAAGGTAAAAAATAATAATAATTTTGTTTTACAAAAGGTATGTTCAAAATTGCAAAAGTGTTTTCTGCTCCCAATAGACTAACAGGTTGGATCTTTTACATGTTGGAAACCCAACATTGGTCATCATGCTGAGAACACTATAAGCACAGTGAAGCATGGTGGTAGCATGCGATAGGGGATGCTGTTCATGAGAAGTGAATGGGAAACAGTTCAGGGTTGAGGACAAAATGCAGAAAAAAAACAGGCCTCAGGTTGGGATGGGGTTCATCTTCCTATAACTGGACTCACCCAAATCCATTCTGGGGTGCCTCAAACCAAAAACTTAAATGTGTTGGAATGACGCAGTTAAACCCCAGACCTCAATCCAGGTGACATTCCATAAATATGCTATAGGAAACTATAATTTAATTTAAGGCTAATTTTAAAAGCACACTTACTTGTACATTGTTGTTAAACTTATTTTTGACATACTAGCAAAATATGCTCAAAATAATCACTGTATCAATGTACAGAAAAAATACATTAGAATACACATTTTTAATATACTCTAGTATACTTATTTCAGTGCTTTACCACTCATGTGAATACTCAAACTCGTGTTTATCCACTGAAACTCACTTTTGTTCACACTGCATTGTATTCAAACTCTCACTTGCTTGCGCTCAACATCGCTTGCTACACTAGCGTTAAAACTCATTCCAACAATTCAAGCCAAACAGACACTAGAGGAGAGTCAATTCTAGCCAGTCAGAAACTGGAGGAGGGCACACTCTGACTGCCTGTTTCATGTTTTTTGTTATGTAGTTGTCATGCACACTCGTAACATGACCGGCACTGGGACCCGGAAGTAGGACGGTCGTGAACCAGGAAGCATAAAAGGAGACAAAATGGCGCTTCACATTGCTCAGTCATTGAGTTCGCCCATGCCTTTGCCGACGCTTCGCCAACTATTCTGTGAGTACTCACCGATTCGGGTTGCTTCTTTGATTGAGTGTGTGTTGCTAGAACGCGGGTTTATTTGTGTAGATCCTTGCTCTTTGCGTGAGAGAGTTCTTAGACCAAACGCGTGGTTATTCTGCCTACTTGCGCTACTTCCGTGTTTGGGTTTACCATCCACGCTACACGGGCTAACTGCTAAGGCTGTTGTGTCTATCCTCCGGTTGCTCGTGACAGAATGACTGAGCCTAAAGCAGTAAACCCAGCGGAGTTTGCTCGCCTCTGCAATGTGGTTGACCAGCATGCTGAGCTGATCAATAAGCTCCATGGTGAAGTCGTGTCTCTCCAAAAGGACCTCCAAGACGTCGCGGTTTTGCGCCGCGAGGTGGCGGAGCTATGGCAGGAGAACGCGACCCTCCGCGGGGCGGCTGCTCAGTCGGCTGTTGCCACGCCCGTCGCAGCGGCTGCGGCGCCGTCCCCCCCCCCCCTTTCTCTGATGTTTTCATACCCCTGCTGGATAAACGGGATGGTACTGATGGGAAGTGCAGTGTCTTTCTAACTGCGTTGGATCTTGTGTTTGAGTTCAATTCCACCAGGTACTCCACAGACCGACTGCGCGTTGTGCTTCTCGTCTCGTTGCTATCCGGGCAGGCAGCTGAATGGGCCACGGCGATTCTCAGATCAGACTCGGACACGGCCTACTCGTATGGAGAGTTCACCCACCAACTAAAATTGACTTTCGAACATCCTGCTGCTGAGGTGACCGACAGCAAACTGTACCATCTGCGGCAGGGTGGGTCGTCCGTGAGCTGCTACACCGCGGATTTCCGTACCCTCGCTGTGCAGACCACCTGGGGGGACGCCGCCCTCCGAACGGCCTACTACGAGGGACTGGCTTCACGCATCAAGGACGAGCTCGCCGGACAAGAGCTTCCGACCACGCTGGAGGGATTGATTCAACTCGCCCTCCGGATTGACCAGCGCCTGCTCTCCCGTCCGAGGCCAGCCCCCCGCACCCTGCCGCCCATCACGCCATCCTTCTCACATGCCACGCCTCGACCACCAGCTTTCACGACCACCGCTATGACCCCCGCCAGATCTCCACCTCCCGCCGTGGTTGACACAGGAGCCGGGGAACCCATGCAATTAGGACGCGCCTTCTTGAATCCCGCAGAGCGAGAACGACGTTTCAGGGAGGGACTCAGCGGGCCCAGCGCTCCTGGGCCCGCTACCTCATTTGGGCAGAACTATCACACAACCTCCACGTCTCCTCCGCCACGAAGTTGAGCCCATTTGAGGTATGCCAGGGTTTCCAACCTCCGATGTTCGAACATCAAGAACCGAAGGTTGAAGTACCCTCGGCCCAACAGTTGGTCCGAAGGTGTCGACAGTCCTGGATTCAAGCCAAGGAGGCCATCCAGCGTGCCAACATCCGCTACACCTTACAACATCGCCATCGACACCCTCCGGGACGATTGTACCATGCAGGTGACAAGGTATGGCTGTCCACACAAAACCTATACCTCTACACGGAATCCAAAAAACTCTCACCCAGATTCATTGGCCCGTATCGTATCACCCTCCGTGTCAATCCTGTCACCTACCGGCTCCAGCTGCCTGCAGCGCTCCGGATCCACCCGGTATTCCACATCTCACAACTCAAAACCTTCATAACATCACCCATGGTTCCACCCACCCACCTTGCTCCTCCTCCCCGTATCCTTGAGGGTGGTCCTCCCTACACCGTTCGCCGGATCCTTGATTCAAGTCCTCGGGGCAGAGGGCTCCAGTACCTGGTCGATTGAGAAGGTTACGGTCCCGAGGAGCGATCTTGGATTCCGGCTCGGTTCGTCCTAGACCCCGAACTCATCCGGGATTACCGTCGTCGGGTATCCTCCACCCCAGGACCGTCGAGAGTCGGTCCTGAACAGGGGGGTACTGTCATGCACACTCGTAACACGACCGGCACTAGGACCCGGAAGTAGGACGGTCGTGAACCAGGAAGCATAAAAGGAGACAAAATGGCGCTTCACATTGCTCAGTCATTGAGTTCGCCCATGCCTTTGCCGACGCTTCGCCAACTATTCTGTAAGTACTCACCGATTCGGGTTGCTTCTTTGATTGAGTGTGTGTTGCTAGAACACGGGTTTGTGTAGATCCTTGCTCTTTGCGTAAGAGTTCTTAGACTAAACGCATGGTTATCCTGCCTACTCGCGCTACTTCCGCGTTTGGGTTTACCATCCACGCTACACGGGCTAACTGCTAAGGCTGTTGTGTCTATCCTCCGGTTGCTCGAGACAGTAGTTTGAAATTTGAAAGTTTGAAAAGGACATAGGTTAAACAAAAGAATGTATTTGTCAAATGTGTTTTTGCTAAATCTTACGTACTTTGCTTCTAGTACAATGCTACATTGCTTTTTTCATGTTGTGTAACAGCTAGAATCAATGCACCAGGTTTAAACTAATATAGTATCCTCCAATAATAATGCCTGTCTATTCAGACATTTTATATTTTGTGTCTGTTTGTTAGACAACCTGAAGTTTTGTTGAAGACGCAAACTATATAGTACACTTAATACACTTCAATTGGTCTTTTTATAACATAAATATACAGTACTAAGTAGTGGGCGGCACAGTGGTGTAGAAGTTAGTGCTGTTGCCTTGCACCTCCAGGGTCCAGGTTCGATCCCCACTGTGTGCATGGAGTTTGCATTTTCTCCTCGTGCATGGTGGGTTCCTTCCGGGTACTCCAGTTTTCTCCCACAATGCAAAGACCTGCAGGTTAGGCTAATTGGTGTTCCCAAGTTGCCCACAGTGTGTGAATGAGTGTGTGAGTGACTGTGTTGGTGTGTGTGTGCCCTGCGATGAATTGGCACCCTGTGTCCCCTGCCTCATGCCTGGGATAGGCTCCAGGCCCCCCGCGACCTTGAATATAGGATAAAGGGGTATACACAAGTTATATATTAAATACAAAATATGTTGCTCCGAAATAGCAAACTTCAAATATACTAAGTATTCATCTGATTGCAAGCACACCTAAGAATGGATTTATACTTAGCATACTTTTTTCACCTCTGTATTGAAAAAGTTAAAGGATAAGTTATGATCTCACCAGTGGACTTGGTAAAAAATAGCAATCAGTACAGGTGTATGTGATGTTGAAAACATGGGTGAAGGCAAGCACATTTCTGTATTAAGTGCATTATTATAAATCTCATTAGATGTGTTGCAAATAACATGAACATATTGGAGTTCTGCTCTGTTTCTATTTCACTCACACTTTGAGGATTACAGCAGGGGAAATAGCAGTACAGCAAATGCAAATATGTAAATAGCCTAAAGTTCAACTCTATTTTGTTGGTCTCTAGAGTGGTAAATATTTAATCAGATTTGTTAATGTTGCATGAAATGTTTCAATTATTTATCTGGTCATTAATCAGTGCCCTGTACCAGCCTGGCTCTTGTTGCCCCTGAAATTAATACTGCTATTCTAAGGCAAGCCATAATTATTTAGTAATTGGGTTTTTGGAAATCTATGGATGTAGACTATTCTATAGCATTTACATGGGTGAGGCATGATGGACCAAGCTGTGAAAAAGATTTATATAGTGTATTCCTAATTTTATATGTACATTTTAATTATTTGTTATTAATAAATGGAATGGCTAGATGACGGGGTCAGAACAACTCCAAAATTGCAGTGGTCAGGACCTACCAAAAGTGGCCCAACAAAGTCAAACTGGTGAACCTCTTGAGCTGGAAAATATATAGAGCACTGAAACAGACAACCCTTGCACTCAATCGACTTTTCAGAGTACAGAGGACAAAGTGGCTTTAAGCTGTAAAGCAATCTGCTGGCATGTCTGTTCCAGCTCCTGATAGACTATGTGGGTGTATTGCCTCTGGTTTTCTAGAACGTATTTCAGTTTGATGACTTTGTCTGTGTTCATGGTGAAGTCTAATAATCTTGATCTCATAAATGGTTTTAAAAAGAATGCAGTAGCAGTTTAATCAGTTTTTAAACAGGCAAATTGGAAGACATCACGCTATGCATGTGTGTATAACTGAGTCCAGTTGTTGCTAATCAGAAGTCAGATGATTTGCAGCATATGCACTGTAGTAAGAGTTGTACTACTACACACGTGGACAAAATTGTTGGTACCCTTCGGTCAATGAAAGAAAAACCCACAATGGTCACAGAAATAACTTTAACCTGACAAAAGTAATAATAAATAAGAATTCTATGAATGTTAACCAATGAAAGTCAGACACTGCTTTTCAACCATGCTTCAATGGAATTATAAAAAAAAAATGAACTCATGGAACAGGCCTGGCCAAAAATGATGGTACCCCTAACTTAATAGTTTGTTGCACAACCTTTTGAGGCAATCACTGCAATCAAACGATTCCTGTAACTGTCAATGAGACTTCTGCACCTCTCTCCAGGTATTTTGGCCCACTCCTCATGAGCAAGCTCCTCCAGTTGTTTCCGGTTTGAAGGGTGCCTTTTCCAGACAGCATGTTTCAGCTCCTTCCAAAGATGCTCAATAGGATTGAGGTCAGGGCTCATAGAAGGCCACTTTAGAATAGTCCAATGTTTTCCTCTTAGCCATTCTTGGGTGTTTTTAGCTCTGTGTTTTGGGTCATTGTCCTGTTGCAAGACCCATGACCTGCGACTGAGACCCAGCTTTCTGACACTGGCCAGAACATTTCTCTCTAGAATCCCTTGATAGTCTTGAGATTTCAGTGTACTCTGCACAGATTCAAGACACCCTGTGCCAGATGCAGCAAAGCAGCCCCAGAACATAACAGAGCCTCCTCCCTGTTTCACAGTAGGGACAGTGTGCTTTTCTTGATATGCTTCATTTTTCCATCTATGAACATAGAGCTGATGTACCTTGGCAAAAAGTTCAATTTTTGTCTCATCTGTCCATAGGACATTCTCCCAGAAGCTTTGTGACTTGTCAACATGTAGTGTGGCATATTCCAGTCTGGCTTTTTTATGATTTGTTTTCAACAATGGTGTCCTCCTTGGTCGTCTCCCATGTAGTCCACTTTGGCTCTTTTGTTACCATTCGAATTATCCGTCTCTTTGATTTGTCATCAATTTTCCTCCTGCGGCCATGTCCAGGGAGGTTGGCTACAGTCCCATGGATCTTAAATTTCTGAATAATATGTGCAACTGTAGTCACAGGAACATCTAGCTGCTTGGAAATGGTCTTATAGCCTTTATCTTTAACATGCTTGTCTATAATTTTCTTTCGAATCTCCCGAGACAACTCTTTCCTTAGCTTCCTCTGGTCCATGTTGAGTATGGTACATACCATGTCACCAAACAACACAGTGACTACCTGGAGCCCTATATATAGGCCCACTGACTGATTACAAGATTGTAGTGGACACACCTTGAATTAACATGTCCATTTGGTCACATTATTTTCAGTATTTTCTAGGGGTACCATCGTTGCCAGCCTGTTCCATGAGTTTATTTTTTAAAATAATTCTGTCGAAGCATGGGTGAAAAGCAATGTCTGACTTTCATTGGTTAACATTCATAGAATTTTTTTTAATTATTACTTTTTCAGGTTAAAGTTATTTATGTGACCATTGTGAGTTTTTCTTTCATTGACCGAAGGGTACCAACAATTTTGTCCACGTGTGTATGTGACCACATTCCAGGCACTGTTAAGTCATATGCATTCAGAGTGAGAGAGATCTTGACAATGTTCATGCCACATTTAATGCATTCATGTAATCATTGTTAGTTAACATTCATGAATGTGCAGGATGCTTGAAACTTACTAGTGTGGAAATAGAGAATGCAAACAGCAAAAAAAAAAAATGCTGATAGTGGAAGCGACACTTGGTAATCATAGGTAGTATATTAAGATATTCTAAATGTAGAAGTCCATATTCTTGTATTAGTATTGGTCATTAAAGGCTTTTGTTTATTATTTATTAATTTCATTTATAAAAGCCATGGTCACAATCATACCCACTGGCATGAACAGACACTGTTCAGGGTGCAGAAGCACTATGATTCAGCAACACAGTTTTGGACCATGCTGAATACCCCAGTAAAAAAAATACTAGTGTATTTAGTGTATTACAAATATATTGAAATCTTCGATAGTACATTGCAAATATGCTAACACAAAATATTACCATTAATATATAAAACATATACAGTGGTTAGTCAAGGGGAATGTCTATTACTGCCGCGCTCTCTGTCGTGGCAAAAAGGCAATGGCCAAAATGAATCAGTCGCATTTTGTGTCATTCATGAAACAACCGCCAAGTGGCACAAAATGACATTTTCATTCGATGCAGTTTTAAAATATGATTTACGCTGAACACAAACCACAAAAAAGCATGGTGGTAATAACCATAATAATAATAATAGTAATAATAATGCTTTTTTTGCTGTTTGTGTCCAACATTGAATAATTATTTGACCACGAATGGCTGAAATAAAGCTGGTCACATCGTGCGCTGCTTTCATTTTTTAAAATTCAGTGTTTATTCAGTAAGTATACTGTATATTTGTGATATTTGTGCTTTGTTGTTTTTCTGGGGTACTGATTTTACATTTTGTTTTATGATAGAATTATTTATGATAGATGAATATTATGACAGAAACAAAGCTGCGCATATCAGCAGTGAGATAAAAAGTGCAAAGTGAAAGCGTGTACCAAAAACAGCAGTTACATTTCATTCATAAAATTCTCTGATTACAAACAACTTATGTCTGTGAATGGCTGAAATGTGGTTGTGAATACGCTTTTTTAGTGAATGTCAAATGTTCCCTGTCAACTCGCGGCGCGCGTGTGCACTCTTTCACTTTGCGGAATTTTGATCAAAAGGCAGATGAACACGCGCCATTCATCCCCAGAAATACAACAAACACAAATTAAATTTATACTCGGTAAATAAGCACTGTGCAAAACACACGCCGATGTGAGCCGCGTTCAGTCATAATATATTAACATATTTTTGCTGTGTAGTGGACCGCGCACAGCCTCTCGCAGGCAAGCTTTCCTCTGAATATGCCATTTTAACGGGGGTGGGGCTAAGAAAGTGAAGTGAAGGGGCTATGATAATGTTATCACATCTTTTCCGCAACAGTGTATGCGCCAATAATTCACGTTTCATACGAATTACATAATCTGCAATTTGTTTTTCCATTAGTTTATATAAAAGCAGACATTTCGCTTTCTATAAGTATATATTTTTCACGTCTGTGAGGCAAGCATTGTCAGGGATAACCCCTAGAGGGCGCCAAAGCGCCCTGTGACTTTGTTGTAGTTTAGTTTCGTTTTACTTCATTTCATGTCATGCAGCTCGGTCAGGTGACATGGGCGCTCACCTGAACCGAGTTAGTTATTAGTTTCTTTATAAATAGGTTGTTTTGAGTTTAGTTAATTGTCTTGCATCTGTTGATCTAACCCCGTAAATGTCTGTAAGTTTAGTTTGTGTCTCCCGTTTCCTCTATACGTGTTTTAGTTTTTCATATAAAGTATATTTGTTTCGTTAATTTCCCTGTTTTTGTGTTCAATAAATACATCGTTCCTTTAACACCTGGACCTCTGCAATTATGCCTCGCACAAAGATTCATGACAGAATGCAAGACCATAACAGAGGCATAGCAGAGGAGCCCTTCCCCCGGGAGATTCTTTTGGGGGGGGCAACGATGTATGCGTTGTGGGGAGCCGGCGCGGAAGGCAGCCGGATAACCAAGCGGCGTTGCGGCAAAAGGAGAAGGAGATCGGGCAGGAAGACGCAGGTCAAGGAGGAGCTGCGGAGAGAGCAGCCAAACTTCGGAAATGACTCAGCTTGGGGCGATGGGAGTCCCCGCACCGCAGGAGGGTAAAGACCAGGAGGTCTATGTCTGGCGGGGACTTGGGCGCAGAGGCGCCCCACACCGAGCGTCAAGGGAGAACGGACAGCGAGTGGTATGTGCAGCAGGGAGCATCCTCCCAGCATGACTGGAGCAGCTTTGGGCGGTGCGCGAAAAGGAATGAAGGGCGCATTCGTGACCTGCAGGAGCAGGTGGCCACGCTCCAGGGGCTGCTAGCACAGGTCCGCTTCCGAGAAGGCTCAGACCTGCCCGCTCCTCCGATCTGTGACAGCGACGACGACAGAGAGCTTTTCTACATGCCGATCAGCGATGACAACGGCGAGCTCTTCTATATGTTGTATAGCGTCGATGATGAAGACGGCGAGCTCCTCTTTCTGCCGTTGTCATGCTTCGAGGAAGACAGCGAGCTGCCGCCGCTGCACCGCGCCTGCCGAGCACAGCGAGCTGCCGCCGCTGCACCGCGCCGCCGAGCACAGCGAGCTGCCGCCGCTGCACCGCACCGCCGAGCACAGCGAGCTGCCGCCGCTGCACCAGCACCGCCGAACACAGCGAGCTGCCTCCGCTGCACCGCGCCAAAGAGGAGGGCGAGCTGCCGCCGCTGCACAGTGCTTTCGAGGACGGCGAGCTGCCGCCGCTGCACCGCGCTGCCGAGCACGGCGAGCTGCCGCCACTGCACAGTGCCTTCGAGGATGGCGAGGCGCCGCCGCTGCACTGTGCCTTCGAGGACGATGAGCTGCACCGCTGCCCGGCGCCTTCGAGGTCAGCGAGCATCCTCTTCCTCCGCAGCCGCCTTCATGTGCCACCGAGGTCAGCGAGCATCCTCTTCCTCCGCAGCCGCCTTATTGCGCCAACGAGGATAGCGAGCTTCCTCTTCCTCTGCCGCCGCCTTCATGCGCCACCGAGGATAGCGAGCTTCCTCTTCCTCCGCCTTCATGCGCCGCCGAGGATAGCGAGCTTCCTCTTCCACCGCCGCCGTCATGCGCCGCCGAGGACAGCGAGCTTCCTCTTCCTCCGCCGCCGCCGTCGTGCGCCGCAGAGGACAGCGAGCTTCCTCTTCCTCCGCCGCCGCCTTCATGCGCCGCCGAGGATAGCGAGCTGCTTCCTCTTCCTCCGCCGCCGCCGTCATGAGCCATCGAGGACAGCGAGCTTCCTCTTCCTCCGCTGCCGCCTTCATGCGCCACCGAGGATAGCGAGCTTCCTCTTCCTCCGCCTTCATGCGCCAACGAGGATAGCGAGCTTCCTCTTCCTCTGCCGCCGCCTTCATGCGCCACCGAGGATAGCGAGCTTCCTCTTCCTCCGCCTTCATGCGCCGCCGAGGATAACGAGCTTCCTCTTCCACCGCCGCCGTCATGCGCCGCCGAGGACAGCGAGCTTCCTCTTCCTCCGCCGCCGCCGTCGTGCGCCGCAGAGGACAGCGAGCTTCCTCTTCCTCCGCCGCCTTCATGCGCCGCCGAGGATAGCGAGCTGCTTCCTCTTCCTCCGCCGCCGCCGTCATGAGCCATCGAGGACAGCGAGCTTCCTCTTCCTCCGCTGCCGCCTTCATGCGCCACCGAGGATAGCGAGCTTCCTCTTCCTCCGCCTTCATGCGCCGCCGAGGATAGCGAGCTTCCTCTTCCTCCGCCGCCGTCATGCGCCGCCGAGGACAGCGAGCTTCCTCCGCCGCCGCCGTGCGCCTATGAGGAGAACGAGCTTCCTCTTCCTCCGCCGCCGCCTTCGTGCGCCGCCGAGGACAGCGAGCTTCCTCTTCCTCCGCCGCCACCATTGTGCGCCGCCGAGGACAGCGAGCTTCCTCTTCCTCCGCCGCCGTCTTCATGCGCCGCCGAGGATAGCGAGCTGCTTCCTCTTCCTCCGCCGCCGCCGTCATGAGCCATCGAGGACAGCGAGCTTCCTCTTCCTCCGCTGCCGCCTTCATGCGCCACCGAGGACAGCGAGCTTCCTCTTCCTCCGCTGACGCCTCCATGCGCCGTTGAGGACAGCGGGCTTCCTCTGCCTTCGCCGCCCTGCACCAGAAAGGACGGCGCTCATCCTCCGCCTCCGCCGCCCTATTGCAACGGGGGCATCAGGCCATCGGGCCCGCCGGAGATAGGTGCCAGCCTCTGGGTGAGAGGGGCGGACATTGGACCCTGGGGGGATGCCCTGGACCTCCTGTGGCACCCCGGAGTTGCGCCCTTTGAGGGGGGGTTATGTCAGGAATAACCCCTAGAGGGCGCCAAAGCGCCCTGTGACTTTGTTAGTTTTGTTTTACTTCATTTCCCGTCATGCAGCTCACAAATCATAACGTTTTGTCAAGTCTTATAAAGTCTACATATCTTATACAGTTTTATTATATAGTTTTTGCACATTAATCTGACAGACCTGTGGCACACCCACTTTTTCTGATGCATACCCAAGTTTTCTTTTTTACTTACACATGATAAAATCTAAAGGCTCACTGTGTATGTTTACTTTGCTTAAATTCGATCCTAATAAGTTTACAATGTTTACGTCTATAGTTATATAGCGCCACTCAGCGGTAAAAGCCAGCAAACGTACAAACCCCAAATGGTGCTGCCGTGAGGCACAGCGATAAAACTAGAATACCGCTTGAGTACCATCTGTACTAACATTATGCTTTTGCCAAATTTTGAATTAAACATACTTCAAAATAACTGTATCATAGTACACTTTCCAAAATATATATTTCATATTTCATTGTGTGTGAATCAAAATGATAAAATTGTCCCTGATGAGCAAGGCAAGGGCGACGGTGACAAGGAAAAACCCCCTGAGATGGTAATAGGAAGAAACCTTGAGAGGAACGAGACTCAACAGGAAACCCATCCTCATTTGAGTGAAAACGGATGGCAGGGATTGATCAGCATAATACTGTGCAAGACTGGAAGTTCAGTATAACAGGAGCTGTGTTTAAATTAAATGGAGTCCAGTTTGTTCCTGGAGGCTCAGGTAGACTGTAGGAAATTCCAGTCCTGAACTATCCAGCGACTGAAGTCACAGGTCCCCAGAGAACAGTTATCTGCTTCAGTCGAGGACAGCACAGTCTCCGTGGAAAAGTGGAACCATCCCAGCCACCACACGCATCCCAGGCAGACCACACGGGCCATCCATGTGACGAGATCTCCAACCAGAAACAATCAAATGAGAGTGGGGAAGACAGCATTTAAACATACTAGTTCACCATAATACTCTACATCCATGAGTCCCCCAGATCTGCTCCTTTATCTAAGGCTAATCTATTCACAAAAATGCTTGGCTAAATAAATAGGTTTTTAGCCTAGACTTAAACTCGAACATTAATAGAAAGACTATTCCATAATTGAGGCTTTGTAAGAAAAATATCTGCCCCTATCTGCTGTAGTTTTAATAATATGTGGTACTGACAAGCAGCCTGCATCCTTTGATCAAAGTAGGTGTAGCAGATCGTAAGACACTAGCAGTTCACTCAGATACTCCGGCGCAAGACCATTTAATGCTTTATACATCAAAAGTAGTATCTTAAAATCGATGCAAAATTTCACAGGGAGTCAATGCAGTGTAGATAAGATAGGGGTAATGTTCTTGTATCTTCAGGTCCTAGTGAGGACTCTCGTTGCTGCATTCTGTACTAACTAAAGCTTGTTTATACACCTAGTTGAACAACCAGACAGTAAGGCATTACAATAGTCCAACCTAGAGGTGATAAAAGCATGAACTAGTTTTTCTGCATCATTTAGTGACAATATATTTCTTATCTTGGCAATATTTCTAAGGTGAAAGGTAATATTATCTACATGTGCTTCAAATGAAAGACTGGAATCTATAATCACACCAAGGTCTTTTACTGTTGCATTTGATGGAACAGAAAGGCCATCTAAAGTTACAGTTGGATCAGAAAGCTTACTTCTAGCTGCTTGTGGTCGTATGACTAGAATTTCTGTCTTATCAGGATTAAGAAGAAGAAAATTAATTAACTTCCAATCTCTTATGTCCTGCACACATTGCTCAATTTTAGTAAACTGTTTTTTTTCTCATCTGGTTTTGCTGAGATGTATAATTGTGTGTCATCAGCATAACAATGAAAACTAATACCATGTTTACGAATTATGTTGCCCAGAGGAAGCATGTCAAGGGAAAAAGCAGTGGGCCTAAAACTGAACCCTGTGGAACACCAAACTCCACTTGAGAACATGAGGAATGGTCACCATCAAAAACTACAAACTGATAACTATCAGTCAAATAGGATCTGAGCCACAAGAGAGCCGTTCCCTTAATTCCTACTACATTTTCTAATCTGTGAAGGAGAATACTATGAT
The DNA here is from genome assembly GCA_030347435.1 of Clarias fuscus. Classification (NCBI taxonomy): domain Eukaryota; kingdom Metazoa; phylum Chordata; class Actinopteri; order Siluriformes; family Clariidae; genus Clarias; species Clarias fuscus. The sequence continues at coordinate 16,756,383 of CM059226.1, forward strand.
CAATGGTGTCAAAAGCTGCATCGAGGTCCAGTAACACAAGTATAGTGATACAACCCTGATCAGAGACCAATAGCAGGCCATTTACTACTTTAATAAGTGCTGTCTCTGTGCTGTGATGAGGCCTAAATCCTGACTGATACACTTTGTTTATGCTATTTCTATGTAGATGTGAACATAGCTGCTGTGATACTACCTTTTCCAGAATCTTGGAGATAAAGGGGAGGTTTGATAGCGGCCTGTAACTGGAAAGCTGACAGAGGTCAAGGTCAGGTTTCTTGATTAGCAGTTTAATAACTGCTAATTTAAAGGATTTGGGAACAGAGATGAGTGAAATTAGTTCTCTCGCTTCAAGGGGAGTAAAGTGTTCTAAGTTCTGATGTGGTGTGGTTAGTTTATCATCTGTATTACTTAAATTACCTGGTTTCAAAGCCTGATTTTTTTGCCTAATATTCATGATTTTGTTATGATATCCTCACTACTGCATGATGTTGTTGTGGAGATTTCTGCAGTGGTCTTGTTGTTAGTTAATTTAGCTATGGTATTAAATGAAAATCTTGGATTATTTTTGTTATTTTCTACAAGAGTGGAGAGATACGTTGATCTAGCATCACTGAGAGCTTTTTTATTGTTCAGGATGCTCTTCTTCCATGCAATTTGGAATACTAACAATTTAGTTTGGTGCCATTTATGTTCTAATTTTCAAGCGGTTTGTTTTAAAGTGCGTGTGTGGTCATTATACCAAGGAGCGAGTTTCTTATCTTTAATTATTTTAGATAAGCTAAGAGCTACATTATCTAATCTATAACGAAGTGTTGACTCTAAATATTCAGTCACCTGATCGAGTTCTGTGAAGTCAGATGGCGATCCAATCAAAGTTGATAACTCTGGGAGATTATTTATAAAGCTCTGTGTGGTATCTGATGTGAATGTATGTTTAAGGCGGTAGCGCGGTGCTGTGCGTACATTATTACTATGACACACTTTAATCGAGACAAGATAGTGATCTGAGATAACTTCAGACTGTGGAATTGTGGTTATATTTCTTATACTTAATCCGAAAGATAATATTAAACCTGCTTTATGAGTGGGTCCTACTACACATTGATTTACTCCTACTGAGTCCAGTATGGACATAAATGCTGTTCTCAGAGGGTCTTCTGGATTCTCAAAATGAATATTAAAGTCTCCAGCAATTAACGCTTTGTCTACAGAAACAACAAGGTTTGAGAGGAAATCTGCAAACTCACAGAGAAACTCAGAGTACGGCCCTGGGGGTCTGTAAATGATGATTAGCGGGATCGACTGAGCTGACTTTGTTACTATAGAGAGCTTCAAATGCATTAAATTTAAATCTGTGTTTTTGTACGATAGCCAGATTATCGTTGTAAATAACTGCGACGCCTCCTCCTCTACCAGTTAGCTGAGGCTGATGTATGTAGCTATATCCAGGAGGACTAGCTTCATTTAAAGCTACATACCCATCCTGTTTAATCCAGGTTTCTGTTAAACATAATATATCAAACTCCTGATCTGTGATAGTTTCATTAACAATAATTGCTTTAGATGCGAGGGATCTAATATTTAACAGTCCTAGCTTCAGATCAGAGGTGCTGGCTGTGCATTCAGTGTGCTCTGAGTTTGTGGTGTCTATGTTAAATAAATTACTAAAACAGACTTTCTGAGTCTTTCTAAATTTATGTTTAGCTCGGGGAACAAACACAGTCTCAATATGATGAACCCTGAGTGACGACTCTATGCAGCTAGCAGATGGTTGGTTTAGCCTGTCTGTCTGCTCCCTGGCCTGGGCTCTGGATTGTCACCGATTAACAAGGTCTCTTCTGAGACTATGCACTATACTAAAAGAAATATACTATACTAAAAGAGAGCAGCATCTTCCCGAGTGGGATGGACACCATCCCGCCCTAACAGGCCAGCTTTGCCCTCAAAGTTTTTCCAGTTATCCATGAAGCTGACGTTGTTTTCGGAGCACCACCTGGACATCCAGCGGTTCAGCAACCATAACCTGCTGTAAGCTTCTCATTGGGATGGAACCAGAGCAAACTACTTCTTCGGACATCGCCTTCACTAGTTTAAACACCTCTGTAATGGTAGACATGATAACGTACCTTTGTGCCGGAGTTTTAATTATTTGGTGATAGATCCCGCTTGTTGTTTCTCAGATGATACGCACGTTCTCCAAAAAAGCGCAAAAAATTGAAAAAGTCCAGTAGTATTAAAGCGTAAAACTAGTAAATATTGTTATTTAGTGTAAATGGGAAAAATATAATTTAAACGCTGTTACAAACAAACGAGGAACCTTCGCGGGAACAATACGAAAAACAGGAAGCTAAGTCACCAACAGTACCCATAAAACTGCAGAAAGATCCTCCTCTAACACAATCTGGCACCTCTTTCTCCTTCTCAGCCTTATTCCCCTGCCAGATGGTAGATACCACCTCAGGCAGCAGTATCTCATTGTACTCTCCCAGGTGGTTGGTGAGCCTCACTGGAAACGGGACAGGGTGTCCGTGTCAATTTTATTCTTGCCTGGCCTGTATTTCATGGTGAAATGGAAATCGGCTAATTCACCAACCCAGCGGTGTCCTACAGCAATAAGCTTGGCGGTACCGAGGACATAAGTAAGGGGATTATTATGTGTATATACGGTGAAAGTGGGGGTATAGTACAGACAATCCTGAAACTTATCATACACGGCCCACTTCAAGGCAAGGAACTCCAGCTTACTAGAATGGAGGTGATTATTCTTTTCAGCAGGCTTGAGTGTCCTTGATACGTATGCGATAACTACTCTGTTCCTGATGTAATACAGCCCCCAACCCTTCGCTGGATGTATTGGTATGTAGGACAAATGGTAAGTCAAAGTTGGGGTAGGCTAAGATGGGGGATGTACCAACATGTCCACCAGGCGAGCCACAGCGCTATGTTCAGAGGACCAACAGATAGGTGTCTTAGATGGTAGATGGTCACTACGCTTTCCCCTTTGGGTAGATTTTTACAGGACCTTGGTGAGACCCTTCAGGATGTTCTTGGAGCTTAAACAAAGGCTGTGCTATCCTGGGGAAATCTTGGATAAAGGATCAATAATAATCCAACAACTCTAGCAAAACTCGAACCTCACTGATGTTCTTTGTTTTTTTTCTCATTTAATTTCAACAATGCCTCCAGATCCTTAGGATCCACCTGGACATCTTCACTCATCACAAACCTCCCCAAATACCGCACTCGACGTTTGAAGAGTTCACACCTGGTCATTCACAGTTTTACACCACTCCTGAAGACGACACAGCACTTTTCTCAGGTCCTCAACATGGTCCTGGAAGGTCTTAGAAAAACAGAGCATGTCATCCAGATAAGGGAAACAACATTCCTCCCTCAGGTACACTTTCCATGCAGCTCTGGAATGCTGCAGGCGCGTTGATAAGGCCAAAAGGGAGACGTACCCATTCATAGAACCCCCAAGATGTGCTAAACGCTGTCATGTGACGGCAACCTTCTCAAAACCCTGATGGTGCACACTACCTTGGTCGACTGTTGAGAAACAGGAGTGGCCTCCTAAATTATCCAATAGGTCTTGCATGCATGGCAGTGGGTGATGGTTGGGAATAGTTTTATTGTTCAGCACCTGGAAATCAACACAGAGACGTACACTCTAGTCCTATTTCTCACGTAAATGTGTCAAGTAAATTCTGGACATAATCTTTGACTTCCCGATATAAGGGTTTTGTAATGGCATTGTATGATGTACTGGGGTGTCATCCCTTAGATTGATCCTCAGTTGTAGCCCTAGAATACACCCAATATCTGCCTCATCTTTGGAAAGGGCAACAGACTCTTTGTATAGCATTTGTCTGACGGTTCTTTGCTCCTCCTCCACTAGATGTGACACATCAACCAGAGGGTGCCATTTGTCTCTGGCTCTGGACACTGCCTGTCTATCAGGTCTTTGTGGTGATAGCTCGGGTAATCTGTCTTTAACTGGACTACACAAGCATATGCTTGAGGACAGGCTTCACTTCCAGCATACCCAGAACTGTTCTCTGAGTCAGGTAAATGGTGTGCTGGGTTACATTCTGAATGGGAATTTTAATGCATCCGTTGACCAGTGACAGAAAGAGATCTAAACCCACTGGACAAGAATTTTCAGTGAGAGGTTGAAACAGCATGGTGCAGTTCCCTAGTACCTCCTTAACTCGACACCGGACTTCATAGACTTTACCGGCAGGGATGGTAACACCTTTCTTACTGATGTGTACAACACATGATACAACACAGATAGCTCACTGGTGGTTGCTATCTGGAGGAGAGAGATCAGTGTCTCAATTGTGCTCTCTGAAATACTCAAAGAAGCTGTCAGGATAGCGGTCACATCCACAGTGTTGCCATGTTCTTTAACAATTTCAGCTAAATTGTTGATACCTAACAAGGGACAGTGGCAGTTCTGATTAACTAAAAGGAGTACTTTGATTGTTACAGACCCATGGTGCCTGCTAGGAATCTGTAGGTTACCTTCTGCCCATCCCTCAAGCGGTATTTCAGTGCCATTGGCTGCTGAGATTTGTGTGACTGGCTGTTAAAAACTGAATGAAGCGGCTGGATTTTGACATGGGGTGATGCCCCATCTGCCCAAGTTTTGCTGACCATCGTCACTTGGGCTCCTGAATCTAATAAAATTTATATTGGCAAACCATTGATATTACAAGAAACAGTACAACGATTTGGGGACAGTTCATGGTCTTTTTCATTATGCAGTCAGGGCATCTACCATCTACCATTTTCTCAACCATCTGGGATGGTGAGTGCTTAACAGGTGGACAAGAGCTTCCAGTCGGTGCACGGTCAACAGTCTGATTCACCAGCAACATATGTCTTCCTGTAGTATATATTGTGTATATTTTGTATTTTGTATCATACAGATATTTTATATTTTATTCTTTCTTAGTTAAATTTACTTGTATATATTTCTCAAATTTACTTTTGTTTTTATATTTATTTCCTATATAGATATTCTTTCTTAGATAAGCAACTTTTTGTATTATTCCTATTAATAGTCTTGTTTTAAGGTCAGGGCAGTTGCCTAAGCATTTCACTGCATATCGTATGTGTATGACGGTGTATGTGACAAATAAAATTTGAATTTGAGTCAGCAAGGACACTTGAGCAGTCAGCTGTTTTTTATCACATCAGTCGGTAAAGTAATGTCAGATTGAGCTACAATCACAGTCACTGACCTAGACTTGGCCACAGCACGCTTTACCCTTCCTTCTTCCTCCATGATTGACTTAGTCAGCTGTTCCAACAGCGTGTCATCACTAACCTGTGTGTCAGCAAGGAAAGGTTTGATGGCCTGCCTAACATATCTGTTCTTGTCATTTAGTCCTTGATACAAGGTGTGCACAAAAGTACCATTAACCAGTCGCTTATCATAGTTAAACTCTACACCTGGCTGCTGTAACTCAAAATGAACTCTCTGTTTCAGCCCTATAAATCTATAGAAAAATTGTGTGGACTCTCGGACATTACCAAGCTCATGAAAGAGCTCGGCTACACCTTTATCTCTCACATGACCATGGAAAAGTCTCTTCAACCCATTTACTGTTAAACCATCATGGTTAGTGAGCATTTCTCTGAAGTCTGGGTTAGTTATCTTGAGCACTGCTCTAATAATCTCAACCTCACTAAACCCCTTCTGTAGAGCAGCATCAATCTGCTTACAGAGACCACTAAAAGAAATGTCTGACCCGGTATCAGATATTTGAACACGTGAATCTTACATTCACGATGAGGAAGCAAAGTCTGTGACATCAGACAGTCTTACAACCTGATCAGTGACAGTTGGAAATAAACTTCCCCTTCCCTGGTGGGAGTCATGGGTACCAGTGTCACTTAAGTGGCCTGGTGTGTAAAGAGCTCTGTCAATAGGTGACGTCAGAGTAGGCAAGTCAAGACTGAGAGACTGAGGTGCAGCACAGTCTGAGTGCGATGGTTGGGCATGTTTGTGTTTGCCTACTGAATGTGTGTATGTCTTCTGCCGAAACAGGTGCACTATCTATGAGAATTGCAGGAACATAGACCTCGCCAGAATTGGTTGGTGTCAGTTCATGCAAAAATTCCTAAAGAGAGAGAAGTTGAGCCATACCTTCGTCTTCGATTATTTTCAACCTTTCCCTCCTGGTGTAGTTGATGTTGAAGTAATAAAGCTCTGGTTCACTGAGGCCTTCTGTACTCTTGCTGCCATCTTCAATAACCCTGGCAACCAACTGCAGTTGGCTGGTACTCAGAACAGGAAGCTTGTTGTGAATCAGGAAAATCAACATTTGTGGGGTTACAGTAGCCATTGTGACACTTCACCAGTAATGTTCACACTCTGGATGATGCTGGGCACAGCAGCTTTCCTTGAAACTTGATCGCCAGCCTCCACCTATGTTATGACAGCTCTCCCAACTCAATGCAGGATCCTGGACGAGCACCTAATTTTTACTTACTCCAGAACTAGGGGGGCGGGGGGAGGTGTGGTGGTGTTAACTTTCTTTTCTTTTTACACCCTTTGTAGAGTCATTTCCTCACACTATACACATACATACAAACACAAAATAAAAGATGCTTTACACGCACACATGTGGTCACAGTGTAATAGTAAACAGTACACATGCGCACGGATGTTCTACCATTGAGAGACGTGCACGTGCAAGAACAAGCAGGAGAGACGATTACCCACAATTCTGCAGTGCAAGAGAGAGAAAATCCATGCTCGTTTATGAAATTATTAAAATTATTATAAAATTATTAAAAATCTTTTCTCGCCTTGCGGAACACTCGCAAACCAGGTTGCTCGCTATCCGAAGTTCCACTGTACTCATTTATGCTTATATTAGGAGCACTACTCTTTCGTGCGCGCAAGCTTTTAGACTTGTTTTTGCACACTCAATATCTCTCTTGCACACGTTCTTGAACTCGTTTCTGCGCCTTCAAGATAATTTATGTGTTTGAACTCTGTCTCTTCTGTGCACTCACTAACATAAAGCTACAGTTGCATGAACTGCAACAGCGGTTTATAACTCTGCAACTATTCCAGCCAACCAGAGACTAGAATCGGCACAACACCAGCCAATCAGAAACTGGAGGCAGGCTCCCAGTGCTTCTGCTCCTAGTTTGAAATCACAGCTGGAAGCTGCATCATTGCATGTGTTAGTTCAGATTGTTATTATTTTATTTTCATGGGTTTTTTAGGTAGTTTAAAATTAAGTACATAGTTTGAACTATAGAATGTATTGTCTAAAGTGTTATTGGTAAATCTTATGTACTTTGCTTCTGGTATAATGTTCCATAGCTCTCAGCCTGTTTCCAGTCTCTGTGAATTGGAATTAACACACCAGGTTTAAACAAATACAGTACCTGTATATTCTAATACTAATGTCCGTCTTTGTTTAGACAACAGTTGAAATTTTAGGTTTTTGTAGGACAACCTGATGTTTCGTTGAACACAAATACACTATAGTACTTTTTTTTTTTAACCATGTGCAAATGAAATCTGTTGAACTCATGAATAAAATCTGCCTCATAATTACTGATGTAACGTGTTTCAAAAACATGTTATATGCAGTGGCGGCCGGTCAATCCGGGGCGCAGGGGCGCCGCCCCCCTTAAAGTTAGGCAGATAAGAATGCTACTTTAACATGTAATTATTTAACATAATAATTACTAATTTTAATAATGAAAGTCATTTAGTCACAATATTCCGCTGTATTTCTTAATATAATTTATTTGCAATAAAAAAAAATCTAAACTGTATTACGTTAATTTGTGTTCGTGTATGCGGGGCGCCGGACAAATGAGTGTCTATGTAGACACGTACGTCTTTGAAAAGCATGTGACCTGAGGCTGAGCTCTGATTGGATCTTTTCAAATCATCTGTGCGCCCCGAACCCTCCCACTTTTGCTCTTAGCGAATCATATTGTTTTAAAATATTTGGGCTCATGTGATTGGACCATTCTCAACGAGTCTTTTCCAGCACTTCTTATGGCAAGTGGAACTGCTGACTGGATGCGATGTGAGTCAGGACTTTATTTTATACTAGTAGTAATGATCACCACATAATCACCTGATGAATACCTATTTACAGGCGAGTATTAAAAGTTTCATTTTAATTTTGTTTGCAACCTCCCAAAAATTTTTTGCACCACCCGCCACTGGTTATATACATGTAGAAAATGCATTCAGCATTTGTAAATTAACCTAAACAACTTTAGTATACTGGTAACACATTTGCAATACAGTATTGTAGAAGACTGTGTGTACTGTATGACATAATAAAGTTTTTTTATTAACCACACTGTGCACTTTTTTAGTATTGGCCAGAAGTATAACAGCGTGCTAATGCTGCAATAAGAATATACACATAGTATATTAATCATGTATTTGTAACACAATACTTGCTCTAATGTACTTATATTAATTAAATATATACTTAAATTTCATTAACTACTGTCAGGAATGTATGTTAGTACACTAAAGTATATGGCTGTGTGTGTACTAAATATACTTAAAGTTGTTCCACTTTAGCACACAAAAGTATACTTACACTTAAAGGTGTGCTTTTGTACAATTTATATACAAAATACAAAATAGTACAAAATTAGTTGTTCCAAAATAGCAAACTTAAAGTATGCTAGTCATTAGTGTGGAGCAAGTACACTTAAGTATGCTTTGGAATTCTAGGATTTAATATACTTAGCATACTTTTTTTTTTTTTTTACTTGGATATATAAACTCACCAGATACAGTGGAACCTTGGATTACGAGCATTATTTGTTCCGGAAGTGGGCTCGTGTTCCAAAACACTCGTAAACCACATCATCATTTCCCATAAGAAAAATGAAAACTCAAATTATTCGTTCCACAGCCCCAAAAATTAAATACATAAAAATAGTTAATACAATCTATAAAATTAAAATAAAACAAATTAATCTGCACTTTACCTTTAAAAAAAAGTACAAATAAATCCCGACAGATAAGTGTTTCCGTTGGTGCGCGCGCGAGTGTGTGTGAAATTAGCCCCTTCCCTCGCCTCGTTTTACACAGTAACACTCCTCCTCCCTCTCCCCACCTCGCTTTTTAAGTTTCACAACAAACACACACACACAACGGAAACACCGTTTTAACAGGAAAAAAAGAAATCTCTCTCAGACTGGCATGAGCGCATACTAACGGAATCACTTTTTAAGTTTCACAACAAACGCATAAACACAGCAGAAACACTGTTTTAATGGAAAAAAGACGTCTATCTGAGACTGGTATGAGCGCATGCTAACGGAATCACTTAAGTTTCACAACAAACGGACACACACATAAACACAACGGAAACACCGTTTTAACAGGGAAAAAAGAAATCTCTCTGACCTGGCGTGAGCATACTAAGGGAATCACTGCTGTAAAGTAAAAAAACAAACAAAAAACAAAATGAACCAGCACCTTACCTTTGAAAAGAATCGAGCAGAGCAGAGTTTCTGTGTGTTCACATCAAACGTGACAATGGGAATGGAGTTCTGAGGCCTTCATGATGAGAGTGGTTAAAGAAGAATGGTCAGACTTGTTCATGTAAACAGGAATGTTATGGAAAATCAAACAAGCCTTTTACAACTGTGTTGAGCAAAGAAAGTAGAATACCATCCCTTTAGGCATGAACAGGTAACTGGGACTACAGTGGGCACTGGTTCACCTACACTTAATAGTTAAGAAAGGAAAAAATCAATTTATTTTTCCAGTATTCATTTGTTCACTTTTGCTGTGTCTACAGTGGGTAAGACTCTTAGTCAGTTTGCATATAATATAATAAACAATGAATCTGGTTACAGAGCCACGGTCATGTTATCTGACAAAGCTTTTTCTCTCAAGAATGAAAACTAGTGGGTGTTATTTGTGAAAACAGAAAATATGCGAAAGTGCAGTGCATCAGGTCTCAAGGAATGGGAATACACAAACTTGTGTTGAAATAAGTCTCAAGTTGAAACATATTGACCCAAATGAAACATATTGTACATCTAACATAAAGGTCAGTTTCCAAAGTCAAACACACCTTCACACACATGTACATGCTTCTAGTTAGTGATAGTCAAGTGACGTATTGATGCATAAGGGAAATGAAATAATTGCAAGCAGCGAATCGCTGTTGATGTCAAACACATACAGTAGGATGATTCTTGACAGCCTTCTACTGAATAAGAGATGATCACTGACAGACATATAGCTTTTTGATTTCACCAGCTTTGCCATTTGACCACCTATGGCTATGATTACAGTGCACAGTGTGGTGGCCAATAAATGTGTGAAAATAATTCCTCATGCTTTGAGTAAAAAAATGCATTGTAGGGATAACCTGTTCTGTAATCCAGTGCATTTAGGTCATCATTTTGAATGTATTAAAATATTAATGTGAATAAATAGTTATTCAAATTTTAAACATTAATTTGTTAATCCTAGATCTGACCAATTAAAGAAACCTAGATCATAACACTGTCTCCAGAGGCTTGTAAAGTGGACAGTATGTGTGATGGTCTTTATTTAATGCTCTTTCCTTCTTACATTGTTGCATTGGATATATCTGTACTCATCAGACCACATGACCTTTTTTAAATGCTCCTTAGTCCAATCTTTATCCTCTCTTTTTCTGATTAGACAAACTATCAAGTGGTTTTCTTAAAGCCACACACCTGTTAATTCTCAGAGTACTTGCTACATATGCAACTGATCTTGCTTTAACTATTGAACATTGATGTGATTTCTTATGTTGATTCTTTTATGATGACTTATCAAACATTTAAGGGATCTCCATTCATGATTTTTCTCCAACCACATTTCCTCTTACTAATCTGATGGTTCAGTACTATTCTTCAAGGTTTCAATAAATCATTAAAATGTATTTAATTATCATTAATATCATTAGTTGGTTATTTGAGCCTTCTCAAGCAGTGAGTCTTTTTTGTAAGTATGTACACAACATATAGCATGGCAGAGCATAAATGCCAGGATTAACATCGGCCTGTAATGGATTTCCACAGAGCCAAATGTCAGCCATCCTATTCTTTTGCCAAATTAATTGGGAACTAAAAAAAAAATGAGACTGGCACAACTGTCAAGTTTCCTTTTGACTTGACTTTTCACTGAAAAAATTTAAATGCTCAGACAGAATATAAGTGTGGAGAAAAATGAGCGAGAATTATGCTGTGTATATTAGGAGTCAACAACTCATAGACAATGTTCCTGATGTGGAGCAATCAATAATATTTCAGCAGATTAAACATAGAAATTAAAAATATACTCTAGTAGAGTTTAAAAATGTATGAAAATGTATTAAAATTAGTTGATGTCCATGTTACTAGTTAAATTTAGTGATTTTGAGATGGGTGCCTTTCAGAAAATCTCCTAATAAGTGTTGGGGGATGGTGGCTCAGGAGGCTAAGGTTCTAGGTTGTTGGTTAGGGGGAATCTGAGGATCCAGGTTCAAGCCCCATCTTGGCTGGGTTGCCTTACCCTATACTACCCAGTCACTGCATGTAATGTTGATCCCAAGTCTGGATAAAATGGGAAGGATGTGTCAGGAAGGGCATCTGGCATAAAAGCTGTGCCAAATTTGTGTGTGGATCAGATGGCCTCCCAAAGGGAGCAGCAGAAAGATAAGTTGTAAAGCAATTGACTTTAGTGGCCATAACTCCATATGCAACTATGACAGTATTATATGTCTTGGCAGGGGTCAAACATGTGGCAATATTGCAATTGGATCATTTGTAATGTAAAAATGGATGACCAAAATAAGACATTTTTGTTAGCCACAGTATCCAGTGGCTAGGGTATTGGATGAGAATTGAACCCAGACCCAAATGCAAGACATCAGAATAAAAGTTTTGAAATTTTATTGTTAAAGATGTTATGTTTTTAATATGTGAAGCTGTGTTCTACCCCATGATGCCTGTACATATATTGTCAATTCCCACCATTCTAAGCACCCTGTGATGCAGACATTACTTCATCTGGCCATTACCCTGGTACCTGTGTCATTGTGTGACCACGATTAATGTGTGTTTCATGTGAATAAATTATTTGATTAATTTACAAGATGTATGGAGTAATTTCTAAAGAAAATACTATTGGGGAGTTTATTTACCAATTACTACCCAATATAATAGTCTTTATAGATTAAATCCTTTTTTAACTAATATATATATATTTTTATACATTCTTATTGTGTTAGAAATATTGTCATCCTCAGTAATAATGAATGGTGTACCTTGTTGTTGTCACTTTCCATCTTACAGTTTAAAGGTAAGACTAAGAAACAGAAATGGAAATGAAACATGGTATAGCATTTTTACCGTCATGTCAGAAGGGAAGACTGAGTTGGCTTCTGTTTCAAATAAATAAATTATTGAAAGATTAATCAGATAATGCTCTCTTCATAGTCTAATCATTGTGATTTGTCAAAACCATATGTAAACAAGATTAGATTTTGGGTGTTAAATGCATGTAGCCTACTGAATATTTTGATACAAATATAAATATGATGTAATAAATGCTTCTTTTATTTATTATTGAATCTTTGCTGTACAGTAAGCGTCTGATGATGCAGTTTGGAGGGGATTTGAATCAGGAAGCACATTTTGCTCAGATGTGTAGCAGTTTGTTTCAGATAACACATCTGCATGATGCAGTTTCATGTAAAATCACATTATATAATGTTATATTATCAGCTGTTAAATCTGAAAAAGTTCCCAATGCATATTAAGGAGGCCATCATTAATATCAATTTTAAAAAATCAATTTGGAATATTGTTTAAAAAAGGAATGCACTGGAAAGCTTAGCAACACCAAAGGGAATGGGAGAGCACACACACAAATGGAAACACTGCTCTGTTAGGAAACTTAATTTTTAACTTACAGTAAATTAAAACAGAACCATTGATAAAACATTGTTTTTTTTTTTTCAAATGTCTGCACTGACATAAAAATAAAAAATACAACTTGATCAATTACTATGGAAGTACTTAGCTTAGAGTACATAATTCTAACCTCCACTCTATTCAGACAGTAAGTAATTGGTGTCATTCTCTGTCTTCACCATTGGTGAAGTGATGAAGGGTTTGAGCTGGGAGGTGTGGAATACCGGATGGATCCGGAGCGCCGCAGGCAGCTGGAGCCGGAAGGTGACAGGATTGATACGGAGGGTGATGCGGTATGGACCAATGAACCTGGGTGATAGCTTCTTGGATTCTGTATGAAGGTGCAGGTTTCTCGTAGACAGCCATACTTTGTCACCTACATTGTACAACCGGAGGGTGTCGACGGCGATGTTGCGTGGTGTAGCGGTGGTTGGCACGGTGAATGGCAGTGTTGGCTTGACTCCTCGATCTCCGGTTCTTGGTGTTCGAACATCGGAGGCTGGAAACCGTGGCATATCTCAAATGGGCTTAGGTTGGTGGCAGAGGAGACGTGGAGATTATGTGAAAGTTCTGCCCAAATGAGATAGCGGGCCCAGGAGCGCTGACGATCGGCGACGAAGCACCTCAGGTAGCGCTCCAGTTGTTGGTTGGTCCGTTCCATCTGACCATTAGTTTGAGGATGGTATCCAGATGACAAACTGCAGGTGGAATTGATCAGACGGCAGAAGGCCTTCCAGAACCGTGCCGTGAACTGAGGCCCCCTGTCCGAGACGATGTCCTTGGGGAACCCATGCAGACGGACTACGTGTTCTAAAATCAGCTCGGCTGTCCTTTTAGCTGACGGGAGTCCGGGGAGGGCCACCAGATGCACAACTTTGGAGAACCGATCTACGATGGTCAGGTCAGTTTTTTCCCTCGGCGACCGGCAGGCCCGTGATGAAGTCGAGGGCAATGTGCGTCCAGGGCCGATGGGGGACGGGGAGTGGTTGGAGCTCCCCGGCTGTTGGTTGGTTGCTGCTGTTCGCCCTGGCGCACACTGGGCACGCCTGGACAAACTCTATGTATACAAATTTTTTGTACCATGTTCCTGCCACAACATATATAGTTTATGAATCCCTACTCGGTTATAATTATGAACAAGGAATAATCAGATGTCATTTGTCAATTTCACTCTGCAAAATTATGTTACTACATGCATTGTCTTGCATAATATTTTTCTTTAGACTGTGTGGGACACCAACATTTATTAGTTATTAGTGTCAAGTGTACAGAGCTTGCCTTCTAAATTTAAATTTACAGTATTCCAAACAGAGTAGCAAAAATTTTCCTTCCACTATCTATTTTTTTTATATTGTAACACACTGTGCCCATTATATTGATGATATAGGAATAAAATGGCCTTGACTGTATATGAAACATGCCAATTTATTCCTATTATGAGGAATTGTGATAAAAAAAAATAAAATAAAAAAAAAACTGCAGGTCAACTCTGACAGAGACTCTGCTCTCTGCTTTGCAGTTTGGCTCCTGATGGTAAAATGCTAGAATAGAGCTGTCAGTAGAATGATTAATTAAATGGGAAAAGCTCCCCATTATGCAGAAGCAATGTGCAGGATTAGACAAATGGATTGTCTCTTATTTGCATTATGGTGGTTGAACTTTTACAGAATGGAGAGCAAACATGTCCCTAGCTACACTCTCTCTCTCTCTCTCTCTCTCTCTCTCTCTCTCTCTCTCTCTCTCTCAGGATCATGCTTTTCTATACCTACTCAGATCAATACCCATCCGTTTCCTTTCCTCTGCAATGAAGCGTTGGCATCCAAGGCTTACCCACTGAGACATCAATTATAAGAAGCAGACCTGACCCTGACTTTTAGTGGGGGGAAAACTGTCTAGAAACACACAAATTATGATTCCTAGCAAAAGGAGGATTAGAAAAACTCCTACAAAAAGAAATAGTAAAAATTATTACAGCTGCATTTCTGTAAAAATGCTAATTGTGAATGCTCAACAGCAAGTAACATTAAAATTGACGAATAACTTTACTATTCACTTCAATGAGAAAATAAAAAGACATTAAAATGACAATAAAAGAATTAACATGAGTACAAAACAGTGCAGCAGAAATTAAGAATGAAAACTACAGATTTGCAGCTGTGTTCAAAAGTGGTTCAAGCTGAAAAACCGGTGGAATAAAGATAATCATATTTTATGTATATATACTGTATATATAAATAATACTCACAATAAGTAAGGGATATTATTTACATGAGTGCTTTTCCTATTTGCTCTGAATTTTAATGAAATAAGTAAAAGTTCCCTTTGATATTACTAATAATGAATGAGAAGAAATACCATTTTCATTAGTTTAATATTTATTACCCCCAAAATGTAGACAATAACAAGGATAGGCCCAAATAAAAAAAATTGACAATGTCAGTAGCAGGTGTTTCCACCATTTGCTGCAATGACAGCTTGACAGCGATGTCTCATGCTCCTCACTAACCTCATGATGTTCTGAGGCAATGCGTTCCACTCTTCCACAAGTGCTACACGCAGTTCTGCCAGGTAACGTGTGGGTGGGGTACGATCATCCAGTCTCTGCTTCAAATAGTCCCAGATGTGCTTTATGGTGTTCAGGTCAGGGGACATTGATGGCCATGCCATATGAGGCACTCCAACTTCCTGAAGTCGAGCTGTGACAATTCTGCCACAATGCATTATCATCCATGAACAGAAGGTTGGAGATGTGCTGGCGGAATTGGGGGATGATGATGTGTTCTATGATGTCTCTGAGGTAAGAACGTGCAGTGACTGAGCCATCTACAATAATCAAAATCTGTTTTATGCTGACTGTTGATGCCTGCCCAGACTGTTGCACCTTCTCCACTAAAGCAAACCCTGGGGACCATGTTGACCTCAGCGTATTGCTCACCTCGCCTTCTCCAGCAACGGTGACCCGACACTCATCAGTGAACAGGACGGTAGACCACTGCTGCATTGTCCAGGTCACATGGTCTTGTGCCCACTGCAAACGTTCACGGCGGTGTCTTGGTATTAGTGGAGTCACCCGCAACGGTCGTCTGGCATTCAAGCCAAAGCGGTGGAGTCGGTTGCGAATGGTTTGTCTGGAAACCCTAGTACACCTCACATCTCGTAAACGGGCCTGCAGCTGTTTGGCAGCTGCATAACGATGTCTGAGTGTATAGGTCCTTAGGTACTGGTCATCATTGCGGTCTGTTACTCGTGGGGCTCCACTCCTGGGTCTGTCATGAACTTTGCCAGTAGTTCTGTGTCTTGATGCAAGTCTGCTGATGACACTTTTAGACACGCTAAGTTCACCAGCTACATCTGACTACCTGCTACCGACCCGTAGGCGCGCCATGGCCAGGTGGTGCTGCTCGTCCGTTAAGTGGCGTTGTGTGTTCCTGGCTGTTTGAATGATGAACTTACTGACAATACCAGCTTTTTATACTGAATGTTGAAATTGATGCCACATTGAAAAGTCTTTTAGTATTGGCCCCAATATAAGGCACACCTGTATATAATGAGACCATTGTCTAAAATCAAGATAGGGTCAAAAATATACATGCGGGGCCAAGAAACATACTGTTTATGCATCTTTAGCAAGTGTTTATGGTAGCCATACAGAAAATACTAACAAAATGTTTGCATATTTTATTGGTTTTCTTGGCAGAAGTTCTAAATTCAGTTTGCTGGATTCTTGTCGGACATTTAACTATGTAAATTTTTTTTTCATGAAGCTTAAAGTTAGTTTGTTTTATCCATTCTCAATTGTGTCCATGTTTCAAACATCGAACTGAGGATTTGAGGTTATGCTGTGCCGAGGTGGTGATCCTTCATTGTTGCATACACTTTGTTCAACACACCAGTTCTACTGGTAGCAAAACAGCCCAAAATTATGATGGTCATTTCAAAACCTCCATTCTTTTCTTTTTTTAGCCATTCTGATGTTGCTTCAGATGCATAACCAAATTTTGCCTAAGCTTTAGATGTCAGACTGATGGCTTCACATTTGCCTCTAGAATACCCGGTTATACAGAGAAGTTCATGGTCAACTTAATGACTGCAAGGTGCCCAGTTTCTGTGGCTGCAAAACAAGCCCAAATCATTACTACTACACTGTTGTGCTTGTCATTGGATATGAGTTGCTTCTGTGTGGCCTGTAGAGTCTGAGATGTAGCTCTTGTTTTTTTTTGTTTTTTTTTTTCATTTTAAAATATTTATTTATTTCTAAAAAGCATTGCACAGTCTGACCTTGGGGTGGATAAGCTGGGCCATCCACTGGTGACTGTCTTGAATCCTTTTCACTTGTGACAGATCGTGCTCACTGTGGAATGGTGACTCCTAATTGTTTGGAAATGGTTTTATAATTATCTCCAGATTGTCGTGTAGCAACAATTGCACCTCATTGCATTTCATTCCATCCCATCCATCTATCCATCCAACTAGGGACCATTGCATTTATTCACATTCATACAACCATGGTAGGACCACTGGTCTCTAAGACCATTACTTATATATTTCCCTTTGAAAAAAAGGCGACAATGTGTAATTATAGCAATTTGTTGAGAAATTCACACAATGTACTACAAGAGGACTGGCAAACATCAGTCCAATTAGCAGAATGTTCTGGGTGCAAGGGACATGTTTTTCTTTCTTTGTATTTACTTCTCCAGGCTCTGGGCACCCTGGAGACTCCCTGCCATGGGGTAAACTGCCAAGAAGGGGCCTTATTGGGTTCTTCACTTCACTCACTCAGCTCGACCCATCAGTCAACCAACCGCCGTTGTTCTCAAAGGCCCTGGAGCTGCACCCTTTTCACCTTTTTGACTGCTTCACAACTTTAAACTGACAAGCAGGTACAGTCCTTGGGTCTTTGCAGATAGCAGTGGTTGGTCTAGGCAGGTCGACATGCTGTGTACTGCCTTGTCCCACTAAGAAGTTTTACACAAGCCACCAAAATCACATTCCATTTGATGCCAACTAACAATAATACAATAATCTAACAAAAAAATTGTACTGTATGCATAGAAAAATTTTATGTATATGCCACTACCTAACCTACCATAACAGGTTGACTGTTAAGAAAACTGATATATACCTAATTACCTGTGGTTGCATTTGCATTCAGCTGAAGTATTCTGCCTGGCTCAATATCGGTTTTCCATCAAGACCATTATAATAGTCTCTGCTTTGCTAATTAGCAATGTTTAAGTATTGCATCTTTTAATCTCTCCTTATGTTTTACATTGTAATGAAAACAGATGACAAATACTCAAACTTCTATAGCGGAGCCAAAATTTGCCTAAGCCAGAAATTACCTGAATAGAAAATGCATTTTATGTGTTAAACTTGTTAACTTAAAATAAAATAATGGCTGTCTAACGATTCCTCCAGTCATCCATAGACCCATTGTTCATTGTACATGGGTTAAAAAATTTAATGGCTTTTATTACTGACAATGTAACTTAAGCCTAGTGTGCAGCGCACACTGTTGCAGTGATACAGTTCTACTCTAGGTGCTTTGTTTCCTGTATGTACATGTTATTTTTTTTCTTGTTCTGTATACATCCTGTTGGGCAAATAAAATCTACAGACAGCACAATCTTTTAAAGATAGGAGTATGTTGCGAATGAGGTATTACAGCCGAGTTTCTATGCTCACACAAGATCCTGGTGGACATAGCGAGAAGCCTTGACTCTTTGTGGATTACCATCTCCCCGGTAAGGAGGTAAAGAGGCGCAGGGAGAAGAAGCAGAAGCGAGGCCGTAGGGCCGGAGGCAGCCACACAGACCACTGCTTCTCAGCCTCTTTATGACGACAGATCACTCACCAACAAGATGGATCAACTGAGGCTACAGATGGTGTCTAATAACATCATGAAGGACAGCTGTATTGAGTTAATCACAGAAACCTGGCTTCATCCACTCATCCCGGACTCTGTTATCGAGCTAGCAGGCTACACAACACAGCGTCATGACCTGCATGGAGCAGGTGGGGAGCTACCAGCTCCCTATTATCAATAGGACCCCAGGGAAGAGAGTGGACAGTTTCAACTGCCTAGGTGAGCACAACATACCTTGGACCTCTCATGGTACTGTCACATTAACACCATGCTGAAAAGGGCCTGTAGAATCACTTTTAACACCTGAATGCTTGCTCTGCAAGGTGCTTAGGAACTGTTACACCTGCACTATCAAGAGGATCCCCACTGGAAGCATCACAGCCAGGTTTGGGAACAGCACCCAGCACGGCAGGCAGACTTTATAGAAAGTGGTGCAATCAGCCATGCACACCATCCACAGTGAGCTTCCTGACATGCAGTCTACCACAGTCGGTGCTCAACCAAGGCCAGGAAGATAGTGAGGCACCTCAGTCATACAAACAATGGACTTTTTGCTCTGTTGGTTTTACGAGATTGCTTCCACTCCCTGACAGCCAACATAAGGAGAATTAGAAGTTACTTCTTCCCACAGGCCTTTCAGGGCATCGACACAGACAAACCCTTGTACTCATCCATTCCCTGCACTTCACCAATTTATCCACTCACACAACAACTACAACACCAACCTTCAGTAAGTAACATTACAGATATTACAGAATTTTTGGTTTTCTGTATAAATACTTGTTCATTACATTTGCTAGTAAGGTACCTGTAGAGGCAATGTAATGTGTTGCGATGGTGTAGACCAGAACACATGAGGACAATAGATTAAAGAATAGGTGGTCTTTATGTATATGATGTGCAGGTGAAAAGGGATGTGGAGACTCAGTCGGTGAGGAAGTTACACACGTGGACAAAATTGTTGGTACCCTTCGGTCAATGACAGAAAAACTCACAATGATCACTGAAATAACTATAATCTGACACATGTAATAATAAATAAGAATTCTATGAATGTTACCCAATGAAATTCAGACATTGCTTTTCAACCACGCTTCAACGGAATTATAAAAGAAAATTAACTCATGGAACAGGCCTGGACAAAAATGATGGTACCCCTAACTTAATAGTTTGTTGCACAACCTTTTGAGGCAATCACTGCAATCAAACGATTCCTGTAACTGTCAATGAGACTTCTGCACCTCTCTGCAGGTATTTTGGCCCACTCCTCATGAGCAAGCTGCTCCAGTTGTTTCTGGTTTGAAGGGTGCCTTTTCCAGACAGCATGTTTCAGCTCCTTCCAAAGATGCTCAATAGGATTGAGGTCAGGGCTCATAGAAGGCCACTTTAGAATAGTCCAATGTTTTCCTCTTCCATTCTTGGGGTTTTTTAGCTGTGTGTTTTGGGTCATTGTCCTGTTGCAAGACCCATGACCTGCGACTGAGACCCAGCTTTCTGACACTGGCCAGCACATTTCTCTCTAGAATCCCTTGATAGTCTTGAGATTTCATTGTACCCTGCACAGATTCAAGACACCCTGTGCCAGATGCAGCAAAGCAGCCCCAGAACATAACAGAGCCTCCTCCATGTTTCACAGTAGGGACATTTAGCTGTGTGTTTTGGGTCATTGTCCTGTTGCAAGACCCATGACCTGCGACTGAGACCCAGCTTTCTGACACTGGCCAGCACATTTCTCTCTAGAATCCCTTGATAGTCTTGAGATTTCATTGTACCCTGCACAGATTCAAGACACCCTGTGCCAGATGCAGCAAAGCAGCCCCAGAACATAACAGAGCCTCCTCCATGTTTCACAGTAGGGACAGTGTTCTTTTCTTGATATGCTTAATTTTTCCGTCTGTGAACATAGAGCTGATGTGCCTTGTCAAAAAGTTCCATTTTTGTCTCATCTGTCCATAGGACATTCTCCCAGAAGCTTTGTGGCTTGTTAACATGTAGTTTGGCATATTCCAGTCTGGCTTTTTTATGATTTGTTTTCAACAATCGTGTCCTCCTTGGTCGTCTCCCATGTAGTCCACTTTGGCTCAAACAACGACGGATGGTGCGATCTGACACTGATGTTCCTTGAGCATGAAGTTCACCTTGGATCTCTTTAGAAGCCTTTCTGGGCTCTTTTGTTACCATTCGGATTATCCGTCTCTTTGATTTGTGATCAATTTTCCTCCTGCGGCCACGTCCAGGGAGGTTGGCTACAGTCCCATGGATCTTAAATTTCTGAATAATAAGTGCAACTGTAGTCACAGGAACATCTAGCTGCTTGGAAATGGTCTTATATCCTTTACCTTTAACATGCTTGTCTATTATTTTCTTTCGAATCTCCTGAGACAACTCTTTCCTTCGCTTCCTCTGGTCCATGTTGAGTGTGGTACATACCATGTCACCAAACAACACAGTGACTACCTGGAGCCCTATATATAGGCCCACTGACTGATTACAAGATTGTAGACACCTGTGATGCTAATTAGTGGACACACCTTGAATTAACATGTCCCTTTGGTCACATTATTTTCAGCATTTTCTAGGGGTACCATAATTTTTGTCCAGGCCTGCTCCATGAGTTTATTTTTTTTAATAATTCTGTTGAAGCATGGTTGAAAAGCAATGTCTGACTTCCATTGGTTAACCTTCATAGAATTCTTATTTATTATTACTTTTGTCTGATTAAAGTTATTTATGTGACCATTGTGAGTTTTTCTTTCATTGACCGAAGGGTACCAACAATTTTGTCCACATGTGATAATTGAAGTGAGGATTAGGTGAGTTAGGATAAGTACTTTAATCCCTGGACCTCCTTTGCTGGGTGGGGTAGAGTGGCTCATTTTGTTGCTTCTGGAAGTGCGGAGATGTATTCTTCTTTCTCAGAGACTTGTTAGTGCGCAAAGCCGACCAATCTCACCCTGGAACAGGCAGATTAGGCAATATGTCAGTGGAGAATATTTTCCCCACCAGTCCTCGACAGTGATATGGGCCGCTGGAACCTTCTGCCAATTGCAACCTCTGGAAACAGCTTGTGAGTGCTGGAATGTGCTCATCATCACTGAGGCTACTGCGCCAGGACCTGCATGCTGATGCGGGCTATGCTGACTCAGGTTCGATGGGCATGATTGATCACATCCCACTCTATGACTTCAGGGGTGGTCAAATTCTCCATCTGAAGCCACCTACACAAGATCATATGGAGCCCATCCAGCTGAGTCCATGGTGGAACCAGAGACCATAACATCTGCAGGAAGGCCTCCACATTATCATATGGCATGAGCTTGTTGAGCAGACATTGGGCTTGTGTCAGACAGGGGAATATTCTTTCTCCCGCACTGCTGCAGCCAGGAGAGTTCAAGTCCTTGTTCTAGCTGCAACATGATTGTTTGTTGCTGGATGCTCATTTCAAGCAGATGCTAGCATGGTCTGCGTCTGTGTCTCAGGTTACACACAGTGTGGGTGAAAGGTGACATGGAAACTTAGTCGGTGAGGAAGGTAGTGAAGTGAGGATTAGGTGAGTTGCTATAAGAATTCCTGGACCCTCAGTGGCAGGAGCGGATGCTCAGCTTTCCGTCTATTTGCATTTATGCTGTCTGGTCAAAAAGTCACCATTTCAGAAGGGTTAAATTATTGGGCTGCATCAAGCAGAAAACAAGTAGGGGAACTGAAATCATGGGAACTGCGTTATAAACCCTTCAACACATTATCAAAACCTGGAAGTATAGTGCTGAACCTTCAACTTTGTGAAAGAAATGTGGTCGGAAAAAAATCATGAATGGAGATCACTTAAGCACTTGAATTAAAAAAAAACATAGCTATGTGATAATAGTACAATATTGAAAGTATTCGCACACAATATGATGAACAGCTCCAAAAAGCTGATAAAAAGCTTTGTGACCATAAATAAAACACTAAGTTTGTTAGGGGGCATAAAGATTAGACGTTAGAGCAACGGAAAATGTCATGTGGTTTGATGTGCTTTGATTGACCTTATTTCAGAGCGATGGGTGTCAAGTCAAGTCAATTTTATTTATATAGCGCTTTTAACAATTTACATTGTCGCAAAGCAGCTTTACACAATAAAAGAAGTAAGGAAGTAAGGTGTGTAAGGATAAGAATAAAATGGCATGAAGTGATGCACCCATCATGCATAGTTACCACTGTACAAGTCTCTGGGGCAGTGTGGTTACTTCAGTTGGTCAGGTCTAGGCTCAGTAGTGGTCTGTAGCAATGAAATGAAGTCAGCTGACTACCTGCATGTAAAGAATGATCAGGTTATTACATCAAAGGAGTTTTTTTTTTTTTGATGGCACAGGCATATTCCAGAACCTAAATTGTGAAAGAGTGGTTCTGGGAGCACTACCCCCATGTGTTGTAATCAAAGCTAAAGGTCATTGAATAAAATCTTTATTTTTTTTATTTCTACTGTAAATTTATCTTTAATGCAAATTTTATTTAGTTTATATATATTTTCCATTTCAGGACCATGTTTGTAAGTCGGATTCGTTCGTAAGTCAGACAAATTGAGTCTTATACACCTTTTACACAAATATACGATTTAAAGCATAAAAAAGAGAAACAGAGAATCCCGGTGACGCAGCGGGGTCAGCGGACCTTGTTTAAAGGGAACCCGAGAAGATGTCGGGGGAGGATAACAGAGCTGTTTTGTCTGTGAACTTTGTCTCATTAACGATTTAAAATTATGATTATTCACTATAGGGAGAGCTTTACAGGAGAGCCAATTTCGGATTGATTCCTTCAAACCAGTGAGGCCGACTCATTTCTCCCACATCCCCACTTGCACACACATATAATAAACCAGAGTTTGAACATTTTATACATTCATTTACACACAGATATTGCACATAATTGCAAATATCTGTTGCATTGCAGTGTCTATTTTTTGTACAATACACAAGTTGCCTGTCATGACTCACGCCCTGCCTGTCCATTTCCCACGTGGCACTTTTCCCTACAGCATTTTCCCTAGCCCGTAATGTGTCCTTTCCCACGCCCCCCGTTTCCTCCTGGTCTGCACACCTGTCTCGAATCCTCCACTGATTAATCCAGAATTTAAGGACACGCTGTTTAAATCGCTGGATTATTGAGTATTTTTGCTTAGATTCTCTCACATTTTGTTTTCTTTCCTCGCATTGTCAAGTTCGTTTTGTTTCCTTGTTTTTTTGTGATTTGTACTTATCTATGAATGCCCGTAGATCTGCGGTATGTATCTGCCGAAATTCGTAACTTAAATGTCAAATGTATTTGAGTTTGTACTGTATTTATAACTTCAACTCTTATGGTCAAAACAGTTATAAAAACCATTTCACTGAATGTCGTCCTGAACATGGTTGCGTGCAACAACTTAAATTTTAAATTGATGAGCTTTCAGTTCAACGTTGAGGTAAGAATGTCAACTGGTCTGGCGTAATGGCAAAATGTGGAGGGGCTCATAGATTATGCTAACAGCAATATGCAGCTATGGTCTGACCCATACAATACAAAGGTTCTCATATTGTTATAGACAGTAAAGCAATATTGTATACATAGTATGTTTTTTTTTTTAAACAATGTAATACAAATCTGCACACTAGTTTGAAAACTTAAAAAAAAAAAAAAAAAAGAACTGTGTGTGGATTCAGACAGGCTTGTTTGGGCCCAGTTTGCACACCTATCAGAGTCATTATCTTTAAATTCCATTTCAGGAACTTCTTCAAATGAATTCACCTTCAATGTTATGTTCACAGACACCTGTCTCCTGGATAAATCTTTATCATTACATTTTTACTAATTGTACATTGTTGAATGTAAAAGAAAACTACAATCAACAATGTACAACAATGTACAGTATACTAACGGCATACTGTTCAATATTGTTTTGCAACTCACCTGATTCCACATTATACTTGTAATAAATGTGATTTGTAATAGCATTACACTTGTAATAAATGTGATACTGTAATAAATAATCCTAGTGCGTAATTATATGTATGAACCTAATTTTTTTTTTAGAAATAAAGGCAACTGATTTGTTAAATGTGTTTGACTGCATTTCAAAAAGAATGTGGCCAAAGAATTGTGATCTGATTCGGAATATTGGACGTTCTTAGTTTTTATAATATGTATGCAGCAATATGTACACCGCAGCATCGGTGTCAAGTCAAGTCAAGTCAATTTTATTTATATAGCGCTTTTAACTATTGACATTGTCGCAAAGCAGCTTTACACAATAAAAGAAGTAAGTTTGTATGCAATGTGTATGAATCAAAATGATAAGATTGTCCCTGATGAGCAAGCCGAGGGCGACGGTGGCAAGGAAAAACTCCCTGAGATGGTAATAGGAAGAAACCTTGAGAGGAACCAGACTCAACAGGGAACCCATCCTCATCTGGGTGATAACGGATAGCAGGGATTGATCAGCATAATAATGTGTACTGGAAGTTCAGTATAACAGGAGATGTGTTTAAAATTAAAATTAAAAGGAGTCCAGTTTGTTCCTGGAGGCTCAGGTAGACTGTAGGAGATTCCAGTCCTGAGCTATCGAACAACTGAAGTCACAGGTCCTCAGAGCAATTGTGTAATGCCACAAATATGCAGAGGAGCTGATCCACCTAAAACAAAAATTTAAAACATCTTATTAAACTATTTATTGCCGATTACTGATTTCTTCTCTTTTAGATTTTCCATTTAAATGTATCTTGAATTATATTAATAAAAGGGCTGTGATGGTAAAATGCACTGTGTTGAATAAGTATTCACCCACTTTAATTTTTTATTTATTTTATTATTATTTATTTTATTTATTTTTTTTTTTACATTTTTCTACTGTTCATTCCCCCTTGGGCCACTAAATGGAAGAACCGCTGTTGGCTGCAGTTATTGCTGCTAGTCTTTTGAGGTCTGTTCCTCACCTTTGTACATGGGAATTCTGATCATTTTCCCATTCAGAGACAAAAACATTACCATAAAATAATGCTACCACCTATGCATATATTTTGTATCAAATCTTTGTCACATTCAACTGTTGCATGGCATGATTTATTTATTGGGGGGGAATTATGGACGGGGAAGGTTACAACCCTTATCCTGTTGGTTATTTTAAAAAAAAATTCTGACACTGAGTTGTTGGTTGAATGCTTTTCAGACATAGGAAGTGAATTCCGTTTTTCCGTTTTAGACAATATACTCAGCACTGTTAATCAATGACACACCAAGAAGATTGAGCAATGTAGGCCATGATGGCATGAACAATGGCTTGAGAAACAAATGTTTTGTCATGAGGCAAGTCATTTTGTGCTTGGAAAATGTCAGATTAAGATTGTTTGGGTTAAGGTTATCTGTTTCCTTTGTGAATTCTGCAGGTAAAAGTCATCTATTTATAAGTCAGCTTGACGTTTGAAGAAAAGAGCCCAATTGGCTATGCAGGGGTTGAGTCTCTTTAACTTTAGAATACTCTAGTATTTGTATCAGTAAGAATAAGATGGGTTCACAGTCTTCTAGCCATTTTCTGCACTCCTCTAGTCCTCAATTAATGTAGATGGTACAGAAGTATAAGGGTTGACAGAATTGGAGTACTGTGAATCATTACTTTATGGTCTAAAAAGCCTCAGAGGCTTCCTAATTACATTTCAAACATTTTAGCTTATCTTTGAAGAGTGATCTGAGGGTAGCAGCCACATAGTTTAGTTTTTATAAAAGACTACAAATCCTATACAATTCTATAAACCTTTGATCGTACGTAGTTGAGGCAATGAGATGACCACCTCAATTGTCCTGTAGTGTCCATATTCACACTCCTGACTGTGTAGAATATTCTGCAATCATGTCATTATCGGTTTATGCAATTCACACTTTTTAAGCTTGACATATTGTTGAATTGGTACTTCCTTCACTAAAAAAGAATTACAGCATTTGCTTGTTTTCTGATGGGTTCAGACTTCTGGGCTACTCTGTATGTAGTAAATTTAAACTCAAACTGAAACATTATAAAAGGTCACCAGCCAGTTGTACTATCTGCACGTCATTTGTCTGTGGGAGGACAGTGGAGTACCTGGAGGGAACTCACCAATCATGTAGAGTACATGAAAACTTACACACACAGAAAAGCAGGACTTACACCCTTGACCCTGAAGTTACAAACCACAATGCACTGTGTGTGTGAGAGTGCCCTGTGATGGTTGGGCACCCCATCCAGCGTGTACCAAGTTTAGTGATTTAAGTTCCTTGGGATAGGCTCGAGGTCCCCCACAACCCTGCAAAGGATGGGGAGGGATAATGTGTAAAGTTATAGATGGATGGATGGATATATATGATCATATATCTGTCATTCTAAGTTACATTTATATAAATAGGATTTGCAAAGGCTGGTTGCGGGTGTTCCTTGGACCACCAAATAATATGAACCATAAATTCAACTCAAAAAATCTGTCTTGCCCAATGAAAGACATCTGAACAACAGCAAAAGGGGTGGTGGAGCTCATCACTCTTAAAGTACTCCTGGTGCACATTGTGTCCAGGAACAATTACACACGTGGAGAAAATTGTTGGTACCCTTCGGTCAATGAAAGAAAAACCAATGGTGACGGAAATAACTTTAATCTGACAAAAGTAATAATAAATAAGAATTATATGAATGTTAACCAATGAAAGTCAGACATTGCTTTTCAACCATGCTTCAACGGAATTATATATAAAGAATTGAACTCATGGAACAGGCCTGGCCAAAAATGATGGTACCCCTAACTTAATAGTTTGTTGCACAACCTTTTGAGGCAATCACTGCAATCAAACGATTCCTGTAACTGTCAATGAGACTTCTGCACCTCTCTGCAGGTATTTTGGCCCACTCCTCATGAGCAAGCTGCTCCAGCTGTTTCCAGTTTGAAGGGTGCCTTTTCCAGACAGCATGTTTCAGCTCCTTCCAAAGATCCTCAATAGGATTGAGGTCAGGGCTCATAGAAGGCCACTTTAGAATAGTCCAATGTTTTCCTCTTAGCCATTCTTGGGTGTTTTTAGCTGTGTTTTGGGTCATTGTCCTGTTGCAAGACCCATGATCTGCGACTGAGACCCAGCTTTCTGACACTGGCCAGCACATTTCTCTCTAGAATCCCTTGATAGTCTTGAGATTTCATTGTACCCTGCACAGATTCAAGACACCCTGTGCCAGATGCAGCAAAGTAGCCCCAGAACATAACAGAGCCTCCTCCATGTTTCACAGTAGGGACAGTGTTCTTTTCTTGATATGCTTCATTTTTCCATCTGTGAACATAGAGCTGATGTGCCTTGGCAAACAGTTCCATTTTCGTCTCATCTGTCCATAGGACATTCTGCCAGAAGCTTTGTGGCTTGTCAACATGTAGTTGATATTCATAACATGTAGTAGGCATATTCCAATCTGGATTTTAAATGATTTGTTTTCAACAATGGTGTCCTCCTTGGTCGTTTCCCATGTAGTCCACTTTGGCTCAAACAACGACGGATGGTGCGATCTGACACTGATGTTCCTTGAGCATGAAGTTCACCTTGGATCTCTTTAGAAGTCTTTCTGGGCTCTTTTGTTACCATTTGTTATCATCCGTCTCTTTGATTTGTGATCAATTTTCCTCCTGCGGCCACGTCCAGGGAGATTGGCTACAGTCCCATGGATCTTAAATTCTGAATAATATGTGCAACTGTAGTCACAGGAACATCTAGCTGCTTGCAAATGGTCTTATAGCCTTTACCTTTAACATGCTTGTCTATAATTTTCTTTCGAATCTCCTGAGACAACTCTTTCCTTCGCTTCCTCTGGTCCATGTTGAGTGTGGTACATACCATGTCACCAAACAACACAGTGACTACCTGGAGCCCTATATATAGGCCCACTGACTGATTACAAGATTGTAAACACATGTGATGCTAATTAGTGGACACACCTTGAATTAACATGTCCCTTTGGTCACATTATTTCCAGTATTTTCTAGGGTTACCATAATTTTTGTCCAGGCCTGTTCCATGAGTTTATTTTTTTTAATAATTCCGTTTAAGCATGGTTGAAAAGCAATTTTCATTGGTTAACATTCATAGAATTTTTTCAAATTATTTTTTCAAGTTATTTATGTGACCATTGTGAGTTTTTCTTTCATTGACCAAAGGTTACCAACAATTTTGTCCACGTGTGTAAGAGTTAACATCTGTTGTTTGGATTTTGGGGAACTAATTGAATTGACAGTACTTCCATGTTCTTCCTCCAGCACAGTTCCAGCTGACAAATTTATGAATCTAATGAAGGCAAGGAGAGAAGAAGATTGCAAGAGGAGAAGTGTGTGATGTGGTTCTTAAAAAGGGGATCTCTTGTAAAATAAATAAATAAATATATTTTTTTACTGTTCAGATATATTCAAATCCTTTATAGTACACTGAAAAAATATACTAACAAAAAATTGTACCACCTGTTAATATATAAAAAGTATACCAACATCGTTTTTTTTTTTTTTTTTTTACCAGTTTTTGGATTTAAACTTTAAACATACTTGAAAATAATTGTATTATAGTACACTGTCAGGGATAACCCCTAGAGGGCGCTATGCGCCCTGAGACTTTTTTGGTTGTAGTTTTTGTAAGTTTCGTTTGTACTTCATTTCCCAGTATAGATCTCGGTCAGGTGACGTGGGCGCTCACTTGAACTGAGTTGGTCATTAGTTTTATTATAAATCGCTTGGTTTTGTTCATTTATGTTGTCTTGAATCTGTTGATTTATACCTAATACATGTTTGTGAGTTTAGTTCGTGTCTCCCATTGTTTTTATTCGTGTTTTTGTTTTGTTTTACTTATAAAGTATATTTGTTTTGTCTGATTTCACTGGCTTTTGTTAATAAAAAAACATCATTCCCTTTAAAACACCTTGGACCTCTGCATTTATGCCTCGCACCCCATATCGTGACAGAATGCAAGACCGTATAGCAGAGGCATAGCAGAGGAGCCTCCCCGGGAGATTCTTTTGGGGGGGGGGGCTGTGATGTTTGTTGCTTGGGAAGCCGACGCGGAGAGCGGGAGGAAGACCAAGCGGCGTTGCGGCAAGAGATGAGAAGCAGCGAGGAGAACGAGATCGGTCAGGGAGAGACAGGCCAAGGAGGAGCAGGAGCTGCGGAGAGAGCAGCTAAACTGGGAAGGCTGCCGGCTGGCGATACGGCGCTCTCCGTTCGGAAATGGCACAGCTCGGGGCGATTGGAGTCCCCGCACCCGCAGGAGGGTAATGACCAGGAGGTCTATGCGCAGAGGCGCCCCACACCGAGCATCAAGGGAGAACAGAGAGTGAGTGGTATGAGCAGCAGGGAGCAGCCTCCCAGCATGACTGAGACTTTGGGCGGTGCACTAAATGGAATGAAGTGCGCATTCGTGACCTGCAGGAGCAGCTGGCCACGCTCCATGGGCTGCTAACGCAGCTAAGCCTCAGTGAAGGCCCAGACCTGCCCGCTCCTCCGACCTGTGACAGCGACGACGACAGTGAGCTGTTCTACATGCCGTTCAACGACGACAACGGCGAGCTCTTCTATCTGCTGTATAGCCTCGACGACGAAGGCGAGTTCTGTAGCGACGACGAAGACGGCGAGCTCCTCTTTCCGCCGCGCAGCTGCGGTGACGACAGAAAGTCAGCGAGCTTCCGCCGCTGCACGGCACCTTCGAGGAAGACAGCGAGCTTCCACCGCTGCACGGCGCCTTCGAGAAAGTCAGCGAGCTTCCGTCGCTGCACGCCGCCTTCGAGGAAGACAACGAGCTTCCACCACCGCCGTCATGCGCCGCCAAGGTCAGCGAGGTTCCGCTTCCTCCGCCGCTGCCGTCATGCGCCGCCGAGGTCAGCGAGCTTCCGCTTCCTCCACCGCCGCCGCCATGCGCCGCCGAGGACAGCGAGCTTCCTCTTCCTCTAGCGCCGCCGTCATGCGCCGCCTAGATCAGTGAGCTTCCTCTTCCTCCGCCGCCGCCGTCTCGCGCCGCCGAGGACAGCGAGCTTCCTCTTCCTCTGCTGCCGCTGTCACGCGCCACCGAGGACAGCGAGCTTCCTCTTCCTCCGCCGCCGCCGTCACGCACCGCTGAGGTCAGCGAGCTTCCTCCGCCTTCGCCGCCCTGCATCAGCAAGGATGGCGCGCTTCTGTGGCCTCCGCCGCCAGGCGTCAACAAGGACGACGAGAGTTCTCTGTCTCCGCCGCCCTGCTTCAACGGGGGCATCGGGCCACCTGACCCACAGGACAAAGGAGCCAGCCTCTGGGTGAGGGGGGCAGACATTGGACCCTGGGGGGCGATGCCCTGGACCTCCTGTGGCGCCCCAGGAGTTGCGCCCTTTGAGGGGGGGTTATGTCAGGGATAACCCCTAGAGGGCGCCATGCGCCCTGAGACTTTTTTGGTTGTAGTTTTTGTAAGTTTCGTTTGTACTTCATTTCCCAGTATACATCTCGGTCAGGTGACGTGGGCGCTCACCTGAACCGAGTTGGTCATTAGTTTTATTATAAATAGCTTGGTTTAGTTCATTTACGTTGTCTTGCATCTGTTGATTTATACCTAATACATGTCTGTGAGTTTAGTTCGTGTCTCCCTTTGTCTTTATTCGTGTTTTGGTTTTGTTTTACTTATAAAGTATATTTGTTTTGTCTGATTTCTCTGGTTTTTTATTAATAAACATCATTCTTTGAACACCTGGACCTCTGCATTTATGCCTCGAACCCCATATCGTGACATACACTTTCTCAAAAATCTGTTATAGGACATTATATATATATATATATATTATATATATATATATATATATATATATATATATATATATATGCTCAAAATAATAATTGTAACAATGTACAAATAGTATACATTAGAAGACAAATTTTAATATAGCATAGTCTCAGTATATTTTCAGTTAAATTTGAATGTACTTATTCATGCTAATATTCAAGCCTGTTCATGTGTGTTTGAACTAGATATCATGCATGTGCTCAACATCATAAAGCTACATTTGTACGAACTGCAGCAGCGTTATAGCTCTATCCTTATTTCAGCCAACCAGAGACTAGAGTAGGGAATCCAATAGATTGGCATCCTGTCCAGGATGTAGTCTGTTCTAAAAGCCAGCACAGATAAATTGACAGTACTATTCCCTTTGTTGGAAAAAAATCTTCTACCAAACATAGACACTTTCGTTTCTTTCTTCATAAGCCGACAAACTCTTGGGATGCTGTTGCTGATGGGTAAAAAAAAAACAAAACACAATGGTCACCACTAGACAGATCTTTCCTTTTTTTGGGGGAGTAGGAATAAAAAAAATTTCACCCCAAAGATCAAAAGAATTAGCTATAGAAGAAGAAATTCTAGACCCTTAAAACACTCAACTACTCAGTGGTATCATGTGATATTACATAAACAAGTTATATGTTTACTGTCTGTGTTCACCTTCTAATGGGAACCATCATTAACCTTTTCAGCAATTTGAGTTACAGTAGCTCTTTTTTTTAATAGGATTATGGATTCACTCCCCAGGTGCATCAGTGAGCCTTGGCCCCCCATGATTCTGTCACCCATGACTGGTTGACCAGTTTTCCTTCCTTGGAACCTCCCACAAGAGCTTTGGAGTTTTGGAGTTACACTGACGCATTCATCTAGCCAACACTAATTGGCCCATGTCACAGTAGTTGGCCCATGTCACAGTACTGTAGCTACAGTTACAATATCTCATTACAATGGTGCCTGGAAGTGCGAAGTACATATTAGGCGAAAAAGAGATAAGGAATTTTAAACGGCAATAAGAATATTTTAAATCTCTAATGTCCAAACTAGAAAAAAAAGTTGGAAAACCACACCTGCCTAAACAGTTGTTTGGTAAACAAAAACCCACAAGTAAACTAAAATAATGTAAAGCTTTTCTGTACAAAGGTGTTGTTGTTGTTTCAAACTTTACAATAAGGGGCCCAGGTGTGTCAGTTGGAAGTGCACTGGGAATTTTTTTTTTATGCTAGTTACTTACCCTTAGCTGTGAAAAAAATGTGTGAATGCATGTACACATGGTGTCCTGCCATGGTCTAGTGTCCCATAGGTGACTCTGACCACGATTTAGTGGGTTACTGCATATGACTAGAAGAAAGAATACAGTGTCTGACTGCAAAAGTCTCTGGGACTGAGAGAAAAAAATATGTGGTCTTTTCTCCTATTCCTGAAAAGTACTGCTGCATGCTAAAACCTACACAAGCACAAACCACAGCACCAGTTTGATACGCAAGTGTGTACCTGTCTATCATGCATCATTCATGGGTGAGAGATCTTGTTCACTGCTTTCATAGATCTTCCTGTCAATTCTGAACTAATGAACAAGACAGAAAGGGAGAGAATAAAAGACATGACTTAGAAACTAATGAATAATGATGGGTGGAAAAAGGTAACATGAAAGAAATTGTACCGCAGTAAGAAAATGAATAGAACAGAGGTGAGACAAAGGAACTGCATTGTAGCAATTATGAAAATAAGTCAAAAAAGGGCTGAGAAGCCATGTAGTAGTGGTTCAGTTATATTTCACACGTTAAACGAATAACACACAAGTCTTTCTCTGACGATCTCCATCTCTCATCCTCTCTTTACGAGTGAGGCATGAGCCATGTATTTTTTTGATTGATTATATGATGGGTGCTGTTTAATAAGTAGGAATAGATTGGGTATTCACCCTCTTTACGTCTAACAATGACATGGCAGTTAGAAGCAAAAATCTCAAATTTGTACTCCTCAGACCTCCACAGCGGACCATCCATTCCGCACACAAGCTTGCCATAGGTTTTATACTGGGTGCCTTTCCTGACCTTCCATTTTATCTGGGCTTGGGACTGGCACTGCATCCAGTGCCACAAGTGCCCTATAAAAAAGAAATGTAGTCTATAAGTATTAAAACTTTGTCTTAATTAAAACATGATGAAAAACAAAGTGATGTGATGTGCTGACTAATCCCATACTTTCAGTCTTATGAGAGAAAATAAACTTTATATGAATTCCAGATTAATCCTTTATACATACAAATACTCGATAAACGTTGCCCTCCTTGGGTTAGGCTTAATAATAATAATAATAATAAGAATAAGAAGAATAATAAGAATAATAATAATATAGCTCTGACACTGCACAAAGGTTGATTGTCTTTTTAATTTGTCTATGTTTTACATTGTTTCTTATAGGACATTTTCATACTTAAATTAAGTTTGTCCCAGAAAATGTATCTACGTTTTGTATTACTTTTATTTCCAGCCTACCAAAGAATACCTTGAACGTTTTTTCAAGGTGTCTGATGGATCAGAAACCTTTATAAGCAGCATTGACAACAGTGACGACAAATACATTTTGTCAGTCAGTACATAAAAGCAGTTCAGAGGGATCTTTTGATTGTAGAGTCATGGCCAAATGTTTTGAGAATTTTCACAAAGTTTGCTGCTAAACTGCTTTTAGATCTTTGTTTCCGTTGTTTCTGTGATGTACTGAAATATAATTACAAGCACTTCATATGTTTCAAAGGCTTTTATCGACAATTACATTACATTTATGCAAAGAGTCAGTATTTGCAGTGTTGGCCCTTCTTTTTCAGGACCTCTGCAATTCGACTGGGCATGCTCTCAATCAACTTCTGGGCCAAATCCTGACTGATAGCAACCCATTCTTTCATAATCACTTCTTGGAGTTTGACAGAATTTTGTTTGTCCACCGTCTCTTGAGGATTGACCACAAGTTCGCAATGGGATTAAGATCTGGGGAGTTTCCAGGCCATGGACCCAAAATTTCAACGTTTTGGTCCCCGAGCCACTTAGTTATCACTTTTGCCTTATGGCACGGTGCTCCATCGTGCTGGAAAATGCATTTTTCTTCACCAAACTGTTGTTGGATTGTTGGAAGAAGTTGCTGTTGGAGGGTGTTTTGGTACCATTCTTTATTCATGGCTATGTTTTTGGGCAAAATTGTGAGTGAGCACACCTTGGATGAGAAGCAACCCCACACATGAATGGTCTCAGGATGCTTTACTGTTGGCATGACACAGGACTGATGGTAGCGCTCACCTTTTCTTCTCGGACAAGCCTTTTTCCAGATGCCCCAAACAATCGGAAAGAGGCTTCATCCGAGAATATGACTTTGCCCCAGGCCTCAGCAGTCCATTCGCCGTACTTTTTGCAGAAAATCAATCGGTCACTGATGTTTTTTTGGAGAGAAGTAGCTTCTTTGCTGCCCTTCTTGACACCAGGCCATCTTCCAAAAGTCTTCGCCTCACTGTGCGTGCAGATGCGCTCACACCTGCCTGCTGCCATTCCTGAGCAAGCTCTGCACTGGTGGCACTCCGATCCAGCAGCTGAATCCTCTTTAGGAGACGATCCTGGCGCTTGCTGCACTTTCTTGGATGCCCTGACGTCTTCTTAACAAGAATTGAACCTCTTTACTTGAAGTTCTTGATGATCCTATAAATTGTTGATTTAGGTGCAATCTTAGTAGCCACAATATCCTTGCCTGTGAAGCCATTTTTATGCAATGCAATGATGGCTGCACGCGTTTCTTTGCAGGTCACCATGGTTAACAATGAAAGAACAATGACTTCAAGCATCACCATCCTTTTAACATGTCAAGTCTGCCATTCTAACACAATCAGCCTGACATAATGATCTCCAGCCTTGTGCTCGTCAACATTCTCACCTGAGTTAACAAGACGATTAATGAAATGATCTCAGCAGGTCCTTTAATGACAGCAATGAAATGCAGTGGAAAGTTTTTTTCGGGATTAAGTTAATTTTAATGGCAAAGAAGGACTATGCAATTCATCTGATCACTTTTCATAACATTCTGGAGTATATGAAAATTGCTATTATAAAAACTTAAGCAGCAACTTTTCCAATTTACAATATTCATGTAACTCTCAAAACTTTTGGCCACAACTGTACACAGAAAGTTCCGGAATTACACAGAATTAGCAAAACAACAGAAACAGAAGCCATCTCAGAGGACTTACCGAAGAACGAAACTTTCCCGCAATTGTTCAGATAAAGGCAATAAAGAAGCCGAAGGTAAAAACAGTGATGACACAACCCGGAGAAATGTGTCAGTAATTAAAAATACAGTAAGTAAATCTGTATTTACTGAAAAAAAAAAGAAAAATGGTGGTACTGTAGAGTTTACAGTAAAAATTGTTATTGTATGTACTGTCCCATGCCCTGCCATAAAAGGTCATTTAATGTGCAATCAAAGCAATGAAACTGTAGCTAAAGCCAAGAGTTCTCTTTGAAATCAAAAGAAGGAAAATTGCATTTTGACCTCCTTAGAAACCAAGGAAAACTGTGCTAACAATAACGAGGTCCTAAATTGATATAGGAACACTAATCCCAAGTCAGTAAGCTGCAAAATTAGTGTAAGTAAGTGAGAACATGCACTGCATAAACTGTAAAGCATTGTTTAAATGAAAGTGATTATGGGGGCACATTTCCAGGTGCAAACTTTATAATAAATAAATAAAGTGTCAGGGGCGGATGTGGAAGGAGAAACGACCCAATAGCAGAAATAGATTCTTTAGAATAGCCTTTATTTATGCACCAGGATTAAATGGACAAAGGCTGGAAGAGCAGGTGTGTGTGTGTACATATGTATGTGTGTGCATGTGCGCGTGTGTGAGCGTGTATGCGAGAGAGAGATGGGACGTGTGTGTGTGTGTGAATGGTCCAGGAGGTAGTAGGGAAATGTCCTAGGACGCAATGAGTGCATGCGGTGATGATGTCGGGGAATCCTCCACGAACGCGGAAGTAGCATGTGCGAGAATATCCTCTGAGATTGTCCCGGCTGTTTATTTTTCCCGGCGCTGTTTTGCCGCGCGAACTGAGAGCGGATGTCAGAGTCTTTTGTTTTGCCTTTACTAGGGCGCAGGAGGCGTGAGCGTTGTACCGGGAAGGCGGAAGTGTGGGACGCTGAGAAGTCAGCTTGGATCCGAGGTGAGTGCCGCTGAACGGAGGCACGAACAAATCCGGGAGCGCTAGCTCAAAATCGGAATCCAAAACACAGTCCGGGTCATACTCATACTCAATCAATCCGAAAAAACGGGTGAGGTAACCAGGGGTGAAGATGAGAGAATAAATCCAGAGAGAGTAAGCAGGGGTCGGCAACAAGCAAGAATACAATGAACAAAATTAGCGAGGAAAATATGGGGCACACGAGTGAGACACTGCGGCGCTGAGTGACACACTCGGTGTGCTTATAAAGCCAATGGATGATTACTTGATTTGATACAGGTGTGCTGTGATTGAGAGCGGAGCGCGTAGGAAAAACTCCGAAATGGATTTAGACCCGTGAGTCTGGCTAGCTCGTGACAGTAACCCCCCCCCACCAACCACGGACGCCACCTGGCATTCTGGCGGGTGCGTTGGGATGTCGCCAGTAGAAGTCGGCAATAAGGGCTGGGTCCAAAATGAATCTAGAAGGAATCCAGCTTTTTTCCTCTGGGCCATAACCCTCCTAGGCTACCAGATATTGGAGGCCTCTGCCTCGACGTTGGGCATTCAAAAGCTTGTACACCGTAAAGGCTTCGCTTCCGTCGATAAGTTGGGAGGAGGAGCTGGGCGGGTGGGTGGACTCAGTGGGCAAGAGACCAGAGGTTTTATTTGGGAGACATGGAAGGAAGGATTTACTCACCGCATGGTAGATGGCAGGAGAAGTCTAACAGTACAGGGGTTGATGATTTTGGTGATAGTGAATAGACCAATAAACCTGGGAGATTGCTTGCAGGAGGTCGTCTTGAGGGGAACGTAGCGAGAGGACAACATGACTCTTTGGCCCACGCGATATATCGGTGCCCTGGAGCGGCGTCGGTCACCTTGTTGCTTAAAGGTCAAAACGGCTCGACGAATCCTAGACCTCCTGTCCTCCTGCAACAATGAATAAAAGCTTGGGCAGAGGGGGCCGAGACCTCCACCTCCTGAGAGGGAAACAGAGGAGGCTGGTAACCGAGGCAACATTGGAAGGGGGAGAGACCCGTGGCTGATGTGGGCAAGGAATTGTGGGCATACTCAATCCATGGGCACATCTGGCTCCAGGAATGGGCGCCCCTAGAGGTCATGCACCGGATGGCTGTCTCTAGGTCCTGATTGGTTCTCTCTGCTTGGCGGATTGTCTGTGGGTGGTAACCCGAGGATAGGCTGGAGGTAGCTCCGATTAGCTTACAGAAGGTGGACCAGAACTGGCTGGTGAATTGGGGGCCCCCGGTCTGATGTGATGTTCGTCGGGAGCCCACGCAGCCGGAAAAACGTGTGTGATTAAGAGTTCGGCGGTTTCCTTGGCCGTAGGGAGGCCAGATAAGGGGACAAATTGGGCAGCCTTGGAGAAGCGATCGACCACCATGAGAATGCAAGTATTACCCTCGGAATCCGGTGACAAAATCGATGGCGATGTGGGACCAGGACGTGTGAGGGATTGGGAGAGGTCTAAGGGAGCTGGCGGGGGGTTTGTTGCTGGTTTTATTCCTGGCACAAGAGTCACATGCACTCACGAAGCGACATGCGTCTTCTCTTACAGTAGGCCACCAAAAGTGCTGCTGGACCAGGGCTAACATCCGTGCGGTGCCCGAGTGGCAGGCTAGCCTGGAGTTATGTCCCCACTGTAGCACGTGGGATCGTTCTGCTTCAGGGACAAAGAGTCTGCCTGGTGGTACCCCTGGTTCCTGATGGAGCGCATGTTTGACTCGTGACTCAACCTCCAGTAAAGCCACTCCCACCAGGCATTGGGGCGGTAAGATTGTGGCGTCAGTTGCTGGATCATGTGCTGGAGAGAACTGCCGAGAGAGAGCATCTGGTTTGGCGTTTTTAGACCCCGGGCGATAGGACAGGGAGAAATTAAAGCACGAGAAGAACAGAAACCACCTCGCTTGTCGGGAGTTTAGGCGTTTGGCCGTCCGGAGGTACTCCAGGCTCTTGTGATACATCCAGACCAGAAAAGGGGTTTTGGAACCATCAAGCCAATGCCTCCATTCCTCCAGAGCGAGCTTGACTGCCAGTAATTCTCGGTCGCCGATGTCATAATTTCTCTCAGTGGAAGAGAGTTGATGGGAGAAGAAACAACATGGGTGCAGCTTATCATCCTTGGGAGACCTTGTGATAAGACTGCTCCAACTCCGGTGTCTGAGGCATCCACTTCGACCACAAACTGAAGAGAAGGGTCTGGCTGAAGAAGAATAGGAGCTTTTTAGGTCAAGGAAGGTCTGGCAGCTTGTTCTGACCACCTGAACGGAGTCTTGGATGATGTCAGGGAGATTAGCCGGGCAGCCACCAAGCTGTAGTTGCGGATGAACCGCCTGTAAAAATTGGTGAAACCCAGGAAGCATTGAAGCTCCTTACGTGTTGTTGGGACAGGCCAGTCTGTGATGGCTTTCAGCTTGACGGGGTCCATCTGAATTTTGGATGGGGCTACAATAAGGCCCAGGAAGGAGACTGTGCTGCTGTGGAACTCACACTTCTCAGCCTTTACATAGAGCTGGTTCTCCTGGAGCCTCTGAAGTACCTGGCGTACATGCCTCTTATGTTCGTCCAAGGAGCGCGAGAAGATGTGGATGTCATGTAGGTATACAAAGATGAAGATGTTGATCAAATCCCTGAAGACATCATTGACTAGGGCTTGAAACACAGCTGGGGTGTTGGCCAACCCGAAGGGCATGACCAAATACTCGTAGTGACCTGACGGAGTGTTGAATGCAGTCTTCCACTCGTCCCCTTTCCCTGATTCTGACCAGGTGATAAGCACAACACAGATTCAGTTTCGTAAAAACTTGGGTCCCCTGCAGGAGGTCGAAGGCAGTGGACATCAGGGGCAGATGATAGCGGTTCTTGATGGTAATGTCATTCAACCCTCTGTAATCAATGCAGGGACGTAGGGTACCGTCTTTTTTGGCCACGAAGAAGCCTGCCCCAGCGGGTGACGATGACGGCCTTATGATGCCCGCGGCTAATGCCTCGGAAATGTACTTATCCATGACTTCCCTTTCCTGATGAGAGAGTGAAAAGAGGCGTCCTTGGGGTGGAGCTGTGCTGGGTAGAAGGTCAATTCCACAATCGTAGAGACGATGAGGAGGGAGAGAAATGGCCCGAGACTTGCTGAACACGGCCTTGAGATTAACATAATCATGTGGAACCGCAGAGAAATCTGGGAACTCATCGCTGGCTGCTGAGGCGAGGGTAGGGCAGAGAGCAGACTTCAAGCAGGAGGCCAGGCAGAGAGAGCTCCATCCCAGGATGGTGTTGTTTCGCCAGTCTATGTGTGGGTTGTGGCGGGTAAGCCATGGGCGCCTGAGAACCAGCTGAGACTGAGCCTGGTTCATGATGAGGAAGGAAATCTCTTTCGTGTGATTGTCAGAGGTCCTCAGAGTAATCGGAGTGGTTCGATGGGTGATAGGTGGGAGCAGGGTTCCATCAAGGGCATGGACAGATAATGGAGCATTCAAGGGAAGAGTAGGAATGTGCAGTTCTTTGACTTTCATGGCACTGATCATGTTCTGGTCGGATCCAGAATTAATGAGGGCCTGGGCCACATGGAACTTACTCCTGAGAAGAAGTGTGACAGGAAGGATGGGATGACCTCTAGGCAGCTAGCCTGGAGTTATTCTCTTGGGCGCCCCCCTCCAGTGTGCCTAGGTTCACTGGGGGGGGGGGGGGGGGGGCTTGGCTTTTAATGGGCACTGTAAACTCAAATGACTGACCTGGCCACAGTAAAGGCATGCTCCAGCCTGAACCCGTCGCTCCTCCGGTGAGATCCGGGTTCGTCCGACCTGCATTGGTTCGGCCGGGGGGCTAGCTGGCCTGACCGGAGTGGAAGAGGTGCTGGCTTGGAGGAGGGGTTGGTTTGAGAGGCGGTGCCATCAGAGCGTTCAAGTCTTCGGGGAGCTGCTGGGAAGTTAGCTGGTCCTTGACTGACTCAGAGAGTCCGTTCATGAATGTGTCATACAGGGCCTGGGCGTCCCATTGAGTGGCCGCCTCAGGGTTTGGAACTCAATGGCGTAGTCATAGGCAGACCAGGGGCCCTGATGGGGTTCCAGTAGTTTTCGAGCAACAGAGAACAACAGAGCAACAGAGAACATTGTGATAAAAATGAGCGGCAGGTACCAGGATTTCTGTTATAGGGCTGGGGGTTGGGCAGGCAAGGTTCATGCCGAGCATATGTGTGTATGTATGTATGCATGTGTGCATGTGTGCGCGTGTGTGTGCGCGCACGTGCGTGAGCGCGTATGCGAGAGAGAGATGGGACGTCTGTATGTGTTTGTGTGTGTAAACAGTCCAGGAGGTAGTACGGGAATGTCCTAGGACACAATGAGTGCACGCGGTGATGAGCGTTGTAATTTCTTTTGATGATGCGACAAGTGTGTTGACCTTACACTGCCATCCCATAAGCAGGCACCTAAAAAAGGAATTATAGTATACAAGTAAGTACAAGTGTGACTGTTACTATAAAGTCTACCAGACTGGTAAAATAATACTTCCGTTCAAATACATACTTTTTGGACTAATATACATCATCACATTTATCTAAGAGTGGTGTTCAAGTCAAAGAGGGACTTCTCTGAAACGAAGACGAAACTGATTCGATTTTACATAGCCCATTGAAATTGCTTTGATTTTACATAGCCCATTGCTGGTAAAATTCCGGTGAACATTCTGGTGGAATGCTTTTACAAAAAACGGACTGCTTTGATCACCAATGGCATTTTGCTCTTGCAGAACAATGCACAACCTCATACACAGAGAAAAAAATTTACTCTACTAAGTGTGTAAATATAAATATAAATGAGTTCTGTTATTTTTCACAATCAAATGGCCCGCTTTGACTTGAATGCCTCTTGTACATGTCTTTGTCCCTTGTATAAAAATGATACCTGACTTTATTTACACATTACTATCAACTATACCCATTTCTTATTTTAGTTAATGGAAAATCTAGTATATTCTAGTGGAAAACTTGGATATTCTAGATTCATTATACGTTAAGTGAAATATTTCAAGCCTTATTTTAATTTCTATCTTTGATTCAATGGTTACATTTACTGAGATTAATTTATCTTTGATTCAATGGTGTAACATAAAAAAAAAGTTTACATTTACCTCCTGTTTTATCTCCATTCTAACTTCTCTTCTTTAGTGGTGTTGGCTCTGTGAAAGAAAAAAAAGATATTGAAAATAGAGATATTGAGATATTGAAAATATAACGTTTCGCACAAAAAAAAAGTTTTAGTTTCTTTTACTTACATATCACAACATACATAACATTTCACTTCAATATTTTAATTTCATATTACTTTTTCCTAAATATAATTCTGAGAGAAAAGTTGTACTTTTACTAAATATTTATATTTCACAGCTTTAGTTACTAGTACAGTACCTCATTCCTGCTGTTTAAACTTGCTTTGGTGTGCGTTTCCTCCTTAAAGTGTCGGAGTGAAACACACAGACTCGCGGTTCAGTGTGGGAGGTGGACCGTTACAAATGCGCTAATTATTTGAACATGCTAATTTTATATCCTCGCCACAGTGGCGGGAGGCTGCGCATTTTGCGGGAGAAATTCAAATATTGTGGCACAACCGCGGCTGCTTACACCGAGAAACCAGAAGGAAAGCTGGACATGAACACGCATGCTGCTCGGTGTTAAATATCTCCTTTTACACCAGATTTTAAGTATTTTAAGTACTGTTTTAACCGCGCTTTAGCAGTTTGGTGGTTGGAACAAATAAACATAATGTTTTTGGACTGTGGGAGGAAACCAAGCACAGAGAGGACATGCAAACTTCACACACACACACACACACACACACACACACACACACACACACACACACACACTCACACTCACACACACACACACACACACACACACTCCTGTTACAGCCTTCACTTTTCCCAAAAAATATAATTTGGATAATACCAGAAGGGTGAAGTCTACAATCAATCAAATTAAATTAATCATTAAAATATTATGTGCGTAATAAAGTCAGATATCACAGAGAAAAAAAATATCTTGAGAATACAGTTAGCTCCTTCTGAGCTCAGCATTAGATGCAGTAATGCGGTTGGGAAGAGAATAAATCGGGTCCATATATAGAGCTCTCCGATTTCTTTGATTGAGATTAAAAAGAGGTTGAAGAGACCTCTTTTGAAACTTAAAATAAGGCTAGTTTGAGATTTTGTGCATCTTTTTTTCTACAGAAAAAAATGAGTTACAGGAGAAATACACTATAGACTCATTTTGGTTTCACACAGGCCTCATAGATGTCTAGGAGACATGAATGATACATTTTTGAGAGCTCTTTCTAATTTTCTTTTCCTCTGGGTACTCCTGATTTTCTTTTAAAATTCTTAGAACCCTCAAGGAAGAGCGGCTTGACATTGGAAAAGATGATAGTTGCTTTTATAAAGTCTAGTAAAATACCAGAAAAATCAGAGTGTTTTCCCTGTATCAAGGCTTCACCAGAGGCACCTTATAAAACAAAGTTGGAAAACGATAAGTGTTTGTGGTAAAATCATATCACTGCCATTCAGAGAGAAAGTGCGAGAAGAATTTATTGAAAATAACATCGCACTTGTTCTTATCATGTGTTAATGCACATAGTGCGCTGTTTATTGTATGGTATACTGTATGTTGTGATGATATATGTATGACCCAGTATACTTTGAAAGGGGTAGTACATTCATTCAGATTTGTGTTATTGTTCTTTCTGGTTGTATCAGTGTTATTTATTCAATCCCAAGAGGAAAATGTTTCACCTGCTTCTCCTCTGTGCACAATTTTAAAGTCTCCCTATTTCAAGTTCAGGCTGAAATTTGCGAGTCATTGAACTTTGTTGTTGCCTACCGGCATAGAAATAAATATTGTATATATTACAGGTTGATCCTTTCCCCCCAAAGCTCAAAGATTAAATTGAAGATAGAGTCAGCATTGTAGGACGTAAGAGGGTGAATATTAAATAACATATTAAATAAATTAACATATTATCTTACTTGATCACTTCATATCTGATCTAGATTTTTTTTTCTTCTTTATTCCAGCAAAAGCAGACTCAAATTTACAAATTGAGTCTGGTTGTTCAGGAAACACGGTACCTGATACTTGACTAAGAAGTCACAATTTGTTGTCCCATGTTTTTTTTTTTTTTTGGATTTTTCCCCTATTTTCTAATTCCCCTAATTTAGTCGTGTCCAATTCCTCCCCGTCACTAGGGGGCTCCCACATTAAGGCTACTACTACCACTCAGCCGGGAGGGCCGAAGACTATCACGTGTTTGCTCCACGTGACGCCATCTTTTCGAACTGCATTCTGCATGCGATTCGACCGCATCTTTTCGAACTGCTCGGCGTAACACACTCGGAGGACAGCGCTATCCGCTCCCTCCGTTGCGCGAGCTCACAGACGCCCCTGACTGGCTGTAGAGCGTGATTAATGTAGGAGCACTATGTACCTCTCCCCTCTGAGAGAGCTCAGCCAATTAGCTCTCTCTAGACCTCCGGCTGCGAGAGGTTACAGCACCACCCGGGATTCGAACTGGCGATCTCCGGATGATAGGGCGAGCGCTTTAACCACTGCGCCACTCGGAGGCCTTGTCCCATGTTTTTCTAAAGTAGGTCTGGTTTTTGTCATACCAGTTGAAGATTATTTAGAAAATCACTACTCAATTGTAAAAATATTATATTTGTAACATGTTCAATCATCAAATACAACTGCAGCAAAAATAAAATATGAATATAAAGCAACAGTAAATAAAATAGCAAAAGAAATAAATTACATTTGCAGAAGTAAACATTAACATAGTGATATAAATATAATGTGTGTATAGTAGTTTGTTGTGCAGATGGGCTTTATGGTAGCAGGTCCATTCATCTAGGGACGTCTGTAGTCCCACTAGAGGCCAATGGTGACCATTGTATTTACTCCACACTACAGGAAATTTGGAAACACACAGAACCTATGTGACTGTTCAAAGGGAGCAGCAAATCTAATTTCCTTAAGACGTCACGGAAATGATCCATTATCTTTACTC
Source organism: Clarias fuscus (assembly GCA_030347435.1). NCBI lineage: Eukaryota > Metazoa > Chordata > Actinopteri > Siluriformes > Clariidae > Clarias > Clarias fuscus. The sequence goes on from CM059226.1 coordinate 16,801,268, forward strand.
ATTATTTGATTGTACCTTGGCAAATGCCTATATGTTAGAACCTCTTTAAGGCTCTAAGTTCTGTCTGAAATTTGTGAGTCATTGATCTTTATTGTCTCCTACTGGCATATAAAAAATATATAGAAAATTAGCTCTTGTCTGTTCACTGGTTGAAGCACTGTTTCTTGTTAAAGTAACATTGAATACAGTATCAGGGTTGTAAGATCTACAGTAAGAGGGTGAAAAAAGATGTATATGTTAAAAACTCAATCTGATTGTTAGACAAGAAAAGCTATGGAGTCCGGATCAATGGATTGTGGAATCTTAACATAAAAAAAAAAACATTATTTAAATTCAATACTTTTTTTATGAATTTAACTGAAAACAGTGTTGTTGATTATGGTGCACTTGTTGCATTCTGAAAAGTTGTAATGTTTTATCGCGCTCCAATGTGGACACGCATTGAAAAAACATGAGCTGTGACAGTGTGGCCACACTGCATAGAGGACATGATGTACATACACTAACAGAAAGCTCTGAATTCTCGGTTTTTACATGTCACAGGACAGAAAATGAATGCCTGTACTGAGTATTATTCTTCAATCATCAGCCGTTCTAATGGCCTACCATGAGGGAGCATATATTAAACTTTGTGTCTGCTTGTGACAATTGTGTCAGGAATAAATCATTTTGCCACTATCCTGCCTGCCAGCCTTTTGAGACCACTCCTGGTTCTGCACAGACCCTGATAAACATCACTCTCAACTTTGTTATGGGCCTTCCAGAATCAAACAGTAACCTGCATCCTCATCAGGGTAGACTGCTTCTCGGCTCAATTTTAGAAAGCTTTCTGCACACTCATTGGCACTAAAAACAATCTGTCATCTGGTTACTATTTTTAAACAGATGGTCACGCATGATTCGGGTGCATGGAGTAGAATGTTCAACTGGGTCGAATATGCCAACAATTCTCTACCATTTATGTGACCTTTCCAATGTTGTCTGGGTTATCAGATGTCCCTGTGTTCAGCCCCAGAGGAGGAGGTGGCAGTCCTGTTAGCACAACTATTTGTGTAACATCAAAAACAAAAGGCCTGAACTCAATTGTTGAAATTAGTAAGAGCAAATAAGCAACATGATGATCAACATTGGTCCAAAACACCCAAGTACTTTGCTGGGCAAAGAATAATACAGTGTTCTCAGAGCTAGCAAGACTGTAAAAGTTCTTGGAGCATGCATGGCCTTCAGAGCATTCAGGGCCAACAAGGCAACGTGGTTCTTCTGGGCTAACATAGCTAACAATGCTTTCAGGCTAAGCCCTAAAAAAAAGCTGGGTGCTGGTTACTTGGTCACCTCTATCCCGAGTTTCTCTGTCCTTTGAGCACTGCTCCATGCTCCAGCAGCTCCTGCAGACACTCCCAAACTTGCAGTGCCAGAGGCATAGCCTGGCGCATGTCCACCAGTATGGTGAGCTGCTCTGAGAGCTGCTGGATGGTACACAGCTGCTGCTGATATTGTCAAAGTACCCAGGGTTTTCCCTGACATGAAGCATACCACATCATATGTCAAAAATGGTGGGGGCTGTGCAAATGACTTTTATCCAAGTATTAAAGGCAATTCCTATGTTTGTACTTCATTTATGAGCCTCCAAAATGGCAATGCAGGGGTGTGAGGTTGTATAAAACTAGCCTGTACGGTTATTGCCACATGCTTTTGTCAAACCCCTCGAAATAAAGCGGAAAGTCTTGACTTTGCTCACATCTTGAGTGTTTAATTTTCTCAATTTAAAATTCAGTGTGATGGTATACAGAACCCAATTGGCAAAAAAAAAATTGTTTCCAAAATTTATGGACTGTATGTATGTAAATTCAAAGTAAGTATATGCATGGAGGCATATTAAATGGTAAAACAAGCATCTGAATTTCCAAAAATGCATACAGAAATTTAGCACTCTGAATGTTTATAGTGAGCTCAGCAAGTTCAGTTTAGTTTACAGTGTATGTATCCTATAAAATGAGTAATATGCTATTTGAACAAAATCACAAATGCAATCTTGACTCTTTGAACAGTTTCTCTGCTTTATTCTGACAGATACATATTTTAATTATTTTTAATCATTAAAACCCAGAAGAATTTATCCCATAAATTCCTAATTAGGTGAATAGGCCTGAACATAAATTATGTCAGGAGGTGCTCATTTTTACTTACTTAAAAGTGCTTGTGTTTATTAGAACATGTTGGCTGAAAGAAATAGTTATTATAGATAAAATTTATTAAATATGTATAAAATATGAAATTTGTTCTGTCTGTGTAATAAAACGGTAATGTCCCAGTTATCTATACATTTTACTATACACAGAGTAACATTTTAGGCATCTCTTGCTTAGTATGCAATATGATGGAAAATATCAGAAGAAGTTTTTTTTTTCTCCAACTTTGAGGTTAGATTAGGCTTTGCATCTTTTCAGACCAACTCTGCCTTCAGTTTCAATATTGGTTACAAGAATTCAGTCTCATATATATATAGAATGCAAGCTAATTATCTCTCTTTCCTCCTCCAAAGAGCCAGGGGATGAAAGAACAAAGTTAAGATTGGTGAGAGTGATTTGTTTTCACAGGGTTAACCATTTAGAAATGGAAGAACATTTCCTTCTCAGAAACTCATCATGTCACCTAATGTGGGGAGGAATATATTTATCCAAACAAGAGAGAAATGATAAGATCAAATGTTTTCATGGCTAATATTTCCTGTTGAATATTGTGATAAAGTGTCAAGAAGATCTGACACTGGCAATTACAGTGTGTAAAGAATCTTTATTTCTCTTGCTTGTTTTTAATATTACACTTTTCAACTGTTCTGCATGTATATACAGTGGGGTGCTAGGACTGAAGTCACAAAGAAACAAATGAAATACATTTTCATAATAAGCCACAGGTGAAAAGTGAGGTGAAATATTTTACCTGTTGGCTTCACCCATCTCTCTCTCAACCACGCCCCACTGCCACACACATTAAGGGGCTGTAGCTGGTTCCCCACCCCCCAGTAGGTAAAGGTTTCCCCAGCCATTTGTGCACCTGGCTGGTGAATCACCTCAGACTTAAATGGCTAAAGTATCAGATATTCACAAGTGATCCACGAGTAGGCATCCTTCATAAGGTGGAGCCACTGAATCGAATAGAAAGGGAAAGTGCACCCCAGGCAGTACTGGTGAGTAAAGTCTGCCCTCTTCATAACCAGACACTACTGTATCATCTGATCATCTGTTACGTCCTGGTCTAGGGTCAGGCCGCAACAGAGAATGAAGACAATGACAATTGGAAACAGGAAAGAAAATAGTGGGGAAATAAACAGGGGGTGAGATCAACTGCGGTTTAATGTACAAATATTTACAAAGTTGGTAATCTCTTAAGGAGCCGACAATGCCAAAATAATAAACACATCCCGCTAACTAAAGCCACAAAAGTCTACCTAACCTAACAACAAAAACAAACCAAAATACATTAAGTCTTACCTAACTCCCTAACTAGCATAACCAGGAGAAACGGGGGGAAGAGAACATAAAGGGCGTCGACTCCCTACTTACCACTATTTACAGTATACTATTTACAAAGTGTACAAATTTATGTACAAAGGGCAATAACAAAATTGAGGTCGAAAAAGGCTGCCAAAGGTCGATACACGGTAAATCAAATATACACAAGCAAAACACCATAACAAGCTAAGCAGTTGTCTCTTGAGCAGCAGGCAGGATGGTGTTTAAATACAGCTGCACAAAGTGCTAGTCCAATCACAACACAGGAGGCGGGAGGAAGGTGCACAGGTTCAGGGGAGCTTGTCCAATGGTGACGCAGGAGGTGGGAGTAAAGCACACAGGTTGAGGAAGTGCTTGTCCAATGGAGACGCTGGAGGCTGGAGTAAAGCACACATGACTGAATGATCCTCCAATCAGCACCCCTCTCCAAGGTAGTGCCAATTAAACCTGCTTTACAAACAGGGAGAGAAACACACCCAAAACAGCAGGCAACACAAAGCATCATATAAAAAAAAATATATATATATATATATAATACGTCAGGGATGTAACATCATCTCTCTTTGGTTTGAAGCTGATATAGAGAATTGCAGGCTCCTCCCCTACACCACATAGGTGTATACTTGAGTAGTTGTATTAGAAGTAACATGAGTTAGTGATATAATAAGTGGTAAGCAAAAGCAGCAAGCTGTTGTAATCTAGAAAATTAAGAACAAACCCCCTATAATAGCCAACCAGAAACTGCTTGACCCCCTTTTTGGTCTAAGGTCTCAGCAGGCCATTTGGTCTATGAGATGCTGAAACATTGCAAGAATCCAAAACCAACCAAACAGAAGTATTACAAATTGATGTAATCAGAACAGTGTGCAAAGGGAATGTGCTAATATCCCTTTGTTAAATCCAGCTCCTAACTGATCGAGAAGTTCTTAGAGGCAAAGATACAACAGAAAATTCTTCCTGCAACTTGGCAACCTGTACTGTCTGTGATGAGAGAGAAGTGGTCTATTAAAAATAAATTAGAACATGCAGGAAAAAGTATAGACTATAACAAGTATAAACAGTTTGTCCTTGATGAGCCAAGGGCAACAGTGACATGGAAAAACTCCATGAGATGACAATAGGGATGAAACCTTTAGAGGAACTAGAGACAATAGGGAACCCGTGATCAATTGAGTCATATATATCCATTAATCAGTGCCTGGTATTTGTGTGTTATTAGATTGAATTTTGATATATACTTCACTTTCATGTTTGAAGTGTTTGCCCAAGTCTCCAGTCAAAAGCCATCACAGAAGAGTCCAAGATCATCTTCATAATCATTAAGTGGAGCTTAATCACCACATGCATCCCAGCAGATCATACCCAGATAGCATACTGCTGAAGGGCCAACGCTGGCCCAAGGACAGTGCATACATTGCAAGGTTGGAAATTGAAAATCAAATTAGACTCTTTTCATCATTGCCAATAATATGAAAACACATTTATATATCCAGAAATGTATTTATTAATTTTATTTGTGATAAAATTATTAGACACTAATATATATATATATATTAGTATATATATATATATATATATATATATATATATATATATATATATATATATATATATATATACACAGTACAGACAAAAGGTTTGGACACATCTTCTCATTCAAAGAGTTTGAGTTTGTATTATGGCAAGAAAAAAGCAGCTAAGTAAAGAAAAACGAGTGGCCATCATTACTTTAAGAAATGAAGGCCAGTCAGTCCGAAAAATTGGGAAAACTTTGAAAGTGTCCCCAAGTGCAGTCACAAAAACCATCAAGTGCTACAAAGAAACTGGCTCACATGCCGACCGCCCCAGGAAAGGAAGACCAAGACTCACCTTTGCTGCGGAGGACAAGTTCATCCGAGTCACCAGCCTCAGAAATCGCAGGTTAACAGCAGCTCAGATCAGAGAGCAGGTCAATGCCACACAGAGTTCTAGCAGCAGACACATCTCTAGAACAACTGTTAAGAGGGAGACTGTGTGAATCAGGCCTTCATGGTAGAAAATCTGCTAGGAAACCACTGCTAAGGACAGGCAGCAAGCAGAAGAGACTTGTTTGGGCTAAAGAACACAATAAAGAAAACTCTTTGAATGAGAAGGTGTGTCCAAACTTTTGGTCTGTACTGTATATATATATATATATATATATATATATACACACACTCACCTAAAGGATTATTAGGAACACCATACTAATACAGTGTTTGACCCCCTTTCGCCTTCAGAACTGCCTTAATTCTACGTGGCATTGATTCAACAAGGTGCTGAAAGCATTCTTTAGAAACGTTGGCCCATATTGATAGGATAGCATCTTGCAGTTGAAGGAGATTTGTGGGATGCACATCCAGGGCACGAAGCTCCCGTTCCACCACATCCCAAAGATGCTCATTGAGTTGAGATCTGGTGACTGTGGGGGCCTTTTTCAGTACATTGAACTCATTTTCATGTTCAAGAAACCAATTTGAAATGATTCGAGCTTTGTGACATGGTGCATTATCCTGCTGGAAGTAGCCATCAGAGGATGGGTACATGGAGGTCATAAAGGGATGGACATGGTCCGAACCAATGCTCAGGTAGGCCGTGGCATTTAAACGATGCCCAATTGGCACTAACGGACCTAAAGTGTCCCAAGAAAAGATCCCCATACACCATTACACCACCACCACCAGCCTGCACAGTGGTAACAAGCCATGATGGATCCATGTTCTCATTCTGTTTACGCCAAAGTCTGACTCTACCATTTGAATGTCTCAACAGAAATCGAGACTCATCAGACAAGGCAACATTTTTCCAGTCTTCAACTGTCCAATTTTGGTGAGCTCGTGCAAATTATAGCCTCTGTTTCCTATTTGTAGTGGAGATGAGTGGTACCCAGTTGGGTCTTCTGCTATTGTAGCCCATCCCCCTCAAGGTTGTGCGTGTTGTGGCTTCACAAATGCTTTGCTGCATACCTCGATTGTAACAAATGGTTATTTCAGTCAAAGTTGCTCTTCTATCAGCTTGAATCAGTCAGCCCATTCTCCTCTGACCTCAAGCATCAACAAGGCATTTTCGCCCAGAGGACTGCCGCATACTGGATGTTTTTCCCTTTTCACACCATTCTTTGTAAAGCCTAGAAATGGTTGTGCGTGAAAATCCCAGTAACTGAGCAGATTGTGAAATACTCAGACCGGCCCGTCTGGCACCAACAACCATGCCACGCTCAAAATTGCTTAAATCACCTTTCTTTCCCATTCTGACATTCAGTTCGGAGTTCAGGAGATTGTCTTGACCAGGACCACATCCCTAAATGCATTGAAGCAACTGCCATGTGATTGGTTGATTAGATCATTGCAGTAATGAGAAATTGAACCGGTTTTCCTAATAATTCTTTAGGTGAGTGTATATATTGTTACGTCCCAGTCTAGGGTTGGGCCGTACAGCAAATGATTGGTTCGGGGTTCTATATTAAACTGTTTGGTGAGTGTGGAACAAAGTGGTGTAATGGAACAAACAACAAGACAGATATGGTAATTTACAAACAAGTGAGGTTTGTATTGCTTGACCAATAGCACATGCAAATAAACACACAAACACAACACCAGACTTAGCTTCAGGGTGGTCCCTGGCCAAAATAATAAACAAAAAGGTATCTGTATTTTAGGAGCTTGCTTACCTAGCAAACAAAACACAAACAAAAATACAGATGCCTTCCCTATCTTCCTAAACCAAAAACAGTGAACAAAAAACCCTTTCCCCAAAATAATGGGCAGTCACACCCCTACTACCGGTGAGTGCACAAACATACAGTGAATTCAAACAAACAAACAAACAAACAGTATTTACAAAGAGCCAGCAACCAAACCAAAAGGACAAAGCAAAAACCAAAGTCAAAATGGAAGCCAAAAGTCAAAAACCAGAATACACAATCCAATCTCAAAATTTCACTATCACAACAAAACTCTCCAACACAACCAACACTTCGCCTACACGCCTCCCCGTTCCCGCGTCTCTCTTCGGTTTATAATTGGTTGATGACGTCACTCAGGGCGAGCGCGCGTGTGGAGGTCAGGCAGTTGCCGGTGTAGTGGCAGTTGGAAAATCTGGAGTGGATCCGGATCGGCGCGCGACCTGGATACAAAATACACACACACGCTACGAAGCGCAGCAACACAGACACATAAATTACACACACTGCGCCCCACATGTTGCGGGTTGTAACAATATATATATATATATATATATATATATAAGGTAACAATAAATCCCGACAGATAAGCGTTTCCGTTTGTGCGCGCAGTTTGTGTGTGTGTGGAATTAGCCCCTCCCCTCTCCTCGTCTTACACAGTAAACACCCCCCCCCCCCCCGCCCCCTCGTCTGTATCAGCATGCAGTGCACGCGCATCATTTGGTCTTTATGCACCTAGTTGAAGAACTAGACAGTAAGTCATTGCAATATTCCAACCTAGAGGTAATAAAACCATGAACTCATTTTTTAGAATCGTTTAGTGACAATATATTGGTTATCTTGCCAATATTTCTGTGATGAAAGAATGCTATCCTGGTAATATTATCTACATGAGCTTCAAATGACAGATTGGAATCTATAATTACGCCGAGGTCTTTTACTGTTGCAATTGATGGAACAGAAAGGCCATCCAAGTTATGGTGTGATCAAAAATCTTACTAAACTTCCGTCTTGTCAGGGTTAAGCATAAGAAAGTTAATTAACATCCAGCCTCTTATGTCCTTCACACATTTCTCAACTTTATTAAGTTGTTTTTTCTCATCTGTTATTGCTAAGAAAAATAAAACAGTATGTCATTAGCATAACAGTGAAAACTAATACCATGCTTATGAATTATGTTGCCCAGAGGAAGCATATGAAGAGAAAAAAGCAGTGGGAGAGAGCTAGAAGGAAGCACAGACATGAGGAATCCTTGGAAAGTAAGGTAGCTAATAAAGTCACGGTCAACAAACCCGAGTGATCAATGAGTTCAGGGTTCGGTTTGAGTGGGGAAAGAATGCATTCAAACATACCAATAAATATGCTTTCGGTCTAGAAAAAAACAATGAGACTACGTCTGCATCTCAAAAATTAATTGGAAGTATATTCCATAACTTTGGGATTTTGTAAAAAAAAAGTCTGCCCCTGCTGTAGTGTGATATAAGGTACCTACAAGCAGCCTGCACCCTTTAATTAAAGTAGGGGGAGTGGATCATAAACCACAAACAGTTCACACATGTACCATGATATGAGACCATTAAGTGCCTTATAGATAAAAAAAAAAAAAAAAAATCAATGAAAATTTCACAGACAGCCAATGCATTGTGGATCAGTTAAGGGTGATGTGCTCATACAGTAGCTTCTGTTAGGGACTCTGGCTGCTGCATTCTGAAATAACTGGAGCTTTTTAAGCATCTAGTAGGACATCCCAACAGTATGGCAATACAATAATCTAATCTAAGACGTAAACTAATTTCTCTGCATCCTGTTGTGAAATTATATATTTTTTTATTTTGTTAATATTTATGAGAGCAGTGTTTGGGGACATTACTTTAGTTATTAAGTAACTAATTACATTACAAAATTACTGTCTTCAAAAAGTAATCAGTTACATTACTGCGTTACTTTTTGATAAAAGTAACTGGTTAGAGTACTTTACTGTTGCAGAAAATGAAAAATCCTTTGTGCTTCCTCCACCTACTAATACCCCTATTTCACGTATGCGGTTTCATGCGGTGGCTGTAAGTACGGCCCATCATGATTCACTGAGAGTTTTGGCGCTGTGATGAGGTTTCCATCTTATAGGCTCACGGATTACATAAATTGTCTGAATAACGGATTACATTTTTGAAAAAATAACTAAATAGCAGTACTTAAATGGCAGACCTAATGTGTTACACCCAACACTGTCTGAGAGTAAAAAGTTTACTTCTAACTGCATGTGGTCTAAAAACAGTACCTTTGTCTTGTCAGAATTTAGAAGAAGAAAGTCAATAAGCATCCAGTATCTAATGTCATCAATACATTCTTCTACTTTATTAAGCTTCTGACTGTCATCTGAGACATATAACTGTGCCATCAGCATAACAGTAAAAGCTAATACAATGATTACAAATTATGTTACCCAGAGGAAGCATATAGAGGGTAAATAGCAGTGAACAGAACACCAAACCTCATTTTAGTACACATAGAATAGTCACCATTTACATCTACACACTAATAACAATTAGTCAAAAGAACCTGAGCAAGGAGAGAGCCATTTCCTTAACTCCTACAACACGTTTTAGTCTATCAAGGAGAATTGTACAATCAAGAGCTGCACTAAGGTCAAGTAACACAAATAAGGAAACAACCCTCATCAGAGGCCAGTAGTTGGTCATTTCCCACTTTATCACCACAGTCTCTCTGCTATAATGAGGCTTAAATCCTGACTGGTACATTTCATTAATGTTATTAGAGGTTTATATGAGGTTTCCTGTTCAGGAGTTTAATAAGTGCTAGTTTTAGGTATGATTTAGGTATGAAGCCTTACCTGCGTTAAGAATTGAGTATTGCTAGAAGAGGTTCAGTTATTTCTGGCATGTTCTGTTGGAATAATCTTGTAGGTACAGGGTCCACAAATTGACAATTTTGTTTAGTTGTTTAACCCTTTAGATATTATTTATACCATAGCTTTGCAAAAACAAGCTTGAGCACATTTGCATGAGAGGATACTGCACTGAAATAGAAGTATGAATAGGTTTAATTATGATTTACCTGAAAATATATTGAGACTTCAGTATATTAAAATGTGTATTCATTGTATGCTTTATGTATTGTCACGGGGTACCGCATAACCACTATGTGCACCGCGCAGCTCCGCACACCAAGCGGACAAAGTTTAAGTTCACGGACATCGGCAAGCCACAGGAAAAGGGGGCAGGGCACTGTAATCAGAAACAGTCGGTTTCCTATTCCCACTCACCGTCTGGAGGAGCGCGGGGGAATATATAAGGAGGCCAGAAAGCCATCTCGTTGAGTCTCGTTAAAACAAAATAAGTTAAAATGATTGCTGTGTCCATTTTGTGCAGATTCTGAGTGTCGGAGAACACACTCCCTGGAAATCTTCGCTGTGGAAGACTTCCTTCCACAGCCCGGCAGCCCACTCCGCTTCTTCATCTTACTCCTCCAGCGGCCCAGTTTGCTCACCTCAGTGGACTTGCTGCTGTGTTTGCACGTCTTCAGAGGACGATTCACCCCGAGCACCACATCACTGAGACACCTGTACCTATCCACTGCATAAGTGTGTATGTCTGCTTATGTATGGATCTTTCACAAATGCCCCAATAAATCACCTCTGTGTGTTCACTTCTGCAACCTGCTGTCTGTGCCTCTATCCTTGTGTCGCCGACCTGACGCTACATAGCTTTACACTGGTGGAGAATGCGGGTGGTAGACACAGGGCAGTGGACAGCACCCACCCCTAAACAGGTCATGTCCCATCTACTGTAGGCGAGCATCAACAGGCGGTGCTCGAGCAGCTGGCACAAGGTTTACAAGCCACGACGGCGGAGCTTTCCTGGCTGCAGCATCGAAGGGGCGAGCGAATTCCACTACCTAACCCACAAAGAGAAGCACAGTGGATTCTGACAAAACTATCACCCCACGACAATGTCGAAGCATATCTGCAAACATTCAAGCAACGACCTAACTACACTGCCTCGTGCCCAACTAGATCACCTGTACCAGATAGCCTACCACTGGCTCCAACCGGATGAAGTGAGAGCATGAGAAGTAGTCGAGAAGGTGGTTGTGGACAAAATATTGCGCACGCTGCCCAGAGAAGAATGTAAAGCTGTAGGCATGCGCGCCCCCGCCTCATTGAGCGAGGCCATCGACGCGCTGGAATGCGCAATATCCACCCTCTCGCTACCGGTGGAAAGGCGAAAGTTTCCAGACCAGAGCCCACTCCCCTACACTATGGCCCCAAGACGGGAGAGACCCCTGCCTCCAGTAAGGGTAAGACCACCCACGGACAAACCCAGGCCCACTGAACCGGAACTTCCGAAACCTTTTTTGGCCTGCAGATTCTGGGCTGGATCCACTAACACAGTCAAACCCGCCCGACCCGCTGGGTCCGCGTTGGGGAAGCCCCCATCCCCGCCCTCCTTGACACAGGCAGCGCCATGACGCTCGCTCGCCCCCCGATTGTCCCACGGGATGCAAAGCCATGTGGCCCTCTCCCGATCACCTGTGTACATGGTGATCGACAGGAGGTTCCAGCAGCCCCCCAGTGGGGGTAGACATACCATAACCGCGGATATAGTTCCAAACCTCCCCATTTCCCTCCTGTGGGGCAGGGACTGGCCAGAATTGGGCGAAAAACCCTCACTGAGAGAAAAAGAAAAAAGGCAAAAAAAAGGCGCCGGCAGCAACAGAAGAAGACCCCACCCTCCTGTCATGCCTGGATGGCCCAGGCACAAGCAGAAACTGCGGATCCCGAGGCAGAAGGTGAGCACCTCTCTTATCCTCACGCACATCTCTCTTTGTCTCAGCAGGTGGCGCACGAGGACTTTTTGAGGCTGCAGAAAGAAGACAGCCGGTTGAAGCACTGCTGGTCCCAGGTATACGAGGTAAAAGGGGGCCTTATCACACCAATAGATGAGGTGTGCCCTGACATCTTCTGGTCATACCCCAGGGAAACGTCAACACTGTAATGCACCTAGCACAACACAAAAGAGAAAATCCGCGAGAAAATCCGCTTCCACTGGCCTGGGCTAGACACTGAAGTAAAAAATTTCTGTCGAAGATGCCCTGAATGCCAGAGAGCGCCACCAATGAAACCGTCACCCGCCCCCCTCATTCCCTTATCCATAATAGGAGTACCGTTTGAGCGTATCGGTATGGATCTCATTGGCCAGCTCCCGAAATCAGCACACGGACATGAATACATACTGGTAATCATGGATTATGCCACGTGATACTCGGAAGCCGTACCCTTACGCAAGGCTACCTTGAAGAACATTGTTCGCGACCTGGTACTCCTTTTCAGCAGGGTCAGGTTACCAAAAGAGCTACTCACTGATCAAGGTATGCGATTTGTTTCTAAATTTATGTGTGATCTGTGTCGGCTGTTACAGGTGAAGCGGCTCCGCACGGCAGTATACTATCCACAAACAGATGGATTAGTGCAGCGCTTCAATCACACACTTAAGAGGATACTGCGGTGAGTGGCGGATGAGAGTGGGCGGACCTGGGATCAACTCCTATGTGCTCTTTGCAATCAGGGAAAACACCAAGCTTCCACTGGGTTCACCGCGTTTGAACTTCTGTTCAGGGAGGAGACCACGCGGACTGCTTGATGTGGCGAAGGAGCCATGGGAGGAACAGCCCTCCATGTTTTGCTCCATCATCAAATATATTGTCAATTTGATAAAAAAATGGATAGAACCGGCACAGCGTGTCTCAGCTCTGGCCGTTTTTCCTTCTGACAAACAGGCACGGTAACTTGTGCGGCAAGGAGAGAAACTGACGCCGACACAGGTACAGGAGCTAAACGAAATAATCGACCAACACCAGGATCTTTTCCCTGGAGCCGGGGCATTTACACACATTACACAGCGTGACATCAAAACACTTTCCGGCATGGTAATACTCCAGTGCCCCTATAGAGATCCAGAAGCCCGCCGCCAGGTGATCAAAGTCGAGGTGGACAAGATGTTACAAGCAGGCATAATCGAGGAGTCAATGAGTCCCAGGTCCAGCCCGATCGTGGTAGTTCCCTAGCCTGACGGGTCCCTATGTCTTTGTAATAACATCCGGAGATTAAATCAGGCTTCAGAATTCGACGCATACCCTCTACCGCGGGTGAATGAGCTCATCGAGTGGCTGGGAAAAGCTTGCTTTGTGTCAACACTCGACCTGACAAAAGGATACTGGCAAGTGGCCCTGACACCAGAGTACTGTGACGGGGTACCGCACAACCACTATGGACCACGGACTAAGCGGACAAAGTTGAAGTTCACGGCCACCAGCAAGCCACAGACACAGACACAGTTTCCTATTCCCACTCACCATCTGGAGGAGTGCGGGCCAGAAAGCCAGCTCGGTGAGTGAGATGTTAAAATGAAATAAGTTAATGCTATTGCTGTGTCCATGTTGTGCAGATTCTGAGAGTGCCGGAGAACCCGCTTCCTGGAAATCTTCGCTGTGGCAGACTTCCTTCCGCAGCCCTCTTCTTATTATTCCTCCGGCGGCCCAGCTGGCTCGCCTCAGCAGACTTGCTGCTGTGTTTGCACGTCTTCAGAGGACGAGTCACCACAAGCACCATGTCACTGAGCCACTGTTCAACCGCACCTATCCACTGCGTATGTGTGTGTATGTCTGCTTATGTGTGGATTTTTCACGAATGCCCCAATAAATCATCTCCGTGTACCCTCATGTCGCCGACCCGATGCTACATAGCTTTACAGTACATTATTGCAATGACTATATGAAGTATATTTATATTTAAATATGTCTTGAATAACTTTTCTAAGTGGTGAGGCCCCATGCTTTATGGATCCTGGGTTTCTGCACAAGTGGGATGAAATTTATTTGACCGAGACCAGGAAGTTGAGCATGTACGCACAAGTAAAAATATGCTCAGTTAGACAAAGCGTTAACATACTTTATTTCCCCTGCACATGATGAATATTATACTGCTTGTCAGCTTTTCTGCATATACATACAACCATATATACCATTGTCTCTTACTGTACTTTTCTCTCCAAATTCTCACATGACATGACTTCTGCCAAAACGTCCTTCTACAGGGAAAAGCTGGAAGCCTCTGCACATGATCCTGGCAAACTCCACAATATCTTCTCCTCAGTAATCAACCCACCGGCTACTCCTGCCCCATCCTCTCAGACTGCTGATTACTTCGCCACATTCTAAAATGCGACAATTGCAGCAATCTGCCAGACTTTTGCTCCCAACCTAACCCCTACACCGGAACTTCAGGACCTTCCCTCCCCTCCCATAGCAGAATTCAATCTGTTAACTGATGGGTTTCAGCATATCTTCTTGTTATTCAATCCCACCACCTGTTCATTAGATCCAATCCCTTCCACAATGCTCCAGGCCATCTCACAAGACCTCCTTCCCTTCATCACAACCATCATCAACCATTCCATATCATCTGGTCATGTTCCTGCTGCTTTTAAGAAGGCAAGGGTTATTTCCATCCTCAAGAAACCCTGCCTGGATCAAGTAGACATCAGCAACTATTGCCAGGTATCGCTTCTGTCTTTTATTTCCACAATTCTTGAAAGGGCTGTTTACAATCAAATCTCGTCTCTGCCAACAGAAGAAACAAAACAAAACAAACAAAAAAAAAAATATATATATATATAATATATATTAAAATATATATATATATTAATTATGTATATATTTTTTATATACATACTGTATATGTGTATTTTATTGTGTGTATGTGTTACCTGATGGCTGCACCCACCTCTCTCTATCAGTAGGCAGTGGATTATCAAACGCACACACACACACACACACACACACACGCACACACACACACACACTTCAGCAATGCCTATTTCAAGGAACATTAAACATGTCATCACCTATTTGTGCAAGTGTGCTAAGTTCTCTATTTCAGTTTCTTAAATAGTGATTTTTGTATGAGACACATCATTTTCTAAATATGTAGCCTTTTTGACAGTGTACGTTTGATGTTACCAGTGGACTTATTTATTATTTTATTCCTCATTGTTCTAAAAATTCAGTTCTCAGTACAAATAATAATAGATTCTTAGTAAAATGTCATCTTCTTTTAAGCGCAAAGTGCTGAATATGCATTAATTATGTGGATAGGGATGTTCTGAGATTAAGAGGATCTCTAGTAACATTGAGTAGGTCATAAAAACAATGCAGAATCAGAATTAAATTTTCTGGTTTGTTTGGATTTTTTAAGATGGTAGCTGTTCTGTGTTGTTTAATTGCACAGTGCAGCGTGTTTTCTTTTCATTAGGTAGGTATTAGGTTTTTCATTTAGAGATTAATTTGTAGTCAGGGTTTCTAATCCCTGCAGAGACCTCTGTGATTACTTTGGTAATTAACTCTTTGATGCCATTTCTGCCATGAGCTGAGAGTGGCATCTGTCTAATGTAGTTTGCCAATTAAGTTATCTGCATTTTGTGATAGCAGGCATAACTATAATCTTTTAATCCATAAATCATTTATGCTTTTCCTAATTAAACTCTAATGTTTGTTTTCATGCTGCTTTGTGTGAAAGGGAATTAACATTTGGGAATCGTTAACAGGGGCTCATAATAAAATAATAATAATTAAAAAAAACAATAAATACTACTACTACTACTACTACTACTAATAATAATAATAATGAGATAAAATATAAACTAAAAAAGGAAGTATTGGTACAGGTACAGGTACTTGGTTAGGCTGCACTCCCCGTGCTTGGTGGATCTTCTCCAGGTAGCCCAGTTTCCTCACACAATCCACAGATGTTCCGGTTAGGCTAAATGTCATTTGCAAATGACCCATAGAGAGTGAGTGTGTGCATGCATCTTTGAACACATGGTGGGAAAAAAAAGCATATATATAAAAAAGATATATATATATATATATATATATATATATATATATATATATATATATATATATATATATACACTCATCTAAAGGATTATTAGGAACACCTGTTCAATTTCTCATTAATGCAATTATCTAATCAACCAAATACATGGCAGTTGCTTCAATGCATTTAGGGGTGTGGTCCTGGTAAAGACAATCTCCTGAACTCCAAAATGAATGTCAGAATGGGAAACAAAGGTGATTTAAGCAATTTTGAGCGTGACATGGTTGTTGGTGCCAGACGGGCCGGTCTGAGCATTTCACAATCTGCTCAGTTACTGGAATTTTCATGCACAACCATTTCTAGGGTTTACAAAGAATGGTGTGAAAAGGGAAAAACATCCAGTATGCGGCAGTCCTGTGGGTGAAAATGCCTTGTTGATGCTAGAGGTCAGAGGAGAATGGGCCAACTGATTCAAGCTGATAGAAGAGCAACTTTGATTGAAATAACCACTCGTTACAACAGAGGTATGCACCAAAGAATTTGTGAAGCCACAACATGCACAACCTTGAGGCGTATGGGCTACAACAGAAGACCCCACCGGGTACCACTCATCTCCACTACAAATAGGAAAAAGAGGCTACAATTTGCACGAGCTCACCAAAGTTGGACAGTTGGAGACTGGAAAAATGTTGCCTGGTCTGATGAGTCTCGATTTCTGTTGAGACATTCAAATGGTAGAGTCAGAATTTGGCGTAAACAGAATGAGAACATGGATCCATCATGCCTTGTTAACACTGTGCAGGCTGGTGGTGGTGGTGTAATGGTGTGAGGGATCTTTTCTTGGGACACTTTAGGCCCCTTAGTGCCAATTGGGCATCGTTTAAATGCCACAGCCTACCTGAGCATTGTTTCTGACCATGTCCATCCCTTTATGACCACCATGTACCCATCCTCTGATGGCTACTTCCAGCAGGATAATGCACAATGTATCAAAGCTCGAATAATTTCAAATTGATTTCTTGAACATGACAATAAGTTCACTGTAATAAAATGGCCCCCACAGTCACCAGATCTCAACCCAATAGAGCATGTTTGGGCATGTGGTGGAACAGGAGCTTCATGCACTGGATGTGCATCCCGCAAATCTCCATCAACTGCAAGATGCTATCCTATCAATATGGGCCAACGTTTCTAAAGAATGCTTTCAGCGCCTTTCAGCGCCTTGAATCAATGCCACGTAGAAATAAGGCAGTTCTGGGCAAAAGGGGGTCACTCTGTGGATTTGGAGATGGAGAACAAGGAGAATAAAATCCACAACATACAGGTGAAGCTGGCCCAGACAGCGGAAAACTGCGCTGGAATCCTCACAGACAGATGCTTACCTGTCCCAGTTAAATTCTCGGCATGACAAATCCTCCTACAATCTCAAACCCTTGAGTTTCTCTGCCCAGGTCCAACGAACCAAGGACGCTGCCCGCCCAGGTTTCATTCACTCCAATGCTGGGGTACCACAGAGCCTGGATGCAGCAGCGGAAGACATGAGCCAGGCTTCGGGTTAGGACTTCTTCCCCTCTGCCGCCACCTGTCTTTGAGATCTTGACCCGTAATTGCTTTGCAGAATCCGATGCGGTGATCATGAAATGAAATGACCGTGAAATTATCCTTTGTTGATGGAATCATTCTAGGCTCTACCACACTGATGGCCTGCACCCTAGCAACAGTCCTCTCGAACAAGATTTCAAGGGCACTACATGCCACCTGTAGTTCTCCTATAATGTTTCACAAGATTAGAGAACACAGAACGAGGA
Source organism: Clarias fuscus (assembly GCA_030347435.1). Classification (NCBI taxonomy): domain Eukaryota; kingdom Metazoa; phylum Chordata; class Actinopteri; order Siluriformes; family Clariidae; genus Clarias; species Clarias fuscus. The sequence continues at coordinate 16,819,184 of CM059226.1, forward strand.
ATCTTTGACCATTCCTCTTTGCACAATGTCTCTAAATCATCCAGTGACCTGACTCCTCTCCTCTGCACTCTCCTCTTCAGCTCACTCCACAGGTTTTCAATGGGGTTGAGGCTTGTGGACTGAGATGGCCATGGGAGGAGCTTGATTCTGTATGTGGTGAACCATTTCTGTGTAGATTTGGCCACATGTTTTGGGTCGTTATCTTGCAGAAAGACCCATTGACGACCCATTCAGCTTTCGGGCAGAGGCGACCAGATTTTGCTTTAAAATGTCCTGGTATTTCAAAGCATATATTATGCACCCTAACAAGGTTCCCAGGCCCTCTGGAAGAGAAATAGCCCTACAGCATCACCGATCCTCCCCCATACTTCACAGTGGGCATGAGGTGCTTTTCTGCATACTCATCTTTTGTGTTCCACCATACCCACTTAGAGTCTTTGTTGCCAAAAAGCTCTATCTTGGTCTCATCTGACCAAAGAACACAGTCCCAGTTGAAGCCCCAGTACTGCTTAGCAAACTCCAAGCGTTTGCATTTATGATTGTCACTTAGAAAAGTTATTTTCCTTGGATGCCTCCCAAAGAGCTTGTTGGCATGTAGACTTTGTGACCCCAAGATGCTATCATTTGTTGCAGTTCTTTAACAGTGAGCTTTGGAGAATTTTTTATTACCATCCTCCTTACTGTGCGTGGAGGCAAAATAAACTTGCGTCCTCGTCCAGGCTTGTTTACAGCTGTTCCAGTTTTTAAAACTTCTTAATGATTCCTTTCACAGTGGTGCAGGCGGGAGGCTATTTTCTTTGTACCCATTGTCTGACTTGTGAAGGTTGACACACATCTGCCTTACTTGAATGGAGTGTTCCTTTGTCTTCCCCATGTTGAAGAGTGGATAAGAGAAATGGCCTCTGTGTCACATCATATTTATACCCCAGGGAAGCAGAAAGTGATAAATTACTAATTAAATGTTCCTAGATACTCTCATCAACTTTGTAAACTACTGTAGAAATGACAGAAATACCTCAATTACATTTATTTCTAGGAATTGTTAGGGTGCCAATAATTGTGGAACAGGTTATTTCATGAAAAATAATTCTTTGTTAGTCAGGGATTTTTATTTCCCCTTAAAATTCACTTTCTATTCACGTTATATTTTTCTACAATTTTCAGTGTGATAATATGCTTCTCCAATAAAAACTGAATTTATTTTAAGGCTTTTAATGCATCTTAACCAGGGGTGCCAATAATTATGGAGGACACTGTACATGTGTAACGGGTTCGATCCTTTGTGCACGGGAGGCACCATAAAGCATGGACACTAGACGAGGTCTTAAGGGAAAAGGGTAATTTTATTTAAGGAAAATTGAGAAGGAAAAGGGCTAAAGGAGGGAGGATGGAAAGAAAGGGAAGGAATGATGTAATGTGCACATGCAGGTCTGGTGGGCAGTACCCCTCTGGCATGCGGGCACAGGCTGGTTAGCAGTGGCAGCGCGCAGCATGGCATTGTGGGCCTGACGGCTCCTACGCAGTTTGCTCGTGCTGGCTCTGCTCTCTTGGGATGGCTGGACCATTTCCTCCCAGTTCTCTCTGTGGGACGGAGTCCTCTGTGATGGCCAGCAGCTGGGCGGCTTTCACCAGCTGGGAACAGGGGACGTGATGTGTACCTCCTAGTAGCCTTTTCTTCCTCAGCGTCACGAAATCCGGCTCCATGCGAGAGCTGAAGAGCTGTGGGAGCTCCAGCAGTGAGCTCGCGGCTGTCCTTGTTGTGAATATAAAAGGCGCCTTACACTCACCTCTTTGAAGTCCCTGGGGCTCGTTCCATTGCCCTGCTTGCATGCCACTCTTCCGCAATTTAGCACCTACGTCGAACTCTCTGCTTTAGTCCTGTAGCCCAACAGACTTTTATAGCGTGAGGTGAAGCCCGGGATCAATAACGGAGATAGCATACCAGCCGTGCCTATTTTCACGGCCCCACCCCTTCGCACACCTGCAGAAATGGAGGCCACCTAGCTAGTGAGCAAGGAGCGATATTAGATTTGGGCACGCGCCCATCACAGGCGCACAGGAACATCTGCATCTGTATCTGTTGCAGAAAAAACTAGTCCATGCATTCATGACCTTCAGACTGGACTATTGTTATATATTACTAGGTGGTTGAGCAATGACCATTGTTAAAAGCGCTACATACTGTAAATAAAATGAAAAACATTTAAATTGAAATCCAGTCACATATTCACTGCTATTCGCACTTTAGTGTACCCAGCTCAAACCATGTAATGGTAGTTAACAGTGGTGTTTGTTAGTGATTATGTGTACAGTTCCTGAAGACAGATGCATCCCCCCCCCCCTTAATTTGGCAACAATTTCTTCATAAATTTTCAAGGGTCAGTCATTTCTGACTAAAGAATCAAGGAATTTCATAACATATCCGGATTGACATGGTTCGTCATATAAGCTCCAGTAAATGCTATATCACGTTATTTAAAGTATTAAAAATTTTACATTTCACCTCAGTAACTTTGATCATGACGGGGGCTCTTGGTGCCGAATAAGCTAGTATCAGTATTCCAGCAACTGCTGATAAATAGTTACAAATGTAAGTTTGAAAGCAATGTTTAAATCTCTTTTTTTGGTGGATTTGTGCCAGTGAAGCCTCAGATTCCTGTTTTTGGCTGACAGGATAGCAACCCAGTGTGGCCTTCTACTGTTGTACTTAATTCACCTCAACATGCAACATGTTCTGATCCTTGTCTCCTCAACACATATGTACTGTATATGGTTGTTATTTCAGTTTAGCTAGTCCTTCTGTCAGCTCAAACAAGTTTAACCATTCTCCTCTGATCCCTCCTATTAACAACACATTCCACCTGTAGAATTTAAACTTACAAACTCTCATTCAAGTCAAGGGATTCAACTCACAACCTCTCATTCAAGTCAAGGGATTCAACTCACAACCCCTCATGTGTCAATTCCAGAGCAGCATTTTTTATTTTTATTTTTTATTTTTTGGTAAATACTCAAAGCAGCCCATCTGGCATCAATAACTATGCAATGTTCAAAGTCAATAGGATTAATATATTTCCACATTATTAGTTTAGTGAGAACATTAGCTGAAGCTCTTGACCTACATCAGTATTATATACATTGCACAGCTTCCACATGATTGGTTGATTAGATAACTGCACTAATGAGCAAGGGTACAGGTGTTTTATTAAAGTGGCAAGTGAGTATAAAATGAGCATATTCAGTAATGACTGGTGTATGCAAATTTGTTGAACTTTATATTAAAGTATGCTTGAAAAGATATTTTAAATAGTGGGTAGAATGGTTTGATAAGCAGAATGAAATGAAATGAGATGAAATGAATACAATTTAATTGAATGACTATTAGGCAGTATTGTTAAGGAGTCCAATGACATGCTGAGGACTATTAGCATATATTCTTATAACATAACATTACATTATATTACAGGTCAAAAATACAAAATACTACTGGTCAATAGGGTTTGTTGTGTATGTGTCTAGTGTTTACTGGTTTGTTTAATATGTAGTTTATAGGTTTTATTCTGTATTTACTGCCAACTTAACTCAGGTTAATTAAGGTTATTATAATAAGAATGCAGTTCATTTTCTTCTCTTTCTTCTTCCTTTTCTTTACTTCATACTCTCATGGTTACCAAGACTGTTTGCAAACTTCACAACTTAGCTCCTGCTTTCACAGTTTGTTTAAACAGAGATTAGCATCAGTTAGAAACTGAACAGTGAATGGCTCAGTCCTGGAAAAATAAAGAGGCTAAATTAATTTTTCTTGAATATTCTTCCCTTTATCACTATATACACCACAAATGTTTAATTTTAATAAACACTTTGGATTGCTTGTACTCCTTCAATTATTAGTTTATACTACAAATCTTACATAGTGCGATAGTGGGTACCTGGGGGATCTTGCAATTTCCCTCACACCATCTGAACACATACTAGTAGGTCAATTGCCACTAGGTATTAAATAGTATGAGAAGTTGTGTCAGAATGGGCAGTTCAAAATTATTTGGTGAGTTAAATAAAAGGATTTTCCCAGGCTTTCTTGGATGACTTTCTTGCTGCATCCCTTACAAAAACGTGTAGATAATGGTAATTTTACTAAGTTAACCATATATACAGTACAGTGCCGTAAAAGCATTTGCCCCAGTTTACCCCACACTTTGTTGTTGTTGTTGTTGGCATATTTGTCACACTTAAATGATTCAGATCATCAAACCAATTTTAATATTACACAAAGATAACCCGTGTAAATACAAAATGCAGTTTTTAAATGATGATTTCATTTATTAAGTGAACAAAGTAATTGCCACCCTTCCTAAATCATAAATGAACTGGGAAAAAAAATCACAAAAAGTGATTTTTGGAAAGCGGGTTTAAATTTCACTTGCCACATCCTGACCCCATTACTGCCAGACCTACTGAATCAAGAAATCACATAAATAGAACCTGTCTGACAAGGTAAAGCACTTTAGAACATCAAAAAAAGAATTTCAAAAACAGATTAAAAACAAAGTAACTGACATGTATTAGACTGGTAAGGGTTCCAAAGCAAATTCTAAGGTGTTAGGACTCAAACGGTCCATGGTGAGAGCCATTATTCACTTCAGTTCATTGAGGGTTTTTGGGTTGAGGTCTGGATTTGACTAGGCCATTCCAAAATATTTTACAGATGGCCTCACATTTGCTTTTAGAATTCTCTGGTATACAAAGGAGATCATGGTTAACTCAATGACTGCAAGGTGCATAATGACTGCAAAAAAAGTTAAGTAATCACCCCTCCACGACTGTGCTTAACAGTGGGTATGAGTCGTTTCTGCTAAAATGCATAAATAACATTTTGTCAAAGATGGTGCTGGGCAATAAGGCCAAATATCTCCACTTTTATCTCATTTGTCCATAGGACATTATTCCAAAAATTTTGTAGTTTGTTAAGATTTTTTGCAGTTTTGTAAACCTCTGTCTTGCTTTCATGCTTCATGTTTCTTTTTAGACAGAAGAATCTTTCTCCTGGCAACTCTTCCAAACAAACAGTACTTGTTCAGTCTTTTTAAAATTGTGCTTTCATGAATATTTAAAAGCTTCAGTTAGGCCTGTAGGGCCTCAGATATAGCTCTTAGGTTTCCTTATTTTCTCTGAGCATTGCATGGTCTGACCTTGGGGTGAATGTGCTGAGATGTCAATTCTTTCTCATTGTAAAACTGATTGATTGGAAATGATTTATAACCCTTTCAATTACCGCCACAATTGCTTCTCGAAAAACATTGCTTATGTCTTTCCTTCTTGGCATTGTGTTAACACGCACCTGAATTCTCCAGGCCAGCAACCGGACAAAACATTTATAGAGATCTGCATACCTGCTGATCATCATAATCAAGGGCTGACAATTAACAGCACTTGGCTGCAATTTACCTGCTTATATACTGTGGAAGCAAAACAGCGGCCACCCACTCACTCACTCACCTATTTTTATTCTGTATACAAAATTATACAAATTTCCATAATTTTCTTTAGATTGTGTAAAAGCTGCTTTGTGACAATGACAATCATACAACTATACATATTAAATTTAATTGAACTGAATTGAATTGATTACAGGGTCATGGGTGGCCTGGAACCTATTCCAGGTGACTTAGGGCACAAGGCAGGGTACACCTGGACAGCTAATTTGGACAGCCTAATCTGCATGTCTTGGGGGGAATAAGGTTCCCAGTATATCTGTCTGCTTCCAGAACAAGGCGACAGTACTAACCACTTAGCCACTGTGCCAACTATAGGCTCCATTATTATTACTTTTTTTTTTTTTTGCTTAATTTTTGTTAAATAAATTATGGCGTATTATAAGTTGTTGTTCGAGGTTGTATTTGCCTAATACTAGGATGAGATTTTTTTTGGACCAACAATATAATTAAATATTTACATGGTGAGGTCAGAGAGGGTAGGGTGCAGAAGATGCGGCCTTTGGAAGGTGTCAGCGATCTGGTGAGCCACTGAGCCTGATGAGGCGGAAGGTGAGCAAGCCGAAAGTAAGTTTCATGCTTGAAACATCTTACTCACCGAACTGAGTCATCATAGCCCTTTTATACAGATTGGAGGACAGGGTGGATGATGTTTGATAATTTGTTGCCAGCCTTAGTGAGTTATGGCAACCTGGCCTTTTTTTGGATGTAGTAGAGCTGTCCTTGGTGCTGGATGCACGCTGTGTGCTCCTTACCTTTGTCGAACAAGCTATTTTGTTATGTGGTGCTCACACACACAAATATATATGAGGTCCTACCATGGTCAGGGGTAGCTCAGTGGTTAAGGCATTGGACTACGGTTCGGAAGGTCCCAGGTTCAAGTCCCACTACCACCAAGTTGTCCCCGTTGGGCCCTTGAGCAAGGCCCTTAACCCTAACTGCTCAGAAGTATAATGAGATAAAAAAAAAAAAGTAAGTCGCTCTGGTTACGTGTGACAGGGTAACTGGGGGGATCATTAGCAAAAATCCCTAAAGAAGTTATATTACGCTTGAGTTAATTAATTAACTAAACACTTGCAGGTTGAGTCCTCAGAGTCACAGCACACAGTTGGGGTTTGTAGCACAAAGAAGGAGAGTATTGGGTGCAGGCTTCCTCCTTGGTGAATTTTGTCCCAAACTCATGGAATCTGTTATATAACTATAAATATTGTGTGATTTTCTCAAAAAGCTCTAAAGCAGTTAGGTTTGTGGTTGTTTAAGTATTTAAATATGCAGTTTAGTATACACACTGGCGCATCTAAATGAATTAGAATACCATTGAAAAGTTGGTTTATAGTAATTAAATTCAAGAAGTAAAACTTATATTATATAGATACATTTCACATAGACTCATATACAGGCAGTCCCTGATTGAGTTCCATTCCAGGAGCACGTCCATAAGTGAGATTTGTTCATAAGTCTCACACATCGTGTCTTATCCACCTTTGGCACAAATATACAATGTAAAGCATACCAATCCACTTAATTACATTTCTGAACCCTTTCCCCACACTACCATAATGTGGATATTTTTTTGTACAATACAAGTGAGCTGTGATTTGTTTGCATCTACCAATGTCATATCTAAGAAATTCGTAATTTGAATCTTTGTAAGTTGGGCACTACCTGTATTTCAAGTGTTTATTTCTTCTAATTTTGATGATTATGGCTTGCAGCTAATGAAAACCCAAAATTCTGTTTCACAGAAAACTAGAATAAAGTTAAACCTTGCATAATTTGTTAAGGAAGCATGCTTGTATATCAAAGCGAATTTCCCTATAAGAAATAATGAAAACTCAGATAATTCATTCCATAACCCAAAAATATTCACATAAAAATAATTAATACAAAATATAAAGTAAAAATAAAACTTCACTTAACTTTGCAAAGAATCCCAACAGAGCAGTGTTTTCGTTAGTGTGTTTGTGATGGGGCTACTGTGTAGGACATTATTGTGCTTGGATACAGCACTCTGTAAACAGCCAGCTTAATGAACTAGACTGAGAGATCATTTAAAGGCTCAGAAAACCTCACACATATACACACACATGCATGCACGCGCGCGCGCACACACACACACACACACACACACACACACACACACACACACACACACACACACACACACACACACTGAGCATGGGAGATGATTACCCACAATCCTGCAGCGTGCAAGAGAGAACAACCATTGGCTCAGTTGTGATCAAGTGACACTCTGCAGACAAAGCGCATGCATACTACTCATATGTCAAGCCCTCGCTAGTTTATAAAGTTTAAATTCATTTAAAAATGTATGTGAAACACTCACAGTCCAAGTTACTTGCAATCCAAGGTTCCACTGTATTGTGACAATATTCAGTATTGGAGACTCTGTGTCATGGTGTCACACACTAATCAGCTAATTAACTCAAAACACCTGCAAAGATTTTCTGAGCCTTTAAATTTTCTCTGTCTGTACACTGGCTTCAGTACACTGGTTGTTCACAGAGTGCTGTATTCAAACACAATAACGGAAAGTTGAATGGGAGTAAAAAAAGGTGGTAGAAAAAAGGTGCACAAGCAACAGGGATAACTGCAGCCTTGGGAGGATTGTGAAATGAAGCCCATTCAAGAATCTGGGTTTTTATCAGTCGAAGTAGCTCTAGTCCACACTTCCAAACTTATTCCAATTAGCTTTTTTTGAGGTCATTAACATTTTGTGTCTTATATGGAACAGCAACTTAAATCATATAAACACAAACATACACACACAGTATATATTTATTCATTGGTATAGAAAACAGCAAGGCAATGTAACTGATACACTGGACTACTGGAGGAACCAGGTACTGTACAGACTGCAGAATAAGGTATAAAAAGCTATGGCAAGAGAAGAGAAGATTGTCATTGTAGTTATACAATGAAACTTGTTTTGGGGCTCTCAATGACCATCAGCAATAATGAAAATGAAGAATAAGACAAATATATATATATATATATATATATATATATATATATATATATATATATATATATATATATATATATATATAAATTACAATAAAAATATAGAAATATATACCATGGCATATCTGCATACAGTGGGGGTCTGATGGTACATACAATGCAGTGCAAACAGCTATTGTCAGTAAGCAAAATGTATTGCACAAATTATCATAATTATATTTACAGTCATGGAGGTAAAGTGCTCAGTGCATTAGAAGCAGCAGGGGGGAAACAAAGCAATAAAAAGAGAGGTGGGTAATACAGGATGCTTTGTTTGCTGTTGTCTGTTGTCACTCTTCAGCAGCTCTGGGTCAGCAGTTTATGGGTTGTGTGTGTGTGTGGGGGGGGGGGTTGGGGATGCGGGGTAATGGGGGCTACAACTCTGAGGAAGAAACTGTTCCACCATTTATTAGTATGTGTCCTTATTGTCCTCTATCTTTTCTATTTTTATGTATATGAATATTTTTGGATTGTGGAACGAATCATTGGAGTTTCCATTATTTCTTATGGGGAAATTCACTTTGGCGTCTGGGATTCCCCTCGTGATTTAAAGGTGCAGAGGCAACATTTCACTGTGAGATTCATTCCCTTTGGTGCAGTTACTTACTGTATACCCATTTTGTATAACCATAGTAGGACCTCCTTGCAACATTCACATGCACATTCACACACTATGGGCAACTTGGAAATACCTATTAGCCTAATCTTCATATCTTTGGACTATGGGAGGAAACCTGAGAATCTGGAGGAAACCCACCAAGCAACCATGCAAACTCCATGCACACAGAGCCAAAGTAGACATCAAACCCAGAACCTGGAAGTGCAAGGCAACCCAAGTTTTTAATCCTAAAGATAAGATGATACTTTGCAAAGCACAGAGCATCTTTTATACCCTCATAGTAAGAACATGTGTGTAGTTTGTACTTTGTCTCACACATGATATGACAATGATGTATTTACTGAAAGAAGAGGACATCATTGTGGCAGTAAATTTAAGTTTTAAAATGGTCATGCTGGTAGCCTCTTAGTAGCATAGCTTTGTTGCAAGCTACTGTAGATGCAGCAAAACATTATTTTTTATTAAATAATTAATGCAATGAAAAACAATGCAGGTGTTCAAGTCCAGTGATTAAAATTGTCCTACAAATTTGGTTATAGTACAAACAGGGTATGTTCCATTATTCAGTCCAGTGAATATATTTTAATTTAAATTGGTCTGATAAATACTACTACTATTACTACTACTACTAATAATAATTATTATTATTATAACTATTATTATAATCATTATTATTTCTGTATTCTAACTGCATTTAAATAAGTTATAATAAACATACCCCCCGCCTTCTTTCTCTTTGATTGCCCAATTAGCCTAAGTGACGTATCACCCTTACAATTGCACTGCTATTTCTAGGCCTTTCTCTTTCTGCTAAGATTAAAGCTGGGTACGTATTGAATAACAATTGAATAAAAAAGGAATGCCTTTCTATGCATGCACAAAAGCACAGAGTGATTAATTAGCCTTCCTTTGTGGTAAATGCTTCCGCATATGTTAATGTTAAGACCGATGCAAAAAAGAGTTTCAAACAAGCAACATCTGAAGACAGCCAGCTGTCATAAATGTCATCATGAAATCCTATATATTAAGGTGTGACTAATATTCCATAGAGCTATTAAGTACAATCAGTAACATTGCATTAACACCTATTATTGTCAATTAATACACAGTAAATAGAGCAAGCCAGTCATAGTGTAGCTCTTCAACTCATTAAAAACGGAATAAACACCACACAAATATTGCTGCAGGGCTCCAGCCTACGCAGAGATGTCTGTCAGGGTTTAGGTGCCACACAGTGCAAAACAACATTTCAGGAATTGCAATATGGAACATTGCGTTATGATTGTGGCAATTTTAATGAGACGGAAATCAGCGCATTCAAATGCACTCTCCCTTCATCAAAGTTCAGTCTTAATTAGCTTGAGCTAAATATAGTACCATTTTGTGCACACAGACATTCTCCATTATCGAATGCTGTCATCGCAGTGCCAGCCAGCATACTCGAACTCAGAACAATGTACACAAGAAAAATATGTCCCCCCATACACATTTATGTGAGTGCCCACAATCAACACCAAATCATGAATGAACTGTGATTATAATTAGAATAAATAAGTTTTTTTAGAAAGCTAAATAAAATTTAATTTGTCAAGGAAGCATCATTTCTGCTCTCTACCAGAAAATCCGGAAGAAAAATGTCCAGCCATCAGTTTGTAACCCACGTGTTTGTGTTACATTTAAGTATCACATTCTTCCTTACCATTAGGGGGCGCTAATCTACTATGTAGGTTATTTATTCCGGTAGATAGCGTGAGAAAGTCAGCTTGCAGTTGGGAGAGGAAGCAATGGTTTCCTCATAATCACCTGTCTGAAGTTGAGGGTTCTAGGATTGAGGATTGGTGTTCCCATGTCACTCTGTAAGTATTCACCATTTGTTCTATATTGTTTATTGGAACATAATGTTGGTTGGGTTAATGTTTTTTGGTCCATGCTAATGGTAGCATGGTATCCCTTTTCTATAGATGGACCTTTTATGTTTTAAAGACTCTTATCAAACATGAGAAGGAGTTGTAGCTGACATGGCCTATAGAATTTGTGGTTGCTTTGCGTGCTAACCACTTGCTTATATGCTGAGGCCTCTCAAGTGCACTTCAGGGATGTCTTGTGGACGACCTTGTTCAATTGTAATTTTTCTTCTGACTACCCTCAAATCCTTTGTCCATCTGTAATAACTCGCCATCTTCTCCAACTTTAGCTAAATCAGTGACATCTACAACATACTCCCAATTCTCCACTTGGCTTAGAGATACAAATTCCATAGGACATTTTGACACTCATTCCTTCCTCCAATGTTGTTGTTATTATTATTTTGTGATTTTATTTTTATGTTTATTTTGAATTTTGTAAAATATTTTCATACATGAGAAATTGCACCCTTGTAAAATGCATATATATTTTTCTGCTTTTTATTATTTGTTTTAAGCAGTTCTGAGTCCATTTCATAGACCAAAGTGTACACCACATTTAAAGGAACTGTTTTGGATCACCCTTTATTATTATTATAATTTTTTCTTTTGGTGTAACTCAAGCTTATTTACTGCAACGGTTATAAGTTCATGACCTCAAGCGCACATGGGTTATTTAGCAGGACAAGGATCCAAAACACACCAGAAAGTGCACAAGATTTTGGAGTGGTCCAGAAATTTGTTTGGTCTGCCTTTGACAGACCATTCATGCACAAAAACTCTCCAATGTGGCTGAATTAAAATGATTCTGGATAGAAGAGTGGGCTAAAATCCTCCACAGTGATGTGAAAGACTCATTAATAGTTACAGTACCACAAGCTATTTGATTGCAATTGTTGCCACCAAGGGCCAGGCAGGTCTGGACAGCTTTTACCTTAGTTAATGAAATAATTTAAATAATCTTGTAATATCACAATTACATTATCACAAAATTAAAAAGGGCACGAAGGGTATATACTGTACCTACACGCCTAAAGTAGCAATGGGTTTAACTAATCAGCTGCAAAGCCAAGTTTAAATCCCAGGTAATGCTGCAGCCATCCACAGAAAAAAGGTAAAAAAAAAAAAAAAAAAAAGACAAATATGAAAAAATATGAGACCACTGCAAAATAATAATTTTTTTATGTTTTTTTTTTCTTACGTGTGTATGTATTGGTGAGATGAACAGTTTGTAAAACAAAATGCAAATTATTTGTAAATTGTCTTAATGCTTTGGCTAAATAACATTATGAAATCAATATTTGTATATATATTGTGTGTATATATACAGTACACAGTCTAATGCAAAAGTTTACGCACCCCTTGATAAATAACAGATTTTGGTGATTTTTTTTAATTGAAAAGATGTTAACACAGTCTCTCTTGGAAATGGAAAAAAATGCACAATATTTTCAGCAAACATTGATCCATAGTTACTTTTTATGCCATAAATTGAACAAAATAACACCTCCTCTGGCAGATATCACAGTTATAGCCAGCTAAAAGTCTTTCAATTCTTGTACTTAGGATTGTTATTTTAGGTGTATAAATTTATATAGTATATAGTGGAGATTCAATCTATATGAGCATATTTGCAGTCTTGGTGTTTTATTTTTTATCATTATTTTTTTTAAATCAAGGCCTTTTTAAAACTAGTCATGGGTGCAGACACTTGCATACTTGAAATAAATCTTTATTGTATTTTTAGTTACTGATTTATTTTGTTTACATGCAATATTTGAATGTAATTTTTGGACTCTTTTTAAAGTCGTAAATTGGCTTAGGCGAAGACCAAATCAAAATTGCGACCAAAAATCAAATCCATTTCATGGTTAGGTCTTTACTTTCATTCTGAATCAAATGGTCTTGGACTCGAGTTATACAGGTATAAAAGATTCCTCTAATCAAGTTTGTGAGAGGGTTTTCTTTCAGAAGAATCTCTCAGCTAGGAACTTTTAATGGCACTTTTTTTTTTCCAACAATGGTCCTTTTTTCTCCCTTATACAATACAGTCAGGGAAATTTTGACAGACTAGTTATAGCAGAAAGTGAAAAGGTAGACTCTGACTCACACACAGAAGCAACAACATACTGTAAATCTAAAAGCAAATTCTATTTATGAATTATACTTTGTGCTAAGTGGAACATTGCGGTAAATTAAATTGAACATAAAAAAATTAACATAAAAGTGAAAATAAAAACTAATATATATATATATATACACACCATATAGACCATGTATATATTATAGACCAATATGTATGTACATTATTTACAGCCTATAGCCATATTTGTTATACAGCAAAAAACCCTAGGCATGTTTAGAAATGTAGTAAAAACATTTCTACTTCATTCTGAAAATGTATATTTAGAGTATTGTGAGGTTAGGGGAAATTTAAATAATATTTGTGAGAGTATATACTCTTCTGTGCACGGGCCATCTATCTATTTCTGTTTAAGATTATTTCAGCTGTGGATAGGGCCAAAGTGAAGTAAATGTGATTTTGAAAAAAATTATATATATATATTTTTTTTTAATTAAAAAGAGAGAGAGAGAAAAAACTATAAAAAATCCAATAAAAGAACTTTATAAGAACAAGAAAGGAAGAGGAGAATTGAAAAACCTTAAAATGAAGAAATAAGTGTAACTATAAAGACCAGCAACTTGAATAAATGTTTTTAAAACGGTGAGGTGTTCTTGTCAAAAAAAATTGGACGTGTATATTGGTCACAAGGAATACCACAGGAAACCGTATTTCTCATAAAACTGGACAAGGTACGCTACAATAAATTTTATGACAAGTTATAAGCACAAATGTTACAGTACTCTACCAGACAATCCACATGGTACTTCAACACAACAATGACTAAAATTCACTGACGTACTTGCCCTTTCCACCCGTCACTGGAAGACTGACACGGAAGTATGAGTCACACGGACTTATTTATTTTTTTATCTTCAAATATAATTTTTCTTTTTCCTGGACTATTCCCCCCTCCCATGTGCCATTAGAGGCTCCATAATATAGCATTTGCTGTGAGACATCTCTTACTCAAAATTAAGTGTGAGAAGAAAGCTGTTTATTCCTGTATTGTTTTTTTTCATATTTGAGAGAATTTGAAATGAGTGTTTGTTTATTTTAATACCCATAAGTAAGGTTATGGCTATTTACATAGAGTTTCATGGTCTGCCTGGTTTCTGTGAAAAGTAATAAGGGACCCGTGTAAACAGCAGAGTGTAATTGAGATTAGGTCTGATTCTTGGAGTGGTAAATAGGAAGACATGGTTGAAGAGTCGATGAGAGCACAGACAGCAGGGAACTGTGCAGCAAGTAGAGAGCAGGGAACATGTCAAACAAGATGCAGAAAGCATTTGAACAAGTGGGCATCTTGGATTTATTCACTTGGCAGATGCTTTTATCTAAAGTAACCTTCAAGTGAAACAAAATCTAATCTGATTGTTGAGCTGTTATAGGGCTTGACAGTAAAGCACTGCAAGGCACATTTCCAACAAATGTACAGAACAACGTCTGCACCAAAAACACCCAAAACACAAACAATCTGACAAAAAGTCGGACAGTACAATTATCTCATTTGAAGAGAACATCTCTGACTTAGTCAAGACTTGGTCACAAATTCTGGAACCAGGAAAGGTATGTTGCCATTTGGCTTTTGTACACCACCACACTGAATTTGAAATAGAAGATATAAGGGAAGTCAAGAGTTTCAGCTTTAATTGAAGGCGTTTATTTAAGTGAAATACATTTTGCGTATATGCTTAAATATTCCTTTTTATTTTATTTATGGGCGGGTGTATTATGTTTTGATCTGTATTATTGCGAGATGCGTTGACGTTCTGGGGGAGTATGTCTGCATTTTTATTGATAAATCGCATGCGTTTATCAGCCTTTTGGTCAAATACTTACACTGGGTTAACTAGGTCAATAACTAAGTGCGATTAGTCTAACACAACTGGGAAGAGGTTTTTTTTGGGGGGGGGTGGGTTAGTCCTGTAAGTACTGGAGAAATAGATAAGTTTTGAGTCGCCGTTTAAAGATAGTCAAAGTCTCTGCTGTACGAATATCTAGAGGAAGTTCGTTCCACCACCTAGGTGCCAGAACAGAAAAGAGTTTGGATGAATGCCGCCCTCGATCCCTGAGAGATGGTGGGACGAGGCGAGCAGTGCTGGAGGACCGGAGGGAACGCGGCGCAGTGCGTGGTGTGATTAGAGCAGAGAGGTAAGTGGGTGCTGGGCCATTTTTAGCTTTGTAGGCAAGCATCAGTGTTTTGAATTTGATGCGGGCAGCTACAGGAAGCCAATGCAAGGAGCGGAGGAGTGGGGTGGTGTGGGAGAACTTGGGAAGGTTGAAAACGAGACGTGCTGCTGCATTCTGGATCAGTTGCAGAGGACGAGTTGTGGACAGAGGCAGGCCAGCCAGGAGTGAGTTGCAGTAGTCCAGTCTTGAAATAACAAGGGACTGAACAAGCACCTGAGTAGCCTGTGAAGAAAGAAATGGGCGGATTCTTCTGATATTGTAAAGAAGAAATCTACAAGAGTGAGTAAGGTTAGCGATGTGAGTGGAAAATGACAGATGATTGTCCATGGTTACCCCAAGATTGCGGGCAGTGGCTGAAGGAGTGATTTGATTGTTGTCCAGGGATATCACAAGATCTTGACCTGGGGATGCGTCACCAGGAATGAACAACAGTTCGGTTTTACTCAGATTGAGTTTCAGCTGATGAGCTGCCATCCAGGATGAGATGTCTGCCAGACATGCTGAGATCCGCGTGGAAACCCGAGTGTCAGAGGGAGGAAAGGAGAAAACAAGTTGAGTGTCATCTGCATAACAATGGTATGAAAATCCATGCGATAATATGACCTTACCAAGAGACATATAGATATAGAGATATAGAGGGAGAACAGAAGAGAACCAAGTACTGAGCCCTGCGGAACACCAGTAGAGAGTCTACATGGGGCAGATGTAGATCCCCTCCATGTCACCTCATATGACCTATCTTCTAGGTAAGAAGCAAACCATTGCCACGCTGTTCCACAAATACCAAGGCTTGTGAGAATAGATAATAGGATCTTGTGGTTCACTGTGTCAAATGCAGCTGACAGGTCCAGGAGGATCAGCACTTCATGGTCATATAAGAATATTTACTTTATATATATAATGTGTGTGTCTATAGAGACAAGCAGATTAGGCGAATTACTGTAGCATTTCAAAATTGCTGTAGCGTATAAGTGAGTGTATGATTGTGCTTGTGGATTGGCACCCTGTCCATGGTGGACTGTGCACTGGAATTGCCTCCAGGCTTGCCACAACCCTGTAATGCAGGGTAATTGGTATCTATAGAATAAGTAAGTGTGTGAGTGATGGGATAATAACTGCAGTGTTTGTTTCAGCTGACAACAATTATTTAAATCCTTACTGATGCAGTGAGTAGGTTATAATTCTTTCAACAACAATTTCTTTTATCTTGTGGCCCTGGGAAAGGTTGTAATAATCGGAGATCATTTAAACACCTGGTAAAGTTGTATTGTAAAATAAGAAACACCATTTTAAAATTTTATTTATTAAGTTAGAACATGTTTACGCACAATGTGATATGAACTGCCTTGGACTAAACAGGACATAAGAAATCTAAGAGTAAAGATACCACTAAATAATATGAATAGGCATCAACTTGCTAGGGATTGTAAAGATTGGTCAGGCGTTAAGGGCTGTACGTACAGTAAGTGAGGGATGCTTTAGGATAAGAATATAAGTTCATAAAGGGATATAGCAATTATACATAATACCAGTGGTTAACATCACGGCAATTTGCCCACAGTATATGAACATATTAAATATAGTAATAGAGACGGGAAATCTTAAAATTATTCTGGATGCATTATTTAAAGAAATAATTCAGGTGACATTTATAATATCAGCTACAACCTTTTTACAACCTAATAAAACTCTTTGTTTTATTTTACAAGATTATACAGGAACTTTTATATTTCAGTGTGAGAAGTAGTAATGTTCAAATAAATATGTGATAGTTGGGACAAAGGAATTTTGATTCAGACCATTATAATTTACAATAACAGGCAAGTTGTTTTGCAGTGTTTCTATTGTACTGGAAATATGCTGGCTGACATTGATGTATCTGTTTACTCCGACATCTTAGAAGTTGCGCAAACCTGTGACATACAGGTCTTTCTGCAGATGTTTGCAAGTTTGTAGTTGTTGCAAGATGTCTGTACTACGTATATGCAATACAAGCCCCAGAGAGCTTATGTGAGTGTACATGCTTGTAAAAGCTGTCAGCAATTCAAAATTATTTTTATGAACTCAGGAGAAACTGAGTGTGTGCAAGCGTCAAGACTGTGTCATGGGAACTAAGTCTATACCAGCGGTGCTTTCTCCCTCTTTACTGGGTCAAAGCCCAGTACATCCAGTGACTGTACAAGATTGATGTCTTCTTCAAAGAGAGGGAGAGCGTTTTTCAACCTTTTCTTATTTTCTTTTAATAAACCTGAAAGCATGTACTTCATATTATTTTGTTCTGATACAAAATTGCAAAATACTATAAAATGTGGTAGGAAAATAGGAAAAGAAAAATCTATAATAATATTAATAATAATAATCTATTTAATATTAAAATTCAATACATTATGGTTCTATAGTCATAAAAGCAGCAAAGTACAAATTCACCTTCACTCTAACCAAATATTAACTTATCATGCCTTATGACACAAATCTTTATGACCCCATAACTCTTCAAGAATAGTAAGGTTGTCTGTTGTTTTAAACGCAATCAATTAAGATTCTGGATTTGATCTGAAGAGAAAACTGTTTAACCTTAATGCACATTGACAGCTTTATAAACAAAGTTAAATAAAAGTCTAAGACTTACACAAGTGCCAAATTGTCACATTGTAGGTGGACCCCAGTTACATGCACCTAGATTTGGAGTTCTGATCGTCTTCCCTCTCTCTCGTTCTGCAGGATTGTGGGTAATTGCGTCACATGCTCAGTCTGAGTGTGAGCGTCACTTGTATAGTCAACATCCGTGTGAGCATGTACTGTTTATTATAACATTGTGTCCACGTGTGTGTGTGCGCGCGTAAAGCAAAAGCATGTGTCATTAGAGAGATTACTTGTTCAGTTTCCTGACAGAGCAGTGTTTCCTTTTGGCATGTGTGTGTTTGTGTGTGTGTGTGAGAAAGGTAAGGAGGAAAGAATGACTTTCTCGTCCAATTTCAGTCACAATTCTTTTCAAAGGTAAAATGCAGATTGATATGTTTTATTTTTACTTTATATTTTGTATGAATTATTTTTATATGAATATTTTTGGGCTGTGGAACGAATCAGCAGAGTTTTTATTATCTCTTATGGGAAAATTTGCTGTGAATAGAACCCTAGACCACTAACTCACTCATCAGTATAACGCTTTATTCTGTATTCAGGCTTGCGAGGGGCCTGGAGCCTATCCCAGGAGACTTGGGGCATGAGGCAGGGTACACCCTGGACAGGGTGCCAATCTATCATACTAAGAGAAATGTTGTTATAGATCATATTGTCATAATCTTCCAGACTCACAGAAAATCTGATCCGGATGGATAACTTAATTCAGAACTTTGCTGAGTGTGGGTTTTAGAGAGTATATTATACTTACTGCACAAAATCCAATGTTATTTAAATCACATTTGTTAGTCAGAATTGTGAGGAGAGTTCTGAGGCAGCAGAGCATCAGATTCCCCCTGACTAAACTGTCACTCAGAACCCGCCAGATCTTCATCCAGCTCAGGCCCGAAGGTCTTATAGAATTGAACAGGGAGGCCATCTTTACCTCGTGCTTTAACACCTTCCATGCCTTGAAGGACTCACTGAATTTTCTTCTGTGGTCATCTGATGTAGATTGGGCAAGGAAAGCTTTACCTATACCCAAGTGAAAAAAAAAAAAAGTCTATTACAGATGTATTTAAATCTTAAATAAAAATTATTCTAACATCATGCTTTTACTAATATATGGAATTCAACTTTAAACATACTTTAAAGCCTAATTTGCATGTCTTAGGACTGTTGGAGGAAACCCGAGAACCCAGAGGGAACCCACCACGCAAGAACATGCAAACTCCATGCATGTTCAGACTTGTTTGCAAATCAAACCAGGACTCTGAACCTGATCTGTAAATCCATAAAATCTTTCCATCATGCTAAAGATAAAATATTGTTATAGCAATGAAACTATGCATATGGCTTCTGATTTCTGTAAAAATTTCTCTGAATATGTAAAAATCTATTCAGAATTTATTAATCCATTGAATCTTCTTTTGAAATGGCATATACAGTAAGACTCAACATGAGGACCACAATCACTTAACAGATTTTAATAGAATAGAGTACTCAGAAAAGCATTCTTTCAGGAGCCTTGATTGGTGCATAAACACACCATAATATGCACTATTTAATTTCCATTTGGGCAGGAACTTTTAAATGTTTTCTGGCACTATCTCATCAACTTGATAAGAACAAGGCATGCCATAATAAAATAGAGGGCCCACCACTTGAAAACATTTTGTGACAGGCCATCAAATCTTATATCCCACTCAGCTGCATTTTTTTTTTAGCAGATAAAATATCTTTTAAATATTTTATATTTTTGTTTTAAATATAAATTTAAATAAGGAATGCGAATTTCACTCATAATTGTAAAAAGGTTGTTTGCTGATGATGGTGAAAACAAAGTCATGATCAAACGTATTGCATTAGGGGTCTCCATCACTGTAATCTAATAAAGCATCCAATTTCATACAGTATTTTTTCTTGTTTGTGAAATGGAGTTCACTTATGAAAAGTCTGAAAAAATTGTTCAACATCAAGGAAGTTCTCTTCTGTAGGAATGTTCCTGTCATGTTTGGTTGTTTTTAAGAAGGTCTTCACCAAAAAAAAAAAAAAATCTGTGATTTCAGCATTCAGAGATGCTATTTGGCAAACTGCAGTTTACACAAGATATTATTTGAGTTACTGAGTTACTGTTGTCTTGTTATCAGCTAAAATCAGTCTGGCCATTCTCCTCTGACCTCTGGCATGAACAAGATTTTTTCCCCAAAACTGTCAATCACTGATTTCTGTACTCTCTTTCAGACCATTCTGTGTAAACCCTAGACATGGTTGTGCATGAAAATCTCAGTAGATCAGCAGTTTCGGACATACGCAGAGCAGCCCATCTGGCATCAACAGCCATGCCAAAGTTATTTAAATCACCTTTACTCCCTTTTTTGTGACCCGTTTCGAATTTCAGTAGATCTGCGTGACCATGTGTTCATGCCTAAATGCATTAAGTTGATGCCTGTGATGCTGATTAGATATTTCGGTTAACCTTGCAGTCGTTGCACTGGCATACCTAATGAATCGTCTGTGATTATATGTACACACTTGGACAAAAATGATGGTACCCCTAACTTAATAGTTTGTTGCACAACTTTTGAGGCAATCACTGCAATCAAACGATTCCTGTAACTGTCAATGAGACTTCTGCACCTCTCAGCAGGTATTTTGGCCCACTCCTCATGAGCAAGCTGCTCCAGTTGTATCCGGTTTGAAGGGGGCCTTTTCCAGACAGCATGTTTCAGCTCCTTCCAAAGATGCTCAATAGAATTGAGGTCAGGGCTCATAGAAGGCCACTTTAGAATAGTCCAATGTTTTCCTCTTAGCCATACTTGGGTGTTTTTAGCTGTGTGTTTTGGGTCATGGTCGTCTCCCATGTAGTCCACTTTGGCTCAAACAACGACGGATGGTTCGATCTGACACTGATGTTCCTTGAGCATGAAGTTCACCTTGGATCTCTTTAGAAGTCTTTCTGGGCTCTTTTGTTACCATTTGGATTATCCGTCTCTTTGATTTGTCATCAATTGTCCTCCTGGGGCCACGTCCAGGGAGGTTGGCTACAGTCCCATGGATCTTAAATTTCTGAATAATATGTGCAACTACAGTCAAAGGAACATCTAGCTGCTTGGAAATGGTCTTATAGCCTTTACCTTTAACATGCTTGTCTATAATTTTCTTTAGAATCTCCTGAGACAACTCTTTCCTTTGCTTCCTCTGGTCCATGTTGAGTGTGGTACATACCATGTCACCTAACAACACATTGACTACCTAGAGCCCTATATATAGGCCCACTGACTGATTACAAGATTGTAGACACCTATGATGATAATTAGTGGACACACCTTGAATTAACATGTCCCTTTGGTCATATTATTTTCAGTATTTTCTAGGGGTACCATCATTTTTGTCCAGGCCTGTTCCATGAGTTTATTTTTTAAAATAATTCTGTTGAATCATGGTTGAAAAGCAATGTCTGACTTTCATTGGTTAACATTCATAGAATTTTTTTAAATTATTACTTTTGTCAGATTAAAGTTATTTATGTGACCATTGTGAGTTTTTCTTTCATTGACTGAAGGGTACCAACAATTTTGTCCACGTGTGTATGTACAGTCGTGGCCAAAAGTTTTGAGAATTACATAAATATTGGAAATTGGAAAAGTTGCTGCTTAGGTTTTTATAATAGCAATTTTCATATACTCCAGAATGTTATGAAGAGTGATCAGATGAATTGCATCGTCCTTCTTTGCCATGAAAATAACTTAATCCCAAAAAAGCTTTCCACCGCATTCCATTGCTGTCATTAAAGGACCTGCTGAGATCATTTCAGTAATCCTCTTGTTACCTCAGGTGAGAATGTTGACGAGCACAAGCCTGGAGATAATTATGTTGGCCTGATTGGGTTAGAATGGCAGACTTGACATGTTAAAAGGAGGGTGATGCTTGAAATCATTGTTCAAATTCATTGTTAACCATGGTGACCTGCAAAGAAACGCGTGCAGCCATCATTGCATTGCATAAAAATGGCTTCACAGGCAAGGATATTGTGGCTACTAAGATTGCACCTAAATCAACAATTTATAGGATCATCAAGAACTTCAAGGAAAGAGGTTCAATTATTGTTAAGAAGGCTTCAGGGCATCCAAGAAAGTCCAGCAAGTGCCAGCATCGTCTCCTAAAGAGGATTCAGCTGCGGGATCGGAGTGCCACCAGTGTAGAGCTTGCTCAGGAATGGCAGCAGGCAGGTGTGAGCGCATCTGCACGCACAGTGAGGCGAAGACTTTTGGAAGATGGCCTGGTGTCAAGAAGGGCAGCAAAGAAGCCACTTCTCTCCAAACTGGGGCAAAGTCATATTCTCGGATGAAGCCTCTTTCCGATTGTTTGGGGCATCTGGAAAAAGGCTTGTCCGGAGAAGAAAAGGTGAGCGCTACCATCAGTCCTGTGTCATGCCAACAGTAAAGCATCCTGAGACCATTCATGTGTGGAGTTGCTTCTCATCCAAGCAAGTGGGCTCACTCACACTTTTGCCCCAAAACACAGCCATGAATAAAGAATGGTACCAAAACACCCTCCAACAGCAACTTCTTCCAACAATCCAACAACAGTTTGGTGAAGAACAATGCATTTTCCAGCA
Source organism: Clarias fuscus (assembly GCA_030347435.1). Taxonomy (NCBI): domain Eukaryota; kingdom Metazoa; phylum Chordata; class Actinopteri; order Siluriformes; family Clariidae; genus Clarias; species Clarias fuscus. The sequence continues at coordinate 16,841,778 of CM059226.1, forward strand.
CGATGGAGCACCATGCTATAAGGCAAAAGTGATAACTAAGTGGCTCAGGGACCAAAACGTTGAAATTTTGGGTCCATGGCCTGGAAACTCCCCAGATCTTAATCCCATTGAGAACTTGTGGTCAATCCTCAAGAGGCGGGTGGACAAACAAAAACCCACTAAACTCCAAGAAGTGATTATGAAAGAATGGGTTGCTATCAGTCAGGATTTGGCCCAGAAGTTGATTTGAGAGCAGCCCAGTCGAATTGCAGAGGTCCTGAAAAAGAAGGGCCAACACTGCAAATACTGACTCCTTGCATAAATGTCATGTAATTGTCCATAAAAGCCTTTGAAACGTATGAAGTGCTTTTAATTATATTTCAGTACATCACAGAAACAACTGAAACAAAGATCTAAAAGCAGTTTAGCAGCAAACTTTGTGAAAACTAATATTTGTGTCATTCTCAAAACTTTTGGCTACGAATGTGTATGTATGTATGTATGCATGTATGTATGGATCTTTATTATTCTTTTATACTGTAGATAAATTCCAATATTACTGTATGTAAACTTCACACCCCATCTCCTGGTTGAAATAGCGGAAACAATCAGCTTAGAAAATACTCCCCCGATCATCCTTCAGCTACCCCCCTCCCCCCATGATTAATGGAACATTTTAACTAATTATAAGAATAAAGCAAACACTCCAAACTACGATTGTGCAGAACTCAGTTTTTAAGCGGAAGCTAGTGATCCTGGGGAAAATACAGACACACTTGCACTAATTCAAAGCAGTGATGTTGGTGCTCAGATTTAATATCATTTAGTTTTCCAATGTGAATGATAACACTTGTACAGGCTCAAAACTATTTCCTAAGTTTTAGAGAAACACTTTTTTTCCGCTATACCCTGCTGAGCACCTTATTCATATTGCAGAACTGTCCTCTGCAAATTGGATAACTATGATCAATAGTTTTTCTTTAGACTGACTATGGCATTGCCAAGCTTTGATCAATCCCACTTCATGCCATTCTTATAATGTGCATCTGTAATAAGATATATTGCATGACATAACGCAAGTTTGGAGGGATTTTCCTGCAAAGACTGCCCAAAACACTAGGTCTTCCTTATATAGTACACCTTCCTTATAACCTTTTAAAAAGTTTAATTAAACTTACATTCCCTTGCTGCTTTAGTGGTACACTGAATCATACACTGTTTGTACCTTTAGTATGCATCATTCACTTTGAAGAAACACTACACTATCCAAATTTACAGGTGAAAGATAAATATTAACATTCCAAAAGATGTCATTTGACCACATCCCCCCCCCCCCCCCCCCCGCCCCCCAACTGTACAGAAAGATTCTTACATGTATACAGGTTCTTTTTTTTCTGAGATTACACTAACCTAAAGGATTATTAGGAACACCATACTAATACGGTCTTTGACCCTCTTTTGCCTGCAGAACTGCCTTAATTCTACGTGGCATTGATTCAACAAGGTGCTAAAAGCCCTTCAACAAGGCAACATTTTTCCAGTCTTCAACTGTCCAATTTTGATGAGCTCGTGCAAATTGTAGTCTCTTTTTCCTATTTGTAGTGGAGATGAGGTGTACCCGGTGGGGTCTTCTGCTGTTGTAGCCCATCCGCCTCAACGCTGTGTGTGTTGTGGCTTCACAAATGCTTTGCTGCATACCTCGGTTGTAACGAGTGGTTATTTCAGTCAAAGTTTCTCTTCTATCAGCTTGAATCAGTCGGCCCATTCTCCTCTGACCTCTAGCATCAACAAGGCATTTTTGCCCACAGGACTGCCGCATACTGGATGTTTTTCCCTTTTCACACCATTCTTTGTAAACCCTAGAAATGGTTGTGCGTGAAAATCCCAGTAACTGAGCAGATTGTGAAACACTCAGACCGGCCCATCTGGCACCAACAACCATGCCACGCTCAAAATTGCTTAAATCACCTTTCTTTCCCATTCTGACATTCATTTTGGAGTTCAGGAGATTGTCTTGACCAGGACCACACCCCTAAATGCATTGAAGCAACTGCCATGTGGTTGGTTGATTAGATAATTGTATTAATGAGAAATTAAACAGGTATTCCTAATAATCCTTTAGGTGAGTGTCATCCTAGCTAGTGGAAAATTTAGTCGGCACAAGCAAATGTCAAATATTATGTGACTTTTCCCACTTTGGACAAAAGACACAAGTCATACTATATATTTATCATACTACATATAGTCACACTATATATTTATTTAAGCAGTGCTAGTGATATGAAAAATAAAACATAAGAAAATGCCACTTGGGTATATATGTATGTACTGTACATATGCGTTAACTAATTTTCTATAAAAATAACAGAAATGCAGTAACTCTACATGCTGGTCCAAAATTTCACTCATTCATCTCTCACTCAATTGCTCTGGACCAATTCTGATTTTACTGTACATCACCCAAGTAAAAAAGGTAAAGGGTGTTAGGTCTGATTCTATAACGTTTTTCTACATTACTTATAAAACCATCTTGGATCTTAAATAAAAGAAACATGTAATTTAAGGAAAGTGCCTATGGCTCTTGAGCTGTCCTGTAAACTGCTGTGTGTTCTTATCAGAACTGAATTTATTTGACCAATGGAAAGTTCATAAATCACTCAAACAGTGTATCTGCTTTTTCCCTGTGTTCTTAGACCCAGTTTTATTTTTTTAAATGAGGTAGAACAGTAAAGCGTAGTTTTACAATTAGTAAAGCATAGTTGAATTCTTTTGCTTATACAGTAAGGGCACATAGTAAGGGAATACCCTTTTCACAGGGTAGTCTGGTTTCCTTGCACTGTCCAGATACATGCAGATTAGGCCCCCAGCGACCCTGTATACAGGTTAAAGATGTACAGTACGTAGAAAGGGGCGTGAGAGTGGACTAGGGCTGGAGGTGGGTAATCAGGTCAGTCTGTGTATGCATACCCTATTTAAGTTATAGATTGGATTTATATTTTTTATATTCTAGGCTTCACTATTACACACCAAGGTATGTATTCTCAATTTTGATATAAGAAATCTAAAATGGACAATGTTGCATATTTTATCCTATATTACTGTATGTCCTACATTTCTGTTCACATGATTAACATTCTTTGGGATAGGGAGAGAGTTTGTTTCCAAAATGAACTTGTGAAAAATTACTTCAAATGAAGTTCTGTTGTACTGAATATCAGTAGGCCATGGTGCAGTCATAAGCATAAGGGCACAGCTTGAGTGCCAAGGGCATTGCAGAAGTCCTCAGAGGTTGATGGCTGAAGTCATTGGCTGAAAATCATTACCTGAAAATCTTCCGGCACTGTGGTAATGTTTATTTCTGTTTATTTTTCATCTCAGTTACAAAGTTGGGCGTGCCCCAGGTCATTGACCAGGACCATCTGGTGGATATGGTTTGGAGGTTGATATTTTTCTGAGAATTTTCTGTGGTGGCTGCCTTGCTGAAGAATTTGAAATATTCCGATTTCGGTAGCTTTAGTCCTGTTGTCTTTCTGGTCCACTTGTGTCCTTCATAGCAGTTAAGGCTCTTAAAAAGTGCTTTGTCAACAGATTGCAACTCGTGGGGTATAGGCAGCAGATTGCACATTTTTATTTCAATTATTATTTATTATTACTTTTTTTTATTATTACTTTTTTCATAATTTGTGTTATAAACATGGCTACCATGGCAGCCGAGAAGGAAAGTCTGAGGCCAGGGGTTATCTTTTGGGAGCTGCTTTATAAAAGTCTACATTCACTCCTCGAACTGCTCCTCGTTAATCCACCCATTATCTAAAATCTTGGCAACAACATTGACTGGGCAACTGTACAGCTGACCACCTCTCAGTTGTTTGCCCTTGAAGATTAACACTGTTAAATACATACTCTCACAGCATTTAAAGCAGTGAACACATTTTCTGTCCCTCCTTTTTCCTCAGTAGTAATTGCAACACAAGGATTACCAACTTCACTTGCCACCCGCATGGAGCAGACTGTACTTGCATTTCAGGTTCATCACAATTGCAGATGTGTGTAGACATTTCTGTGATTTGCAGTCATGGATGAGAGACGAACCCTCTTGTGAACAGCTTGTTGAGGATAAGGGTTCTTTTCATGACATTTCTGAGCCAATAGAACTCAGAAGTTTCCTTAACCTCAGAAAAACCCAGAATGTTACCTCTTATAGACCTTAGAATGATTTATTTGGAGACATTATACATACATAGCTAGTATAGTTTCTTGTTTTGTTGTCATTTGATTTCCTGTGCATTAAAGCTATTGGTTATGGAAAAAAAATTGAAATTATTTTAAAAAATTGCATGCTTTTTTTTTTTTTTGTGGACACCTGGTCAATTGCTGTGAAGCAAAAACCCACATTTGTATAATGCCAATAACTGAACATGTTTATGCACTGTTGTGTATGGCTAGCCAGAACTAGCCACAAGGCTGACCAAGAACCAGCTATATGACCACATGGTTTAATGGAAAATAAAAGGGTTTAAATATTTACTGAACACCATGTACCTTCAAGATACACCAGCTCAGTGGATTTAGCTCAGCGGGACCACAGAGGCTTCTTATGAGTCTTAGCTGACCTTCAGAATGCACTGAACGAGGGTTGTGCATTACAGCTCCAATTACTTTAATTGTACAGTATGTGCATTTCACATGACAAATTTCATGGTCGATGTACAGAGCAGGAACATTTATGTTGACCATACCTTTGGTAATCTATACATATAACAAAACTGTAAAATTGGCATATCTGTACATTGAAGATATTTGCGAAAAAATAACTTTGTGGGGATGTATCATGAGAAGGTTGTAGTTAGAATTTTTGTCTGTCTGTTTGTCTGCTTATTCATGCACGCATCACATAAAAACTACTGAACAAATTTTAATGGTGTTTTCACAGGTGTATCTGGCCAGGCTTAAGGTAACATATATGCTTTGTTGCATCACAATCGGCCCATGGGAGGAGAACATATGCTAATTTAAAATGAAAACACCCTTATCCTAAAAAAGAAAATCATAAGTTCATTTCAAAATTTAACATATGGCAGTGTATGTTTTTTATACACGCTTATGAGTTTGCAGTTCTGTTTTAAAATGCACTCATCAGTTAAAGTATGTCTTTCAATATGCGATAACTATACAATTATGCAAACTATGCAAAAAAAAAAGTTGCGGTTACAGCGAGTGTATTTATATGTACTTCAATTTAGATTTTTTATCAAAGTATTGTACTGTGTAGTTAAACTGTTTTGATCATCGATTTGTTTTCTTCCTTCAAACTTTTCAATGTTTTGGCACAAATTGGCTGCCACACAATGCCTATAATATGTCTACCTCAGTGCTTAAAAATTATTTATGAAAAGTGTTCTTTTCATCAAATAACACATCATTTTCAACAAACATAACATTGGCGCCACGGATATCCACTAAGTTTCCCTAATTGTTGTGGAAGATTTGCTTTTTGTTTGGGTCAGAGTTTGCAAACTCTTAGCATTGAGGGTTTGAATCCTGCTACTGTACCACTCAGTATACTGTTCACTATTCATTTTATGCCTGCATTTTACTCCCCATACGCTTATACATCCTTTCTGGACATAAATTCAAGTAGGCATGAGCTATGAAATTGAACTGTGGGCAAGCCAGTCACTGACATTCTCACTGTCCTCATCCAAAGCCAAAAGGTGGGAGTCTTCAAAAGAAGGGTGAACTGTGATGATTCAAAGGGCTAACCACCACCTCTCTGGATAGTTTGTAATCAGTGACACTTGCCTGGACATAGGCACATGAAGCGCAAGTTTTTATTGATTCAGAGGTGGTGGGTAATTTCATTGATTTTAGGTTTATTAATTAGGGTTAGGGTTGGCACCACTTTCGCATTCCATTCCAATCACAGGACTCAATCGGCAGGGGCACCTAACCAGGCAATCCTTCACCTATTTGAACAAAAACTATGTAACTCAGTTTCCAGAGCTACAAATGGTGCTGTGCTTCCTTTTATTCATCAGCATAATTCCAATTAAACCAGTTTGGAGCTTCTGGTGTTCCCAGAGCTGCCTCAATGGTGTTCAACGTCTTCCAGCATTTCATTAATGAGGTCTTTGGGTTGGGACTGTTCTCTCTTCTCTCCCAGTGCTTGGGTCCAGACCAGAAGTTGCACCTGTGTGAATACTTCTCCTACTGCTTAACCTTATAATTTTATCAATTGTCATTGTCGCAAAGCAGCAAAAAACAAAAACAAAAAAACAAGTATATTGAAATGTAAAAAATGTGTATGAATCAAAATGATCATATTTGGGCATCAAGAAGGAACTATGACATTGGAGCTTGTGAACCATCTAATTAGCTCTAGAGAAATTGACGCACTGCCTGGAGGAATCATGGACCAATCATAAGAACCTGGTGTATATTCCAGGGTTTAAACCCCAAAACCCTCAGCAGACCAGATGATCTGTGTTTTTTTTATTTTTTATATTTGTTATAATTTAGACCAGGTTCCAAAAATGTCTGGAAGAGATTCCTTCTCAAAACAGTGGGATACACCACTACCATCAGGAATGTGCCCCTGGTCCCCCCTATGGGGGGGCCAGCATTATTTCAATAATATGATGCATCCTAGACTCATTATTACAAGGAGGGAGTATTTAGTGGACAGGGAAAGCCTGGCTTTGTTGGCACTCTATACTGGCACCGTATAGAACATAAAAATAAAAAAAAATTTTAATATAAGTAGACATCATTTGAATCCATTATGTCATAAGGCTTATCTATGTAGATGCTCCCAGTAAGGGGTCGCCACAAGCATGGCTTCCTGACTCCAATTTATCCAGGCCATGGGACCGGCACTGCATCCAGTTTGGGCATTGGAGCATTCAGGGAGTTTTTCCTTGCCACTGTCGCAGTCACCCTTGGCTTGCCCATCAGGGACAATCACATTATCTAGACACATTTTTCTTACACATATATACATTTCCATAAGTCTTCTTTTCATTTTCTTTTCATTTCTGTGAAGCTGCTTTGAGACAATGACCATTGTTAAAAGCGCTATAGAAATAAAATTGAATTGAATTGAATTGAATTGAATTGAATTGGCTTTTACAGACTGTTTTATCTTAAAGCTCTCTTGGTCTTCTGATATTTCATAATGATGTTTAAGACAGTCGTTGAAATTGTCAGCTGAAAGTTCTATATAATTAAATAACTTTTCTCTGTTTTCTAAGCATTAGTCCACACCTTCATTTTCAGTTTCTCAGTCAACTGCTTAGTTCTGGCAATAAAGCAAAAAACTGCTTTTGCAAAAAAATCTCTCTCTCTCTGTGGGTGTGTATAAACTGCATGTAGAGAGTGAATAGGTAAGTGGTAACAAGTTGTGGTCCCTGTTCTCCCTGGTCCCTGTGTGGACCCTGTGTGCAAAAAATTAGCAGGAAAGCCAGAATTTATAATACCCAAATTCGTCATGATCGTCGTGATGTGTTATGTTGGGTAAATTAGCTGTTAGCTGCTGGAGTTTATTAGGAATGCCGGTAAAACTGCTCATTCATGTAATTATCCCATCAGCCAATCAGGTGGTAACAGTGCAATACATAAAATCAGGTATCAGCTAAAAGCTACAGCCTCCATTGACACCAGAATTAAAAATGGGGGGAAAGGGATCTCCGTCACATTTAAGTACTTTAATATTTGCTGTTCTTGAATTTTCAGACACGTTATATTTCCTAAAGCAATTTTCTATTCTTAAAACACATGTATGCTCTATAGATTCTGCTACATGAGAAGACACACACATACTCATTCACACACTACATTTAGGCATTTTTGGGGATGCCAGTCAGCCTAATTTGCATATCTTTGGACTACCTGGAGGTAACCCACCAAGCACAGGGAGAATGCACACAGACCTCAGGTGGGAATCTATCCCATACCCTGGGGGTCCAAGGCGCCAGTGCTAAGCCCCAAGCCACTGTGCTGCTCTTGTGTCTAGAATGTATTACATAAATTAATTTGCCAAGTTTATTCTTAAAATTTATTCTTCTTGCACACATGAAAGAAGAAGCCCTTAAAAGTCTCACTGGCAAGATCTAAATGTATGAAAATACTATATAAGAAAAAATAAATAAGGCAACCAAAAAATGGCAGTTGGCCATGGAAACATATGTATTTTTTATATCTTGCATAGTTAATTGTCAACACAGTGTAATGTGGTCCCTAAATTGATGTGATTAAATATGATCTATGTTGGCTGCAAATTATTGTTCTTGGCTGATAGGAATGATGTTTTCTTTTGCTAAGATGTTTTTCAGTTCAACATGATTGAACGAGGTAATTTCAAGAACTATTATAGACTTCTTGTCAATTTAATAATTAGTGGTCATTTTCTCCTGATGTTTCTCATTAACAATTGTTAATTTCCCCAGTTTCCCCCCCCCACAATTGTATGTGAAAATCCCAGAAGACCAGCAGCTGAAATATTTAAACCAGCTTATTTGTCACCAACAGCATGCCATGTCTGATGTTTGATATTAAGTAAACATTAAGTAAGTCTCTTGATGTGTATCTGCATGATTTCATGCTACTGCCTCATGATTGGGTGCTGGAATAAATGCATAGATGTTCCTATTAAAGTGGATGGTGAGTGTATACAGTACAGTATGTAATAACGCAGTACAGTAGTTAAGGGTTTTTATACTTACACTCCTATCAGTTACACTGTCAAAGTGCTTGGAGAGCAAAGAGAGCGACAATAGATTGGCTGTCAGTTGACAAATGTATCTTATCAGTACCATCAGCAATAAAATACTCATACTTAAGTTAACTTCATCATATTTTTCTTCTTTTTAAGTTTTCTCAGATCATCCAAACAAACCATAGATACATGAAACCTTGTCAAAATCCGCTGAAATTAATATATATATATATATATATATATATATATATATATATATATATATATATATATATATATATATATATATATATACACACATGGACAAAATTGTTGGTACCCTTCGGTCAATGAAAGAAAAGCTCACAATGGTCACAGAAATAACTTTAATCTGACAAAATTAATAATAAATAAGAATTCTATGAATGTTAACCAATGAAAGTCAGACATTGCTTTTCAACCATGCTTCAACGGAATTATAAAAAAAAAATGAACTCATGGAACAGGCCTGGACAAAAATGATGGTACCCCTAACTTAATAGTTTGTTGCACAACCTTTTGAGGCAATCACTGGAATCAAACGATTCCTGTAACTGTCAATGAGACTTCTGCACCTCTCTGCAAGTATTTTGGCCCACTCCTCATGAGCAAGCTGCTCCAGTTGTTTCCGGTTTGAAGGGTGCCTTTTCCAGACAGCATGTTTCAGCTCCTTCCAAAGATGCTCAATAGGATTGAGGCCAGGGCTCATATAGAAGGCCACTTTAGAATAGTCCAATGTTTTCCTCTTAGCCATTCTTGGATGTTTTTAGCTGTGTGTTTTGGGTCATTGTCCTGTTGCAAGACCCATGACCTGCGACTGAGACCCAGCTTTCTGACACTGGCCAGCACATTTCTCTCTAGAATCCCTTGATAGTCTTGAGATTTCATTGTACCCTGCACAGATTCAAGACACCCTGTGCCAGATGCAGCAAAGCAGCCCCAGAACATAACAGAGCCTCCTCCATGTTTCACAGTAGGGACAGTGTTCTTTTCTTGATATGCTTCAAGTATAATTAGCAAAATTTGCCTTGGCAAAAAGTTCCATTTTTGTCTCATCTGTCCATAGGACATTCTCCCAGAAGCTTCGTGGCTTGTCAACATGTAGTTTGGCATATTCCAGTCTGGCTTTTTTATGATTTCTCTTCAACAATGGTGTCCTCCTTGGTCGTCTCCCATGTAGTCCACTTTGGCTCAAACAACGACGGATGGTTCGATCTGACACTGATGTTCCTTGAGCATGAAGTTCACCTTGGATCTCTTTAGAAGTCTTTCTAGGCTCTTTTGTTACCATTCGGATTATCCGTCTCTTTGATTTGTCATCAATTTTCCTCCTGCGGCCACGTCCAGTGAGGTTGGCTACAGTCCCATGGATCTTAAATTTCTGAATAATATGTGCAACTGTAGTCACAGGAACATCTAGCTGCTTGGAAATGGTCTTATAGCCTTTACCTTTAACATGCTTGTCTATAATTTTCTTTCAAATCTCCTGAGACAACTCTTTCCTTCGCTTCCTCTGGTCCATGTTGAGTGTGGTACATACCATGTCACCAAACCACACAGTGACTACCTGGAGCCCTATATATAGGCCCACTGACTGATTACAAGATTGTAGACACCTGTGATGCTAATTAGTGGACACACCTTGAATTAACATGTCCCTTTGGTCACATTATTTTCAGTATTTTCTAAGGGTACCATCATTTTTGTCCAGGCCTGTTCCATGAGTTTATTTTTTAAAATAATTCTGTTGAAGCATGGTTGAAAAGCAATGTCTGACTTTCATTGGTTAACATTCATAGAATTTTTTTTAATTATTACTTTTGTCAGATTAAAGTTATTTATGTGACCATTGTGAGTTTTTCTTTCATTGAAGGGTACCAACAATTTTGTCCACGTGTGTGTCTATGTGTGTGTCTGTGTGTCTCTGTGTGTGTGTGTGTGTGTGTGTGTGTGTGTGTGTGTGTGTGTGTGTGTGTGTGTGTGTGTGTGTGTATATGTGTATATATGTATATATATATATATGTATATATATATGTATATATATATATATATATATATATATATATATATATATATATATATATATATATATATATATATATATATTCCCTACTGGGTTCTAACAAGAAAAAAAAATGCTCAGTGATGAACTCTGACCACGTGGACTTTAGAGCTACATGGTAGAATACGCAAAATCTACTTTTGTGAACTATTTGTAAGATTTTTAGTTTTTTCACATTTGGGTGTCAAACTGCTAAGTGATCCAAATGAGGATGGGTTCCCTGTTGAGTCTGGTTTCTATCTGGTTCCCTGTCGAGTCTGCTTTTTATCGTCATGTCAGAGAGTTTTACCTTGTCGCCGTCTTCCTCAGCTTGCTCATCTTGGACAATCTGATAATTATGATGTAGACACATTTTCTCACACTTTTCATACTCATTTTCACATGTTTTTGATTCTGTAAAGATGATTTGCATTGATTACCATTGTTAAAACCATTCTATAAATAAAACTGAATTGAATTTAATTCAATTGATTTAAACAATTATCAAACATGTTCACATTTATAAAAGATATTTCCACCACATTTCATGGTCATGTAAATGGGACTTGTAGGGTCATGTAAAGAGGTCCTGAAATATTCCCATGCCATTAGAGAGGAAAAATATCATACATTCAGGTAGTCAGCTAACTTTATTTTATTGCCACATAAATTGATGAGCCTAGATCTTACCAAATTAAGCAACCCCAGATCATAAACCTGCCACTAGAAGTTTGCAAAGTGGGAACTACAATCAGCATTATTTTATGCGCTTCCCATCTGTAGTAAGGAATAGCTCTGAATCACCTGACACTACTTCTTGACAGATTAGTGCCCATTCTTTTATACATACATACATACATACATACACAAGCACAACAACAGTTAACTAATACTGTTGTTACTTATACAATAGTCAGTTCCGACTTAAAAATCTGATTGGATAAGTGGCATTGCAGAAGTGGTAATAATGGACAGGATTACCACTGTGAGTTTAACTATATGTACAGTATCATACTATACATTATATATTGTATTATGTTATATTATGTTACATTATATTATACTAATAATTGCTTCTAAGTTGTTCCAAATTGACTCTGTTTTATTTATGCCTAAGCGAACCTAGAAAGCTAGCTAGCTTCTAACACAAGGCTGAATCCCAAATCCCTCTGTAACCCCTAATCATAGGCATTGGTGTGTTGAGCAAGCTTTACAGTTAATGGTATTTGGGATTTAACCCCGGAACCTGAATTTTAATGGAGTAGATATTCTAAAGCGACATAAGTAGAAATATAAACAGAAACTTACAAGACTTACAGTTCCCTCCAGCAGCTCCATATTTTATTCCCCTGACCTTTTGGCTCCATAGTACCGGTAAGAATTTAACTGTTAACTGAATGTAACTGTTGGTCACTAACTGTTGATCTCCAGCTCAACCGATCACGGTTAGATAGTTCCACCAGTAGTGAAAGGATATGTGTTTAAATTTAACTGGCTAAATAAACAAACAAATCATAATCTGTTGTAGTTGCTGATAGTCTGTTTTAAGATCGCATCACAGCTGTGCTGATAACCAGCACAACAGCAAAACCTTTAGTGTGATTATTGCTTAATTATATAATTACTAGAATAAAACAATGAAAGCAAACAAGACTAAAAAGTTTTCTGCTGGCACATCCACTATGCTACTCAGTCATTCATATCACTTTAATCCTGTAATCCGGCGCCAAATCCATTCTTTGGACAGTTTTGTGATGGACTTAATCCACTTTTCTCTACCTTAATATTTGTTTATATTTCATTTTGTCCTGAAGCCTTGATATTCATATTTACTATTGAATAATGCCATAATAGCTCTCTAATATCAACATACAGTAACAGAGATGTTTATAGCAGTGGACATTAATGCTCATTCTTTGCTCTTTGTAATTTCTCGCTGTCCTCAATAGCGATGATAAAAGGCTTTGGCTTTGTGTTCTTCTGATCACATTTGCCATTAAGAAACTACTCAACTTAAAATTATGCCTTTAAGAAGTATAATCTATTTTTTTGGGTAAACCCATCTGAATGCTATCACAATCCTTAAATTATCATGTTTTTTTTATCCTTACCTAGGATAGGCTATTAGTACCACAAAAAGGCACACGAACAGAGAACAAAATTGGACTCTTCAGGAAAAAAGTATGAGATAGTAAATAGCCAGGCTTTATCAGATAGGTCATTGTTCCTGCATGTTCACAAAGCCTCACTGTACTTTGCTGCATGGTAAACAGGCACAGATTGAAGCCAGGCTGTCACTCAAACTCTTGTTTTTAGACCAATAGTAAGACAATTTTCTCCCTATTATATCTGAAGACAGTTTGGCTTTTTTACAAAAAAAAAAAAAATGTTTCACAAATTGCAATTGAGCGTTTCAACAGGCTTCCTGTTTATACTGTCTGATGTGTAGTGCTTATTTATTACATCTTCTGATCTGTAGTGCACATCCCAGTTCATCAAACGTCTCATCTAGGTCGGCTTTGGTTTGGGCAGGTGCCCAGTTAGTGAAAGGTTAAAAAAAAAATAGGTTAAGAAATGAGAGGGCTGTGAAAGGAAAATAATTTGGTATAAAACATTGTGGAATAAATAATCAGATGTGGTGACCCCCATGAACAACAAAAAAAACAGAATGCCCAGGGAATTTGAACTGCATCTGTAAAAGTACTATTTAAGCATTTGGCTGACATCCTTTTTCAGAGTGACTTACATTTTTATCTTATCATTGATCTGAGAAGTTGAGGGTTATGGGCCTTGCTCAAGGGTGTAACAGGAACAATGGTGGGGTTTGAACCTGGGACCTTCCAGACCATAGTCCAATGCTATAACCACTGAGGGCGTTTTCACACTGCGGTCCCGGATCCGTTTCCGAGTACACTTGTCATCGATTGATGCTCTGGAGACCTGTGACTTCAGTTGTTTCGATAGCTCAGGACTGAAATCTCCTACAGTCTACCTGAGCCTCCAGGAACAAACTGGACTCCTTTTAATTTTAATTTTAAACACATCTCCTGTTATACTGAACTTCCAGTACACATTATTATGCTGATCAATCCCTGCTATCCGTTATCACCCAGATGAGGATGGGTTCCCTGTTGAGTCTGGTTCCTCTCAAGGTTTCTTCCTATTATCATCTCAGGGAGTTTTTCCTTGCCACCGTCGCCCTCGGCTTGCTCATCAGGGACAATCTTATCATTTTGATTCATACACATTGCATACAAACTTACTTCTTTTATTGTGTAAAGCTGCTTTGCGACAATGTCAATTGTTAAAAGCGCTATATAAATAAAATTGACTTGACTTGGCCCCGGGACCAGTTGATTTTTGTCTGTGAGAATGTAATCATTCCACGCTCGGGAACGAATCCCTGGGCCGATTGCAGAGGTGGTTTCGGGAACGATTCACACCTTCCCGAGCACGGAAGGCGGGGCATAAGTACGTGCTCGTGCTCAAAAGAGGAAGTGACGTAATTCCAGTTCGACTCTGTACACAAACAAACGTGGCTGCTGAAGAATCTCTGTGAAGTAATGCCGAAGTATAGCATTTGCTAGAAATTTAGACAGACGAAAATATCCGGAGATAATCGGACACTACACATAAAAACCCAGATATTTACGGAAGTATCTGTAAGTATTTAGACGCGATACTGAAATGAGGAAAACATAAACAATAGGATAAAAACCATCCAGTGTGATCGAGTCGGAACCCCTCTGACCCACGACAACATCTACCTCCATCATCCGAACCGGACAGCGTGGAGCCTGGTCCAGCAGAGAGCCTGCGCGTGAACGGTAAGTTAATATTAAATACTATTAACTCCTGTTATTAACACTGTTAGTCTCATATTATCACCACATCTCCAGGTAACTGTCTGTGGATCTCGTGGTGACATTTAAATGCATATAATAAGATATACATGATGATCCTTTCACATTAGCTCACAGTAAAGTTCACTTGGAATGCTCCTCATGTCTGCTCACTTTAAGGCCTCAGATCATTTCACTGTTCAGAAGAGCAGAATGTGATGAACTCCAGTGTTGTGCTTATGTAGCTATTAGAGTTACAGCTACTTTACTCTTTACTCATATTTTATGTATAACCTTCATGTATATTCTCCGACACATCTCAGAGACACTATAAAAACTCAGATGCTGATGAGCCACATAAGCTCCACACACAATTTCAGGTTATCTGTGATTGCTGTGACAAAATTGAAATGTTGGAAAAATTTAATTTGTACAAGTTGTTATGGTTGCAACTTTTTTGTTTATACTTTCTTGCAGACAGGCACTGGAGGAAACACAGACTGAGACCTCTGACAGTAGCACAAGACCAGCTAACAACAGAAGAAAGAGACAAAACCTGACGTGCAAGAGCAGGAGACTCATAATGCTGCATGAAATCTTAGATTTAGATGGAGAAGCGCTGACTACAGATACAGAGGAAGGAACAGCAAGAGATCGAATAGGACGTTGATCCAGACGATGGACCAACTGTTTTCTTAATTTCATTAACACACACCCTCTTGCTATGCAAGTACAAGTAAATATAAAATATGCTACATTTTAATGTTTAGATTTTTTTGTGCTATTTGACAGCTACTTTTGTTACAAAATTTACTTTTATCATATTTTTATTTAATAATGTTTAATAAAACATTTTGCACTCTATCCAGTACTTTGTCTCTATTCCAAATCCCCCACACTCATCTTGGATTTTACAGTATACATTTACAAAAATACAAAATAAACACACGGCACACAACACATGTTAAACACTAAACATTGATGCATGGTGAGGTTTTAAATTAAGTTTCAGCACCTCAGCTAAGTTTGAAAATCTACACATAGCAAGGTATAAGGAAAAAAAGAGCACAAGCATCTCTCTTGTAGGACTGTTGTCTCTTAATAGGAGAATTTAGTAGCCATTCCTGGTCACAAGGACATCCTGCCATCACACACCACCCCTCTCTAAACCCAGATGATCCTGTGGAGAACAGAAAAATGCAGGATTACATATTTATCATTTATTATATGTATCTATGCTATTTGTTGAACTTTATTCTAGCAGGCATTATATTTATTTATAGCATTTATTCATTGTTTACATCTGTGATTAATTTACACTGTATATAAACATTTTATTTTCATGGTAGCACATTTAAAATTTTTACTTTTTTATGACTAAAGAAAGTAATGTTTAATGAGCACTTTATTTCTATTTGACCGGGAATCAGAAGAGAATGTGGAGACACCTGATTCCTCACCTTACAGAGTAGAGATGTAAAGTCATTCCTCAGTGCCTCGTGTAGTGTCCGTGCAGCGCGCGCTCATTTCACCCTCTGAGTCGCGCGACAGATGTGTCAGTAGGCGTGTTGTTTACAGTGCCGTTGTTTTTGTCATAAAAATAAAAACATCCACACGGAGCATTAACAGGTGTCTCACAGTTCAAGACCCGAGTGGCGTTTCTTCTTCTTTCTTAGTTTTTTTTCTGGTGTTCTATCAATGAGGTATTTCCTAGTTTTGTGCTTTTAATTGCAATTTTATTTCATTCACATGCGTACATATAACAGTTGACCTGTGAATTGAAGGGTTGGAGTGATTATTTTTTTATAGTTTGTACCCATTTAAAAACTATGGGAATTACATTCTGATGAAGTACCGTCATGTGTCTGAATCTGCTGCCCATGTTAAAACTGAGTATTTGCAGTCTTATGTCCATTTGGATAATGTAGGACAGACCGGTATAACTATCTGTTTTTTCTACCGGTAGGAAATTCTGACAAGTAGGAAAAACTGATAGAACACCGGCGAAAAACAAAACAACTACCTCTCTACCGCCACCTACTGTTTCCGGTTGTGTAAATACGTAAGTGTCCCCGGGTTCACAATCGCTATTACAGTGTGAACGCAGACCTGCGGGGGGATTGGGGAGGGGGAGAAATCGTGCTCGGGTACAGAACGGAACAGATCGTTACCAGTGTGAAAACGCCCTGAGCTACCTCTGCCCTTAATTAAAGGTGGAAACATTGGTTGGAAATATTGGTTACATAGGTTTTCTTGTGATAAGCTACCTCAGCATTTGTTTGTGCGTGTGTTTGTGCGCGCGCGCGCGTGTGGATGTGTGCGCGCGCATGTGTGAGAGAGAGAATTTACAGTTCAGAAAGACTCAAACCATCTTGTTGGCTATGCCCTCCAGAACTTAATTTTGGAAAACGAAAATAAATAAAATATTTCTGGTTATGAAAAATACACATCTGATGGAAAAACAATGATCTAGCAGCATTGCTTTGTAAGGGTAAATATTTATTTACTTAGTTCACAAAGCTGATTCACATGCTGCATTTGGGTCACCAGAGGTATTTTCTAATATGCAAATTCTGAAGTAACTTATTTTAGTTTTGAATTCTACTTTTAGTAGATTATGCATAATAATGACATTTTCATAGATACAGTACATATGTGCCATTATCCAAAAGCATCGGAGCTCAACTGACAAAATATACCAGATTGTCTTTTTCATTGGAAAAAAAATCACCCATGAAAAGGACATATGCCTTTGACTGTGTAGTGTATGCCAGTCATAAGAAACAAATTGTTCACACCAAGGCCTACTTTTTATAAGGCAATTTGAGAATATTAAGGCCATTGCTTTAAATGGGTTATCGGGTATTTATATATCAATCCCAAACATCATAAATTCAGAAATCATATCCCCCAAGTCCTGTTTTGTCTCTATAATTATCTATATGTATTAGCTGGGTATTGAATAGTTTAACAGGTGGATGAAAAAAAAAAAAAAGGTTTTCTTAAAACCTCCTGCAAAAACCAACCCAATAAATGGCCACATTTCTTCCCATGGGGCAAACAGTCTTTCAGTTATTCTGCAATACATGCAGCCTATTCCAGCATTCACACCATGTGCACCATTTATTATCATGGGAGGTCCTCTGCACTCTGTGTTGGTTGTTAATTGGTCTTTCTTTACTTTTCTCTTGGTGATCTGTGTCCAGGTTTCAGAGTACGATGTTGTCTCATAGTGATTTTACTTCTGCATTACTGACTGCTTGTCTCCAGTCTGCTGGAATACATCATTGTCAGAATGGCAATTCAGGTGCCGCTCGAGTCTTTTAATCTGTGTTTTGTGACTTCTTGGTGTTTAACCCAATGTCAATTGCTGACATTGAGTTTTATTCTCCCTCCTTTTGTTTATTTCGTGTATTCACCACAGTTTTTTTAAGTGAGCAAGCAATTGTAGCGCTGTCCAATTTTGTTGTCTCAGTATAAACGTAGGTGAGTTAGGGAAGTAAATATTATTTTGATTGTGCTTTTTTTTCCTTTGGAAAATAGAACTGTTAGGAAAATGTGTGGATTTTCATTAAGCCAAGGAAAAGTTATGGAATATGGAATATGGGCAATGTGGAAGTGAAACAAAAGGGTATTAAACAACATGAAGGTGAAAAATCAGTGTTCAGTATCCCAATTATGGCTTTGGTATGTTACAGTACAGTATTTTAATAATTACTAATTGAAATGCCCAAAATATTTATTCATTTATTTTCCCTGTCCTTCTTTTTATTTAGTGTCCACCTCTCTCTTCCTCTCGCTCGATATTCTTTCATTTCTCTATTTATTGTTTAAAATATTTATTATATTGCCAGTATAATGGTACAAAAAACTTTGATAATTTTCATTATTTTTAAAAGAAGTATTTGGTTAAGTTTTGAAAGAAATATTCAATAAATCTCTAGAAATAATTAATTATTTTATATTTGTTTATCATAATTTCACTAAGTATAAGAAAGGCTTAATAATATGCAATATATTTACCAGATTTACTCCAAGTGGTGTGGAAGCCCCAAAAGTGGTGATCCTTCTCTATCACTCTTTTGCTGTACTCTCCCATACCTGGAATTTGCATAGATGAATCTAAATGTCATAGTGCTGAAATATATATCACTGTTTCATGGATGGCATGATTCATGAAGAAACTTTTCCTTTTTGTTATTGTTTTTTTACATAAACGCCAAATCTTTTCAGGAACTGCTGCTGGGATCCCATTATCGCTGCTTAAATGGTGTGCATTTCTGAAATTTATTGATTTTGTTATTTCATGATGATTATTATTATTATTGGTTTATTGACAGTTAGTTTAGTTGCTTATATCTATTATAGGCTTTGTGAACAGTGAACCTGTATTGGTGTATGTTCATCTCAACTTTATTCAATTGATTTGAACTTGCTAGGCTAGCTCAGTTTGCAATTTACTTTATTTGCTATTAATTCTAGAGCAATACATGTTAAGAAGTGTTACAACATAACTGTTAGCACTGGTTATCGTGTCTTACACATGTTCCGAACCAAATTTCAAATCATATTGACTAACAAATTATTGTGATTATAAATGATCAACACTTTTTCTTTAGGATTACTTCAGGATGTCAATGGCTACTTTACACCTCCACTCCCCACCCCATGTCCTCATTGATTAGTTCCTTGTAACAGCACATCCCTTCATTTTTCATTAATTATCACTTTTCTGCCTGATTCTGAAAACTATGTAGGCACAAGCACACTACCCTTTTTTGTGTTACATATATTTAAGTAGTGGTAAAATCATAAATCTGCTCGACTGAAGGAGCACTGCATGTTAACCTTTAATGGTGCTATCAACCTCATGAACTGCATCTCTCATCTTTTATTGATTTTTTTTTTCTTCTTCCACCACTTGCAGTGTCATAAAATAGATGTGACCAGATGAGAGCTCTGTGTGTCTCCTCTGCAGCTATACATAGTAGTAACAAATTCTAAATATTAAGTATATCTGAATAATCTGTTTGCACAAAAATATTATCTACTATAGATAAACAGGATTTGGCTCTCACTTTCAGTCCATCCACTATACTTGACCAGTTTTAGAGGGATGTTTTTTATTTGTTAAGCCACACCTACTGTATGAATTATTCAATCATAAAAACAACTTGAGGCATGGACAGTGAGAAACAAGTGCATATGATGATTGTATGGTGATTAGTGCACTGGTGATGCTAAATGCTGAATGGTTCGAACAGACAAGAGGGGAAGTTAGGTTGCTGCTGAGGTTGAACATAAACAAACTATCAATGATCGTGGCCGGTATGTTATAAGTGGATCCTTTAGGTGCTGCAAATTGGCAGGGTGGCAGGGATATTTGTCTGACCCATCTTGGGGATGTTCAATAGTGTTGGAGCATTCTGATACCTGGGCATTCTGATGCCATTCTTTTGTGACCAGGATTTAGTTCCAAGATGTTTAACATAAAGCATTGGCTGCCACAGTGCAGGGACATCCTTTTATATGGATGCCAGCAACTGTTGAGCATCATCAGTTAGCAGTGTGATATGCCACCCTTCTGAATAATATCTGAGCTCCTCTATTGCCCACTTAATGGCAAGAGCCTCACTCTCTTTTGTCGCATAATTGCATTCAGTAGATGAGAGTTTCCTACTCACATACAAGATTGGATGATCTTCACTGTCAAACTCCTAAAACAGAACCGCTCCAAACCTGGTCTCGGGTAGGTACATGTTGACCAGGTTTAGGCGGTTGAATTCAGGGTTCCGGAGGACCTAGTGAGGTGTGTTTTCAGTTGTATGAACGCCGCATATTTGTGCATCCAGCACACCTTCTCCGGTAGGCCCTTTTTCAGGAGGAGAGTAGAAACTAGGGACAAAATGGAGATAGTAATTAGCCAACCCCAAAAAGGCACCTGTTTTTTTGTGAGCTGCCTAGTTGTTTAACTAGGTGCATAAACATGCTCCAGTTAGTTCAGAATGCAGCAGCAAGAGTTCTCACTAGAACCAGAAGATAGTGAGTGACTGGTTGCTTTACATCCCAGGGAGCCCTCATGTCCTTCTGGCTATCCCTTTTAGTTATGCTGTCATAGTTAGTCCTGCTGGAGTTGCTTCTTGCATAAAACTATTGTAATCTATATTTTATAAGGCCAGATTCCTTATAAAGTTATTTAAGTAACATAAAGAGGAAGAAAATGATGCACTGACCCTTTATTATCTAGGGGTTTACAGTCCCTATGAATCGCTTCTTATAATTACTGTTCACTTGGCTGAAAAAGTTTACAGCAAAGCACAGTGTCTCATCCCTGTGGTTCAAACTAAGCATTTTACGTTTCTTTTGATTTTATATGGAAGTTCGTGTCGTATGTGTAAGGTCAAATAATAAAGTGTGGTTGTTTGCCCTCTGCTTGTTGAGCTATGGTCTGTTTAGCCCCTTAGAGACAAGGCAGAAATGCTCTTAGACCTCTCACTTTATTGCTCACTCTCAATTTATCCTTCTGAGTATTTCTTCTCACTACTTCATTTCGATCCCTTTAAAAAAAAAAAAACTTGTCCTGTTTACTTATAGTCTACTTTTTTTGCTTCTCAAACTATCTTCCCTGAAGTCTGAGTCATTTTTACAGTAGTTATTGGGTTATTACAAAGTATATATGGGAGAATAGTGATTTATGGTCAGTTCTGCGTGCGTGTCTGCGTGCGTGTGTGTGTACGTGTGTGTGTACGTGTGTGTGTGTACGTGTGTGTGTGTATGTGTGGACTCTGTTCTGATGTAAACCTTATCCAGTGACCTTCACTGCTCACAATCACTGCTCCAAAAATCAATAGTGCTACAGTCTACTGATACACTTCAAGGCAGCACTGCAATGCTGTTTATTGGGGTGCAACAAAAGTGATTGCTCATCCTCAACTTCAACGTTGCTTTTTAAAAGACTTTTTACCAATTTTGAACCTCTAATTGAAAAAATCTTCTTTCTGATACAGTATATTGCCATGACACCTAGATATTTATTTCCTAGTCTTTTTATGTTTAATACTTTCTCATTAGGTAACTAGGGAAAACTGCATAATGGTTATTCATGTGCAGTTTTTCTAACAGACAAACCTTTTTCTTTTTCCTTTTTTCATTTTCCTTTTTCTGGGTCACCACATAAGATTATTAAATCCACAGGTTATTTGCAAAGGTTTTACACTGGATGCCTTTCCTGTCACAACGCACACATTTTCTTCAGACTTGACTCTCAAAATGCCCTGCATCTCTAAAGTGTCAACTCAGCGATGTCCCTGAGCCTTTGACCAGCAACTCAGAAAAAAAAATAAAACTAACTAACTAAATAATAAAAATAATAATGATGATAATAATAATAATAATAATAATAATAATGACTTGTAAATCAGTAAACAAACAAGCACTTTGGCACAATTAACCCTGACTAATATAAAAATAAGAATTACTTATTATGGACCATCTGCTATTATGCAAACTTTGTCAGCATCCAAGCAAAGTTAGTACCCCATCCAATAATTGTGCATAGCAGCAGATGGTCTATAGTCCACCTACAGTTCAGTACATTTGCATTCCTAAAACTGTCACTCAGAATTTAAAATATGGGATTCCTCATCTTGAATAACATAGGTATGACTTTGATATGATGTTGTCATATGAACATGGCTGCTCACATGTCAGTATTAAATAATGTTCCAATTTACTATTTTATGTGTTTATAATCAACATAAATATAATATCTTATAAACATAGTCATACATCTATAAAAAGAAAAAAGTGCATTAGTTAGAACTTGCTCTTTCAATGATATCTTTACGTTTCATACATCAGAGGACCCGAACCCAGCCTCAGAAATATTCTGTCTGTATGTGTGTACAGTATATCTGTATGTCTGTCCAGCTGATTTGATTTTGTCATAGCATCACAAAAAATGGTTCAAGAGAATTTTTATTAAACTTTGCCAGTCCTTTGGTATTTGCGTGAAGTTGAACCTGCATTAAAAATAAATAAAATCAAAATGTGAAGGTAGAAGGGATGTTATGAGCAGTTTTGTGCCAGATTACCTTCTCTATCTTCTCTACCTTCCCCATGGCTTTTTTTTGGACGAATATAGCTCAAGGTGGCTGTGGTTACTGTATATGCGTCACTTGTAACGGCCACTTAATGTGTTGCCCCTTTAAGACGACCATTCCTGATAGGTGTGTGGGTGGAGCAAACGTGCATGTGTGTAGGAGAGTGCACGAGTAGAGAGAGATGGTCGGTCTGCTTCTGAGTTCTTTTCTTGTTTTATCTCTCCATTTTCCTTTAGTTTTTGTGGTGTTGCAAAAGAGATGAATGGGTTCCTTGGTATGTGCCTTCTCTGCCTGTATGGGATACTGACCAAATACAAAACCTTTAACATCTGAAAGCTGTGCAGAGTGGTTTCTCCTTTTTTTCCACCAAAGTTCACCTCGACCAGGTAAGCCTCTCCCTGGCAGCCGTCACACACTCAACAAAGCCAATCAATGCAATAGTTTACTGTAAATGCACAATATGCAGAAGATACAGAAACGACCATAATCCCCCTACAAAGTGGCAAAATCCTCAATAGCATGGCTTACTCCGAAGAAGGTATGTAACTTTTGAAAACTGTAAACAAAATTATGTAACTGAATCTGCATTGAAGATCATTAAATGTTTATTCTTCTTGATGAAAGTTTAAAACCTGTTTGTCATATATTCAGAAACCATGGTGCTAATTATTACCATTAATGTGAAACGCCACTATGAGATAAAACATCAGAGCATCACATCCATAGCAGTGTTCCCCACTGCCTCTTCCTCCAATGCACGTCCTGCTTTGTGCTACGCACCTCACCTGTTCGGCTGCTGCGCTGTGACTCTAAGGACCCTACCTGCACCAAAATATGCTGCTGGGTGGAAATGCACCCCCTATCCTTAGGTGCCTCCGCTACCACACTAAAGCTCATGGGCTACAACTTTTGCATTACTGTTGTCTAGCCACTCTTAAATCAGAGACAACATCAGGTTTTACCTGTACTAAGGACAAAAAGGACTGTTGCTTAGTGGGTCAAAGTTCTCTTTTCATATGAAAGTAAACTTTGCTTTTAATTTTTGCTTTGGAAGAAGAGAGTCGAGGCAAAGAGTACAATTTGCTTGAGGTCCAGTGTAAAGTTTGCACAGTCAGTTGAGGTTTGGGAAGCCATGTCATCTGCTGGTGTTGGTCCACTCTGTTATCAGGTCCAGGGACAGCACAGCCATCTACCAGAATGTTATATAGCACTTCATACGTCCCTCTGTTGACCAACTTAATATAGATGCTAATTTAATTTTCCAGCAGGACTTACTCACATTGACAAAATTGCTTGGTAAAAATACCTTGTTTAAGGACCATGGTATCCCTGGCCAGCAAACTTACCTGACCTAAACTCCATAGAAAATGTATGGGTATTGTGGTGAAGAACATGCGAGACACCAGACCCAACATTGCAGAAGGCTGCTATCAGAGCAACCGGGGCTTCTGTGGGCTTTGTACTTGCACCCATTTGAGAGGACAGCTGAACAGGAAGGCTAGCTACACCACGAATGGAGTGACATACTTATCCCATTGCTATCAGGTGCCTATATATATTTTTTTTTGTCAGAAGAGGAGGCAGAGAACGATGAGTTGTTTAAAACAAGGCCACCGGACCGAGATTTCTGCCAAAGATTCTGTGCCACCTCCCACACATTGGGTGGAAATCAACGGGGCACCTCTTCCCTCATTTCTTGACAATGGAAGAGCCGTAACACTTACACGCCTATCTGTCATGCCGCCTAATGTGCCCTGTGCCACCCCATCTCTGTCAGATCAATCAGAAACTGAAACAAATGCTCGAGCAGCCCTCACTGTTTAGGTCTGTATCACGGTCGCGCACCTGTCACGCACCTCAATCTGTTATCGTTAATCAATGTTAATTGACCTCAAACTTTCTCCACTTTATAAAAGCAAAGCATGGAGTTAAGTCCAAGGTTCGGAGTTAAAGCCAAGAGTCGTGCGGTGGAGCTAAGTGAGTGATATGCGAGCGGCACGATGTTACGCGCCCCAGAGACTTTAAAGGAGAGACCGGAATGTCTCCCGTTTGATCTCCGTGATGACGACAGCACAGGAAAGAACAACTTGAGCTCCCATGGCACCTTTACTCTCGCCCATAGGCCGCCTTCGCATCCCCACCGCTGCAGGGGAAAAGGCTACAGAGTGGATTGCGTTAGGGTCCCCTGATCCCAGCCGGGAAAGCAGCACAGCCGACAGATGTCAAGGAGAGACTCCTGTCTGTGGCCGCACCCAGGGAGACCGCACCCAGGGAGACCGCACCCTGGAAGACCGCACCCTGGAAGACCGCACCCTGGAAGACCGCACCCTGGAAGACCGCACCCTGGAAGACCGCACCCTGGAAGACCGCACCCTGGAAGACCGCACCCTGGGAGGGGCCGGTTTTGGGTCATGTCAGTGGGAGAGGTTGTCGTCATAGGAGCATCGAGGAGCGCTTCCTCTGCATGCTCCAGTCTGCTACTCTGCCCGCCACCACCTTTCGCCAGCCATCTGCCCACATGCCAGCTGGGCACTGCCATCGGACCTGCATGTGCACACTTCCACTGTTTTCCTCCCCTTCTTTCCTCCCTCCCTTTAAACCCTTTCCTTCCCCATTTCACTTAATAAAATACCCTTTTTTCTGTAAGACTTCACCTTGTGTCTGTGGTGCCAGCCGTTTAGGGACACTTCACCATCGTGGAACGAATCAGGCCAGTGAACTATTGTCTGCAACTGCCAGTTAAGCTCAAAAGCATTGAGCTGTATCATATTAAACTTTTAAAATGACAGATTGAACCAATTCCTTGCTCCTCAGCACTTGCCTCTCACTCTGCCAGAGAGCAAAGCCACCACCTTGTTTATCGGGGAGAGGATCCCATCGGGGAGAGGAGAATGCCCACGCAGAATCAGGAGTTGAGTGAACTCGTGGATCAGTTTGCGGATGTGTTCGGCAGCCAGCCAGGGCTCACACACCACAATATCCACACAAATCAGGTCTCAGAGACCCGCCATTAATGCTGAGGTAGACAGACCACTGAGACATGGCATCATAGAGTAGACAATGAGCCCATCATTATGGTGATCAAGTCTAATGGGTCGATTAGGTTTTGCAATGACTTCCAGCAGCTCAACGTGATATCGTGGACCATTTGGGAAAGGCCCAGTTCATCTCGACCCTGGATCTGACAAAGGACTATTGGCAGGTGGCCCTTATGCTGTAGGCCAAAGCCAAGACTGCAGTCACCACTGATCATGGCAATTGGCAATGTCAAGTCTTTCCTTTCAGTCCCTAAAGCCCCATTGTCCCTACGCTGCTGGAGGATCATCTGAATCACCTCCGACAGATCTTGGGGAAATTGGTCTCACAACCTCACACTAACCCTAGTGCCATCTAAGGCTTCCTGGGGTATCAGATCTCAGGCATTGCACGCTCTCCACAGAAGAATGTGGAGGCTGTCCGACCATATGACTGTCCGTATGTGCCTTTTGGGGCAGGTTAATTACTACGGACGTTTTGGGGCACCGGAACCTTTGAAAAGGCCGCCTGGCCCCAGAGTCCTGTTCGCCTAGGAGAAAGGCGCCTGCTGTCCAGTCCACATCCAATGTGCTGTCTCTGCGTACACCTGCTCAGCGGCGCTGGTCTCACCTGTTCTCCACAAGCCTGTATATATTTATTTATATACATTTACATATATTATATGTAAATGTATATACATATGTAATTATAATATATGTAAATAAATATTAGACATTTTACATTGAACATTTAATATCTCAAGTGCTCAGAGTCCACCTTCTTGATGATAATTTTTTATATCTAAAATGTGATTGTGAAGGTGAAGCAGATAAGGAAGTAACTGTAACCCTACTTTTGGCCCACCCTGTACAGTGGTGGCAATAAGTATTGAGACAAAAGTTAAGACATTATCATTTTCTTTCCAAATAATGACAATCAAAAAACTTACTATTTTGTGCAACGAAATCACCATATAGCATAAAGTCTACCTACAAATCCTTCAAAACCTGCTTCTTCTTGTACATAAATTTCTTCAGCCAGATTCAAACTAATTGGTGACTAGCAGCTGTTAATCCACATTGAGAAATACAATACATGGCATAAAGTATGTTCAGATGCTAGTATGTAGTATGTAAAGATCCTACATAATCTAAAACTCCATCTACAAGTACATTTGATTTTTACATTCAACATTATACTGTATTAAAATGTAAAATGTTAAATGTTTGTTAGTAAGCTCACCCAGAGCTTGCTGAAAGTTTTTTGCTTGAAATTGTTCTGACATTTAATTAAAATTTTCATGAATATCCAGAGATACTCTGAATTAAACCTCTTTTGATTTTTGTATCCCATGGCTCAGAAATCATTAACGACAGCAGCAGATTCAACCACTAATATACACAGGAAATCTGTCAACTTTCTCTTACCTCATGTGTTCATGAAGGTTGGTGACAGAATTATGTCAGATCCCCCAACACACACACACACACACACTGTCCTCTCATATGTGACAGATTGAGAGCAGTTTCTAAACACGCAAGCTTTACTTCCATGCATAAGAGTCAGGCAGCAGCAAAACTATGTTGTTACTATTGTAAAAGTGAAATGAATACATTACATATCCAGATATCTGGAAGATGTCAGTCATGCTGGATGTCTGGAAGATGTCAGTCATGCTTTTTCCCTCAGAGATCTTAGTTTTATAAAAATAAGTGTAGTTTCTATTGAGATAAATAGTGATAAAGGTGATAGTGAGATAATAACATCACTGAGGGAAATTAGACTACTATGTGGAGTGAAAGCAGAAAACAACCACGAACTGCACAGCAACAGCCCTGGCATTAGTGATCAAGCATTAAAAAAAAAAATGACATGTACATATTCCACGGGTGGAGCAGCGCATGAGTACCCCCTGTTGGAAGTAATGAGTATCTTAATTCTTGCCTACCTTCAGCTCTTTGAGGGGGAAAAAACAATAGAAGAAGAGGAGAAGTGATGAGATTGATGAGCTCTAAAGTGGCAGTATACACACGTGGACAAAATTGTTGGTACCCTTCGGTCAATGAAAGAAAAACTCACAATGGTCACAGAAATACTTTAATCTGACAAAAGTAATAATAAATAAGAATTCTATGAATGTTAACCAATGAAAGTCAGACATTGCTTTTCAACCATGCTTCAACAGAATTATTTAAAAAAATGAAAACTCAAAAACTCATGGAACAGGCCTGGACAAAAATTATGGTACCCCTAACTTAATAGTTTGTTGCACAACCTTTTGAGGCAATCACTGCAATCAAACGATTCCTGTAACTGTCAATGAGACTTCTGCACCTCTCAGCGGGTATTTTGGCCAACTCCTCATGAGCAAGCTGCTCCAGTTGTTTCCGGTTTGAAGGGTGCCTTTTCCATACAGCATGTTTCAGCTCCTTCCAAAGATGCTCAATAGGATTGAGGTCAGGGCTCATAGAAGGCCACTTTAGAATAGTCCAATGTTTTCCTCTTAGCCATTCTTGGGTGTTTTTAGCTGTGTGTTTTGGGTCATTGTCCTGTTGCAAGACCCATGACCTGCGACTGAGACCCAGCTTTCTGACACTGGCCAGCACACTTCTCTCTAGAATCCCTTGATAGTCTTGAGATTTCATTGTACCCTGCACAGATTCAAGACACCCTGTGCCAGATGCAGCAAAGCAGCCCCAGAACATAACAGAGCCGCCTCCATGTTTCACAGTAGGGACTGTGTTCTTTTCTTCATATGCTTAATTTTTCCATCTGTGAACAGGCTGATGTGCCTTGGCAAAAAGTTCCATTTTTGTCTCATCTGTCCATAGGACATTCTACCAGAAGCTTTGTGGCTTGTCAACATGTAGTTTGGCATATTCCAGTCTGGCTTTTTTATGATTTGTTTTCAACAATGGTGTCCTCCTTGGTCGTCTCCCATGTAGTCCACTTTGGCTCAAACAACGACGGATGGTGCGATCTGACACTGATGTTCCTTGAGCATGAAGTTCACCTTGGATCTCTTTAGAAGTCTTTCTGGACTCTTTTGTTACCATTCGGATTATCCGTCTCTTTGATTTGTCATCAATTTTCCTCCTGCGGCCACGTCCAGGGAGGTTGGCTACAGTCCCATGGATCTTAAATTTCTGAATAATATGTGCAACTGTAGTCACAGGAACATCTAGCTGCTTGGAAATGGTCTTATAGCTTTTACCTTTAACATGCTTGTCTATAATTTTCTTTTGAATCTCCTGAGACAACTCTTTCCTTTGCTTCCTCTGGTCCATGTTGAGTGTGGTACATACCATGTCACCAAACAACACAGTGACTACCTGGAGCCCTATATATAGGCCCACTGACTGATTACAAGATTGTAGACACCTGTGATGCTAATTAGTGGACACACCTTGAATTAACATGTCCCTTTGGTCACATTATTTTCAGTATTTTCTAGGGATACCATCATTTTTGTCCAGGCCTGTTCCATGAGTTTATTTTTTTAAATAATTCTGTTGAAGCATGGTTGAAAAGCAATGTCTGACTTTCATTGGTTAACATTCATAGAATTTTTTTTTAATTATTACTTTTGTCAGATTAAAGTTATTTATGTGACCATTGTGAGTTTTTCTTTCATTGACCGAAGGGTACCAACAATTTTGTCCACGTGTGTATTGTACTACATATCTTATCTAACATATCTAAAATTGCTGTTGTTCACCAAGGAAGGAAACAGCCTCGGAAAACAGGGGCTAAGAGTAGTTCGCCACACCTTTTGGTTGTTTGGAGTGCAATAAATATAAATATTTCTCCTTTCACCATAGGCACATCACAATTTTCTGCACTTTAATTTGCCCTTTACATTAAATAACCCATCTTGCTTCAGGGTTTAACATCAGATTGTGTGCTTTGGGATCACTCTATTTCCAGTGTGCTGGGGTAAGTGTTTACCCCAACCTTAAAGATACTCAACAAAATTCACACATCAGTATTCTGGGTAATTACACAAGAGCTACTTGCATGAGTAGAATTAAATTTTTCTATTTATTATTATTTATTTTATTTTTATTGTACAGCCACTAAAACTGTGATTTGAGATCAACATTTAAATATAGTTCTACTCATAACCAATATGCTCAACCAATCATCTAGATTTATTTATTTATTTATTTAAGGATGGTGGTGAGGTGAAGCCAGTTATTAATTATGGATCTGATCTCAAGTTTAAATACATGTAAATGTTTGGCCTGATAAAACACAGATAGGCTGAAAGAGCAGTTTAAATGGTTATTTAGAGTAAATTTTCACACTTGTGGCTTGTTTAAGGGTAATTAGTGTGGGTGAATAAATGTCCAATGAGTTTTTGAGCACATTTCATCCAGGATTATGACTTCTAGTCCATGAAAAGGTAGTTAACCTTCATAAATCAGAGAAATGATATAAGAATATACTGTATACAAAGATAAATAATAAAGTAAAGAAAAAAATACCCTTATCTAGTTTTCAAACTCAAAGAAGTGGTTCAGTTGACACCAAGCAATAATCATGAAGTCCAAGAATGATTTCAGCCATAGCCATACAGGCTTCTCTGCATAAAAATGGTGTGGCAGTTTCAAGAGGCTCAGTAAGTAGTTGCTGAAGCAAACATGGTCTACATGGTTGTATTGCCAGGAAAAAGCTGTTATTATGCCAATGCCACAAAAAAAGCCTACTTAAATCATGCCAAACAACACCTAGACAAGCTTCAATACTAGCTATTTGCAGTGAAGAAACCAAAGTTTAACTTTTTTGAACACAGCCATAAATGCCTTGTTTGTCGGAGTCAACAAGGCGTATGATAAGACGTACACCATCCCTACTGTGAAGCACAGGGAAATTAGCCAAAATTGATGGAAAGATAAATGCAGTTGTTGATCAGAAAATATTGGAGGCCTATTTGCATTCATCAGGCCTGAAGCTATGCATGGGATGCACTTGGACCTTCCAACATGACAATTATTCAAAGCACAAGGCCTAAATGGTATAACTCACATTTTTTTCTAAGCATAACGCGAGGCCCCTTGACTAACCTTGCATATTCTTTCTTAACAGTTTTTACGGCTTATCATGAGCTGAGAACCTTCACGGTGGACTTCTCTCAAATTTTACTGCAGGTTTCTCATTGGAGTGCACATGGATACATTTGCACCTCTCTCATCATCGGTCAGCTCAAGATAAGGTAAAATGCAAAATCAATCTGGCTATATTTGGTTTTCAATTAAGTTATTTTTTTATTTTTATTTAAAAAGCGAGGTAAAACAAGAAATATCTTACAACTTCAGGGCATAAACTAAGCTGGATAGTCCACTGAAAAATATCTTTTGTAAAGTACCATTATAACTGAAGCCTTAAGATTACTGAATATGGCGAGCTTAGTCTGTGTAAATATTACCATATCTTGTAATTAACAAACATTGGAAATCTGGAGCAATCTCTGAATGTGCCAGACGATCACGAATAATAAAATTTGCTACAGATTTTCTTGCTAACTGAAGTTCTTTCTTTTTAATTAAAAAGGAATTAACTGAAAAGTAGGTCCATGACTTTGGGAGGGGGATATTTGTGCAACCAAGAAATTATTGTTATTTAAATAAAAGGTTATGTAATTAACCTTAGTGTCCCAATAAAAAAGACTCTCCAATCATTAAACATATTGTGTTGAAAGGGGGTTGGGGGGGGTGGGGTTGGGAAGTGAAATCTTATTATATGTTGTGTGTCTCTGAAGACACTTTGTGTAGCCTCTTTTTCTAATTAATTTCTTCCTCTTCTGCTCTTGCCTGTCTCTCACCTTTACACTGTATGATCTGTCATGCTCTGTCCTTTGCTTTTGTGCCCTCATTCTGCCTCCTGTCTTTTGTTCAGAGGTAGAACTAAAGGATTTGCTACAATTTTGTCCTTCAGCCGTTCAAGATGAATTGTTGGTACTGCATACACTCACTGGCCCACACTGTGTCATTTCTGTTTCTTTTCTTTTTTCCTTCTTTTACCATTTTAAATATGACTTGAGTGTCTCCTTTGAAGCACATACATCTATTAGTTATGGCTGTTATTATGTCTGATATCACGAAATTGGCTTTGTGAAGGAATACAGGCTGATTTTCCCCTTGCTTTTACCCCACACCAGTACTTTCTGAAACATTTCATGCTTGGTTACACGTTATAACTATTTCTTAGAAAATGCTAAGGCTTAAATTAAAAAATCCTTAAAATAAAGCATTTTACTGACAAGATAACATCTTCATTTATCAGTTTAGCAATATACCAGAATATATTCTTATCATTATCTATATCAAATTTAAGAATAACATTAAAGTAGCATGGTTGATTATTTGGTTAACACTGTGGCCTCACAGGGTTCGATTCCCACCTTGGGTCAGTGTGTGGTGTATGATGTTCTTCCAATGCTTGGTAAGTTTCCTCCATGTACTCTGGTTTCTTTCCACAATCCAAAGATATGCAGGCTAATTGGTCTTACCAAATGTCACATGTGAAGTGAGGCAGGTACAGTTAAGTTTTATTATAATCTATATATTAGATAGAGTTGTAAGCAGGAAACAGGTTAAGGTCAGGGAATCAACTGGAATTTCAATCAAAACTTTAATTTCAAAACATGCATATGAAAAGGAGGACAGGCAAAGAACAATAGCTTGGCAAGTTGCAAACATTGCGCATATAGTTTGAAAATAATTAAAATATAAACATAACACTAGTGCTGGGTGATCAACATTTGTTCCATACGATCAATTTTGACATTTATCATGATATAAAATTTGATAATGTTGCCAGATTGAATAGTATTGTGAAAATGACTAAAGCCTGAAGAAAAGGGATCATTAGTTAAACTTATAAATATTTACTAAACCTTGTGATTTCACAGCATTAACAGAATTTCCTCAGGTACACTGACTTATATAAAATAATATACTGTAAATGCTTCATTCTAAAAGCCACATAAGCAGCCTGATTTTGCAAACCCTAAATATTCACCATGGATTTAGTTATAAGTACTTTAAAACTGTTTGTTTACGGGATCATTTGAATACTATCTTTAAATATTTTAAGAATCAAACACTGCACTGCACTGCACACCACTCAGTTCTTTATCTGTCCTTCCTTTTTTTGCCTGGTTTCCCTGCACCTCCTAAACACATACCAGGATTTGGAGTGACTACTGTAATTTGCCCCTATAAGAGTAAAGTTTTCCTGAGTATACCTACTATACATTTGGAAGCAAAAACAGTGTGGTTAAATCAATAGCTTAAAGATTTCCTTGAACCTATATCTATTGTATATACATAGGGACAATTGAGTTAATGTGAATTCATAGAATGTACATTTAAAATTTTAGTTTCCAATACTGAATCTCTGAAAACATGCATCAACCACCCAGAAAAATTTATTAAGCAATATTATATCATGTTTTATAAGTTTTTTATTTTTTGCTGCCTTTACTGGTAAAAATGTTCCAGCACTGAAAATAATATAACTGTTTTGCTTTTAAATTAACAAAAACATTAAGTCTCATAAACTGCATCCATGAATTACATGGCTGATGGCATGAAGACATGCATAAATAGGTACACCGATCAGCCATAAAGTTATGACCACCTGCCTTATATGGAGTACAGTAGGTCCCCTCTTTTGCCATCATAACAGTGATGCACTGTGTGTTCTGACACCTTTCTACTGCAACCAGCATGAACTTTTCCCGTCAATTTGATCTACACTAACTTTTTTTTATTAGATATGGACTACATACAGTATGGACCAGCCTTTACTGTGCATCAGTACTGTACTTTATGTGCATCAGTAAGACATGGCCACCCATGACCTTGTCACCAGTTTTCCTTACTTGGATATCTTTTGGTATATCCTGACAACTACAGACCAGGAACATCCCACAAGACCTGCAGTTTTGGAGCCTCTGTGACCCAGTCCTATAGCCATCACAATTGCTCCCTTGCCCGAATTCACTCAAATCCTTATGCTTGCCTATTTTCTTTGCATCTTACACATCAATTTCAGAAAAAAGGTTCATAACCCCTGTACGTCATTACTGTTTTGGTGACTAAAGTCTACACAATATTAGGGCATAAAGGTAGCTCAGTGGTTAAGGCATTGGACTACGGTTCAGAAGATCCCAGGTTCAAACCTCACAACCACCAAGTTGCCACTGTTGGGCCCTTGAGCAAGGCCCTTAACCCTCAATTGCTCAGATGTAATGAGATAAAAATGTAAGTCGCTCTGGATAAGGGCGTCTGCCAAATACCTAGATGTAGATGTAGATTAGGCAGGTGGTCACAATGGTATGGCTGATCAATGTGAATATGTAATGAAATATTTATTCATTTTTATATTCATTAAATTTCAAGAGGGGTTTATTTACTCAGGTGGCTAAGGCTTTAGGTTGGTTATTTGTGGATCTGGGTTAAGCCCTGTCATTGGGTTGCCACATACTATACTGTACTACCCAGCCACTGCATGCAATGCTGGTCCCAATCCCAGTTATAAAATGGGAGTGTTGCATCAGGAATGGCTTCCAGTGTAAAACCTGTGCCAAAACGTGTGCAGATTGGATGGTCTGCTGTGGTGACCCCTTGACAGGAGCAGCCAAAAGAAATGATGATCTTCAAGACAGTTAGCTTTTACTGTTCAGGTACAGTTAGTGATTGTGTTTAGACATCAGGAAAAATGGGGATTTAAGATGCACTCATGAAAAGAGATGTTTTAAGGATAGCCATTATGTTTCTTGCTGGTTCTTACCTTGCTTCTCCACTTTGTCTTTTTTATTTTTATTTTAATGTTTCAATGGCTCCAGCACAGTTCAAATTCCACTTCAGGATTATTTTGAAAGAACACATTCATAGAAGATAATGTTGGACAAATACCAGGATATTTTTCTAATTAAAATGTTATTTATTACACACAACCATACAAGCCTTGATGCTGAATAAAATAATTTTTTAAAAGTCTTTGTGACACCAAAACCGCATATTTGAAATTTTATTATGGAATATCAACAGCACAATTGAAATTTTGTGAGTATAGTATATCTATCGTAATCCTAATACATCACGTGCCTTATCCCAAATGGGGTATTTTATTAGACTTACAAGAAGACCTTAAGATATCAGTGTTGCTTGATTTAGAGGAGGGAGTGAGTATGTGCACCCTGTTCAGATATAAATGGCTATCTGTCACCTGGACATTAAGGTCACTTGTGGATCAGGCTACTCTAGCCCGGCAGTCCATCAGAGAAGGAGAATAGGAGACAAAAAAGGGCAATGTTGAAATGGAAATAAAGACAGAAACAAAGTGATAAAGACTTGACGAAGGTGATTTAAGTGGGATATGAGTCAGGGACGAGTCCTTGATTAGAATCTGACTGTTCGAAGTAGAGTAGTGTGAAAAGAGACAGAGAGAACAGACATAGTGGATGATCATTTCAGTCCATAATATCTGATATGAGATATGATTCAGAGAGTGATTCACTAATCTAGCCAGCCACATTGATGTGTCCATAAAACATAAATTAGATATCAAGCTGATGCAATGGCAGAGTCTAGCTGGTGTTGGCTATGTTTTTTTTTTTTTTTTTTTTCCTTTTAGAGATCACATGTGGGAAACTAGCATAACCAGTTTTAAATTTCAGTCATGTGACACTGTTGTTAACATGTTAACATGTTGGAGAGTCTTGCTACAGATAATTAAATACTGTAGCAATATAGTAACTAGTATTATCTGCATTTATTTTTTATATCTGTATATTTTTATTTGAGTAGTGCTTCAAATATGTCAGAGGTACAGCGGTGCCTTCACAGAACTCCAACTCCCAGCAAGCATCACAGCCTTTAAACATGGTAATCAAGGACTTTGATATCCATAAGAAAAATGGAGTCAAGGTCACCAGAATACTGATTGCAAATACCCGCTTTCAATTACATACAATATTTCAATAGACTTGTGTAAAATTGTGTTTTATAAAATAGCTTTATTACATTCCCCCATGCTGAAACCCTGCCATTCCATCTGACCTCTCCAGGTGGCTCTGCAACTTTGATGAGTCTGGAACCTTTTAAAAAACATATCTCTTGTTAAACTCGCAAAATATCTCAGCTCATACTCTGCACCTATGTCAGACTCAACTGTGACATCAAAGTCCAGCTTAAGCTTTTAACCTGTTTTCTCAACAATGTCCTGAACGTAATTTCCCTGTTTTATCCCACTTAATACCTCACACTGAACTGAATCTGTTCTGGGAACAGATTTGTGTAATGGGGTGATGCTGGGTAAACAAACAGGTAAACAAGACCCCTTCAATTTGTGTTAAAAACTGTTTAATCTTGGTAAAAGGTAAATACTGGGATATCTGCATCATTCTGCTTAACATCTATGTATGAGCTTCTCCAATGTTCTGAAATTAATTTCCACACCTCTAACTATGGTCACACAGCAACAACCTGTCACCAAGTCTGATGAACGATGGATCTGCAATTATAAATTCTCTTCTGGCTTGTGGGCGCATCCTGGGATACAGCACTGGCAACCTCTAAATTTTTGTTAGGACCAAGACATTTTCATATCCTGTAGATGATTTTCCTAGAACTGAGCAGTCTATCACAAGTACTTCCAGTGGAGCTATGACATTAGTGAACATCATAAGAAAATGATGATAGGGAAGGATATCTTTGTCCAAAACACATTCTATGGCTATACTTCTGAAACAATTTCTGAATTGTTGGGCAATACCACTCCCGCTCCATTGTGCTTTCCTCTCCAAAGTGGCCCACATGCTCATGCTTACTCTTGAACAAGTTACACCATAAGACTTCTGAACTACAATTTTGTGAATCTCCTCTCCACCCCTAGCTGGTTAGCCAGTCCACTTGTAACTTATCTATCTTTTAGCTTATGCGATCATGACACCTATATGCAGACAATGTCAGAAGGTTAAGTTCACCGCAATGACTTTAGGTGATGTTATACTTACAGTAGCTTACCTTCTGCAATATGGTGTTATCAAACGGTTTGCTAAACATTTTGTAATGATATAAACACAGACTGAGCCAAAAGCAAATTTATAGGTAAAATTTATCAATTACTCTACATCACCTAAACTTGTCCATGTTAAACAACTGGACCAGTTCTCAGCTCTATTTCCTTCTCTATTTCCTTACAGCTCTCAATCTTTTTTCTTTTATTTCTTGTTCCTATCACTCCCTTTTCCTTGACATACTTTCTCTTGCTGTCACTCTATTTTCTCTACTGTTTTCACTTACGCTCACATGTCTGGACTTGTTCTGCTGTACCTAGTAGCCTAGCATAACCTAGTAATATCTAGTAGAATTAAAATGTATAAGAATGGCAGCACTGTGCCTACTGTACTTTAAGGGACAAAAAAGTAATCTAACAGAGTAACAGTCATGAAGTACTGTAAATTGCCATTTTTTAATACATGGCTGCAAATATTTTCTTCTCTAGGGTTTCGTCCCTAGTGATGTTCTCCTAGGTTTTCTTTAAGCAGCCATCTTTGGTTTCTGTATGTTCTTGTATGATTTTGCCTTAAGGTTTGCCTTTAGCAAATAAAATGCATGCTCAGTTGGCCCAAGTTGAGGAAAAAGACTTGTACATTATATATATTTTTTTAATTAGGTTGCATCTGAACTATGTTCTGCAGTGCAAAATATTTGCCTGAATTTGAGAAGATGAATACAGCCCTATACACTTACATGATTGACCTGGCTGTTTTTGGTAGATAAGCTGGTATGCAACAGATAATAAGCAATGTCGTCCATCCATTTGACTGTTAAATAAAACTTTTCCTGAATGTTTACTTTAACACAGATTCACCTATAGTCCAACTACTGTGAAGGGCTTTTCTTCACTGAGAAAAAAATATTTTTCCATCTTCCACATTGGTTCTCAGTGTGCTTTTGTACTTTCTGGTGTTGCTGAGCTCACCAGCCTTTCTTTAAGGCACAGGTAAAGTACCTGGGTTTCCCAGGGTAAAGTGGACATTTTCAAGTGCTAGCATTTCTAACTTTTTTTTTATTATCACCATTTTAGTATGACTGTAAATCGATTCATCAATATCTGAAATATTGTTATTGGCCTTAATCAATGGTATCAACTACGTACGCACGCACGCACGCACGCACGCACGCACGCACACACACACACACACACACACACACACACACACTTCGATTCATGGTATGTTAAACTTATTAACTGGAACTCCAAATTATTCATCAGTTCTGAACATTTGCTTTAGGGTCTTTGTGCAGGCACATTTGTCTTTTCAGCATGCTACATTACCTATAAATATTTGCTCTTTTAATGTGGATTGGCCTATTAATTTGTGCACTGGACTATTGCTGATTTATGTAATGACTCTCAGCAGGTATGGGTCTTTCTTTCTCTCTGGCTAGAAGATATTGACCTTGTTTATTCATTTAGCACTAATCAGATCAAAGAGACATGTAGCTGAGCACCTGAACACGTAAGAGCTTTCAATTCAATTCAATTCAATTTATTGTCATTGTTTAAAATAACAAGTATAGATAACAATGAGATATCATTTGTCAACATCTCCCGGCAAGTAAGATGCAACCATAGTGCAGCAATGCAATAACCATAACGGCTATGTGAGGTAGGATATAGAGCATATAGAATATAGAAGAAGGATGGGGGGGCGCACAAACCACGATCTTGTGTGTGTGTGTGTATGTATGTATTGTGTGTGCTGCATCAATGCAAACTCCAGTTCAGGGTTATTGTAATGATGTGTAATAATATGCAAGAATAAATGGGCACAAGGTCCGAGAGGAAGGTGTCTAATGTCTAAGGCTGTGGGACAGTGTGGTAGTTCTGGCCCGTATGGACCTGTACCTTCTACCTGAGGGCAAGGTGATTCTGCTTTCACCACCCGCTGTAGTGCCTGTTGTTCCGCCCTAGTGCAGCTGGAAAACCACACCAAGAGTCCATATGTCAGGACACTCTCTATAGCACAACGATAAAAGTTCACCATAAGATTAGTTCTTCTCAACTTCCTCAGGTAAAAGTAACGCTGCTAGGCCTTCCCTATGTTGATGTTATTGCCCCATGTAGGTCCTGCCAACGTCCTCTGTTATGCCAAGAAATTTAAAGCTGGTAACCCTCTCGACTGTCCCATTTCCAATAGTAAGTGGTAAGTGGATGGTCTTTGTGCCCTTACTAAAATCCACAATCATTTCCCTGGTATTGAGGACCTGTTGTGGCGTCACACCAAGCTGCCATATGTTCCACCTCCCTTCTGTATGAGGACTCATCATTGGCAGGCCTAACACCATGATGTCATCAGCGAATTTAATGATATAATTAGAAGGAAGAGAGGTGCAGTAGTCATGCGTGTATAATGTATAAAGTAAGGTAAGTACAGGCTAAGGCTAAGTACACATTCCTGGGGGACCCTGGTGGTAATGAGCACTGTCGATGATATACTTTTCACACAACTGTAAACGATCTGTTAAAAAGTCCATAGTCGAGTTACACAATACAGTGCTAATCCAAGCTCACACAGCTTAATTTGGAGCTTATTTGGCAAAATGGTAATTAAATGCTGAACTAAAGTCCACAAAGTGAAGCCTAGCATATGTATTTTTGTGGTCCAGATGTTCCAACATGTGATGGAGCGCAATAGCCACTGCATCTTCTGTGGATCTGTTGGCTCTGTATGCAAACTGGTAAAGGTCCAGTGTTGGTGGTATAACATCCTTGATGCGCTTAATCACCAACCTCTCCAAACACTTTGCTGGTATAGGTGTGAGTGCAACTAGTCTGTAATAATTTAAACGGTAATGTTAGGTTTTTTGGGGATAGGAATTATTGTACTTCTTTTAAAGTATGCTGGTCCCCATGATGTGGACAGTGACAGATTAAAGATGGTTGTAAAGACCTCCGCCAGTTCAGCTGTGCAATAGTTGAGCACCCGACCCGGCACTCCATCAGGTCCGGCAGCCTTCCTGGGATTGATGTTATGAAAACACTGTCTTACCTCATGACTGCTCAGGACTGGTGCAGCATCACTAGGGTGAATCTCCATTGCCTTTGTCAAAGCGGGCATAAAAGTTATTCAGCTCTTCCGCTAGGGTGTCATAGCTGTTAAAAGAGAGAGTTGTTGTTCTAGTATAGTCCGTTATCACCCTAATTCCCTCCCACACCTGCCGGGAATTGGTGGAATTGTAAAAATGGGCCTCAATCCGCTGTTTGCATTGAAATTTGGCTGATTTTATGCCCCTTCTCATAAATGTGGAAACTGAATGCTAAAATGTTGCCTTTTGTTTGCTATTACCCAGGTACCCCTAGAAATTGTCTTTTTTATTATTTATTTTTTTTATAACTAAGCAATACAGTAGGTATCCTTAACTTTGCTTGTGGGATCAGTTCTTTTATCTTCGTTTAGTGCATTGTCTCACTTTAAGTCATGGTGGATCTGAAGCCAATACTAATTTGTGATCGTCAATTGTAAAACAAAATATAAAATTGAAAGTAATAATTAATAATAATAATAACGAATACAGTATTTTTATAGACTAAGCAGACATGAATTTATTTAATATGATATACTAAGTAATAATAATACTAAGTACATAAATAGATGTAAAACCACAGGTACTCATAACTACAGTAATCAGTTAGGAGGAAATTAATTTTAAAAAATATTTCTTTAATACATATTTATTGTGTTTCAGGAAGGGTGTTTCTTTAAGATTTTGCTCTGGTAGTATTGTTTTAAAAGTTTTGGCATCACAACTTTCCAAGTCACATGCACAGCATACTTTCATGTGTGAGGCAGCACAGCCAATGAAATTGTTACTGCAATAAACATTCTGAAGGCAACATATTATTGCTACTGCAGGCTTTTAATACCACAAGTAACATTTCACAGGAACAACAACACACAAATTATGCAGGAAGTTCAATAGCCTGATCAAAACAAATATAAATCACAAAGCTGCGGACACAGTGGATACTGTATATTACATTTTGATCAGTGGTAAAGAGCCATGTAGTCCTTTTTTCCACTCAGTTCATTGCTTCCTTATCCAACTGAAAGGCAATGTTTACAATCACCAGGTTCAGGCCCAGGTTTGCTGTTGTAGGGTTAAACGGTGATGGTTGGCACCAAGACATTTACCCCCATGGAGGTGCCACTGCCAGAAAGACCCACTAGCGGTATCAGACTAGCTGTAGTCATTAGCTGTAGTGTCATCCAGTCACTGTTGTCATCACTTATTGCTGTATTTGTTTGTTTAGTGAATCAACATTGTTTGACCAGGCAAGGTTTTTTTTTCCCATTTTTAACATTCTGACTATCCATAAATGGCTCTGAGATACTGAATAAAACTATTGTTTCTTTTCCTAATTAACCTCTATTCTAATACTGTTCTCACTCGTTGATGAGGATTTCAGGTGGCAATGTAAATCTAGTGATTAAATGCAGCGCTATCATGCTTGGATTGTCACAGCAAAAACAGACAGTACAGAATTCTATTTATTATTGGTGCAAAAAAACACAACATTGGCATTTTTATGCTTTCCCTGTAATTTCAGGAAGTTACAGAAAATCATTTATAACCTATAACACAGAAGTGGATATTTTTGAGAGCTCCCCTAAACATCTCTGGGAAGGATTTCAAGGGAGCTTGTGTTCTTGTCAGGATAGCTAAGATCCCCTGTAATTTAACCCATGGTGAAATTTCACAATATTAATGTAGTATAATTTCCAACAAAAGAGAGCATGTCTTGTGTGTGCATCCAATATAAGCTAAAGTGTGTATTCATAAGTAGGCTGGTTCTCTCTCTCTCTCTCTCTCTCTGTGTGTGTGTGTAAGAGAGAGAGTGAAAGTTGAGCCTTTAGTCTGCTCTGAACTGTCAGACTCTCTAGAGTTTTTATCTTCATTCCATAAATGAGCTCCCTAGTGGCCCAATAAGGCCTGTCACGACTGACTGTGTGTGTGTATGTGTGTGTGTGCGTGTGTGTGTGCGTGTGTGTGGTGTGCGTGTGTGCACATGTGTACAATAACCTGAACACTCAGAGCTGTTTCACTCCCAGCAGACTTAAAAGCTTGTCCAGTACTTAATCTCAGTAATGAGAGATGTTGCAACTGTTGTCTCACTATA
This sequence comes from Clarias fuscus, assembly GCA_030347435.1. Lineage (NCBI taxonomy): Eukaryota > Metazoa > Chordata > Actinopteri > Siluriformes > Clariidae > Clarias > Clarias fuscus. Next base: position 16,883,688 of record CM059226.1, read on the forward strand.
TGCAGCTTCTTATAAACAATCAGCCAAGAGTAATTTTATGCTCACTGCTCACTTGATTATTAGTGTGCAAACTGGCACTCCCCATTCATCAGCAAAGAGTGCTAAATTATGCCTTGACCTTTAAGAGCTAATTGGTCATAACTCTGTTAGCCAGGAAGTAGAATATTTCTTCTTTTCTTGTCATTTTTTAAATGTCAGCCTAAAAATGGTAATCAAGTCAATGCCAATTTCTTTAATGATATATATCACCACTAAACATGTTTGAAATTTATAATTACTATGGATTTATTTTTTTTTGGCATGATTACACAACCTGATCTTTCAACCATACTGTGTAAACTTGCATACTAATCTTTAATGTAACTACAGTATTTTCCAAGATCTATTTGTTTAATCTCATTTGATGCTAGTCTTTTTTTGTTTACTTTTGTTAAAGATGTCTTAAATTAATAATAATACTATACACCAAACTACAGTGGTGCCAGTGTACATTAGCTTTGGCTTCATCTCTCTTGAATTCATGTAGCAACACTTTAGGATGTTTAGTTCCGCCATATCATCTATATATTCTGCTCAAACAGATAAGAATTCAAAGCTTGAACTACCATGCTACAGTAATATGATCAAACAACATCATTGTGCCCCTCATCAACAATACAGTGCCAACACTAAAATTAGAACCATAATTACTAAATTAAATTAATAAAAAAAAATATTTTGTGTGTGTCAGGTAGGGCTTTTAATGAGACTGAAATAATTCTATATTTACTGCAATCACATTTTTTAAGCGACACATTTCTAAATTGTAGTTATAAGACACACCACTATGGAAAATTCATTTGCTCTCTACATTGGCAGAGGATTTACACACAGTGCACTTTTCAAGCAAGTTAATTTCGTATAGGAAAATGCAGGAGCTGATTTGTGGAGTTTGCCACAAATCAGCATGACACAAAACTTAAGAAAAAAAAAAAAAAGAACTGTAAGAGGAAATGAGGACAGTATGGGAAATGAGAAATGTTTCTTGTTTTTTATGTGAATTTGAATTAATATAAACATTATAGAAAAAGTCAGGCTAAACTGAATGCATTTAATTTTTCACATACAGTATATGCACTGGAATAAAGAGTATATTAAATGAAGACTATTAGAATATTCCAACGGGGTTGGTAATAGAATTGTATATAAGAAAACTTATAAAGATGTGGCAGACAACACAGCTCATGCTATGCACCACATTCAATGCACCACAGCTGAGCATGCATGGGAGGCAGAAGGAAAAGAGTCCAAGGTCGCCTCCAAGTTTCCCAGATTACAATCTGATTGATCATACACTGAGCACATCCCCAGAGATCTTGTGGAATCATGTCCCAGGGGAAACCTACACAATACTGGCCATAATGTTTTGCATTGTAGTATTGCAGCTAATCATTGTACAGCACTGTGCAAAAGTCTGAGTCACCATATTATCTGTAGCTCAAATTGTGTTATATATGTTTATTATGTTTGCATTATTGTATACAAAACTATTCACTACAGTATTTTCAATCATACATACAAATAAATAAATAAATAACATTACAGAGAAATACTTGCATGCTTGTTAAGGAAGCAACATATTAAATGGTTAAGGTTTCAGATGGAAACCAAAAAAAAAATCTAATGTAGGCTCTTGAAGAAGTCTGGCATATTCTCCAGTACCATTCAAGCATCCAGCTGTTTTACTTATAAAACTGCAAAGTCTGTATCTAACACTACTGATTTTTTTTTCTGTGTTCCTAAGATTTCTGCACAGTACTGTAAGAGAAACAGCTGTTTTTTTTTTTTTTTTTTGTTTTTTCCTGGGCATGCTGAAAAACTCAAGTTCTTCTGGTAACTTTGTCGCACTTTTCAAGCAAAACCCAAGAGAATACAATAGTTTTTTTAAACCCCAGTCTGTCTTGTTAATTTTAAGGTATGGTTGAAAATAGTGAATATTTTTTTACATAATAATACAGACATGATGAGAATTTAGAACAAAATTGGTATTAAAGATAATAAAGACTTTTTCCACAGTACTGTATACTGTATATACAGTGAGCGGTAATGTTGGTGACATCAGGTCAGCTTATGTTTTCTCCTCTTCATGTTAAGTGTCTGCAAATAATGGTTAAGTTGATTTGCTGACAGAAATTTGTGAAACAAACCACAACCCAAAAATATTAATCTAAAAACAATTAATACAAAATATAAAGTAAAAATAAAACAAATTAATCTGCACTTTACCTTTAAAAAGAATGCAGTAAGACAAGAGAGGAGAGGAGGAGAGAGGGGGCTACTGTGTAGGATGACTTCAAGAGCTGCACGCTTATGTGCACACAAATGCACACACTGACAGAATCGTTGCTCTGTCGGAAAACGCCTTTAACAAGGTATATCTATAATGACGCAGCTTTTGCCTACTTTTGAAAATTTCGCGGAAATGTGACGTTGCATTGTCATCAAACAGATTAATCTCCCACACTGCTACAGCCTTTTTAACCTGTTTCTTCATGAGGGACATTGTTGCAGTACAGTTACTAAAGAACAGTAACTACACTTTATTTGTGCGCACACAGTATAAAGTAAAGTAAAGTAAAGCCTTTATTTTGTCACATATACATTACAGCACAGTGAAATTCCTTCTTCGCATATCCCAGCGTAACTGGGGTCAGAGCGCAGGGTCAGCCATGGTACAGCGCCCCTGGAGCAGTTAGGGTTAAGGACCTTGCTCCAGGGCCCAACAATGGCAACCTGAGCTGGAATCGAACCGCCGATCTTCCGATCAGTAACTCAGGTGCCTTAGCCCACTGAGCCACCACTGCCTTATTCACAGTGTTATAGAAAATAGTACACATGCACAGATGTTGACTATATGAGTGACGCACACACACTGAGACTGAGCATGGGAGACGATTACTCACAATCCCAGAGTGTGAGAGAGAGAAAAACCATTGGCTCAGTTGTGAGCATGTGATGTTTGGCAGACAAAACTTGCGTGTACTACTCGTACAATAAGATCTCATTTGCTTATCAAGTTAAAATTTATTTAAACATTTGGCTCATCTTGCAAAATGCTCACAAACCAAGTTATTCTTTTCTGGTTGAATTTCTAGTTGTAGTGTCTATACACACTCGGTTGATGTTTGCATATTGTTTAAGAGAAAAAGAATGGTAGGTTTGTTTACTTTAAAAAAAGAATGCAGTAAGTACTTTAAAACCGTTTTTAGAATTTTTAGTGAAACTGTCTTGGGTATTTTAGTTCATACACCTATAATGTATATAAATATGGAAAGGTTGAAGGTAGATCAGGACTTAAATAATTACATCATCAATTCTGAATACCAGCAGTACTTCTGCTACTGTCTGGGGAAACTGACTAAGCTGTGTTCTTATGTCCTGTGTGGTGGAATACCCTGCTGCTCCTGATTTTCACATGGCTAGGAAACAAATGGACTTGTCATGGCAGCAAGAAATGCTGGCAGCAGAAATTGTTTTATAAGGATGTTGTGAGGGCTGCACTTACCTTGTACGACAGATTTGGAGAGGTCCAAGGTGTAGTACCCTGCTGTCGTTTAGGGCATGAGTCACGTTAATGTTCCTGATGCTCACAATAACACAGCTTAAGCTCTGCAGGTGGAAGATTGCTGAACCCCAGCTTCATGGGTTTACTTTCATGTAGCTGGTTTATGTAAGAGGCCTTTAGCTGGGTTCTCCACTCACAAGCACCTCTGCTGGCTGGCTGTTTTTTTTTCTTTCTTTTTTTTTCCCTCAATGATAAAATCCATGTTCAATAGCCTCAATTGGAGAATAACTGAAGTTTGCTCAAAAGACTTAAAGAAATCATTAATACACATCCTGTTCCAATATTTTACATGTTTATTCATCTGTAGAAAAAAAAACTGGCATTTTGCCTCCATGTTATTTTTACCTATTTTGAATCAGTCTTTTGTCTTTGTGAGGGACTAAGGAGGGTAAAGGATGCACCAGTTGTTGACCCTTTTAAAGTGAATCCGGCACTTGGCTGCACTGTAAATAAATAAATAATAATAAATGAATGAATTAATTAAAGAAATGGTCAAATGACGAACATCGGTGACTCTCAAACAGAAAAACGTGAAATGAAGGTAAACTATTAAAATTTAAAATATTTCATATTTTAAATTACAGTAAACTGTATACTGTATAAATATTTTTTATATAATATTCAGTTTATTAATTAACTCAGTAGACAGGTTTCTACAATTAAAAAAAAATTCTAATTTTTAAATTATAATTGTTATATTGTAATATATATTTTTGTAATGTACCACAGAAGATTTCATTCATTAATGATGTATTTTAATTATGTATTTAATATATTTGTAATACACAAATGTGTGTGTGTGTGTGTGTGTGTGTGTGTGTGTGTGTGTGTGTGTGTGTTTTTATTCATGGTATGCATATATCCACCCTGTCATGGAAGAATTGATGACAATGTGGACATTTTTAGGGGTGCTCCTGATTGATCGGTCGCCAATCATAATCGGCCAATAATTGCTTTGGGGCGATTGATCGGCAGTCTCTATAATGGCCGATATAGAGAAGCTGATCAGATGACGCAAAACTCGCGGGATATTTTTTTTGCGCGCTGCTACAATGTCTTCACCGGTCTGGCAATTCTTGTGTGAAAAAGACAACACATTAGCAATCGGCAACCTGTGTAACAAGACAATTCCTCGAGGCGGAAGCACCCAAAGCATTTTAACACCACGAACCTCATCAGACATTTGAAGGTAAGTCACGTAAAGGAACATGAGCAGTTTTTAAAGGTGGCTCGCGCTAAGAGCGGCAGAGCTCAGCAACTCGCGCACTTTCACTCACGCGCCGACACTCACTCAGCTGTCGGTAATTCCCCTATCTCACCTACGCGGTTTAACATGTTTAATTTTTTGGCGGTCCTCACGGATGCTTGCAGACCTTGTAGAACTTCCGGCGACCCACATCCTACTTCCCTGCTGAAAAATACAGCATAGACCAGACAGCTGGTGACCAGCTTGACCAGCATATGTTGTGTTTTTGGTGCTGGTATACTGGTGACCAGCATACATTTATCAGGCTCTAAGCTGTTCCCAATTACTAACCAAGCACAGGCTGCTCTGTTTTAAGTTGACGTGTTGCACATGTTGCTTGCCAATGAATACAGTTATAATTGTAATTTCAATACTTAAACCATATCTAACAATCTAATCTAACAATTATGCTACATGATAAGGCTTCGAGTAGACCCTGTAATCGGTGATCGGTATCCTCCGATACAGCTTCTAGTGATCGGTGATCGGCCCCAAAAATCCTGATCGGAGCACCCTAGACATTTTTATTTTTCTATGTTAGCACTTAATTACCACATATACATTTTAGTTAGCAAAGTGACTCAGTGCTGAAGGTAATTGTGTACTGTTTATCACATATATTTATTTTTTATTTTTTTTATTATATGAGAGAGAGAGAGAGAGAGAGAGGTGGGTAGTAACAAGTTACATTTACTCTGTTACATTTACTTGAGTAACTTTTTGGAAAGAAATTTACTTCTATGATTCGTTTTTCCATACTTTTGACTTGTACTTAAGGAGATCTGTGAAGAAGAAACGCTACTCTTACTCTGCTACATTCAGCTAGACTCGACTCATTACTTTTCTAACTATTTATTCTACACATGCTATGTGTAGATCTACCGCATGACTGTTTCACCAATCAGACGCAGCAACATTAATCACATGCCTCCATTTGACCAAACAGGTCAGGCGGCATAGTGGGGGGAAAAAATCTCCAGCCGGTGCTCTATAAATTCATCCTGCCTGTGAATCCGTCCTAAATATGCTCACTGCGCATGCGCAAGCAAAAGCGTCCGCATCTTTCTCAAATTTGGCGGCACACCCATAAATCCATGCTGCTTCTTGTGGGATCTTGCAGTTAGTGTAGAATGCTTTTTTCTGTTGTGTGATTATATGTTAACTTTAATTGTACATATAATGTTACTTTAACAAGCCATGAACATATAAGTATATTTCAGTACAGAATTAATCGCCAACACACGTGTTGTACGCGTTTATGCATCCCAAAAAATATGATGCATCCCTGACATCATATACAAAGCATGTTTCGCTTGCGAAAGAACAGCGCCATACTGCGGTGTCCCTAGCTGCCAAAACAGACACACACTTCAGCATATATCTAAAACAGTTACTCAGTACTTGAGTAATCTTACTTGAGTAATATTTTGTAATATTACTCAATATTTACTCAATATTTTGAGTAATATTCTACTTGAGTGATATTATTTTACAGCTACTCATACTTGAGTACATTTTTAGCTACTCTACTCACCTCTGTGTGTGTATATATATATACAGTGGATCCTCGGATTGCGAGTAACGCGTTTTGCGAGCGTTCCGCAAGACGAGCAAAGATTTTTAATTAATTTTGACTTGAAAAACAAGCAAGTCACAACTGAGCCAATGTTTTTTCTCTCTCTTGCACTGCGGAATTGTGGGTAATCATCTCCCCTGCCCGGTCTTGGTGCTCATCTCTCACTGGTATAATCAACATCCCTGCATGTACTGTTTACTATAACACTGTGACCATGTGTGTGCACGTAAAACATCTTTTGTTTTGTGTTTGTAAGCGTGTCTGTACAGCGTGCATGTACTGTTTATTATAACACACGTGTGTGTGCGTGTGTATAAAGCAAAACAAAGTTTCATTATAGAGGTTAAAGATCCAATTGCTCCTTCTCTGTATCAGCCTGAGGTGTGAGTGCGTCATTTGACACCGTGCACTTACACACAAACTTTCACACAAACACACGTGCACTCCCGCCCACTATGCTCTACACAGAAACCCTCCTCTGTCGCGATTCATTTTAAAGGTAAAGTGCTGGTTAATCTGTTTTATTTTTATTAGTCTGCGCTCAGTCGAGTGGCATTAGAAAGATTTTTCATGATCAGTAATTAGTAACACCTCCTCTAGCAGATATTGCACAGCTTGCAAACACTTTTTATAGCCAGCTAAAAGTTTTTCAATTCTTGTACTCTGAGTTTTCTCCCATTCTTCCTTGCAAAAGACTTCTAGTTCTATAATATTCTTTGGTACTTGCATGCACAGCTCTTTTAAGATCTACACACAAATTTTCAATGATGTTTAAATCACGGGACTGTGATGGCCGTTCCAAAACCTTCAGCTTGCGTCTCTTGAGGTATTCCATAGTGGATTTTGAGGTATGTTTAGGATTATTGTCCTGTTGTAGAAGCCATACTCTTTTCAGTTTCAACTTTTTTTTTTACAGATGGTGTGATGTTTGCTTCCAAAATTTGCTGGTATTTAGTGGAATTCATTCTTCCCTCCACCCGTGCAATGTTTCCTGAATGAAAATGCAAATGCAATGATATGAAAATGCAATATAATTTTTTTTATGTTTTTGTTGAGAAGAATAGGAGCATATGAAAAATATTGAAATTTTGTGTCATTTAACCACTTAGCAATTATCATATACTAAAGTTACTGTAGCAGAGCAAAATGTGGGGCATTACAAAATCACACAGACCACTAAATTTTTTTTATTACAGATCTTCCTGCATTTGGGAAACACATTTCAAGAGGCTAATAATTGTACAGATATGTGTTTAAATGTTTGTTAATTTATAATAACACATCAGAATGTCATTTTTGTTCATAATAACTGGGTGATTTTAAAAATAATAAATTGGTTTACAGCTCATGAAAAAAAACAGTATGTCAACATATTAGAATCTTTCCTAGGATCAATAAAAAAATTATTTACAATACTGAAATGTCTAATGATTGCATTTTAACTTCATCAGTCCACAGCACTTGATTCCAAAACACATCAGGCTTCTGTAGATGTTCTGTTGCATACTTCTGATGTTGAATTTTATGATGGGGACGCAGGTAAGGTTTTCTTCTGCTGACTCTTCCATGAAGGTCTTGTCTGTGCAAGCATCACTGCACAGTGGAACGGCGCACCAAAATTCCTGAGTCTGCTAAATCTTTTGCAGTCAAATGTGGGTTTTGATTTTTCTTTCTGACCAGCATACGAGTAGTTCTCTCCGAGAGTTATCTTGGTCTTCCAGATCTCATCTTGACCTCCACAGTTCCCCTGAAATGCCATCTCTTAATTACATTTCTCACTGTGGAAACTGCAATCTGACAAGGCTTTGCTATCTTTTTGTACCCTTCTCCTGCATTGTGGGCACTCTTAGAGTGCCCAAACTTTTGCACAGTGCCATAATAATGTTTTTATTTTTTATTTTTGTTCAATTTATGGCATACCAAGTAACTATGCATCAATGTTTGCTGAAAATATTGTGCAGTTTTTCCATTTCCAAGAGAGACTGTGGTAACATCTTTTCGATTTAAAAAAATCACCAAAATCTGTTATCCCAAGATAACCAAGGGGTGCCTAAACTTTTTTCACAGAGTAATGCCATTTTAATCCTACTTTCAGGAGCAGGAGTAAGAGCAATTAAGCAAGAGTCTTAAAACAGGAGATCACTCCTATCGCCAGCAAACTGTAGGAGAGCTCCGGAGGTGAGCCAAACTTGTTAGGAGTAGCAAAGATGCGCATGGAGGAGAGGTATTTTAGTACCATTAACTGACACAGAGTGCATAAAAGATGCGTTCTGACAATTTATTAATTTTTTTCTTACTTCCGGTATGTAACTCGAACATTAACAAACATATTGTGTGCTGTCTTCGTAGGTGACTGATACTGTACGTTTTATTAGTAACAGCAAAGGTGCAGCTTTGAAACAGGGCACAGCTGACCATGTTAGAAATAATAAATGAACCCTGCTCTTACAGCACCACAGACCATGCACAGACTCATACATTTCCCCACTACACAGCAAAACACAAGCTGCATTCATGGAGTCTTGAGCATGATCCATGGCACACATGAAAATAATCATATTTGTATATACATTTTATGCATTTATATTCAATTATTTGGGTGTTCAAAACTGTTTTTAAGATTATCTGTTATAAGCAGCACTTCATCATTTCATTAACACGCCGTACCCCTGTTTTTCACACTCTTCAGGGGTATAGTATGTGCGGCATAGTATGTGCGGTATGTTTGGAGGTATGAGTAGGGCAGAATTTAGCATTCAATTTTTTTTTTTACATTTTACTACTTCCTCCGCAAGCAAAGGGTTTTTATTCTCTTTCCAGGTTCACTTTCTTTTCAAAGTCATTTTGTCATCAGTTTATGACAGTTTTACACAGCTCTATTATTGGGGTTTAAACAGTTGTGATTGGAGCAGTCTGATTAAGATAATGTCATGCAGCTGAATTACGCATCTATAAGTTTTGTTGTTGTTATGCATCTATAAGTTTTGTCTAGGTGCATAAAGCTTTCATGAAACTGCTGCTGATTTCACTATTTCTCTTTTACAATGTTTAAAACTACAACACTTACATGCAGCATACTTTGTGACTCTCAGTCTTGTAAAAAATCACCCACTTTCTTTGGCGCAGTCCTAAAAAAAAAAAAAAAGAGTAGAAAGCTTCTTAAAGACCTTTTATGTCCTACTCTGAGCTAGGAATAGTTTCAGTCCTAATGAACTTTGAGCGCAAATCCTATGAGTGATTCTGAGACACTTGTGTATTACGGGCTCAGGATGCATTATACTGTAGGAGAAAGGTGCTTTGCTCTGCTGGGAAACCCTGTGTCCTTAGATTCATCTCGATGTTACTTTGGCACATACAATCTACCTAAACATTGTTGCTGACCAAGTACACAACTTCATAAAAACAGTATGTCCTGATGGTCCTGGACTCTTTATGCAGGATAATGCACCCTGACACACTTTTTTTTTTTAAGAATGGTTAATTCTTAGAATAGGACATAAAAGTTGTTTATGAAGCTTACCTACTCTTACTTTCAGCGAGAAGCAGAACTGCTCCTAGGAAAGCATGTGCCATCACTGTTTAGGATACTGTGAGCCACAAAGTAGGATGCAAGTTATAGTGGGTTACTTTTTTACAATTTTTTTGTGGTTTAAAAATGTGGAAAATTGAAATTGAGAAATCAGTTATCAATCTTCCCTAGATTCTGAAAAAAACAAGAGCTACAAGAGCTACATCTCAGACCCTACAGGTCTTACATTTTAATGTCCATGATAACGCAATTAGTAAAAACCTTTTCTGTCTAAAAAGAGCATGCACATCTAAGGTTTACAAAACTGCATCTGAACAAATCACAATACTTCTGGAAAAATGTCCTATGGACAACTAAGAGCAAAGAGGGGCCCTAATGTCCAGTGTCATTGTTGGTAAAAAACCACAATATTTCAGCAGAAACACCTCACACCCTCTGTCAAGCATTGTGGTGCAGGGATGATGATTTGGGCTTGTTTCACAGCCACAGGACCTAGGCACCTTGCAGTCAATACGAACTCCTCTGTATACCAGAATATTCTAGGGGCAAATATGGAGCCATCTGTCCAACAGCTACTTGGTTGAAATTGGGGCATGCAACCAGGAAATCTACTTCAGAATGCCTGAAAACTAAAATTATCATGGTTTTGGAATGGCCAAGTCAAAGTCCAGACCTCAACCCAACTGAAATCCTGTGGTGGAACTTTAAGACGGTTGTATCTGTGCTCCCATGGAGCAAATGCCCCAAATTCTTCCACAATAACTTGAGAGACTGTTAAAGTCATACAGGAAATGATTATTTAAAGTTATTGCTGCTAAGGGTGGATCTACAAGCTAGTGAATCATGAATTGTACCCACATATAAATATTTTTTCTTTTTTGGCTTCATTTTTATTAAATAATGAGATGGTAAAAAGGTATATGTTGTTGTTTGACTGATGTTATATTTGCATCACTGTTTAGGATACTGTGAGCCACAAAGTAGGATGCAAGTTATAGTGGGTTACTTTTTTACAATTTTTTTGTAGTTTAAAAATGTGGAAAATTGAAATTGAGAAATCAGTTATCAATCTTCCCTAGATTCTGAAAAACCAAGAGCTACAAGAGCTACATCTCAGACCCTAGTATTCTCATTTGTCTGAGAATACTAATACTAATATTCTCTCCTAAAATCAAAAGAGGGGTACTAATTTTGAACAAGACTGTGACTGTGCTAGCAACAAGTCAACAACAGAAATAGACACGTGGACAAAATTGTTGGTACCCTTCGGTCAATGAAAGAAAAGCTCACAATGGTAACAGAAATAACTTTAATCTGACAAAATTAATAATAAATAAGAATTCTATGAATGTTAACCAATGAAAGTCAGACATTGCTTTTCAACCATGCTTCAACAGAATTATATTTTAAAAAAAATAAACGCATGGAAAAGGCCTGGACAAAAATGATGGTACCCCTAACTTAATAGTTTGTTGCACAACCTTTTGAGGCAATCACTGCAATCAAACGATTCCTGTAACTGTCAATGAGACTTCTGCACCTCTCTGCAGGTATTTTGGCCCACTCCTCATGAGCAAGCTGCTCCAGTTGTTTCCGGTTTGAAGGGTGCCTTTTCCAGACAGCATGTTTCAGCTCCTTCCAAAGATGCTCAATAGGATTGAGGTCAGGGCTCATAGAAGGCCACTTTAGAATAGTCCAATGTTTTCCTCTTAGCCATTCTTGGGTGTCTTTAGCTGTGTTTTGGGTCATTGTCCTGTTGCAAGACCCATGACCTGCGACTGAGACCCAGCTTTTTGACACTGGCCAGCACATTTCTCTCTAGAATCCCTTGATAGTCTTGAGATTTCATTGTACCCTGCACAGATTCAAGACACCCTGTGCCAGATGCAGCAAAGCAGCCCCAGAACATAACAGAGCCTCCTCCACGTTTCACAGTAGGGACAGTGTTCTTTTCTTGATATGCTTCATTTTTCCGTCTGTGAACATAGAGCAGATTTGCCTTGGCAAAAAGTTCCATTTTTGTCTCATCTGTCCATAGGACATTCTCCCAGAAGCTTTGTGGCTTGTCAACGTGTAGTTTGGCATATTCCAGTCTGGCTTTTTTATGATTTGTTTTCAACAATGGTGTCCTCCTTGGTCGTCTCCCATGTAGTCCACTTTGGCTCAAACAATGACGGACGGTGCGAGCTGACACTGATGTTCCTTGAGCATGAAGTTCACCTTGGATCTCTTTAGAAGTCTTTCTGGGCTCTTTTGTTACCATTCAGATTATCCGTCTCTTTGATTTGTCATCAATTTTCTTCCTGCGGCCACGTCCAGGGAGGTTGGCTACAGTCCCATGTATCTTAAATTTCTGAATAATATGTGCAACTGTAGTCACAGGAACATCTAGCTGCTTGGAAATGGTCTTATAGCCTTTACCTTTAACATGCTTGTCTATAATTTTCTTTCGAATCTCCTGAGACAACTCTTTCCTTCACTTCCTCTGGTCCATGTTGAGTGTGGTACATACCATGTCACCAAACCACACAGTGACTACCTGGAGCCCTATATATAGGCCCACTGACTGATTACAAGATTGTAGACACCTGTGATGCTAATTAGTGGACACACCTTGAATTTACATGTCCCTTTGGTCACATTATTTTCAGTATTTTCTAGGGGTCCCATCATTTTTGTCCAGGCCTGTTCCATGAGTTTATTTTTTTAAATAATTCTGTTGAAGCATGGTTGAAAAGCAATGTCTGACTTTCATTGGTTAACATTCATAGAATTTTTTTTAATTATTACTTTTGTCAGATTAAAGTTATTTATGTGACCATTGTGAGTTTTTCTTTAATTGACCGAAGGGTACAAACAATTTTCCACGTGTGTACATGTAAATAACAGAAATGCGCCATAAACCATGCATCCACAGAACTGCTAAAGACATTTTTAGAGTGTGACAAAGCTTCCTTTAAGGCGCAAACTACCTCCACATACTGTAGCCTGAGTAACATGTGTGACTGCCATAACTAGGGGCTAAATGTGTTTCAGCAGAGCAGAACTTTGCAATTATCTGATACAGCGTCTGTGTAAACAAAGTGAGATGTGCCTTAAGCATCCCATGAGATAAGAGCTGATGCTAATCTCTTCATTGTGTCCTTAAACTTTACTTTCCATGTTTTACAAGCAGTATTACTCTGCTGAGATGTTAAGATAACATGCTAGTGGAGCTAACCATGTTTTGGAAACAACATTGAATATAGTTTAAAATTCATAATGAAGCTTCAAAGTTAATTTCTTAACATATAACAGATCCCTAACTGTTCAAGCTGTTATAAATCTGAATTTTTGGAGGGGCCAAAAAAAGCTAACCATAAACATGAATCAAACAGCACAAAACATAATCGCTTCAAAATTGCATCACATTTATATATATAATTAAGTAACAGTCAGCCCAAAAGAAGAAGAAAAATTAACAAGCAGAGAAAACAAACAAATAAATCTTTGAAAGAAAATAATAAACACAATTCAGACAAAGTATGCCATGAATATGGTTTGCAAGAAACCTTGAAATAGTCCATTGATGAATGAAAAATGACTCTTGTAATCTTTACATGCCTAGAAATATACGAGAAGAATAGATTCAAAAGATAGTCTATCCAAGATCCACACTAAAGTTTGTTCTTATGCCTTGTGCAATAAATCCATTGGGACTCACAAGCGATGTCAGCAAAATAGAAATCCATTTGATTCTCTCATATCATGCAGAACCCAGAAAGCAGTTAATAATATACACCAAGGAGTCCTTTCTAAGTACAAAGGATAATCTAATGTTAACAAAACATAGCCATAAAGTAAACACAAACACAGTCGTAATGAATATCATAGCTACTGACAGATAAACAAACATAAAATGCTTTGAGAAGAATAATTAAAAAGAATCTTACTTTGATTGAGCAGGAAACAAAAGTTTCACAATCAGGACAGCTTCAATTTGGCGATGCAGCAGGTAAGCCATGCTTTCCTCTGCCCAAAACAGATCTCTCCTTCTACTACATGGCCTAATTCTAAACCCAGTGCACGAGCACTCTAGGGCCCCGTTGTGGTGAGTAAAGCAGAACATGCTAACAGGCCAATGTATTTTACAAACTAATGAAATTAATACAAAAGTTACAGAAGTGATCTGAATGTGGTGCATAATGTACATCAGCACTTGATGGCATCTGGGATTTATTAAGTCATATAAATCAGTAAAATAAAATAGTGACAAAAACAAACAGGAGTGCCAACGTCCCAAAAAAACAAAAACCACTCCGAGGAGGAAAAAGGCCTTGACTGGGAGACGTGACTGTAGTTCCAGTGATAGGGCCAAAGTCCACTGAACTGCACGGCCGTGATGAAGAGTGAGAGCAAGCCGGCCTCGGGATGGGAAACTGCAGGGCAGCGTAAATTAAGAAAGAACGGAACCCGGCCTGGATGCAAACGGAAAAAAACACAAAAGGGGGGAAAGAGTGAAAAAACTAAACCGAAGGAAACTGGCTTGGAGCCAAAATAAGAAACTTCATACACTGGACTAGACAGGACACGAAAACAGGCAAGCGGTTGGCAACATGGAAGAACGATCTGATACAGGACAACAGACAAGAGGGAATAAATATAAATAGAGCAAGTACTTACAACGAAAACGAGGGGGGCTGGTGAGTGAAATCATCTTAATAGAATAGAGAGGAAGTGGGAGGGATGATCATGACACCACAGAGACACGGGCACACAAAAAAAAATATATCATGTGCTCGAACAGACATGTACACATAGGACACCAGCAAAAAATGAAAACCTTAGATCAGGCCAGGGGATCTGACACTGACATGTGGATTTAATCAGCTTTGGCCTGTTGACACCACCAGTGTTGTTTTGATATATTGAATTATTTATTTTTTAATCCAGATTATTTTGTCTGACTCTCTGAAACATGATATGATCATTTCATTTCCTGAGAGTCCAATATTGATCATAATGTTGAGTCTGGAAACAGGCAAAAAAACAGTCTGGCAGTCGTCTTCTGCATCTAATCCAACACTCATACGCTGTCATTTTTTTCTCTCCTACAAAACTACAGTATGTTTGTCTTTCATTGCATTTAAGGTTGATTTTATATTATCTGTTTAAAGAAACCACTGTGTTTTGCAGTTGATTTAAATATGAAATCCACCATTCATGCACTGTTAATCCTTTATAACTAATACCTCAAAAATAATATCATATACAACTGGAAATCCATTGTTTTAGCATCTGCTTTATTTCTAGCTTTAGAAAAATCTGTTTCAGAGCATACATCTTTTCAGTGATCAAACCCATCCTGGAACCATACTGTTCACTCTTGGGATTTTCTGGATGTGAGTGCTGAGCAGTAAATTGTAAATATTGAGGCAGGTTTGAATTTATTATACACAGCTGTCTGTGAAGACAGATGAGAAGGTAGGTTTCCTTACTAATTAGTCTTAAGGAGATTTATGAACAAAGATTATTTAAAAAAATAAACAAAGATTAGTGGTAAAAAAATAAAAGAAAAAAACAACTAAAAACTTTAGTTTTAATAAGCTGCATGTTCATGTATTCACTAATAAAAACCCAACAATGTTATGGCTAATGTTAAAGCCTTAAATTTGCTCCTAGTGATTAAATTCTAAGAAAATTCTTAGAATTATGACATTTTCCTAGAATTTCCCCTTAAATTTAGTACTAAATCTTGGTAAAGATAAAAAATTATTCACGAAACATCTTAGCCCTAAAAACAGCTCCTAATGTAAAAATTGTTAAGAGTAGAGAGGAGGACTTTTAAGAGGCTTAAGAGTTTCTATAGCATAGTCTCTATAGCAAAGCCTCGCTGCATAGTTCCTATAGTTTCCAAGCTTAGTGAATTCAGGTTGTATGGTGTTAAGATATTTAGTAAAACACATGCTGAAACTTAAGAAACAGGGCCGATATTCACAAGGTTTCTTAGAATTCTCTCAGAGAGCTCCTTTTTGGCTTAAAAAGTCCTAGCTGGGAGTCCTAGACTAAAAGTGACTTAGGAAACTTCTCAGAGCAACTCTGAGGAAGGAAAGGACAAAACGTTTATCTTAGTAAGGAGGTGTGGTTAACCCCACATCTGGGATGATGCAGCAATTCAAGCACTGTGATTGGTTGATTAAAAATAACTTCTGACCTCCTTAAAGGTTTTGAAATGCAATCAAATCGAATTATAAAATAATGAAAATCGAAAATATGAAAATCTAATAAATGATTGAATGATCATGAATGATGAATCTTTTTTATTTTTACTAAGATTTATTTCTAAATTTAAGAGGAAATTCTGAGAAAATGTCATAATTCTAAGAATTTTAGAATTTCGTCACTAGGAGCAACTTTTAGGCTTAAGAAGCTTTGTGAATACGGGCCCAGCAACCAATTTCCACACAGTAGTTACTATATTTAAGCTCTCACATTTATTTACCATACTGATTTTATTTATACTTGTAATTCATTTAAGATTGATGGACAGAGAGCCCATCAGCAAGCGTCTGGTGGTTGGAAAGAGCACCCGAAAGAGCAACGTGGACATCTATTCTTCCCCATCCCTGCGGAAGAAACCAACGGGGTTGGGTGAACTGCTGTTTGGATGGCAGTGAAGGCAGAGGGCCTCAACAGACCAGACCCAGGAGGCAAAAGCTGGCTCTGGAATGTCACGTCTCTGTGGGGGAAGGAGCTGTCCTTATCCTCCTGGACCTGTCTGCTGCATTTGACACAGTAAACTACAAGATTCTATTATCTATTCTTACAACTTGGAATCTGTGAAATAGCGTGGCAATGGTTTGCTTCTTACCTAGAAGATAGGTTGTATGAGGTGACATGAAGGGGATCCCATTTGCCCTACACAGACTCTCTACTGGTGTCCCACAGGGCTCAGTACTCAGTCCTCATACCATTGTTATGCAGATGACACACTACTTATTCTCTTCTTTCCTCCCTCAGACACTCAGGTTTCCACCTGGATCTCAGCATGTCTGGCAGACATCTCCTCCTGGATGGCAGCTCATCAACTGAAGCTCAATCTGAATAAAGCTGAACTGCTGTTTATCCCTGACAATTCATCCCGAGGTCAAGACCTTATGATATCCCTGGACAACAGTCAGATCACTCCTTCAGCCATTGCCTGCAATCTTGGAGTAACTGTGGACAATCATGTGTCATTTTGCCCACACATTGCTAGCCTGACTTACTCTTGTTGATTTCTTCTTTTCAACATACATTTTTAATGTCACTCACATCGCTAACCTTACTTGCTTTGTCGATTTCTTCTTTACAACATCAGAAGAATCCACCCATTTCTTTTTTTCAAAGGCTGCTTGTTCCGACCGTTGTTATTTCAAGACTGGACTACTGCAACTCGCTCCTGGCAGGTCTGCCTCTGTCCACGATTCATCCTCTGCAGCTGATCCAGAATGCAGCACCACATCTTGTTCTCCCACACCACTTCACTTCTCAGCTCCCTGCACTGGCTTAGTCGTGTTTCAGTCTGAGGTATTGTGTGTCTACTGAAGCCGAAAATGTGGTAATCTCTCTTAGGCGCCCACTGACAGCAAGCAACAGAGCTCATAAATGTGTCTAGCTCAAACTGTAAATACTGATATGTATTTATTCTTCATTTTCAACACTCAGTGGGACATTGCTGACCTAGGAGGTAATCTGGCAGTGGAAAGAGCACTTTGAGAAACTTCTGAACCCTACTAATCCATCCTCTGTTGCAGAGATGGATCTGAAGGATGACATGGGGTCGATGTTGATCTCCCTGGGTGAGGTCACTGAGTTAGTCAAGCAACTCAACGGTGGCAAAGCCCCAGGAATTGATGAAATCCATAAATGCTGAAGGGGCTGGCTTGGTTGACAAGCCTCTTCAATATTGTATGGAAGTCCGGGATGGTGCCTAAGGAGTGGCAGACTGGGATGGTGGTTCCGCTTTTCAAAAAGGTGTTGGCCAAATACAGGATTACTGTATTACACTATTCAGCCTCCCTGGGAAAGTGTGCTCTAAGGGGCTGGAAAGGTGGGTTTCTTCAAAGGAGTTTTTCTCTTGCCACTGGCACCCATCCTCAGCTAACTCTGACTTGTGGATCCTGAGGTGTTCCCAGGCCAGTGTAGAGAGAGAATCTCTCCACATACTGTAGCCCTTTTCTGTTCAGTGGACTCCTTCCAGCTGGATGTGCCAAGAACACCTCCCTAAGGAGGCTTCCTGTTAGGAGGATCCTTACTAGATGCCCAACCCATCTCAACTAACTACATTTCACGCAAAGGAGCAACGGCTCTACGCAGAGTTTCTCATGGATGACTGAGCTTCTCATCCTATCTCCAAGAAAAAAGCAAGCTATCCTTCTGAGTAGAAAGGCCATGGTAGACTGAGAGATTTGCCTTTTGGCCCAAGTCTCTTCTCTTTACAACAGTGCAGTAAAGTGACTACAATACCGCTGGTCCGATTTTCTGGCCAACCTTATTGACCAAATCGATCAGTGATTAAATTCTAAATTCGGCCTAGGGTGCTCTGGTACCAAATACACTTATGAGCATCCCTATGCTCAAACATGGTATTTTATATGGACAATCAATGACTAGCACAGAAATCCACTCGGGTTTAGACTGGGCAGGCCGGTCCCAATCATGCCCCTCCAAGTATCTCCATCATTGCACATGTGCGTTGAAGTCCCCCAGCAGAGCTATAGAATCTCCTACTGGGACCCAATGCGGGACTCCATTCAGAGTCGCTAAGAAGGCTGAATACTCCGAACTGCTCGATGCGTTCAGAACAGACAGCAGTGAGTGTTTCTCCCCCTCGCATCCACAGAATTAAACTCAGATGTCGTGGCCCCACTCGCCATCAGGGACAAACTGATATTGTTAATTTATACACAATTTGTGCATAATAATCTTAATTTATACACATTTCACACACTTTTCAAACTAATTTACATATTTTTTCAATCCTGTAAAGCTGCTTTGTTACAAAGAGCATTGTTAAAAGGGCTATATAAATAAAAGTACATTGATTTGAAATGTTAGCAATGAAATGCTAGATACCCCTGTTAGCCATGAGATGCTTAATGATATCCCTGTTAGTAATGCGATGCTTTCTGATACTATTTAAGGCACCTTCACCAAGATTAGAGGACATTATTCCAGTAATGTACTTCAGCCCTATAAACATCATCATGGTATGCCCTTCTGGATTTTGTAAATATCATGCTTGTGCTAGAGCATCAATATCAATCTGGGTCCACTGCCCGGTTTCAGGGGTGCTGTGCTGGTGTTGCTGTCTGGGTTTGAGGAAGATGTGTTGGTAGCAAGCATTCTCCAAAGACCCAAAAGTGATGTCTCAAGTCCCAGCCCAGGGCTTGTGCAAAGTTCTACCTTCCCTCATCCATGTGTTCATGCCCAATTCCATTATCCTCATGCTACGTTCCATCCCCATCCTTATGCCAGGTTCCAGCCCCATCCTGTGCTCATGCAAGGTTCAATCAAGTACATATGCTTGGCTTCATCTCTGTGCTCCATGTAGGGTAGCAGGTTGCAGCATAGAAGTCTGGGCCCTAAAACATAAGGCCCTTATGTTTTCAGCAATTGCGCTGGCAAGATGTGTCCCCTTGCAGCAAGTGCGTGATGTGGTAGGTTGGTCCTCTCTGCACACATTTGTCAGATTTTATACTTTGGACATCCATGCTACTCCAGGCTCGTGGGTCCTCGAGTCAGCATCCCAAAGTTATGTCTGACACCTCTTTGGCTGTTGTGCACACACGCAACTTGCAGTGCGGCGGTGTTGGTATTCTCGTTCCCATAGCATTTTCATGCGGCATCGAGTGTACTGTAGCTTTTGAAAGGGAACGTCTCGGGTTACTTTGCTGTAACGCTGTTCCCTGAAAAAGTGGAAACGAGATGCTGCATTCCAATGCCGCACTGCTGGCATAACAATGCCGTCCTTTCAAACAAAAAATTGACCTGAGGATGTTTCCGGTTCACTCCTATTTATACCCTGATGACGTCACCTGACCGTGGTTATATAAGCCGAAATAAGTATGTTTGATACACACATGCTGCACAACCGGTTGAACAAAGAGATGTTTCCATAGCGTTTTCACGCAGCATGGAGTGTAGCTTTTGAAAGGGAACAGAAGAGGACCAAGTAGCAAGCCCTATTGTGGTACAGCCTGTTGTTGTACAGCAGCCAAATAAGCCATCCACTCTGACTTTGGATTTTACCAAAGCTTTACCTTTTCCTACTTTTCCTGGGAAGTTTAGTGAGTGTGGATCTAACTGCTGTTTGGATATCTTAGGATCTAAACCTAATCTGCCCTGGAATCCTGCAATTACATGTTTCTATTGGATTTAAAGATAACATGCATGTTCTCTATATCTGTATATTACTCAAACTGAGCTTGGACTGCCTGAGACTGAAGCCTTTGGATAACTACCCT
This sequence comes from Clarias fuscus, assembly GCA_030347435.1. Classification (NCBI taxonomy): domain Eukaryota; kingdom Metazoa; phylum Chordata; class Actinopteri; order Siluriformes; family Clariidae; genus Clarias; species Clarias fuscus. The sequence continues at coordinate 16,904,130 of CM059226.1, forward strand.
GCTCTGACCATGTCTGATTAATCTACTTTGAACATGTTTGATGACTCTGCTCTAAACTTATTTTGGCTAGCACTAGCAAACCTGGCTGCTCTCACTGCATGTTGGGCTTTACATCAGGGACTTCTAACTGACATTGAGTTCCCTGTGTGGGATCCACCAGCAACAACTTAAATGAGTCACTGCACTCCCTTTGTTTCTTGCATCATTTCCACCACTTGCAGTCAATAATTTGAAAATAATAATTTCAAATAATATATTATTTTCAGGATATGCAATCAAGAAACAGCAAAGTGTTTTTAAAAATTATTTAATTCACTTTTTTATAAAAAATATTTCATTCAATATAAAACTGTCACTGACGGTACTGTAAATAATAAACTAACATACAGAATGATTTTGGTCCTCGCACTGAGACTACCAATGTCTCTTTTGTATAAATATTAGGGTTAAATTAAAATGATAACATGAATGAGTACTTTAAGGACTAACAGACTATTAAAACTTTTTGGATAACTTAATTTGGATTGTAAATTGTATTAATGGTAACTCATGGTGGAAATAAAATCAAAGAGTTAATTACCAAGTTAATCATGGCAGCCCCTGCAGAGATTAGAAACCTGGATCGCAAATCTCCATCTAAATGAGAACCCAATACTTGCTAAATGAGGAGTGGAGAGTAAAAATCTGCGCTTCTTTAAGCAATTATTAGCTTTGTAAGGAACTGGGAATTGGAGTTTGGAGTTGACATGTATACTTACTCACTCCCTCTCATAGACACACAATGCACATAACCTATATACAGTATAAATTACTCTTATCTTATAACAGTTGCTAACATAATTGTTGCTTTTTATAAATAGCATTAATCACTTTTACAAATGAATGCGGAACCTAGGCTGGATAAATAGTGGATTGTGTGTGTATACAGTCAAGCCCGAAATTATTCATACCCCTGGCAAATTCTGACTTAGTTACTTTTATTCAACCAGCAAGTTTTTTTTTTTTTCACTCTGTTTGGAGTGTGGGAGGAGCTGTGCTATGAACGTAGTGTGTGTACAGCCCGCCTTGTGACTATGTATTCCCTTACTGTGTGTCTGTGTGTGTGTGTGTGTGTGTGTGTGTGTGTGTGTTGTTAACTGTGTAAGACGAGGGGAGGGGCTAATTCCACACACACGCACGCACGCACATAAACGGAATCGATTATCTGTCAGGATTTATTGTTACTTTTTTTAAAGGTAAAGTGCAGGTTAATTTCTTTTATTTTTACTTTATATTATATATATATATATTTTACTCTGTAACGAAGTATCTTTTTATATATACACATTGTATGTATATATTACACTCACCTAAAGTATTATTAGGAATACAGTGGAACCTTGGATTACGAGCATAATTCGTTCCGGAAGTGGGCTCGTATTCCATGTGCGTGTGTGTGGAATTAGCCCCTTCCCTCACCTCGCTTTTTAAGATTCACAACAAACACACACACACAACGGAAACACTGTTTTAACAGGAAAAAAGAAATCTTTCTGAGACTGGCATGAGCGTATATTAACAGACTCACTTTTTAAGTTTCACAACAAGCGCATAAACACAGCGGAAACACCGTTTTAACGGAAAAAAGCAAGACTGGCATGAGCGCATACTAAAGGAATCACTTAAATTTCACAACAAACGGGCACACACACAAACACGGAAACACCGTTTTAACAGGAAAAAAAAGAAATCTCTCTGACCTGGCGTGAGCGCATACTAAGGGAATCACTGCTGTAAAGTAAAAAAAAACAAAAAACAAATGAACTAGCACCTTACCTTTGAAAAGAATCACGACAGAGCAGAGTTTCTGTGTGTTTGTGAAGCCGGGGAGGGAGGGGAGGGGGAGGGGGGAAAGGTGAGAGAGTGACGCTCGGTGTCAAAATAAGAGTCCCATGTGTGAAGCATGATACTCGGCGCTCGTAAACTAATACTTGCTCGGTTTCCGAATAAAAAATTATTACAAATCTTTGCTCGGTTTGCGGAACACTCGTAAACCACGTTACTCGCGATCCGAGGTTCCACTGTACCTGTTCAATTTCTCATTAATGCAATTATCTAAATCAACCAATTTGATTTAGATAATTGCAGTTGCTTCAATGCATTTAGGGGTGTGGTCCTGGTCAAGACAATCTCCTGAACTCCAAACTGAATGTCAGAATGGGAAAGAAAGGTGATTTAAGCAATTTTGAGCGTGGCATGGTTGTTGGTGCCAGAGGGACGGTCTGAGTATTTCACAATCTGCTCAGTTACTGGGATTTTCACGCACAACCATTTCTAGGGTTTGCAAAGAATGGTGTGAAAAGGGAAAAACATCCAGTATACGGCAGTCTTGTGAGCGAAAATGCCTTGTTGATGCTAGAGGTCAGAGGAGAATGTGCCGACTGATTCAAGCTGATAGAAGAGAAACTTTGACTGAAATAACCACTCGTTACAACTGAGGTATGCAGCAAAGCATTTGTGAAGCCACAACATGCACAACCTTGAAGCGGATGGGCTACAACAGCAGAAGACCCCATCGGATACCACTCATGTCCACTACAAATAGGAAAAAGAGGCTACAATTTGCACAAGCTCACCAAAATTGGCCTGTTGAAGACTGGAAAAATGTTGCATGGTCTGATGAGTCTCGATTTCTGTTGAGACATTCAAATGGTAGAATCAGAATTTGGTGTAAACAGAATGAGAACATGGATCCATCATGCCTTGTTACCACTGTGCAGGCTGGTGGTGGTGTTGTAATGGTGTGGGGGATCTTTTCTTGGCACACTTTAGGCCCCTTAGTGCCAGCTGGGCATCGTTTAAATGCCACGGCCTACCTGAGCATTGTTTCTAAGCATGTCCATCCCTTTATGACCACCATGTACCCATCCTCTGATGGTTACTTCCAGCAGGATAATGCACCATGTCACAAAGCTTGAATCACTTCAAATTGGTTTCTTGAATATGACAATGAGTTCACTGTACTAAAATGCCCCCCACAGTCACCAGATCTCAATCCAATAGAGCATGTTTGGGATGTGGTGGAACGGGAGCTTCGTGCCCTGGATGTGCACCCCACAAATCTCCATCAACTGCAAGATGCTATCCTATCAATATGGGCCAACGTTTGTAAAGAATGCTTTCAGCACTTTGTTGAATCAATGCCATGTAGAATTAAGGCATTTGTGAAGACTGCTATCTTATATATATATTGTAGGTTTTCAACTCTGGATTAGAGGTTAATCGAATCTTTAAGGATTCGGGTTAATGTTATTGAATTGAATTCAAATTTATAGAGTACACTTTATTGACTACCCGTCCAGCGTTTAGCACAATTTAGTGTATCTTACCAGTTCTGCTTATCAAGTGTCATGTCTCCTGGAGAATAATCAGACGCAGATGCAGATTCCATATTCACAAAGTATAATCCTTTTTATTTCTTTTTTCACACTACACACAATGTCTCAGGGCGCGCACTGCGGTCCTGAGCTGACCTCCCAGGCCGGGTCTGCAGGTGGGCGAACTGAAACAGTCTCACATGTGAGGAGAACGATAACGAAAATAATGCACTTGCAAAGTCCATGCGGCTTGTGAGGGATATTCCTTTTCTCCAAGGATCCTCACCTGCAGACACGCTCAGTCCTGGGAGTGAGACGGGGAGAGGAGACAGAACGTTTCACACACAACATGTAGACAAAAACCAGGTGAAGACAAGACGGGTGCACAACAGTGAACAGGCGAAGCCCTACGGGTTCGACTGGAATAAATAGTCAGTCAAGTCAAGTCAATTTTATTTATATAGCGCTTTTAACAATTGACATTGTCGCAAAGCAGCTTTACACAATAAAAAGAAGTAAGTTTTTATGCAATGTATATGAATCAAAATGATAAGATTGTCCCTGATGAGCAAGCCGAGGGCGACGGTGGCAAGGAAAAACTCCCTGAGATGGTAATAGGAAGAAACCTTGAGAGGAACCAGACTCAACAGGGAACCCATCCTCATCTGGGTGATAACGGATAGCAGGAATTGCTCAGCATAATAATGTGTAAGACTGGAAGTTCAGTATAACAGGAGATGTTTTAAAATGAAAATGAATCCAGTTTGTTCCCGGAGGCTCAGGTAGACTGTAGGGGATTCCGGTCCTGAGTTATCGAACAACTGAAGTCACAGGTCCCCAGAGCATCACTCGATGACAGGACAGTCTTCATGGAAACCATCCCCAGCCACCATACGAATCCAGGCAGACCACACGGGGCATCCATGCGACGAGATCTCCAACCAGAAGCAGGACTCCAGGATAGGTTAGACGGCTCCAGAAGGCAGAGGGGTCTGGATCACTGGCAACTCAGGAGCGAAACATGTATAGCTCGACAGAGAGACAGAGAGAGGGAAAGAAGAGGGGGAGAGAGAGAGAGGAGAGAGCAGAAAAGGAGAGAACAGAAAATAAGGAGAGATGGCAGTTAGGCTATGGTCACAGTCAACATGTATAAGGTGAATGTATATTTAGTGCAAAGTGCAAGCAGAGACTCCGGCAGGACTAACTATAACAGCATAACTTAAAGGGAGAGCCAGAAGGAAACACAAACATGAGGGCTCCCTGAGATGTAAAGCAACCAATCACCTCACCGTCAACAAACCTGAGTGAACAATGAGAGTGGGGAGGACAGCATCTAAACATACCAGTTCACCAGAATACTCTACGTCTATGAGTCCCCCAGATCTGCTCCTTTACCTAAGGTTAATCTATTTACAAAAATGCTTGGCTAAATAAATAGGTTTTTAGCCTAGACTTAAACACTGAGACTGTGTCTGAGTCCCGAACATTAATAGGAAGACTATTCCATAACTTCGGGGCTTTGTAAGAAAAAGCTCTGCCCCCTGCTGTAGTTTTAATAATACGTGGTACTGACAGGCAGCCTGCATTCTTTGATCGAAGTAGGCGTGGCGGATCGTAAGACACTAACAGTTCACTCAAATACTGTGGCGCGAGACCATTTAGTGCTTTAAATGTCAAAAGTAGTATCTTAAAATCGATGCGAAATTTCACAGGGAGCCAATGCAGTGTAGATAAGATAGGGGTGATGTGCTCGTATTTTCTGGTTTTAGTGAGGACTCTCGCTGCTGCATTCTGTACTAACTGAAGCTTGTTTATACACCTAATTGAACAACCAGACAGTAAGGCGTTACAATAGTCCAGCCTAGACGTGATAAAAGCATGAACTAGTTTTTCTGCATCATTTAGTGACAATGTTTCTTATCTTGGCAATATTTCTAAGGTGAAAGAAAGCTATCCTGGTGATATTATCTACATGAGCTTCAAACGAAAGGCTGGAATCTATAATCACACCAAGGTCTTTTACTGTTGCACTTGATGGAACAGAAAGGCCATCTAAAGTTACAGTGTGATCAGAAAGCTTACTTCTAGCTACTTGTGGTCCTATGACCAGAACTTCTGTCTTATCAGGATTAAGCAGAAGAAAATTAATTAACATCCAATCTCGTATGTCCTGCACACACTGCTCGATTTTAGCAAACTGGTTTTTCTCATCTGGTTTTGCTGAGACATATAATTGTGTGTCATCAGCATAACAATGAAAACTAATACCATGTTTACGAATTATGTTGCCCAGAGGAAGCATGTAAAGGGAAAAAAGCAGTGGGCCTAAAACTAAGCCCTGTGGAACGCCAAACTCCACTTGAGAACATGAGGAATGGTCACCATCTAAATCTACAAACTGATATCGATCAGTCAAATAGGATCTGAGCCACAAGAGGGCAGTTCCATTAATTCCTACTACCTTTTCTAATCTGTGAAGGAGAATACTATGATCAATGGTGTCAAAAGCTGCACTGAGGTCCAGTAACACAAGTATAGTGACGCAACCCTGATCAGAGGCCCATAGGAGGTCGTTTACTACTTTAACAAGTGCTGTCTCTGTGCTGTGATGAGGCCTAAATCCTGACTGATACAGTTCATTTATGCTATTTCTGTGTAGATGTGAACATAGCTGCTGTGATACTGTGATACTATAGTCAGACACACAAGGAGATCACAGGTGTTCGTGTTTAGTGTTTAAGTGCTGGTAGTACATACATAGACACACTAGGTGGGGACAAAGTATCAACTCAGTAATCCGGGGAACTTGATCTTATTCCCCTGAGCTGTGGAGGTACAGATGTTACAGTACCCCCCCCCCCCCCCCCCCCAGGACCAGCTCCCAGGAGGGGATGTGAGGGCTGTCTCCGTGTTACCGGAGGGAGTCGAGGCTCACCAACCTGATGGGATGGCCGGTGCGGGGGACGACCCGGACGTCGTGGCGCCGGGCGTTCCGGCCTTTCCTGATGGAACTCCGTGATTAGCTCTGGATGTAAGATGTCTTTGGCCGGCACCCAGCTCCGTTCCTCCGGGCCGTACCCCTCCCATTCCACCAGATATTGGAGGGAACCCCCTCTCCTCCGGGAATCTAGGAGTTCACTGACTCGAAACGCCGGAGCGCCCTCAATCTCCACCGCTCCAGGGGTTGCTGGTTCCGCCACACCTTCGTCCAGTGGTCCCCGGGTCACTGGTTTAAGAAGAGAGATATGGAAGACAGGATGAATGCGTAAGTGAGAGGGGAGTTGCAATTTAAATAATACGGGGTTTATTTGAGACACTATGGGAAAGGGACCTATATAACGGGGAGTGAGTTTACGGCACGGAAGGTTCAGGTGAAGGTCCCTTGTCGAGAGCCATACTCTATCGCCTACCTGGAGCGGAGGACTTTCCCTTCGTCGTCTATCGGCAAATTTCTTAAAGCGACGAACTGCTCGGGAGATTTTGGTATGGGCATCTTCCCATACTTTTTCCGCTCTTTTAAACCAATCGTCCACCATAGGGACTTCGGTGGGTGTGTTATCCCAGGGACAGAGCGGGGGCTGATGCCCGAGTATACATTGGAAGGGCGTTAGGCCGGTAGCGGAGTGACGTAGCGAGTTTTGTGCATATTCCGCCCAGATTAAACATTCTGCCCATTTGTGTTGACGGCTGCTACAATATGCTCGAAGATATTTTCCGAGTTCTTGGACAGTCCGCTCTGCCTGCCCATTAGACTCGGGATGATAGCCCGACGTTAGGCTAACAGTGGTTCCCAATTTCTGAAAGAAAGCTTTCCAGACTCGGGCGATAAATTAGGGGACCACGATCGGATACTATATCTTCGGGGATGCCATAGCAACGAAACACCGTTGTAAATAGGGCTTCTGCTACCTGGAAGGCTGACGGGAGGGAGCCGAAGGGGATAAACCTGCATCCCTTGGAAAATCGATTGATCACGACTAGAATAGTGGTGTAGCCCTTAGAAACGGGCAGATCCGTGACAAAGTCCACGGAGATATGGGACCACGGTCTGTTAGGCGTGACTAATGGCATTAATTTCCCAACCGGCAGGTGTCTAGGATTCTTTGATGTCGCGCAAACTGCACAGGATGAAACCACTGTTCCTACTGACTTCCGCATATTCGGCCACCAGTACTTTGGTTCTAATAGCCGAAATGTGCAAACCGTCCCGGGGTGCCCGGCCGCTACACTAGTGTGTGCCTGGATAATTACCTGCTCTCGTAGTGACATCGGCACGTAGGTTCTTCCCGGAGGGCAGTGTCGCGGTGCGGCGTGGGATCGTGCCGCCTGTGCGATCTCCGAGTCGAGGTCCCACATGATCGGTGCCACCACGAGAGACGAAGGTAGGATCGGCTCGGGTTCTGATGGTCCCTCAGGGGCTGTGTAGCACCTGGGATAAAGCATCCGCTTTCTTATTTTTGGAATCGGGACGATAAGTGATAGTGAAGCGGAAGCGAGTAAAGAACAGCGCCCAGCGTGCTTGGCGAGGGTTTAATCGTTTTGCCTGTTGGATGTATTCTAAGTTGCGATGATCGGTCAGGACTAAGAATGGGTGTTCGGCTCCCTCTAGCCAGTGTCGCCACTCCTCTAACGCCGCTTTTACTGCTAACAGTTCGCGATTGCCGATATCATAGTTGCGCTCGGCAGGTGTTAGTTTACGCGAGAAGAAAGCGCAAGGGTGGAGTTTCCCTGAGTTGCCATGACGTTGCGACAGTACCGCTCCAACCCCCACTTCGGAGGCATCGACTTCAACCAAAAAAGGCTTGGTTGGGTCGGGGATTTTTAGTATCGGTGCCGTAGTGAAAGCTGTCTTTAGATATTGAAAGGCTCTGCGTGCCTCCGGCGGAAACTCACGCAGACGCTTAGGCTTCCCCTTTAGAAGGGTTGTGAGCGGCGCTGCCAGCATACTAAATCCTCGGATAAAGTGTCTGTAAAAGTTAGCGAACCCCAGAAAACTTTGTAGCGCCTTTACCGATTGGGGTTCCGGCCATAGTTGCACCGCCTCCACCTTAGTCGTCTCCATTTCGACCCCCTGTGGCCCTATGCGGTAGCCGAGGAATGCAACCTATTTTTTATGGAACTCACATTTCTCCGCCTTCGCATAGAGCCCGTGTTTGCGCAGTCGATGAAGGACAGCAGTTACATGTTGGACGTGCTCAGAATATGACCGAGAGTATACCAAGATGTCATCCAAGTACACTATAACATACCAGCTTAACATATCCCTAAACACGTCGTTCATGAACCCCTGAAACACCGCAGGTGCGTTTACCAATCCATAAGCCATCACATTATATTGGTAATGGCCTGATGTTGTGCTAAACGCAGTCTTCCACTCATCGCCTTTACGCACACGAACGAGATTATAGGCGCTGCGGAGGTCGAGTTTAGTGAAAATAGAGGCGCCTCGGAGTTGGTCGATGGCGGCCGGTACCAACGGTAGTGGGTGCTTGTATTTCACTGTGACTGCATTGAGACCCCTATAATCAATACAGGGACGTAAGCCCCCCCCCTTTCTTATCGATAAAGAAAAAACCTGCCGAGGCGGGTGACGTGGACCTACTGATGAGCCCCTGCTGGAGAGCTTCACTCACGTATTCCTCCATAGCCCATGTTTCCTCCACGGACAATGGGTAAATACGTGAGCTCAGCGGTGTTTTCCCCGGCAAGATCTCTATCGCGCAGTCCCACGGCCGATGAGGGGGAAGTCGTGCGGCCGCCCTAATGCTAAACACGTCTTGAAACTGTGCATACTCTGATGGTACCTGTGTTGATACTAGGGCTTGCGGGCTTTCAATTGAGGTGGTTTGGACCGTCAATGTCGGCGGTATACACTTTTTTGCACATCTAGGGGCCCAGGATAGGATGCGAGATTTTTCCCAATCAAAATTGGGATTATGAGAACTGAGCCAGGGTAGACCCAGCACGACGGAATGATCTGACCGAGGGAGGACGAAGAATTTTAGTTCCTCGGAGTGACCGGGAAAAGTTAATCGCAGGGGCGCCGATATCTGTTTAATAGGCGAATGTCGAAGGTTATGACCATCCAGAGCTTTAATCGCGATAGGGGCTGGTAGCTTCGACAAGGGAGCCTGTAGCGAGGAAAGAAGAGAAGTTATAAAATTTCCAGCCGAACCAGAATCTATAAGGGGGAAAACACACAAAGAACGGTTAAAATACGATAAGTGAGCTTGTACACAGAATGAGTGATGGGTGCGTGGGGGTGTGATGCGGATTACTTTTTGTAGAAATGGGCAATGAGTTATGTGATGTTTGTCCCCCCCGCAGTATAAGCACAACCCCGATTGTATACGCCGCCTTCTCTCCTGGGCCGTTAGGCGGGAGGTGCTGAGGTCCATAGGCTCTCCCGGAGTCCCTTCCTGGGGTTCCGTCGTGGGGGTGCTGAGGCTAGAACGACGGTTAAACTCCTGCCGTGTGGGGGCGGTTTTCGGGGAGATGTGTCGTCTCTGGCTACGGAGGTGCTGATCCAGTTTGATGGCTAGCGTGATACATTCGTTCAGGGACATGCTCGTGTCCTGGCAGGCTAATTCCAGCTGGACTTCGGGTCGTAATCCGTCTCTGAACCTTGCCAGGAGACTGCGGTCACACCAGCCACTCTCCGCAGCCAGTACCCGAAACCGGATCGCATAATCCGCGACGGTGGCCGTCCCCTGTTTCAGCCTCAGCAGCTGTTGTTCCCCCGTTCTACCCTGATCGGGGTGATCGAATACCATGCGGAACTCCGAGAGAAACTGTGGGTAATCCTTAGCGGCGATCCCGCCTGCGCTCCAAACTGCCGCGGCCCAATCCATCGCTGCACCTGTGAGCTGTTGTGTGACGAATCTGATTTTCTGTAGATCCGTCATCTCCGGATACTCCGCAAGCCACAGCTCACAGGCCAGGAGAAACCGCTTGCACCCCTCCGGATTTCCCTCATACCTTTCCGGGGGGTTAGGGCGGGGTGGTAGCGGTGTGGAGAGCGAACCAGGTGCGCAGAGAGAGGGCAAGCGGTGCATGATTTGTTTCATCCCGCGCGCCAGGTCATTCACCGCGCGGGCCAGCCCGTCAATCTCGTGTTGTTGACCCCGAATGTAATCGAGGACTGGTGCCTCCTCCTCAGGAAGAGGGGTTCCTGCTGCGTCTGGATGGGCCTGTTCATCTGTCAATGTCTCCTGGAGAATAATCAGACGCAGATGCAGATTCCATATTCACAAAGTATAATCCTTTTTATTTCTTTTTTCACACTACACACAATGTCTCAGGGCGCGCACTGCGGTCCTGAGCTGACCTCCCAGGCCGGGTCTGCAGGTGGGCGAACTGAAACAGTCTCACATGTGAGGAGAACGATAACGAAAATAATGCACTTGCAAAGTCCATGCGGCTTGTGAGGGATATTCCTTTTCTCCAAGGATCCTCACCTGCAGACACGCTCAGTCCTGGGAGTGAGACGGGGAGAGGAGACAGAACGTTTCACACACAACATGTAGACAAAAACCAGGTGAAGACAAGACGGGTGCACAACAGTGAACAGGCGAAGCCCTACGGGTTCGACTGGAATAAATAGTCAGACACACAAGGAGATCACAGGTGTTCGTGTTTAGTGTTTAAGTGCTGGTAGTACATACATAGACACACTAGGTGGGGACAAAGTATCAACTCAGTAATCCGGGGAACTTGATCTTATTCCCCTGAGCTGTGGAGGTACAGATGTTACATCAAGTGGCCACTGATGATAACACAAAATCTAGTATTTAGCAATTATGAACAGGGTAATGTAAGATCAAATGTTTAAACTTTAAAATACAGGACCAAGACAACAGTTCTTTATAAAGAAGCAAGAATTTATTGAACTAACCTACTTTACATGAAACTACGCTATTTTAATTCTTCACACACACACACACACACACACACACACACACACACACACACACACACACACACACACAGTTTAGAGGGTGAAAGTTATTATTATTATTTTTTGGATTTTTCCCCGATTTTCTCCCTAATTTAGTCGTGTTCAATTCCTCCCCGTCACTAGGGGGCTCCCACATTAAGAGGGTGAAAGTTAATGGAGTTCTTCTAGTAAGATTTACTGGAACTGAGAAAGTCACAAGAGCAGAGCCTTGGGTTTAATCTTACGGTTTAGTTAGATTCGCGCAAGGTATGAAGCTTTGTTTGTTTTACTTGAGTTACGTGATGGTTGTTTTCATTGGTTCGCCTTCAGCGAAGGGAATCACGGCGTTGCTGATTGGTTGGTGTGCTGGGTTGAGGTGACGTCTTTTGGGATAGCCCTTGGCGGCGTGCTGGTTGCCTGGTTACCAATGATGACACTGAGACTTCTTCTGCGGTTTCTTCGTTGCACGAAGGCGATGTTCAAGCGGAGTTCAAGCTGAAGTTTCTTTGCGTGTCTTTGATCGCTGGGTGGCGCAGGTCAGAAGTTAATGTTCAGGCGTCTGTTGAGAGCAGAGCAAGAGATGCGTCCGCTTGCTCCCTTCAGATGGCGTGATGTTCAAAAACGTGCTGAGACTGCTCAGACCATAGGTTTTTAATCTCACCGTGAAGGTCTGTCCCACAGCCGTTTGTTCCAATCAGAGATGGTTGGGGGCGTAGTCACACCCCGCATGGTTCCTCTTTTTCGTGCATACATTTAACCTGTAGTTTGCTCTGTCATGTGAGAGGCCATCTCAGTGGAGTTTTAGTAATTTAGGTAAAGATTTCATGCACATCAACGTTCACTGAATATACAGAGCTTTCATTTGATACCAAACATCCCATGTCTTGCATACCCATTCATACCTTTATCTATAGAAAGGACTGTACAGGTTGATTACACTCCTTAAGTTTAAAGTAAACATGTTAAACACAACACAAAGACATCATACATTCTACATGTACACATATATAAAATTACACACGTGGACAAAATTGTTGGTACCCTTCGGTCAATGAAAGAAAAACTCACAATGGTCACAGAAATAACTTTAATCCGACAAAAGTAATAATAAATAAAAATTCTATGAATGTTAACCAATGAAAGTCAGACATTGCTTTTCAACCATGCTTCAACGGAATTATAAAAAAAATGAACTCCTGGAACAGGTCTGGACAAAAATGATGGTACCCCTAACTTAATAGTTTGTTGCACAACCTTTTGAGGCAATCACTGCAATCAAACGATTCCTGTAACTGTCAATGAGACTTCTGCACCTCTCTGCAGGTATTTTGGCCCACTCCTCATGAGCAAGCTGCTCCAGTTGTTTCCGGTTTGAAGGGTGCCTTTTCCAGACAGCATGTTTCAGCTCCTTCCAAAGATGCTCAATAGGATTGAGGTCAGGGCTCATAGAAGGCCACTTTAGAATAGTCCAATGTTTTCCTCTTAGCCATTCTTGGGTGTTTTTAGCTTTGTGTTTTGGGTCATGGTCGTCTCCCATGTAGTCCACTTTGGCTCAAACAACGACGGATGGTGCGATCTGACACTGATGTTCCTTGAGCATGAAGTTCACCTTGGATCTCTTTAGAAGTCTTTCTGGGCTCTTTTGTTACCATTCGGATTATCCGTCTCTTTGATTTGTCATCAATTTTCCTCCTGCGGCCACGTCCAGGGAGGTTGCCTACAGTCCCATGGATCTTAAATTTCTGAATAATATGTGCAACTGTAGTCACAGGAACATCTAGCTGCTTGGAAATGGTCTTATAGCCTTTACCTTTAACATGCTTGTCTATAATTTTCTTTCGAATCTCCCGAGACAACTCTTTCCTTCGCTTCCTCTGGTCCATGTTGAGTGTGGTACATACCATGTCACCAAACAACAAAGTGACTACCTGGAGCCCTATATATAGGCCCACTGACTGATTACAAGATTGTAGACACCTATGATGCTAATTAGTGGGCACACCTTGAATTAACATGTCCCTTTGGTCACATTATTTTCAGTATTTTCTAGGGGTACCATCATTTTTGTCCAGGCCTGTTCCATGAGTTTATATTTTTTAATAATTCCGTTGAAGCATGGTTGAAAAGCAATGTCTGACTTTCATTGGTTAACATTCATAGAATTTTATTAAATTATTACTTTTGTCAGATTAAAGTTATTTCTCTAACCATTGTGAGTTTTTCTTTCATTGACCGAAGGGTACCAACAATTTTGTCCACGTGTGTATATATCTGCCCTAGTGACATACTTTAACTGAATAACAGGGTACGTGTCCCTAAAGCTTTGTATGTTCTCTGTTATGGGGCCCAGAAGAAACACATTCCAGAGGGTCAGCAACTGCCAGGGGGTTGTGAAACTTCCCTATTCAAGGCACTTGTGCTGCTCTACACCGTTTTGAGTGGAGATGAGATGCTTTTCTCTGGTGCAAGGAAGTTGTTTGTGCAGATCTGCACCATCTGAGTTGGGAAAGAGTAACCGTTTCTCTCTTTATTTGCTGATGTCGTGAACTGTTTTTTCCTCTTCCAGAGGCCCTCTTCGAGGTGGCCTGCCAGTCCCTACAGTATGTCACAAAAGTGAGAACACACCTCACATCTCTGCAAATATTTAGTTAGGTCTTTTTATAGGACAACACTGCATACTGTAAATTACTCTTTGATACAATGAAAAGTAGTCAGTGTAAAGTTTGCACAGCAGTGTAAATTTATTGTCCCCTCAAAATAACTAAAAATATAGCCAATAATAGCTGAACCCCTGGCAACAAATGTGAGTACAAACCTAAGTGAAAATGTGAAATGTCAATATTTTGTGTGGCCGCCATAAGTTTCCAGCACGGCTTGAATTCTCTTGGCCATGGAGTTCACCAGAGCTTCACAGGTTGCTACTGGAATCCTCTTCCACTCCTCCATCACAACATCACGGATACTGTCTATGTACTGTGCACAGTATATACTATATATATAACAATGTAAATAATATTATTGATACAAATTTCTATACTTAAGTTACCACAAACTCAACTGCATACTATATCATACATATACTAAAACTGATATTGGATCACAAAGTAGGAGGTGGAGTTCTTTTTTTTTTTGCCAAATCACACAAAATTCACAAATATATAAGTAAACCCAATTTTGACATAATTTAGCATTTCTGCTTTTTAACACCATTGCAACTTAAATAAATCATGCAAAAAATCTATAATTTTGCAATACTTCTTGCTTCATTTGAAAAAAAAAAAAACTGCAAAAATGCAGTTATCATTTTGCTATAAAGCTGACTATCTTCAATGTTCCAATCTTTGCAACATGATTGTAGTGAACAGTGTAAAGAATACATAAATTACATTTAGCACCTGCAAAAAAAAAATACCAATGTTAATCCAGTTTAGTAACATTTGACCATGCAACTTACATAGCCTAATCAGCTTATTTACATTTCTGGAAGAGTGACTGATTCTGACATTAATAACAATGTACAAACGTATACAGTATTTTTAATAAAAGATAACCCAGTTCTAAAATTAACTTACAGTACTTTGTTGTTATAAATTCTGCAACTTTGGCAATGTGAAATTTGTGAGGTCGTGGAAAATGACAATTAATTTAAATGATTTTGAAAAATTTGCCAACCTAATTTTGTACAATAGACATAATCATTCAATGAAATTTTTTTTGTAAATTCAGAAAAGATTATATTAAGTTATATTAATGTTGTTGACTATTTCATTAAGATTCATGATAGATTCATTAAGATCCAGGTTGTAACATTACAAACTGTGGAACAATGTGGAAAGTATGAATATAGCCACTTTATATAAAGTGCTTAAATATATACTACTGAATTATAAGATTTCGTAAGCAATTCACTTAAGCAAATTGATTGAGCAGAGTAGAGCAGAGACTACTTTGATGGCAGCCTTGGAAACCATGTAAATTATTGCTGGTCAGAGCAATAACTTTAATTAAAGGCTTTCTGGAATGCTACGCCAAAAGTCTTCCAGTCTGTCCATGCTAAATGACCAAGCAAAACAATTTGAATTAATCTTTACTTAATTACAATAATAAACAATGACAGGTTCTGATAATTTGCCCACTCTAAGAGAGCCCAAATCTTTTAAATAATCATTAATTCTTGAGAGAACACAATCATTTTTGCATCATGTTTTTAATGTCATTGCCAGAAGGCCAGCATTTTAAATGCCTTGCTATAAGCCATTTAGACCAAAAAGGAAGCAGCTGGGAGGACGCGATCATCGTAAGTACTTTCAAGTAATTCAAGCAAGACAGAAATGTACAGTCCCATTGTACAATGTGTATATAAGTACTTTTGGCAGCAATGACAGCAACCAGTCTGCGTGTGAATAATGTTACAAATTGTTGCAAAGGTACACCTTTGGAAGCTCCTTTCATTCTTCTTGGCAGTATTGTTCCAGCGCAACCAGGTTGAATGGGCAGGGTCAGTGCACAGCCATTTTCAGTTCTCTCCAGAGATGCTCTATTGAGTTCAGGTCCAGACTCTAGAGTTCTAGAGAGTAACTTTCACAGAGTTGTTCTAATTTTTTTTTTTCTTGGTGGTATGTTTTGGGTTGTCTTGTTGAGAGGTAAAATGGCATCCCAGCCTAAGCAATTAAGAGAAACTTTTCACCTAGGATATTTCTTTATTTTTCTGCATTCAATTTCACTAGATTCTAGTTTCCCAGTTCCAGCTGCTGGAAATCATGCCACAGGCACTGTGTTTAACTGTAGGGATGGTGTTAATAAAGTAAAGCATACTGTAGTGCCAAATTTCCTGATTCAATCTTTGTGTCATCAGATCTGAGGATTTGATTGTTAATGGTCTGAAAGTCTTTGGCACCTTTGTGGCAATCTCCCAGCAGACTGTTATGTGCCTTTTAGTGAGAAATGACATCTGTCTTGCCCCTCTACAATAGATAAGGATATTTGTCCTACTGTATAGCTCTCCCACATTTACTAGGCAACTCTCATTTAGTGACTATTGGATTCTTGATCACCTGTCTGACGTGGCCACTTTGGCCTCAGTTATTCAGTTTGGCTGCACCTTTGGGGTGCCTTACCTAACTATGTCCAATGAATTCATTTGGGGCGGCAAGGTTAAGGGTTTGATTTCCACCTTGGGTCTGTGGTTGTGGAGTTTGCATGTTCTCCTCTTGCTTGGGTTTCCTCCAGGTACTCTGGTATCCTCCTACAGTCCATAGGGATTAGGCTAATTGGAGTTCCCAAACTGCCCATAGTGTGTGTGTGTGTGTGTGTGTGTGTGTGTGTGTGTGTGTGTGTGTGTGTGTGTGTGTGTGTGTGTGTGTGTGTGTGTGTGTGTGTGTGTGTGTGTGTGCGCGCGCACTGTCCAGAACGTACCAGGCCTTGTGCCCAAAGTTTTCTGGGATTATCTCCATCCCCCTTCCCATCCCCCCTCCACCGGCAACCCTGTAGAAGAGGAATAAATGAAGGAATGAATTTAATTAGGCACAGGTGGACTCGCCTAGTGATAGGACAAGTGATAGGAAGAAAGTGTCATAACAAATACTTATAATAGAAAAGAATACTTATAGTAGACTTCAATCTTTATTTTTATATAAATTACCAAAACACTCCAAACACTTTGTTTTTACTTAATCATTATGAAATATTGTGTTTATAATCATGATTTGGGGCGGGGGGTTCCCAATTTGCCTTATGCCATATTTGGGAATGCCAATTAGCCCCTAATCTGCATGTCTTTGGAGGAAACTGGAGTACCCGGAGAAAACCTACAGTAGAACTTTTAAAATGATCTTAGTGAGCTCATAATTAAAATATCATCAAAAGGTTCTTTAAGGTCATAGAGTATATATAGCACGAATCATAGATTATCTTCTTTTTCTTTTTCTTCTCCTTATTATTATTATTATTATTATTATTATTATTATTATTATTATATTTGATATTTTAATATTATTTTTTTTCCATAAACTTTGGTACTGCATTTTATATTATTTTTTTTATTCAAATGCTCTTATTATGATTTTAATAAGTAATGAACAATGTAACATTTAAAAAAAAAATTCTCCACTTTTGACCTAGATCTGGGTTTATCACTGATGTTTGAAAAGAAAACTGACACCATATGATACTTAAATTTAGGATTTGGGCAAATTTGCATTGCATTGCATTATACTTGTTTCAAACTGTGGGTGTGTGTTTATAAAGACATAAAAAGGAAGATGACAGAAACATGACAAGACATACTGTTATAGGAGAATAACATTGGCACCCATAACCGCACATGCTGGAGTTTTGTATTTCACTTGCATTGCAGTAAACTTTCCAGCATGTGTGCCTTAATTATAGTATATTACATCATCCTTTTACTATGTTTAATGTCATTTATAATCTCATTTAATATTCTATTCTATGAAATAAGTTAATTCCCATTATTGCTTTTGTTGAACAGCTATAAACAGTTGTTTCCTTAAGATACAGTAAGAAAATTGCAAAAAAGTAGCAAAATTGATGAGAAACATAAAAAAAAAACCTTCAGCATATCATGCATACACACATTCAAATCATTGTTTGTCATTTATATGTTAACAATATAAACTGGTTAGGTCAAGACCTGACCAACTGAAGCAACCCCAGATCATAACACTGCCTCCACAGGCTTATACAGCGGACACTATACAATACATGATGATTGCATCCCTTCTTACCCTCATGTACACCCTCATGTGTATATGGTCAATCTGAACTCATCAGACCTCATGACCTTTTTTTTTTTCCATTGCTCCAAAATCTGATCTTTATGCTCCTTACCAAATCAAAGCATTTTTTCTGATTCTGATTTTTTTTTTTATCACTACGCAGTTGTTTGGTCTCAATCATTTGAGTTCTCATTGCACAGCAAATACGTTTTCTTTTGTTTGTTTGTTTGTTTTATGATTCAACTTCAACAAGTAATACAGTGAAATTGATCTCCAATAGGGGTCATTCGTGACTTTTTTTTTTTTTTTTTTTACAATTACTGTAAATCACCCAGTGTGTAAATAATGTGTTGCACAGTTGTCCTAAGCCCAATTACAGTGATTTAAATAATTTGCTAATTGTTGGTGCCTGCCCATTTCAGGCCAATAATTGACTCTTGAATGATGGAAATGAAGCATGTTGCCAGCTGCAACATTTTAACTTGGCTATAAACTTATACTATAATTTTCTGATCTAATGCATTTAAGTATTTGTGTGTTGACATGAATTATTGTCTGCAGGTATAGCATAAATGCATGTGAGGAATTTTATTATACAAGACAAACTGGATAAGACAAATAGTAAACCAACAGATGGGCATGAGCACATGGCTGGGATTGTGCTTGCCACTTGGACGTACCTAAGAAGCTATTTGTGATAAAATCTCATAGTAAGGTGGTGTTTTCTTTGTGATTGTTGGAACTTCAGAAGATTGAAGAGACTTTCAGATCTTGGTTATCAGCCTGTGGTTGGACCCCAAATATCACAGACAGCCAAGCAGAAGGCTTTTTGGATATGCAAAGCTTTAGAAATGAAATGGGTCTGGTTGGGACCAGTGCCCATTTGGAGAGGAATTGTCCTTCACCAACACTTCTCTTACAGGCTGGAAGCAGTGTGGTTCCACAACTCACAAAGCAAATTTACCAGCTAGAATTGAGGGCAGACCATCTGGCCCTCACAATTTCATTTCATTCCTAGACCATGCACTATGAGTGTCTGCTTAAACAATGCCAGGAGCATTAGGTAAATCAATAATCAGGATGGCAGGAGGTGGGTTAGCTCTCTTCATCTTGCTTGGAAGCAAGGTGTATCACTGGCAAAAGGTTAGTGTGGACTGCCTATGCTAGGCCAACACATTTCTGATTTTGCCAGTTATGATTCTCCCTAGTTGACCCACTGGCCCAACATGGCCTCACCATCCATTGTTCTCTTTTCCAGATTCGATCCACAAGCTGGATCCAGTGCATTGATTGATTTCCAAAAAATACAAAATTTTTCCCAGTGATTGTTGGGTAAGAGCTGGCTCCCATCTAATGCTGCATATTACAGCACTATGAAGAGCAACTCTCCTTGGGTTTTTAACTTCTTCTGACGGTGATTTCCAAAAATTCCCCAAGCGTGTAATCTCCTCCATTGTGCAAAACTCTCTTAAAGCCCCCCCTTAAAAGTTCATGCAAAATGCCAAGCTAAAATTGAATGTCTCTAAAACTTAGGGTTTTTTTTTTCTACAGATCATTTCAACAAAATTTAATAGGAGAGTTTCTGCTCTGATAAAAGGTTTTCCAAATGACTCTAATGTGATCTGGTGTCTAAACCCAGGTTTTCTTCTCAAGGTCCTACACTATATGACCAGTGATTGTGGACACATCACATCCACATTTGAAAATTACAGGTTCCTTATTGTCATATTATATTGTGGTAGGAGTTTACACTTATGCTCATGCAAACAATAAGGTATATTCAAGTGATTCCTACCATGCCTGTTTGCATGTCTGGCATTCATAGCACTTTTATATATGTAATTAACATGTTCAACCATAATATAGTAGCATAAAAAATTCTAAATTCCATCTATCACCAGCATCAGCAGCAAATGTGTCCAACTGGCAACCGATTTCTTGAAACAGCAGTCCCTCATCCCACTGTTCCTTGGACACTTGTCAAAGTTTTTTGCCTCATGTCAGATGAATCCAAAATACACCCACAACCGTAAGCAGCAAACAGACCACACAAATTGCGGCGGCTGGAAAAATGTTTTAAGGTGACAAAAAAAAAAATATATATATATATATATATATATATATATATATATATATATATATATATATATATATATATATATATATATATATATTATTATTATTATTATTATTATTATTATTAACCAATTTACAGTGAAAAAAATAGTTTGACTAATTACAATATTTATTTTGATCTTTAGGAAGAATAGTTGAGACACAATGGTCAAAAACATTGAATAAGGTTTTTCTGTTTTCATATAAAGCACCAAATGTGAATCATCTAAAGTACAGTACAAGCCAATTCACTGAAGGTGAAAGAATGTTAACAAGAAA
Organism: Clarias fuscus; assembly: GCA_030347435.1. Lineage (NCBI taxonomy): Eukaryota > Metazoa > Chordata > Actinopteri > Siluriformes > Clariidae > Clarias > Clarias fuscus. The sequence goes on from CM059226.1 coordinate 16,924,553, forward strand.
GAAGACATTTGCTTTTTCTTCCTGGTAAACTTTCAGTGACTTTACTGTATCTGTGACTGTTTGCAAACCTCTGTTTTGTTACATAGTAGGAAAGACAGGGCCAGATGTGGTATATTTTATGGGTATATGGCTCATGCACTGCATAGAGTAAGACCAAAGTAATAGCGGTTTTCTCATAAAGCTATTTCTTTATAATAAAAAAAAAATAAAAAATCTCTAATAAAAGGAGAAAAGAGAAAGATGCCTGAGGCTTGTTCCTAAGGTTGATCATCCAGAAGGTGAACAAAGCTTATATGATTCCAGATTTCTTTTATTTTCCGGGGCTTTGTGGTGAGTGAAAAATTGATTTAGGTGGCAAGGATTAAATTCACCCAATCATACACATGAGAAGAACATGAAGTTATGCAGAGGATCATAAGTATGCAGCGAAAAGATGGCACTTGGGCTGAGGGGCCCATTGTGAAGTTTCCAAATATGATTTAATCAGTCATCTGCAAGCAGCAGGAAACACAGTGACAGCATAATTTATCTCTCCCTTTGCCCCTACTCTTCTGTTCCTCCACCTATTCTACTTTCTTCCTTCTCATTTCTTTATCCCTCTAGCATGTAAATGTACCCTCATCTTTCTTTGTCCTGGTCTTTTTCATCCCTTTCATACCTGTTTTTCGCTCTGTAAGAGCCAGACAAAAGAGAGAGAGAGAGAGAGAGAGAGAGAGAGAGAGAGAGAGAGAGAACAAGCATGTGAGGTTGATGTTGAACCTGAAAGCACAACCAGTTGCAACAAGACAACTAAAAACACCACAGGAAACAAAGCAGCACATGGTACAGAGACTGTAATATGACAAGTCACAAAATGGGAATGATGATATAAATAACTTTTATTACAGACAGATAAGGCATAAAGAAAAAACAAATAAACAAACATTAACATCAGTAAGAAATGCATGGAAGGATCAAAAAGAGATTGAAAGAAGATGAAAGGGGGACTAGTGAGAAATGAAAGTGCCTATGCGACGTGTGATTTATGTCACAGCGAAAGGCCCATTCCTGTGATTAGGCACTTTTGGCAGTAAATTGCTGCTGAGGTTTAATGATGCAGAACCAAAGTTGAGTATGTGGCACTTTGTCAAAAAAGCATCAAGAAAAGAGGATTGGTGTCTAATAGCATTTCCCCCTATTCTCTCCACAAAAAGTGCTGGAGTTTGCATCATTTAGTTTGTCACATTGAAATTTAAATTGTGTAAAGAATTTTTTTGATGCTACAAATGGCTGCTGGGAGACTCAAACTTGATAAATGAGGTAAATTTGTGTGTGTGTTTGTGTGTGTGTGTGTGTGTGTGTGTGTGTGTGTGTGTGTGTGTGTGTGTGTGTGCGAGTGCGAGAGAGAGACCGAGTTAATTAAGCAGTATAAGGATCGAAATGTCATCATTAGAAAGAAAATGGACTGGCAAGATGCAGTATTTATTTATATTGAAGGACAACTCCATTGTAAAAGAAAACAAATATGTTTATGGTGAAATGTTTTTATTATTATTATTATTATTCTGGTCCTAATTTATTGAAGATTATTTTGCTTGTATGCAAAATTATTGCTTGTGTGCCACATTAATATAGTTTCCAGGTAACTTTACTAGCATTACTAGCAATGCCTTCCTAATTTTTATGTTACAGTATATATTTGTACAATTCTGTAAACAGTCGTGAGTGCTATCATTTAAACCTTGTGCAAACAGATGTTAACTTCATCTTAAAAACGTCATCTCAAAAAGCTATTTAGGCAACATGAATTGTTAATAGAGGGGCAGGGGTAGCTCAGTGGTTAAGGCATTGGACTACGGTTCAGAAGATCCCAGGTTCAAACCTCACAACCACCAAGTTGCCACTGTTGGGCCCTTGAGCAAGGCCCTTAACCCTCAATTGCTCAGATGTAATGAGATAAAAAATGTAAGTCGCTCTGGATAAGAGCATCTGCCAAATGCCTAGATGTAGATGTTATTTACTTCTGCTGGAGCACATATCAGTAAAAGTTCTATCCATTTTGTATGAGAAAATATCACAAATAAATTGTGGTATAGTTTTTTTTTTAAAGAAAGATTAAAGATTATGAATAGGAGGTCATTGTTAGCCCCTTTCACACAGGAATGTTGATATAAAAGGCAGTAATAAGACCCTCTCAATATTGCACTATCCCTGGCGATTTGTAATTCACCCATAAACCGTGAATTTAGTGATAAGCCACCTCTGATTTGCTTTTAAGCGGTGATGGCTTTCTGCTCTTAGAATGGCCATGACATGGCATTTACATCTAGTTTGAGGAATACCACGTGCATTGGTTTCTTTGATTTAAGGACAAGTGTGGGTGTACTAAATAATAAGGTGAACCTGAACATTAGCATCACTCACCAAATGCCGCATTCTGCTTAGAGCTTGCGATTCACTGATATTTCTCACTGAACAGGCACCTGAGCAGCAGGTGGCAATATTCCTGCTTCAAATGTTATGTACCACTGTGTGTGTTTAACACAACGGCAGGCAGAAAAGTAGTGAATTAAAAAGTACTGATATTTTCTCTAAAATGTAGTAGATTTTAAAAAAAGAAAAAAAAAGAAAAAAGTGTCCTTTAATAAAACTACTCGAGAAACTTTCATATATGTAAAATGCAGGATTTGTCAGAAATAAAGGTTATTTTTACAACTTACTGAATATCAGCCCAGTGCTGTCAGTTGTACTCTGAAATATATTAATGTGATCCAACAATAAAAAAAAAAAGCCCGGCTCTGCTTATCAAGTTCAATCCCAGCTAATACTTCAGTGAATTTTTTTTATGCTAAACAGCAATAATTAAATGTGGTGGGCGTGTCTGGTATGCTGTCAATTGACTCAATAAACTCAAGATATTAGTGGATTAGCTGTTAACTGTTTATTGTTGTTTAAACTTCCTGACAGAGAGCTGCACACATCATGACACAACACATCTCAATGCGTCAGGCTCCCATTCTGCAATGGGGTTTTTCCTTTTTTTCACACATTTCTGCTCCATTCATATAGGATGCTGAGGCCCAACAATGTTACCACATTTTCATGCTGAGCCATCTATATGAACGTGGCTGTTGTTTTTTTGTTTTTTTTTCACCTGGTAGCAGAGGTAGTCACATAAGTGAAACCAGAGATATATAAATGAGTAAGCCAACTTTACAGAACGGGTTGTGATGGGTGAGATGTACAGTATGAAACTCACCATGGATAGAAAAAAAAAAACAGTTGTTGGGTATCCATACAGAAATAAAACCAGTGTAACAATCATAAATGGCAGTAAACTCGGGAGACAGCAAGATCCAGGAGCTCTTTACCCTTCAAGCCATATAGCAGATATGCACACCTTGCAAAATCTTCTTAACACTCAGTTCACACTCCATTATTGTTTTAAAAGCATCGATATGCAGAGTATTTCTGATGTGTATCTGTCACACTAGAAGCAAACATTATTGTGTTAAATATCACACATTTCTAATTTGCTGTTTGAAAACAGATACTGTAGTGGCTTTATGCTGAATTGGTGGGTTTAGTGTGAATTACCAAAGGAGAGTAAAGGAAGCATTTTGAAGGAGTATTTCTTAGCAGCTTTATAGCAAAATTTATAGCAAAAGACAAGTCTGTCTGTGATCATGGACATAATTGCGTTTATTAAAACAATTACTAATACTATAGCAATAAATCATATATTATGTATAGCAGAACATGTGTTTTATACAGAGCTATCCTTTTTATTTAATATGGTGGGTCATTTTTTTTTCTCACTGTTGTTGTATCATGTTTAATGGGTCCGTGTTTACAACAATATGATAATGAATGGCATTTATGAATATGATTAAGAAATGCTTTTATTAACGTGTGCAGGGCCCTTGTAAGGCGTGGCACTTCGCGACCACCTGTATTGTATTGCCTGTTGGAGATGAGTGGTACTTGGTGGGGTCTTCTGCTGTTGTAGCCCATCCGCCTCAAGGTTGTACGTGTTGTGGCTTTACAAATGCTTTGCTGCATACCTCGGTTGTAACGAGTGGTTATTTCAGTCAAAGTTTCTCTTCTATCAGCTTGAATCAGTCGGCCCATTCTCCTCTGACCTCTAGCATCAACAAGGCATTTTCGCCCACAGGACTGCCGCATACTGGATGTTTTTCCCTTTTCACACCATTCTTTGTAAACCCTAGAAATGGTTGTGAGTGAAAATCCCAGTAACTGAGCAGATTGTGAAATACTCAGACCAGCCCTCTGGCACCAACAACCATGCCACGCTCAAAATTGCTTAAATCACCTTTCTTTCCCATTCTGACATTCAGTTTGGAGTTCAGGAGATTGTCTTGACCAGGACCACACCCCTAAGTGCATTGAAGCAACTGCCATGTGATAGCAAGTCTTTGTGATGTATCATGAGCCATCATATCCACGGTAATGTCAGCATATCACCAAGAAGGATGAACCACATCCAACAGGAGTAACTGTGGATGCAATAGGAAGCTGTCTAAAATGTCCAGGTGCTAACCCGGATTGTATCCAAAAAACATAAAACCACACCTGCCCAACTCACTGCAGAATTAAATGTGCACCTCAACTCCTGTTTCCACCAAAACTGTTTGTTGGAAGCTCCATGTCATGTCAAGCATGGGGGTGCATCAGTGATTGTTTGGGCTGCAATATCATGGCATTCCCTAGGCCAAAAACTTGCGCTAGATGGGCGCGTCACTGCCAAGGACTACTGAACCATTCTGGAGAACCATGTGCACCCAATGGTTTAAACATTGTATCCTGAAGGCGGTGCTGTGCATCAGGATGATAATGCACCAATACACACAGCAAGACTGGTGACAGAGTAGTTTGATGAACATGAAAGTGAAGTTTAACATCTCCCATGGCCTGCACAGTCACCAGATCTAAATATTATTCAGCCACTTTGGGGTGTTCTGGAGGAGCAAGTCAGGAAACGTTTGCATCACGTAGTGACCTGGCCACTACTCTGCAAGAAGAATGGCCCAAAATCCCTCTGGCCACAGTGCAGGACTTGTATCTCTCATTCCCACTATGAATTGATGCAGTATGGGCGCAAAAGGAGGCCCTACAGTACAGACCAAAAGTTTGGACACACCTTCTCATTCAAAGAGTTTTCTTTATTGTGTTCTTTAGCCCAAACAAGTCTCTTCTGCTTGTTGCCTGTCCTTAGCAGTGGTTTCCTAGCAGATATTCTACCATGAAGGCCTGATTCACACAGTCTCCTCTTAACAGTTGTTCTAGAGATGTGTCTGCAGCTAGAACCCTGTGTGGCATTGACCTGCTCTCTGATCTGAGCTGCTGTTTACCTGCGATTTCTGAGGCTGGTGACTCGGATGAACTTCTCCTCCGCAGCAGAGGTGACTCTTGGTCGTCCTTTCCTGGGGCGGTCCGCATGGGAGCCAGTTTCTTTGTAGCGCTTGATGGTTTTTGTGACTGCACTCGGGGACACTTTCAAAGTTTTCCCAATTTTTCGGACTGACTGACCTTCATTTCTTAAAGTAATGGTGGCCACTCGTTTTTTTCTTCACTTAGCTGTTTTTTTCATGCCATAATACAAATTCAACCTCTTTGAATGAGAAGGTGTGTCCAAACCTTTGGTCTGTACTGTACATACTCATGAATTATTGTAGTTTAAAACCAGGCATTTCAGTTTAATTGTCCAACCCCTGCACATATATACAGCTCTGGGAAAAAAAAGGGTACGACTGTAAAATTAATCGGTCCCTTGTGTTTTTTTTTTTTCTTTTTTCTTACAGGTGCATGTATTGATAAGTTGAACTGTTTTGTTTCATTTTTTGCAAAAATTTCTTCTAAATTCAAAATACAAGAATTGTTAACATCACAAAACATACAGTAACACAAAATATAACCCAAGATCATGCAGTATTTGCAGAGCTTTAAGATAACATAATTCAAATAAAACAAAATGCAAATAATTTGTAAACAAATTGTGTCAATGCTTCGGCTAAATAACATTAAGAAATCAGTATTTGGTGGAATAACCCAAATTTGCAATTACACTTCATGTGTTTTGGCATGCTCTCCACCTGTTTTTCACATTGCTGTTGGGTAAGTTTATACCACTCTTTTTTGAGCAAACAGCTTAGCTTTGCTTGATGGTCTGTGACCATCCATCTTCCTCTTGATGACATTCCAGAAGTTTTCTGGAGTAAATTGCAGTGATTTCTCTTTTTTTTTCTTTTCTTTTCAGAGCTATATGTGTGTGTATTCCCACTATCATTTTCTTTATTTTTTGGATACCCAAACACCACAATCATATTAATGTGTAGGGGGATATAATTTACTCTCACTCTCATTCTCTATATAGTCTCTACATCTCTTATCCTGTAGAGGGGGTCTATTCCAAGGGATTCTGGGTATGATGACAATCTATTGCAGGGTGCACAAGCATCTACCCACTCACTCACACACTACAGGAGATTTGGAAATGTCCTTTGCAGAACATGAGCTAAAGCTTCAGTGTGTCCCAGGTAAAAAAAAAAAAAAAAAAAAAAAGTCGATTGATCCATTTTTAAATAGTAATGTAAAAAACAGGTCTCACAGTCCCAAACATCAAATAAGAGTTAAGATGCTCTTGCATGCTGAATAATATAATAATTACACATAATTACCAGATTGGCCTTATATTACATTCAGCAGTGAATTCCCACAAACCCAGTCACATTCACAGTAAATTGTTATAGATTATATTATGAAAAGTGTGGACATCTGACCAATCACATGTGCTTGTTGAACATTTAACTCCAGATTTAGTCCCTTTTTGCGGTTATAATAACCTTCACTTTTCGGGAGAAGGTTTTTAAATAAATTCTGAAATGTTTTAGTGGGAGGTGCCCATCAAGTCATGACAATATTGATGAAGTCAGGTACTGATGACAAATGAGCAGCCATGGCACGCAGTCCATACTTTAGTAGTTAAGTAGGGTTGAAGTCAGGTTCTAGGCAGTGTCAGAACAAAAAACACAAGCGGGGTCAATATCAGAAAACAGATATGTAAGAACAGCTTGGTAACGACACTGGAGCTAACCACAGGGAGCGTATACTTCGCAACGACCGGAAGTGTGAGAGTCTCTTTCATTAGTTAAGTAATTAGTTTCAGGTGTTAGTATTCGGGTGAACAGCAGCGTTGGCGTTGGGAGTTATAGTTCTTAGTAGTTTAGACAGGCTGGCCACTCATATTGCAATATTTGTTCATAGGGACATTGTCATGCCGGAACAAGCTTGGGCCTGTTAGCATTAATGCATAGAAATCTCAATAGTGCAGGATTCAAGAGTGGAGGTAGTTTTTTCAGCTATAAAATTATCATTTGCTAAAATATGTGTCTGTTATTTAAATCATATATTGAGTGGCAGTTGCTCAGAAGTACTGTCGAAAAGCTCTAAATCTCAGCCATTTGAATGCCTGCTCTAAGAAGACAAAGTGCTGTGCGACTCATATTTAAATTTGTAAAAGAAATGCTAGCAAAAAAATAAAAATCTTTTGGGAGATTCCAGTCCCAGGAGCTGTTCCGAAAAACTAGAGTTCTGTGAGACTAGATTATGGAATTTTCTAAAAGAGTGCTGACAGAAGTCTCGAAAGCAGTTTCACCTGATAACAGCTCCAAAGGGCTGAGTGAGGCGGAAAATGATTAGTGTTGCGCATTCACAGCGCGCTGGTCTCTGGTTCAGTCCTGAGCTTACATTACTGTCTGTATCTTTTGATATCTTGAGATGTTTCCCAGTTGTCTCTCACCTTCCAAAAATATGACATTAGTTCGATTGGTTATGTTAAGACTACTCCAATGCTCATAGGTGTATTCATGTTGCCCTGCTCAAGCCTGGGGTGCTTCCTGCAGGGTCATCAAGCATAATTAAAAATAATAATAATAAAACGCACCTATCCAACACTTACTTACAGTACAGTATAAAAAAAGTTACCCTCAATATCACATCTCGTATGTATGTATGTATGTATGTATGTATGTATGTATGTATGTATGTATTTCAATATTCATGGAGACACTCATCAGATTTTTTAAATCTCTAACTAGATCAGGGGTTGCTCAATGGTTGAAGAATTGGACTAGAATCGGATTGGAAGGTCCGAGATTTAAACCCCACAACTACCAAGTTGCCACTGGTGGGCTCTTAAGCCAGGCCCTTAACCCTCAATTGCTCAAATGTATAACGAGATTAAAAAAAAAATATATATATATATATATATATATATATATATATATATATATATATATATATATATATACACAAGTAACGCACGTCTGCCGATAAGGGCATCTGCCAAATGCTGTTATCCAAAATTTCTTTATTTACAAATTGGCAATGGTCTTGCAATGTTCACTATCAGACCATTTATCATACATTGGATAGTAGATACAATCACCTCTTCTCTGCAGAGATGTGCAATATGATCATCGTCTGTTCAGGGTTAGACCTCTTATGGACACTATCTGTCATGTTTGCAAAGCTATCTATCATCCTAGAAGGAATTTAGCTGTGGATGAGAGAATGGTGGCATGCACAGCACACACCAGACTGACACAGTACATGAAACCCAAGCCAACTAGGTCAGGCTTCAAGTTGTTTGTTCTTCATGCAGTTCCTGTTGCAGTTTTACCCTGAATGTTATCTTGCACTGTTCCTGAAATTCTTGCAAGTGAATCTTGAGTTATTCTAAATGAACTGCAAACAAAGAAATATGTTTTGTTCTCAAATTATTTTCTTGTAGCACTTCCCTCAGTCACATACCTGACTGAAAGGGGTAATTATGCAGATCATTATGCGGGTCTTTGTCTCCTCTAGTGTGAATTACAGCATTATTCATGATCATTCACGCCTCCTCACATATGACCGTTCTTTTGAAGTAAAAACTCCAGGCTACAAGATTCAGGTCACAAAAGTCTTGTACACAAATGTTATGAATGTGTTTTGTCGTCTTATTTCAGTGACTTTTTAAAAATTGTTTTCAATAATCATGCATAACTGTTATTTTTTTCCAATATACAAATTTGTACATACTTGCCCCCATATTACTGTAGCCCAGTTTGTCCTGAATAGAGTGTAATTAGACTTTTATATGTTTATATGTAACTGAAAAATACACAAATGTCAGGACATGCCAGAACTTCTTCAGCGCCCTAAAATCCAGACTCCTAAGGGTTTTAATGATGAAAATGGTATATGAACACAAATGGTGAGCAGCTGAGTGGACCCGCTGTAGAGGTAGACATACAATAGGTGAGGGACAGTGCTACTCTCTTTTGTTTTTTCTCTCTTTCTCTCACTGCCTCTTAAACGCTTTGTCACTGTTATTTCACATTGGGCTACTGGCTTAGGGCACAGTATTGTTACCTATCTGTCACAAAGTTACTCAGCCAGGTCAGGAAAATGTGTCTGAGTGCTGCTATGCAGGGCACTGAAGCTGCAGGATTTGGTTGCTCTGGCATGCAAGTTGATTGGGCAGGGTCAGGGGACAGGGGCTGATGTAATGTCACAGAATTAGAACTCAAATTCTGCTGTCAGTTTTGTAACCAGGTTAGATGGGAAGAGCTATAATATAATTATATTTAAAACCTCTACCAAAAAAAAAAAAAGTTAGAAAAATGTCCTGCAAAAATGTCACTTATGAAGTCAGAGCAGGCGCTAGAGCCCCACCTGGAGTCTATCTGTGGACGTGCCTGGTTTCCAGATTTATCATGACCCTGACCAGAAAAGAGGTTACTGGAGATGGAAGTATTCACTGACTCAGGAGGAGGATGCCTTAGCAACCATTGACTGCTAATATCTAATTAATACAATACATTTGTGTATGAATTGCCCATGACTTTACCCAATCAATGAAGAAATTTATTTCATGCCTATGGCATTTCGCCAAATGACATGTTGGACCATAAACATTTGATTAAACTATTTATTTACATTTAAGGCGTACACTGGAAATCATATGGTACAATACTGTAAGTCTGTTTAATTTTTTTTCTCAAACAGTAGCAATGACAATATACAGTTTTCTATAAATTACATTAAATTTATTGTGATGACATTATCTTATAGGTCACAAAATGTTTGGCTCTAACAAAATAAGAGTAAATACAAAGTCTCTGGAACATACATAATTCAGACAAGTGCAGGTTGTACACACCTTATGTTGTTAAAACATATTTTGTAAATGTATTTCCATTACAAAGTACAGTACATAAATACTATTGAAGGTCTTAGACCTTTGAATAGATTGAAAACTGTATTATTGCATTATTACAACTCTGTAATTAATAGTCTATTAAGTCAGTCTTTCGCCTCACTTAACTGCACGAAACGATGTAAGAGAATAAACAGAATAGTCTTAGGACACAACAAGTCACTTTCAGCTTACACGTAATTCTTAAGTGTAAGCTTTCTTCATTCTTCATTGCATACTTTTACATGCCCAAATCTACACATTTGTTTTTGGCAATCTGACTTCTTACTAGTGCTTGGATGTAATGACCCTCAAATACTGTTTTATGACATGCAAATAATCATTGCAGTGCACTAACCAAAATGAACTTGAATGAAATTAATATCTACCCAATGGTTTCATCACAGATTAAACCAGGTAAAACATTTTCCCATCAGTTTAACTTAAGAAAATTAGAGTTACAGAGAATATGGAGGCCAGTGCTTGACTGCACTGCCATTGAGATAAATAGCAGACAGACACTGATACAATTATAGTATAAAATAATTGAGAGGACAAGCAAAACACTAAAACCTTTGGCCAAGTCAAAAAAAAAAAATCATCAAAAGCAATAGACCATAATCCAATAAAACTTTTTGTCATATTATAACTTTCATCTTCTCTTTTCAGATTTATTTTCTTCACCAGACCTAGCTATCAATACCAGGGTGCTGCTGAAGATCCTGGCGAGGGAACACGGGCTGTGGGGCTGTAGGATGGATTTGCAGATTCCTTCCAGCTACCATGGCTGCTGGAGTAATCACAGAGGGGAGTAATGAGGCATGTGGTTGGGGGTGAAATGTTAGGCCAGTGATGTGAGAATGAAGATGTGGATGGTGGAATGGTGCTGCTGAAATAAAATGGAGAGGATGTGTTGCCAGCATTACTGCAGGGGAAGCTTGATAGAACACAGCAGGAATTGGAAAAGGGGTGAAATGGGGCTGTGGGAAAGTGGGACAAAGAGGAGTCTGGGTAGATGGGGAGCTGCAGGATGCCAAGCAGGCTGAAGGACAGGAGATGAAGGAAGAGAATGTTGAAAGTGCCCCTTGCTGATTTATGGTATATGAGAGACAGGGAGCTGGGCTAGTCTGATTTGAAGGGTCAGGACCAGGAACTGGTAGTTGGTTCATTTGAGCAACAATTGAACTTCTTGGCATGTCATGTTGCTCTTGGAGATGTTTCTGTTGCACATGCTGCTGCGCCTGTAGTTGCAGAAGTCTGTACTTGTCAATTTCTTCCTCTGTAAAAGTTATAGGTTTCTCTGTTAAGGGAAAGATGGAGGAACTCTGCAGCAGATTAGCTGAGGTTTTGTCTGGTGTCTTCCCCAGAACGCTGATGAGGTTTTCATGAGAGATGGACCTATCTTTCTGCATTTCCGAGCTTCCAAAAGATTCTGCAGCTCTCTGATCAGTTAAAGATGGACTAACTTGGGGTGAGGTTGTATTTTGCATGGCTATAGGTGCAGTTTTAAATACTGCTTGGCATTCAGGTTTTGTTTGGCCATTTAGAAATGTTTTAACTTGGTTACCCCAACTACTACTGCTACCTTTCTCTTTGTGCATTCCTGCCTGTTTAATTCCTTTTTTTATTGAGGGGAGTTTGCCAATCAAGGGGAGTGAAAGAGTACATATTCTGCTATTTGGGACTTTTTTGTCAGAAGATGTGCTCTGCTCTGTCAAAGGAAAAGATTTTAAGTTTTGTGCAGCAGATTTCACCTTCCCCCTGAAATCAGAAATAACAGGTTGGAGCTCTGATTTCACTGCCTCTGGTCTATCAATAGATTCTGATTTTGGTGACAGAGTTTTTTCTTTTGGTGCATTGTCTCTTGAATAAAAATGCTTTGTCCTGGCAGATTTCTCTGCTGAACATTTTATCTCATTCTGCCCAGAAGAGGATTGTTTAATATAAGAACCAGATTCTCCACTAATGTCTGAAATGCTAGTGATACTAGAGGAAGCAGGACTGTGTCTTAACATAGGACCAGACTGCTCATTTCCCTGCTCGTGACTCACGACTGATCTTAGCCAATATCTGCTTCTTCCTTTACGCCTCCTAAGATCAGGGTTTGGTCTCTTGTACCACCAGTGTCTTTCTGTGTCATCTTGATCATCGCCATCCTTATAAACTCTATAAAAACAAATTCTTTTTGTGGCATGATTATGGCAATCTGGATATCTGTTCTCCCTGAGGTGCCTTTTATGCTTTCTTATAGCATATTTCTGTTTCACAATACAGCGTCTGTCACAAATCCCATAGTAGTTCCTTTTCTTGTAGAGTTCTGAGTCTCTGTAATTGTAGAACTCTTCTTTGGGTCCAGTATCTTTGTCTGGACTGTTTGACACCTGACTGTAATTATAACTTGGGAAGTTGTAATTTGATTTCCTTATGTAAGAGCAAGGCTGGCTATATCCTCTCCTCCTGGAATAGGAGGAAGCTGATGAAGACGTACAACGCCTTTGCCATTGGCAAGCAGGAAATTCCCCATCGGACCTCAATTCTGACAACACGCGCCATGAGCTTGATTTGAGGGGAGTCACACTGTCATCTTGTTTAGATTTGCAGAAGTTTCTACACCACTGGTAATTATCTCCACTTCCAGCTGAAGACTGTATGGAAGCATGCAAAAATGCCTTGCGTCTCGCCAGACGAAGAGCAGGAGGCAACCTCTGACGCTTCCTTCTTCGGCGTTGTGGGGCAGAAAATGCATTTACAATGATACTTTTCAAGTGTAGTTGTTGTGTTTCGTCTTCCGAATTCTTTCTGTTCCTGAGTTTTTGCCTCTTCTCTGTGCAATTTTGCTTGATGCGCAGTTTGCTGGCTGGCGTGCTTTTGAATTCTAACTGTCCTTCAGCAGGTGACTGGGAAAAACTGCTGAGTGCACAGGCCACTCTGTGTCTCCTAACAGCATCTATTTTACACATATGAATTCTTCCTCTTCCCCGATGTTTATGTTTCTTTGGTTTAAAAATGCCTAAATCAACTTGAGTAATATTTGGGGTCTGTTCCACGGCTGTGTTGGATTGATCTGAGACGTTGTACACAGCTGTCTTCCCTGTACCTATGGGTTTCTCTTTGCCTTCTGTGGATTTGAAATTCAGGAAAAGTGGATTGCAGCTGTAGGACACGCGGGGTTCATCTGAGGTGTACTGTACAAGCTCGTAAGGCCATTTTAGCTTAGTTCCATCTTTTCCAACAACATTTAAGAAACTTTTGCTTCTTAGGTCACCTTCAGGTAAACAGTTTTCTGTCATTAATGTATCCATTTCATTACTTCTATGTAAGTTATGTTTGGAGTCATGTTCATTGAGTTGGCCTGGAGTCATATTTTTATGTCCATCTGTGTTAACAGTAGGGCCTGGGTTCTTCAGACTGCTTCTCTCCATCAAACATTCATAAGACCTTTCATCATGAGCTGCCCTATCTGTTGAACTAGCTGGCTGTATCTCAGATTCCGGACCACATGTTTCAGGACAACTTTCTCTCTCTGCCTCTATGGTGCAGTACATCACTTGCATCTCCAAACTACCTTCCTGAGTGGTCGAATCTGTCGCCCTCTGAGGGGAAGTGTTCAGTGGCATTGGATCCAGGTCGACATGATGATCATTCTGTGTGGGTGAGGGAGATCGGGACAAGAGGGCTTGCAGCGCCAGCTTTTGCTGCTGTCTCTTGACTTCCTGGTGATCGCTAGTTTCATCCAAGGCATCAGTGAACACTGATGCACAAGAGTCCAGCTTCAGGTGAGCCCGTTTGGAGAAACAGAATGAGATTCCTGCCTTGGCATGCCGGTGACCCCTGGGCGTCTGAGCTAGCAGTGAGGAACACTTAACTCGAAGAGAGCACTGATTTTTATGCACTGGCAGAGGTGGATGAATTTTGGTTGTCACATTTGGAGAGGGAGAGCTTGGATTCTGATCTTGGCATAGGATGTTTTTGGGTGTCGGTTCGTTCCCATTAAGCCTTACTTTTTCTTGCACTTGATCTTGGGGTGAAACTGTTAACCTTGTCTTTTTTTCCTTGTCGCTGTTTAAAATAGAACACACAGAAAGCAATTACAGACCCTTCTGTATTTTTTTCACATGTACAGTATATATATACTTGTTTCCCCTCCTACCAGCTCAGAGTAATGCCTGCATTGCTGATAGGGAACTTTCCTCTGTCCTCTTTTATCATTTTGTACTACATTTTACTGCAATTGATACTGCATCTCTACTAAAGTACACTGGTGTTAGTTCATGGATCGTTGTTTTTAAAAACAGAATCCTTATATGCAATAATAATAACAATATACTGCATATTATTATTTTTTTTAAATATAATATATTAGTGTTATATCAGTGGTTCTCAAACTTGGTCCTGGAGGACCACCTGATTTGCACATTTTAGTATTTTCTCAATTCCCAGCATGACTGATTTAACTGATCAGCTAATTAACAGGGGAATGACAGAGCACGAATAAAATTGTGAAGGACAGGGCAGGGGGTCCTCCAGGAGCAGGTTTGAGAATCACGGGGTTATATTCTATGAAATGTATATGGCAATAATGACTCAGTGGTCGAAGGTGAAAAAGGGTGTACCGTTAAACCTTCGATTGCGAGCATAATTCGTGTTTGTAATCCAAAGCACTTGTATATCAAAGTGAATTTCTACATAAGAATTTCTACATAAGAAATTTCACAAATTTCACCAGAAATAAATTATTTATTTTATTAATATAAAATAAAAATAAAACATTAACCTGTACTTAACCTTTGAAAAATATCATGGCTGGTGTGAGACAAGAGGAGAGGGGGACGGGGTATTTTGTAGGATGACACACACACACACGCACACACAAATGGAATCACTGCTCTTTGGAATCTTTTTTTTTTGTGCAACTTTAACAAGGAACCTCTTGCTTTTGCCTCCTTTTGACAATTTCGTGGAAATGTGACATTGGATTCTCGATTCCCCTGCACTGCTACAGCCTTTTTAACCTTTTCAAAAAAGGTGTGCGCACACACACATACAGTATACATGCTCACAATGCATGGAAGCATGGGAGACAATTACCCACAATTCAGCAACACGAGAGATAGACTGAGAGAGAGAGAGAGGCCGAGAGACATTGGCTCAGTTGTGCTCACGCTCGGCGGACAAAACATATGCATAATACTTATTTTAGTTTTTTTTTTTTTTTTGCTTGTCTTGCAAAACACTCGCAGACCAAGTTAACTCGCAATCCAAGGTTTTACTGTATATTCAGTTGAAATTAACTGACGTATTGTATTATGAAAACTTGTTCTTTAAAGGCTTTAAGAACTACACTTTATAACAAATGTGGTGTGTCTCACCTATACCTTTGCTGCTTAAGCTCGGCAATTTGATGAAGTCGTTTCAGTGCTTTCTCTTGTTTCTTTTCATCCTTCCAGCTCTTAGATGAGACATTGCGTGCAAATTCTCTTTGCTTAAGCTCCTTCAGTCTCTGCCAAGACAGATACAAGAGGAACAAATTACATATAGCAACAGTAAGGTAAAAGGTGATTACAAAAAGAGGTAAATACATTTCTAAAATAATTTCATTAAAATAATATATTTAAAAAATCTAAAATACATAGGTGGATGTCTGTCTGGTTATTGATTTTGTCTTTTGAGAATAAAGCAGGAAAAAGGATGTCAACAAAGCCCACACCCAATCAAAAACCAATAGAAATGTCAGCAGCACCTGGCAGACATTTAATCAGCAGTGGGAATAATGCAGTGACTTTATACAGCAGAGAAATAAAGAAATTTGACTGATTGATTAGACTTATACATAGCTAGAAAATGAAAGAATAGCTAGGACTCCTTTCTTATCAGGGCCACATATTTGCTTTTTCTTGTCAATTCACATCTCTTCCATTCTTCCTTCCAATATACAGTATTGAACTCCATACTTATGGGCTTATTTGGTATTTTAGTAATTACATCTAAAGACTTGCTTTTGATGCACATTCACAATCAGGGTACAATACATAAAAAAACTTTTAAAAAAAAATCTGTACACACATAATCTGTATTGCATTTTTATCCTCTTTTTGACAATTCTAATTCACTAGCCAGCTCTATCCTAAAGCATGACAGGGGAGGGTGAAAGGTAAAACATGGTTCATCCAAAACAACCACCACATCTTTTTGGACTGCCAATGCTCTGTCACACGCTGAGTACATCTGGAGGAAAAACGGATATTATTCATGTACATGAGCTCAAAGACAATCATGATTGGCTAGTGTGGCTGTGATTGACAAATAAATTGAATGCCATCCCTTTCACCCAAAAAGGACAGTTTGCGCTCTTGGGCTGGCTGTGAGAAAAAATAACAAATAAATTACAAATACACACTGTCCAATCAAAGTGAATAAAATAAAATAAAATATTAATTGCTAATTTGTGTCATAGACGAGTAAATTCTTGATATGGCTTTTACAGAATGGCAGTGACACGGGTTCAGTTTTGGAGAATTTATACAGGACTTGGGAAACACCTGAGCAAAAAGCACTGCTCAAAAATATAAAGGAAACATTAAATAACACATCCTAGATCTAAATTAATGAAATATTCTTATTAAATACATTGTTGTTTTCATAGTTTAATGTGCTGACAACAAAATCACACAAAAAATTAATCAATGGTCTAGCATTGTCTTGCATTAGGAGGAACCCAAGGGCAACCGCACCGGCATATGGTCTCACAAGGGGTCTGAGGATCTCATCTCGGTACCTAATGGCAGTTAGGCTTATATATATATATATATATATATATATATATATATATATATATATATATATATATATATATATAATGATTAAATGTGATTTGATAAAACTAAAAGATTCTACATTTCTGCTTACTGTATCATGAAGGAAATTCATGAATGCAGCTCACTCTAAATATAACAATTAGTAGGCCGTACTGTACCTACAAATAATTGATTGCTAAATGCTAAAGGTTTAATTATGGAGGGCATACAAGTCAAGCTGGGACTTGTTCTGAGAGTAAAAACTACCTTTATTCTTTATATCACTCCCTGCTATACTATTGCACTTATCCCAGTGTTTCACTATAGTGCTTGGATACCATCAAGGTAGAACGCTTTCTCAGTATGCCACAGCCACAACCAGACTGCCTGCTTCACGTCTGAAATGTCAGCCTTCCAGGATTGCCTTTAATGGCCCAAACATATGGAAATCGCTTAGAGCGAGGTCAGGACTGTACAGGGAATGTGGCAATAACTCCCAGCTGAGTTACTGTAATTTGCAAGTAGTGCGGTGGACATTATGAGGTCGTGCACTGTCCTGCAAAAACAGAATGCCTTAGGTGATCAAGCCAGAATGTTTTGTTCCTGTGAGCGTTTCACTTGCACAGTGACCGCAGGAACGATTCCAGTGGGCTCTGAGTCACCTCAGGCAGGATCATCATTCACATTCACGTACAACCTTCTTTAAAAATGTTTGTGCCATTCAAATGTTGTACTGCTGCTAATAGTCCCATCCCTGTACTATGTTTGAAGTGTTCTGTAAACTGCATTTCACTGGTTCTTTAGGTACTTGAAGACAATGAACACACAATGAAGATGAATCGAATCTAATCATCATTATGCCTTCATTCATAAGAAATTTTATCACTAATCCCAGTTTGACTCGAACACCACTCCTATTAAGCTGTTATTGGATATCATCTGTCTCATCTGTCCATAGTTCTGTTTTTTTTTTTATTATCATTATTATTGTCAACATGTAACCCATTCCTTTTTACCATAAACAATGACAAAAAAGAAACAATGAAAAGAATTCCATCAAGCATTTATACTAACAGATTTGTATATAGAAAGGTCACAAATGTCAACAATGTATTTAATTATTAGAATCATCAGACTTTTACCATTAAAAATGGTTTTGAATGATGTGAATGATAGCTGTGCAATTTCCTTTCTTTACCAGTTTTGCCACTTTTTCCTTCCTTCTCTTTTTTCACAGTTTTGATCCAAAGTCAAATTAATTACACTTTTCTTTCAATGATGCTTGACATAACTTTCCTTTTTGATTCCGATGAGCAAACAAACACTATATGTGTAATTATCTCAGAACACTGTCATATTCATTATTCTGGATTTCGCCCTTGGAAGACAATTTGAAATGTCATTGAAACAGCTGCCTCATGAATAAATGACAGATTTACAGAATGGTTTGAACTGTTCAGCAGAAAATGTGATGTCTCTAAAACTCAAAGGCACTGATTTACCATGCCCTTTATTGTTCTTTTTTTTTTCTCTGACAACACAAAAGAAACTGATAACAGAATGGAAACAGGAAAGCAGGAAGCTTTTAATTAAAAAGAAAACAGTTAAACACCACTATATCAAGTAAACTGAACCTGAAAAAAAAAAAATCAAAATGGTGTTTACCATGATATTAATGTCATGCAATAAACGTACTGAAAACTGTACTTACACCTGTAAATATCAGTTCATTCCATACTCATTGTGGCTGGTAACACTTGGGGTCATATATATGATTTTATGTAGACAATAGGAAATCACGATAATATATGGGTCACAGCGTGCGCCTGCGATGGGCGTGAACGTCGATCTGTTGTCGCTCCTTGCTTACTCTGTCCCACACAGGCCCATTCTGCCCACTACAATCAATCCCCAGCCTGTGCCCGCATGCCAGCTGGGCACTGCCACCAGATCTGCATGTGCACACACCACCTTCACTACTTTCCTTCCCATTCTTTCCACCCCCCCCCCCCCTCCTTAAATCCTTTTCCTTTGCCTTTTTATCTAAATAAATTGATCAGGGGGCCCGTGAAACAAGGCATCGGCCTTCAGGTTCTATAGGGCTGCCCGACAACGTGTAATCGAACCTGGTGAAAAAGAGGGACCACCTGGCTTCCATGGTTTGAGCCGAATGGATATACACCAGGTTCTTATTATATGCCTAGATGAGAACCTTGTGTTTGGCACCCTTCAACCAATGTCTCCACTTCTGTAAAGTAAATTTCATAGCCAGGAGTTCGCAGTCCCCGATGCCATAGTTTCGCTTCACCAGCATCAGATGGTGCGAGAAGTAGGTGCAGGGATGTAGTTTCTGGTCTGATCCTGATCATTGAGAATGGATTGCCCCAACACCTATGTCGTCCGCGTCCACCACCACTATGAACTGAGCCTCTGGGTTAGGGCAACTGCATGGCTGGTGCAGTGGTGATCATGTCCTTGATGGTGTCAAGGGCGCATTGGGCTTCGGAAAGCTCTTGATGGCACAAAGCGACTTAGGCCGTGGCCATTGTGTCACCGCTTTTATCTTGGCTGGATCCGTGAAAAGGTGCCTACAGAACACTATGAAGCCCAGGAAGGAGGTGGTGATCACTTGGAATTGGGACTCAAGCTTAACGTACAAATTTTTGTGCTGCAGGAGAAGTTCTAAGACCTGTCGCACGTGAATGGTATGCTTTCCAAGACGTCACTAAAAATGAGTACATCATCCAGGTAGATAAACATAAAGCAGTTGATCATCTCCCACAGAATCTCATTTATAAACTGCAGTTAAGCCAAGGGCATGACCAGGTACTCATAGTGGCCTGCGTGAGTGATGTATGCCATTTTCCGTTAATTCCCTGCCGTTAGGCGAAATAAATTGTATGTGTTGTGGAGGTAATTTCATAAGGAGTTTGTGCCTTCTGTAAGCAGTCGAAGGCCGAGGTCGCGGATCTGCCCAACACGAAAACTCCTGGAGCAGTTGTCCATTCGATTGCCTATCGTGAGGCCCATGGCATTACAGAGGGAGATTAAAGAGCAAATTTTGCTGCTGCTTCTCCCTTCATCATTGTCAGGTTCACCTTTATAATAAATAACTATTTTGTGGTATTCTACATTTATGTTCATGTGAAATGCACAGTGAGAAAGATCTTTATGGTATTTCTAATTAGATTTTTCTACTGTAGGCCAGGCACTCGATGTGTGAACGATGTGTGAAAAAGCTACTTAAAGTCACAATAGATTTGAAATGAAAGATTTATGTGAATGCTATACACAGAGGGAAAAAAAATAATCACAGAATTAATTAATAGAAAAAATGTCCTGGATTAACTATTTAAAGACAGTTGGAAGAATGTTACGCCATTCTAGGCCATAAGCAATTAAAAATAGTTCATAAGTGAAATTTAGTTAACACAAAAACTGTCTTATGTTATCACATTTAGTCTATGTTATTTGTGTGGTTAAATGCTGATAAACAGCAGCAAAGTATGTCAGACTGCACTTTAATTAATATCCATTCAGAGGTTACAAATGACATTCCTAGCTTTATGATTAAAAAAAATGAAATGAATATTCAAAATAATAAATACCAGTGTCATAGTGCATTGTACATGCCAGTTCTTAAAATGCACTCATACTGTATGCGTGACCTCCTGGCTCAACTGAAATTATTAAATCTGGAGCTAGATTTGTGGATCTAAATGGAGTGAATCTATCATTTTTCAACAGAGCCCAGCTCAATCACCTTACTTCTATTCCAACCTTATAAGCTCCTGAAACATTTTTGGCTCAGCCTTTGTCATGTACCACTTTAAAGGAGGTGAGTAAAAAAAAAGAAAAAAAAGTGCTTTTTATAAGGTATGTATATGAGCACCAGGTCCTTGATAAATGGATGAGAAAATTGTCCACATTCCGTTTTCTTTGTTTGTTTATTACACTAACTATTGTACTTAATATGTACCTTCAGGATCAATTTAATATTTACCAGGGCTGCTTACGATAAAGATAAATTGCAGCATTCTTTCCAAATGTATAATATTTGTTAGTCACACCCAATCAGTGATCATTGTTGTATTTTAACAATCAATCACTGATTCTCATTCTGCCCCGAAAATAAATTACTTATCCTCATTGTGCCCGTGCATATTAAAAAAAAAAAAAAATGGGGAAATTATTCTGTAACTTCTAATCTCCTGGTGACTTCTGGCACATTTTTGTATTTGAACATGTATCCCCTGAAAACATATCCCAAAACCTGAATTCCATTCCTAAGAAAAATATGCCTTAGGAGCAGAACTTAAAATATATATGATATATATATAAGTAATGATTATTATTATTATTATTATTATTATTATTATTATTATTATTATTATTATTATAGAATATATATTGCACATGACAGGATGCAGAGCTGGAGGTGGCAGATGCTGTGATTTGCTTTGAGAGTGACAAGAATGGACAGGATTAGGAATGAGTAATAAGTATATTAGAGGGACAGTGCAGGTAAGACTGTTTGGGGACAAAGCTAGAAAGGTCAGATAAAGATGGCTTGGACATGTGCAGAGGAGGGATGAGGGGTATGCTGGGAGAAGAATGTTAAAGATGGAGCTGCCAGGCAGGAGGAGAAGAGGAAGGACCAAGAGGAGGCTTATCGATGTGGTGAGGGAGGACATACAGGAGGTTGGAGTGACAAAGGAAGACAAAGTTAGATAGAGAGAAATGGTCCACTGTGGTGACCCCTAATGGGAGTAGCCAAAGGAATAAGAATAATAATATGAAGAAGACAATATACTGTATTAGATAAAAGTGCACAACACATAGAAAATACTAAGCTAAGATTGAGTCTTGGTTATAGACAAGTGACAAGAATTATGTCCTATTTTTTTTTTATAAATTGAATTGGATATTGTGATAGTCATTATTACATTAATTTATATTAACCAGTTTAATAACAAAAGGTCCAGTCACTGCATTTCTAGATATAGTTCTACCTTATTTCATGTATTTATTTAAATTATTCAAACTCTAATAAATGTAATAATGAATGTAAGTCTGCTAAGCCTGTGTTATTAGTATTCAGCAGAGATGATAAGATTCTACCCAAAGCCACACACCAGGGCAGGTCAGTGTGAAATGTCATCTGACAACAGAAAATAACCATGACCTCTGCCTTTCAGGAGGCATTAGAATGTTTTTATTAAAACCATTAGCTCCTGGATGAGAAGAGACAACATCCTAATCAACTATAATGACTCGGTATATGTGGTGTCATCCACATACTGTACTGTACCTACCTCACAATATAAAAATATATAGATCTCGGCTCTTAGTCAATGTCTGCGCATCAGATGTCATCTTCAATGCCACTTATTGCTGTCAGGTTAATTGTGTTAACTGGACATTTTTGAAGTTTATTCTTAAAATGAATTGTAAATTAATATTTCAAGTATACCTTTAAATAGAGTTCTACTTAAGTTATAAGCTGTTTTCATTGCTTCTAAACCACTTTCAATCACTACGTCCCTAGAGGCAGAATTGCCATCACTGATAAACACAACATATGAATTCATCCATAATATTCTGCATTCATACCATCCTGCCTTTTGTAACCAATTTAGTGTTTTCTATCTGCTAAGATCATAAGTGAAAGTATGTTGGTACAGTACTCTGTATAACGAAAAGGCAACTGCCTGCCAGAACCCATATTCAAACCCAGCCATGGAAGCACTTTCAGCAAGAAAACTCATCTGATAGCATTATGTCATCTTAAACAATCCTATTTCCTTAGTAATTGCTTGTTGCAAAAATCTCCCAAGTAAACGTAGCAGAATAGGTTGTCATGGTTCATGACATTATGTTTTATTTCAACAAATTATTAAAAACAAATTGTTTGCTATACACAATGTCAAGTTTTTCTGCTTTCCATTGCTTAAAGCAAGTATTGGAGTATTAAAAGATTTTTAGAAAGCAGTGAAGGTTGTGGTAGTGGTATCAGCAATAATGTACAACTCCTTTCACCCCTGCACAACACTGATACAACTTAGTAGCCTAATTTAAACCAACACAACCCTTTTAAAGGCATTTAATAAGGCATGTTATTACATTTTTGCCACTCTCTTGCAAAAATCTGCTGCCCAGGTATATCTTTAGTTTTACCGTGAACCTTTCTGGGAAGCTTTCTAAATAAAACAAAGCAAAAACAAATAAACAACAATAGTGGCCTTCCTGATTGCATGTGTATTTATATCTGTTTAGAACACATTTTATTCATTCTGAATAATCTATTTGTTTTCGGGTAGATCTTTAGGGTTTTTTTTTATTTTTTTTTTATTGTGTGTGTGTGCGCGCGCATAATTACACACGCTCTAGTTCTTCTGTTGTATCATACTCTGTGACAGCCTGCTTTAAATCTAAGCCACAAAAGCTCAGGTGCACAAATTCCCCCAGCTGACCTCCAAGACCCAACCTCACTCAATCAACAGATGGGACTTCTAATGCAGTGTTCCTGGACCCTGCTCTATATTTGAAATGATGCCCTATATATAATATAGTGCACTATTTCGGGCAGCAACTTGTAGTCATGGCACAGAACACGTTCCATAAATATCTGTTCTGCAAAATATCAAATGCGACAAACCACCAAAATAGGCCAAATAATAGAGTTTATGCTGGTACTAATACAAAACAATGGATCAATGGACTGCCATGTAGTGCACTTTTTCACCAGCTAGTTTGTTTGCGCTGAAAATCCAGTTGAACCCCTTAACAGGAAAGGTTCCTACTGTATTTAAAGCAAATCAAAGAAAGAATAATAAAAATACATTAATTAATATAAAATTAATACTATAAATCTTACCCTATTAAAGGAAAGGAAAGGAAAGCAGAAAAGAACCAGTGATAGAATTTTTCCCCCAATGGACAAAATAAATTGAATAGTGGGATCTGGTGTGTGGACAGAGAGAGAGAGAGATTTAATGTGTGTTTGTGTGTGTAAGGTGTCTTAACATGGTTCTTCCCTTAGGTATGGCTCATCCTTTGAGAGTCTCACAATGAGTCATCTCTTTCTGTCTGCCTTTCTCTCTCTCTCTCTCTCTCTCTCTCTCTCTCTCTCTCTCTCTCTCTCTTTTTTTTTAATGCCACACTCTTTTGTCCTTTTGCCAGGCTGTGGCAGGTGCAGATAAATGGAGAGGCTCAGCTGGGGTACTGATGCTCTGGAGAACTTGCAGCATTTGACAAGTCCAGAAGACAATAAGAAGCTCTTCAGAATTAAAGCTTGGGTAAGTAGTAATCTTTTTCAATATCTCTCTCTCTCTCTCTCTCTCTCTCTCTCTCTCTCTCTCACACACACACACACACACACACACACACACACACACACACACACACACACACACACACACACACACACGTGTGCACACACACACACATACACTCCTAAAATGTGAACAAAGGGTATCGTCAAAGTTTTTCTCAGGCACCAGAAACAAAAGAGAACCCATCCTCATGTGGATCACACCATAGAGTTTAATTATATCTTAAAAAAAAAAAAGCTCAATGAACTGAAGCAATGTTGTAAAGAAGGATGAGCCAAAATACTGCATATGCATGATTTTATGCATGGTGTTGCTTCCACATGATTGACTGATTGTATAATTTCATGAATGAGCAGTCAAACAGGTGTTCCAAATAAACAAATAACAGCTCTAATCACACTAATGCTTTGTGGTTATAAAATATCTGAATTGATCAATTGTAGCCCCTGAAGGACAATAGGATACGAGTCATTCTATAATTTGCTTCTTACACAGAAGTCAAAAGTACAAGATACAGTTTTACTCACTCATCATCTATACCGGTAAATCCTGTATTCAGGGTCACGAGGGGCCTGGAGTCTATCCCAGGAGACTTAGGGCACATGGCCGGGTACACCAATCCATCACAGGGCACAGACACACACACACATTCACACACTACGGGCAATTTGGGAACATCAATTGGCCTAACCTACATGTTTTTGGACTGTGGGAGGAAACCGGAGTACCCAGAGGAAACCCAACAAGGACGGGGAGAACATGCAAACTCCATGCAAACAGAGACGGGAATCGAGCCCGGACCCTGGCGGTGCAAGGCGACAGTGCTAACCACTACACCACCGTGCCGCCTTACAGTGTTACTGTATTTCTCAAAATAACAAATAGTGGTTCGAGTTAGTATTGTGATTCTATCAAGTGCTAGTCGATAAGTTTATACATTAAAAATTTTTTTCCTAACCAGTTTTTAATATATTTGAACAAACAATTTAATTAAAATCATAATAAAAATCTGTAAACCATAACAGTGTACATAACAGAAGTATAAGCTCAATGACAATAAACCATTACACAGAGAGTGTGAAAAGTAACTACGCATTACAAAATCTCGTTTCAATTTTAACGTTGGCACATTAAAACCAGCGTCAACCAGTTTACTCGGATGGGCGGGGATGGAAACCACATCCTCCTAAAGGAAATTGTTTGGGATAGTGCTGTGAACCTATAGAATCCATGCCTCCAAGTCCTCCAGTATGCGAGTCTTTGTCCTGTACACCTCCTCCGTTGCATAGCCCCAAAGAAGAAAAGAATCAAAGAATTTTTAGAGGCCAATTATGAAGTCTGCGTTGTTTCAAGAAGCATCCAGGAAAATGTTGGTCTAACCACGAACGCACAATAAGACCAGTAATACAGCCATTAATTATTGCCTAGTTAATTTTCACCCACCCTATAGGTCAAATATTTCCAAAAAGTGAGAGCACACTAATGCACATTCATGTACATTAATGTACACCCTTAAATGTACACTCATGTTCAAAAGTTAGTACTCCCTCTTTTAATTCTATGTGTTTTTGTGTAAAAATACGATAAAAATGATCTGATCATACTGGTTTTTTTTAGTATTAAAATTAAAAAGGGTAGCAAATACAACCTCAGACCATCAATAACATATTATGTTTTTCACCATGCCATTATTTATTTAATAAAAATGAAGCCCCCTCAAAAAGAAAAGAAAAACGTGGGCAATAAAATTTTGGCAGCTTGCTGGTCTGGAGCATTAAGGTGTCAAGAGGGAAAGACATAAGCAATGGTCTTAGAGAAGCAATTGTTGCTGCACATCAATCTGGAAAAGGCTATAAAACCATTTTCAAACAATTTGGAGTTCATCAATCTACAGTGGAAAAGATTAGTCACAAACGGAGAGCATTGAAGACAGTTGCCAGTCTTTCCAGGAGTAGATGTTACAGGACATTCACGGCAAGGTCACGTGAAATGTTTAAAGAAAAAAAGAAAAGAAAAGGAAAGAAACAAGAGCTACTTCTTAGACCATACAGGCCTCACTGAGCATGTTAAAAGTCTATGACAGCACAATGCGAAGATGGATTGTTTGGAAGGGATGCCAGGAGAAAGCTAAAGCTAACATGGAAGTATTACTGAGGATTACAAAACTGCATCTGAACAAACCTTAAGGCTTCTGACAAGAATGCCCAATGGACAGTTGGAACCAATTGTTTGGCCAATGCCCAGCACCATGTTTGGTAAAACCCTTTTATTTTGCAGCCACAGAACTGGCTTTTGCAGGGCACCTTGTAGTCTTTGAATATTCTAGATCATGTATCACGGATGCGACTCTTATTTTGACACCGACTGTCACTCTTGCGCTGCGGAATTCTTTCAGCATCTCTTACGTGTGTGCGTGAACATAATTTGACACCGACACACACACACACACACACACACACACACACACACACACACACACACACACACACACACACACACGCAAACACCCTGACACACGCACAGACGCTCTTTCGCCTTTTCACCCCCTCCCCGGCTTCACAAACACACAGAAACTCTGCTCTGTTGCGATTCTTTTCAAAGGTATTGATTTATTTGTTTGTTTTTTTTTTACTTTACTGCAGTGATTCCCTTAGTATGCTCATGCCAGTGTCAGAGAGATGTCTTTTTTTCCTGTTAAAACAGTGTTTCCATTGTGTGTATGTGTGTGCTTGTTGTGAAACTTAAAAAGTGATTCCGTTAGTATGCGCTCATGCCAGTCTCAGAGAGATTTCTTTTTTTCCTGTTAAAACGGTGTTTCCACTGTGTGTGTGTGTGTGTGTGTGTGTGTGTGTGTGTGTGCGTGTGTGTGTGTGTGTGTTGTGAAACGAGGTGGGGAGAGGGAGTGCCTGCGCCTGTGCGCACCAACGGAAACACTTATCTGTCGGGATTTATTTGTACTTTTTTTTAAAGGTAAAGTGCAGATTAATTTGTTTTATTTTCATTTTATAGATTGTAGTAATTATTTTTATGTATTTAATTTTTGGGGCTGTGGAATGAATAATTAGAGTTTTCATTATTTTTTAATGGGAAAATGATGATTTGGTTTACGAGTGTTTTGGAACACGAGCCCACTTCCGGAACGAATTATGCTCGTAATCCAAGGTTCCACTGTATAAATATTACCTTGATGAAAAAGTTCATCTGAGGTTGTATTTGCCTAATACTGAGACCGGCTAGGATTACAAGAGGATTTTACAAGAGGAGTACTAACTTTGGAACATGACTGTACAGTATGTCACAAAGAAGAACAGCATTATTTGATGATGGTCACTTGGCACTGGGACAAATATCTTTGACAGAGTTCTGTTAGAAACTTACAGTAGTTAAATGAATTTTTACATCAATACATTTAAATTATTTAAATAAGAGAATTTGAAACTAAGGGCAAAAGCAGACATGGAACTTTTTTTTTTTTTAATTTAAGGAAAAAATTGGCATCATCATCATAATTTCAAGCAAAATTATCCATAGGCTCCACATAATGTTTGTGATATAACATGCTTTCCCATAAGAGGTAAAAAATTATATTTTTGAAAAAAGAAATAAAATTAAGTAAGCTTATCATCAACTGACACACCGAAAAAAAAATACAGAATGAATCATATATCAGCAGAGAATGCCTCTTAGATATTATTAAGGTCATTCAAATCTCTGAAGAAAGTTCAGAGAAAAGCAAGACTTGTGAAAGTGTAGATCTTTTCTCATGGTTGACAGCAGTGGTGAAGAAAAAAACCCTCCATGAAACAGCTGAACACTAACACTGACAATGCTCTTCAACCATCACAGCCAAAATAACAGGCCTCCACATCTGCTCCAGGCTATTCAACTATAAAGAAAATAAATGTGTCATTTCTTTTAGTTGTGATTATAAGGATTGAGATTGTAAAAGGAGCACTTGGTGTATAAGAGGACTAAATGTGTAAGAGATTGTTAATGCCAGTATTTATATAGATGTGTTCAAATACAAACCAAACATTTAAAATCTTGGACGGAAAAAAAGAAAAAAAAAGACAGATATAAACACACTGTGCTGACTGCAGCTCTTCTTGACTATTCCTACCGGATCACTTTGACAAATAGTGCTTACTGGCTGCAGTGACACCTCTGTTCTGCTGTACTTAATGACAACACAAGCTGAGTGTCAGCAGGTTCCTTCAACCACCACCACCTCCAGAAAAAAACACCATTATGCATCCCAAAGACACTTCTGTCGCAGCACTTGTATTCTTGTCCAATCAGGCTTGGAACAAAACTCATCATAGAATAAAATTCTCAGAGGTAGAAGGCAGCAATAAGCCTAAGGCATGTACTTGAAGAACCAAAATTAAAAGCTCTAACTTACTCCCTTGACACTATTAACAGTACCTCCAAGGACGTGAGCACATGCCCTACAGTCCAAGTGTAAACCTGTTGATTTGCTTGTATTGGGATTAATTACAATTCTGGATGTCTTATAATAAAAATGAAAATTGGTAGAATAGACATAGATGAAAGAAATATGAGAGATTACTATTGAATGAATCTTATTAATTATACAGCAGGGACATGAAATACATGCAGTGTGCAGGAAACTGTTGATTGTTCCTTTCTCAGATAAGGATTTCTAAAGTCTCTACACTTAATTTCTAAACTTAACCAACCATAGATGTATATGCAGTTACATCTTGGTGAGGGCGTGTTAAATGGCATAGAAGCTATAAATAAATGTTGATATTTCTGCTGATTTGTGCATTCATTTAACATTATCCCAAAGTGATTCTAATGTCCAAACCAGAAAAAAAAAATCTCCTTAGCAAACATAGACTTCTCCACTAGATTATATTAAAGTTACCTAGGTAAATAGACTAAATAAACTCAGTAGTTATTTTGACTTTGAATGTACAGGAGTTTTACCTTAAAAAGGCTAGAGATTGTACATTTAAATAATCTCACTCATCCATTTGGAATATTATTAGTAGTCGAATTGTTTAGACCAAATTATAAATTGGTTGGTCAAGCTTGGTCAACAGATATGCTGTCTTTCTACACAAGATGGGTGACTGGGGGGATTGCATGTTTTAACCTATTGTATACTGTATATAAGGTGAAATCTAGAGCCTTTTTTATTGTTTAAAAAATGAACAAACCTTTTTATGTTTATTAGTTGACTTTTTAAAATATAGAATAAAGTATATTTCAGCTATAGAAAAAAGATACAACTTAGTATACTTGCAGTATAAAACTGCTTAACTAGTTGTTTTCTAAATGTATTCTTCAAAGTATATTTTTATTAACAAAAGTGTGGACTAGATGTATACCGATTAAGTCCATCAACAGTATACTTTACAGTAGAAACATAAATGTGACCTAGGTCTAGTACTGTATACACAAAGTTTACTACTCTTATACCTAAAGATTGGTCCGATCCCACAGAAAAGTGAATGACACAAATCGCTGAAAAAATGTCAGTGCTAGCCACGATAGGAAGGCAGTAAAACACCCAGTACATCACAGATTAGGGCAAAGAGCTCAATCCCCAGATAAAAATCCGATCTAGCACCTATGGAATGTGCCAGACAGACAAGTCCCATTCACAGATGCCCCATCCTGCAACCCAGAACACCCAAAGGATTCAGTGCCAGGGTCAAGTACCAGACACCACAGCATCCTCCTGAGGTCTTGTGGAGTCATGCTCTGAGGGACCATTGCCACCCCAGTGAAACAAGGGAAACCAACACAATATTGGGCTTAATGTTTTGTGTTGTAATGCTATGGCTGATGGGAGTGCACTTAATTTTTTTTTTTTTTTAAGTTAACTTTAACTTTACTTTATTTAAGAATACAGTACTTAATAAAATTAACTTTAAGTATACTTTTTAAGGTAAGGGCATTCACCATTTTTGAGTAATGATCATGGATATTAGGCATACATTTCTGATTCCTGAATGTGCATTTTAGATTTAATCCTAGGGCAACAGCTTCAAAACTGCAGCAGACCAGCAAAATGCAGTAATTTAAAGTTCACAGCAGGAAAAAAAAAAAAAAACACAGGCCAAAGTTTCATACTTGAATTTTGGCAACAAAAAATTGTGTTCTTTTTAACACACACACACACATCAAATCACAGCAATGTTCTAATGGAAAAATGCCTAAATATCAGAAGAACTTCAGAAGAAACAGCAGAGAATCACTATGAGGCAGATTAAACAAGTAAAACAATAATATATCAAATGTTTAATAGTTATATGTTAATGCTTTTAAAAATTATTTCAAACAGCTTTGGGTAGATATAAATGATTTTTAAAGAAGTGTCAGCACTTTGTGGCAGTCTTACACGTTTTTTAAGTCTTGAGGACAGAGAACTTTGTAGTTTCCTCTAGCGTCAGGTATACGTAAATGTGATCTTATCATTGCTATTTAGATGACTTGCAAATTTATTTCCTGATTCAGTCAGACCAAAACAAATCTACTTAGTCCTGGCTGGAGTGTCTGGGTGATGTAAAAACGTGGCTGGCTTCTAATTTCTTCACTTAAATGAGGATAAAACCAAGGTAGTGCTGTTGGGTGTCGTGCTTTTACTAGTGTTGCCAACGTTGATTTTTAGGTGTTTCACTTCTTTTATAAAAACCATCTGTATGGAAATGAAATGTAATAATTAACAGCAAATGTACATTTGATAAGCAATAGTTTAAACTTAGATTTCTTCCCAATTAAAGAATTACTGTCAATTGCTTTGACTTTGAAAAGGCCATACGTGCATCATGGGCTCTCTATATCATCCCTTAAGAAATTGTACTGTTGATGGTTCCAAACCCTGCTGTTCACTATAATTTGCAAATGAGAGAATGTTAGTTCAATTCTACATACCTGCACTAGCTTCCAATACATTTGTTAATTTATATTAATGTTTTAAGTAAACAATCTGGCACCACAATATGTTGTTGATTTACAGAAAAACAGATGATTGAGCCTTTGCCATGGCTGCTCCAAGATTGTGAAATAGTTTACAACCTTTGGTCTTCTAAAAAGTTGGTTTCTAATTTGTAAACTTTCTCTCACTGCTACTCTTTGAGGTTTAATTAATGGTTCATAATGTATGTGGGGTTTTTTTTTTCATGCAAGTTCATGTACTTTTATTTGTACGATCAAGTTCAAAAGTTAGTACCCTCTTTTAATTCTATGTGTTTTTGTGTAGAAATATAATGAAAAAAAAAACATCTCATTGCAGCGATATTAGGAAAATACAACCCTAGATGTTTTAAACCTTGCCATTATTTATTTAACAAAAATGAAACCACGGTGGTGTAGTGGTTAGCACTATCGCCTTGCACCACCAGGGTCCGGGTTCGATCCCCGGACAGGCTCGATTCCCGTCTCTGTGTGCATGGAGTTTGCATGTTCTCCCCGTGCTTGGTGGGTTTCCTCCGGGTACTCCGGTTTCCTCCCACAGTCCAAAGACATGTAGGTTAGGCTAATTGGCATTCCCAAATTGCCCGTAGTGTGTGAATGAGTGAGTGTATGTGTGTGTGTCTGTGCCCTGCGATGGATTGGCACCCTGTCCAGGGTGTACCCTGCCATGTGCCCCAAGTCTCCTGGGATAGGCTCCAGGCCCCCGTGACCCTGAATACAGGATTAAGCGGTATAGATGATGAGTGAGTGAGTGAAGCCAAAAAGCCCTTACTGCTTCCACAGGATTTAAGAAGTACAGGTGAAACTCAAAAAATTTTAATATCGTGCAAAAGTTCATTTATTTCAGTAATGCAACTTAAAAGGCGAAACTAATATATGAGATAGACTCATTACATGCAAAGCAAGATAGTTCAAGCTGTGATTTATCATAATTGACATGATTATGGCTTAGAGCTCATGAAAACCCCAAATGCACAATCTCAGAAAATTTGAATATTGTGAAAAGGTTCAATATTCTAGGCTCAAAGTGTCCCACTCTAATCAGCTAATCATGCCATAACACCTGCAAAAGGTTCCTGAGCCTTTAAATGATCTCTCAGCCTGGTTCAGTAGGAAACACAATCATAGGAAAGACTACAGACCTGACAGTTGTGAAGAAAACCATAATTGACATCCTCCATAAGGAGGGAAAGCCTCAAAAGGTAATTGCAAAAGGATTTGGATGTACCCAAAATGCTGTATCAAAGCACTGTATGTGAAAGGGGAAAAGTGTGGAAGAAAAGGGTGCACAAGTAGCAGGGATGACCGCAGCCTGGAGAGGATTGTCGTGAAAAGCCCATTCAAAAGTGTTGGGGACTTTCACAAGGAGTGTACTGAGGCAGGAGTCAGTGCATCAAGAGCCACCACACACAGACGGATCCTGGACATGATCTTCAAATGTCGTCTTCTTCTTGTCAAGCTGCTCCTGAACAACAAAGAACATCAGAAGCGTCTTACCTGGGATAACGAAAAAAAAAAGGAACTGGTCTGTTGCTCAGTGGTCAAAAGTCCTCTTTTCTCATGAGAGCAACTTTTGCATCTCATTTGGAAACCAAGGACCCAGAGTCTGGAGGATGAATGGAGAGGAACACACTGCAAGATGCTTGAAGTCCACAGTCTGTGTTGGTTTGGGGAGCCATGTCATCTGCTGGTGTTGGTCCACTGTGCTTCATTAAGCAGCTGTCTACCAGGAGATTTTGGAGCACTTCATGCTTCTTTCCGCAGACAAGCTTGATGGGGATGCTGACTTAATTTTCCAGCAGGACTTGGCACCTGCCCACACTGCCAAAAGCACCAAAACCTGGTTCATTGACCAAGGGAGTACTGTGCTTGATTGGCCAGCAAACTCGCCTGACCTGAACCCCATAGAGAATCTACGGGGCATTGCCAAGAGAAAGATGAGAGACATGAGACTGAACAATGCAGAAGAGCTGAAGGCCGCGATTGAAGCAACCTGGTCTTCCATAACACCTCAGCAGTGCCACAGGCTGATAGCTTCCATGCCACGCCACATTGAGGCAATAATTGCTACAAAAGGGGCCCAAACCAAGTACTGAGTACATATGCATACTTAAACTTTTCAGAGGTCCGATATTGTTGTATGTACAATCCATGTTTTATTGATTGTTTGTAATATTCTAATTTTCTGAGATTGTGGATTTGAGGTTTTTATGAGCTGTACGCCATAATCATCTCAATTATGACAAATCACAGCTTAACTTGCTTTACTTGCTTTGCATGTAATGAGTCTATCTCATATGTTAGTTTCACCTTTTAAGTTGCGTTACTGAAATAAATAAACTTTTGCACAATATTCAAATTTTTTCAAATTTCACCTGTACGTTGGAGCTAGGTGGTGCTAATCATCAGGCCTTGATTAATTGATCAACACAAGGTGTGGAGACCTCTGTAAAAGCAGAAGTTTTGGCAGTTTGCTGTCTGGAGCATTCAGGCATGTGTTCCAAGACAGGCAATTCCAAGAGGGAAAGACATAGGCCATGTTCTTAGAGAAACGTCTCGGGTTACTTGGCTGTAACCCTGTTCCCTGATAAAGCGGGAACAAGATGCTGCGTGAAAACGCTACGGGAACATCTCTTTGTTGCCCGGTTGTGAAGCCTGTGCATGTCAAAACCGCAGAATACCTTCGGCTTATAACCTCTGCCAGGCATGATGTCACCGAATAAGGTGCACCTGCAGGTTATAAATAGGAGTGAACCGGAAACATCCTCAGGTCAATTTTGTCTGAAGGACGTCCAGACACTTGCAGTGCGGCATCGGAACGCAGAATCTCGTTCCCGTTTTATCAGGGAACAGGGTTACAGCCAAGTAACCCGAGACGTTCCCTTTCAAAAGCTACACTCGATGCTGCGTGAAAACGCTATGGGAACGAGAATACCAACGCCGCCGCACTGCAAGTGTCTGGAACCCCCAGGTTGTGTAGCGTGTGCGCACAAGCCGAGGAGGTCTCAGACCTAGCTCTGGGATGCTGACTCAAGGATCCACAAACCCGGAGTAGCATTGACATCCAGACTATAAAATCTAACAAACGTGTGTGGAGAGGACCAGCCCGCCGCATCACACACCTGCTGCCAAGGCAATCGATGAGGCAATCCCCCTGGTTGAGTGAGCCCTGATTCCCAGAGGTGAAGTGTGACTACGCGCCTCATAGGCTAGGGCGATGGCATCTCTCACCCAGTGTGACAGAGTCTGTCTAGTGGCAGACCCCCATGGCAAATAAAGAACTGCTCTGACTTACGCCACTGGCTAGTGCGGTGGACGTAGATCCGAAGAGCACGTACTGGACACAGTAAGTGAAGTCTTTTCTGCTCCGGAGCTGTGAAGGCGGAGGACATAAGGCCTCGAGAACAACTGGGTGCATGGTCGAGAATGGAACCTTGGGAAGATAGTTCGGGTGAGGATGCCGAATAGCTTTAGAAGTAATAGCCATAAGGAAAACCATCTTAAGAGACGGAAGCCTGACAGGCGCTGACTCTAGTGGTTCGAAAGGGGTGCCGGCCAGGCCTTCGAGTACGATAGTTAAGTCCCATGAAGGGACCGTCGCTCTAGTGGGCGGCTTCAACCGTTTAGCTCCACGAATAAAACGGGCATCTAAATGGTGCTTGCCCACAGAAACCCCATCATTCAGAGTGTGACAAGCCGAAATAGCGGCTACGTACGTTCTGAGCGTACTAGGGCATAAGCCCGAGGACAACTTTTCTTGTAGAAACTCCAGCACTGAAACAATCTGGCAGTGAACTGGGTCTACATGTCTTGCCATGCACCAATTTTCAAATACACTCCATTTGAGGGCATAAGTTCTTCTAGTGGAGGGAGCCCTGGCACTTAAAATGGTTTCAATTATGCTGGCTGAAAGCCCAGCATGACTTAGTTGGTCCCGTTCAGGGGCCAAACGTGAAGGTTCTAGAGCTCGGGCCGGGGATGAAGTATTGTCCCCTGTGCCTGAGACAGATGATCCCTCCTCACTGGAATCACCCAGGGTGAGCCGTCGAGGAGAGATATTAGATCCGAGAACCACACTCTGGTCGGCCAATGGGGCGCTATCAATAAGAGGCGCAAGCCCTGTTGACGGACCCTCGCCAGGACTCCTGGGAGCAGAACTATAGGTGGAAACGCATAAAGGCGTAATCTGGGCCACATGTGGGCCATTGCGTCCAGACCCAGGGGAGCTGGATTGACTTCCTACTTCGGGGTGGAGTTTCCATTCCCCATGTTTTACAGCTTGTCTGGATAGCAAGTGTGCTCCTACATTTATATGCCCTGGAATGTAAATCGCCCTGAGGGACAGGAACTTGTCCTGTGCCCAAAGCAGAACCTGGTGCGCTAGCTTGTTCAAGCGGCGCGAGCACAGTCCACCCTGGCGATTTATGTACGAGACTACCGCAGTGCTGTCCACCCGCACTAGGACATGGTAGCCTCTCAACTGCTGGAGGAAGTGTTTCAGGGCCAGAAACAGAGCCATCATTTCGAGGCAATTGATATGCCACGCGAGAAGATGACCTCTCCAGCTCCCTTGTGCTGGACGGCCATCCAAGACCGCACCCCAGCCAGTGAGGGAAGCATCTGTCATTAGCATCTTGCGACGACAAGACGGACCTAGAGTGGGACCCAAA
Organism: Clarias fuscus; assembly: GCA_030347435.1. Classification (NCBI taxonomy): domain Eukaryota; kingdom Metazoa; phylum Chordata; class Actinopteri; order Siluriformes; family Clariidae; genus Clarias; species Clarias fuscus. The sequence continues at coordinate 16,960,539 of CM059226.1, forward strand.
GTCAGAAACCGGGGTCTGAACCACATAGAAAGGGTACGAAACCCCCCGGCTCTTAGCCACAGCTGAAACGCTCTCATGTGCAGAAGGCCCAAAGGTATCACCGTGGACGCAGCTGCCATGAGGCCTAAGATTTCTGAAAGTGATGAACAGTGACCTTCTGGCCTAGCTTGATTTCCTTCAGGGTGTTGAGAATGGATTCGACACGAGCAGGAGACAACTGTGCCCGCATTGTGACCGAATCCCATGTGACACCCAATATGTTGTCCTCTGAAAAGGAAGGAGAATGCTTTTTGTGGCGTTGAGTCTCAATCCTAAAGAATGAAGATGGGCTAGGACGACATCCCGATGTCGAAGCGCTAGCTCCTGAGACTGGGCCAGAATAGCCAGTCGTTTATGTAATCCAAAATACGGATGCCCTGGAGTCATAAAGGAGCCAGAGCTGCATCCATGCATTTTGTATATGTGCGGGGTGACAGAGCTAGGCCAAATGGAAGGACCCAATACTGGTAAGCTTCGCCCCCAAAAGCGAACCTCAGGAACTTCCTGTGCTGTGGCAATATTTCTATATGGAAATATGCGTTCTTGAGATCGATTGTCACAAACCAATCCTCTAGTTGGATTTGAAAAACAATCATTTTGACAGTCAACATTTTGAATCTGGATTCCTGAGATAGCGGTTCAAGCCGCGAAGATCCAAGATCGGACTCAACCCTCCCCCTCTCTTGGGCACCAAAATGTACCGACTGTAGTAGCCCAACTCTCTGTCTGGGAGGGGAACATGTTCTATGGCCAGCAGATGTGCTCGATCCGGTTTCACGGAAGTGGAGACCACGCCGTTGAAACGCGGAGGACGATGTGCAAACTGAATCCTGTAGCCTGTGCCTACAGTCCTTTGTACCCAAGGAGATACACCTGGCAGTAGTTTCCACGCTGCCAGCTTCTCCAAAAGGGGCATGAGCTTTGACACTCAAACTACAGAAGTAGTTTGCTCTGGTCCCATCCCAATGAGACGTGGCGACATAGCTTACAGCAGGTTATGGTCGCTGAACCGCTGGATGTCCAGGTGGTGCTCCGAAAACAACGTGGGCTTCATAGACAATTGGAAGACCTTTGAGGGCAAAACTGGCCTGTTAGGGCGGGACGGTGTCCATCCCACTCGGGAAGGTGCTGCTCCTCTTATTTCTTGCAGTATAGCACATAGTCTCAGAAGAGGCCTAGTTAATCGGTGACAATCCAGAGCCCAGGCCAGGGAGCAGACAGACAGGCTAAACCAACCGTCTGCTAGCTGCAGAGAGTCGTCACTCAGGGTTCATCATATTGAGACTGTGTCTGTTCCCCGAGCTAAACATAAATTTAGAAAGACTCAGAAAGTCTGTTTTAGTAATTTAATTAACATAGATACCACAAACTCAGATCACACTGAATGCGCAGCCGGCACCTCTGATCTGAAGCTAGGACTGTTAAATATTAGATCTCTCGCATCTAAAGCAGTTATTGTTAATGAAATTATCACAGATCAGGAGTTTGATATCTTATGTTTAACAGAAACCTGGATTAAACAGGACGAGTATGTAGCTCTAAATGCAGCTAGTCCTCCTGGATACAGCTACATACACCAGCCTCGGCTAACTGGTAGAGGAGGAGGAGTCGCAGTTATTTATAACGATAATCTGTCTCTCGTACAAAAACACAGTTTTAAATCTAATGCATTTGAAGTTCTCTATAGTAACATAAAGTCAGCTCAGTCGATCCCGCTACTCATCATTTACAGACCCCCAGGGCCGTACTCGGAGTTTCTCTGCGAATTTGCAGATTTCCTCTCAAACCTTGTTGTTTCTGTAGACAAAGCGTTAATTGCTGGAGACTTTAATATTCATTTTGAGAATCCAGAAGACCCTCTGAGAACAGCATTTATGTCCTTACTGGACTCAGTAGGAGTAAATCAGTGTGTAGTAGGACCCACTCATAAAGCAGGTCACACTTTAGATTTAATATTATCCTTCGGATTAATTATAGGAAATATAACCACAATTCCACAGTCTGAAGTTATCTCAGATCACTACCTTGTCTCGATTAAAGCGTGTTATAGTAATAATGTATGCAGCACAGCACCGCGCTTCCACCTTAAACGTACATTTACATCAAATACCGCACAGAGCTTTATCAATAATCTTCCAGAATTATCAACTTTGATTGGATCGCCATCTGACTTCACAGAACTCGAACAGGCGAATGAATATCTAGAGTCAGCACTTCGTTATAGCTTAGATAATGTAGCTCCAGTTAAAAGGAAAATGATTAGAGATAAGAAACTCGCTCCTTGGTATAATGACCACACTCGTGCTTTAAAACAAACCACTCGAAAATTCGAACGTAAATGGCGCCAAACTAAATTGATAGTATTCAAAATAGCTTGGAAGGAGAGCATCGTGAACTATAAAAAAGCTCTCAGTGATGCTAGATCAACGTATCTCTCCACTCTTATAGAAAATAACAAAAACAACCCGAGATTTTTATTTAATACCGTAGCTAACTTAACTAAAAACAAGACCACTGCAGAAATCTCCACAACAACATCATGCAGTAGTGAGGATTTCATGAACTTTTTCAATAATAAAATCATAAATATTAGGCAAAAAATTCAGGCTTTGAAAACAGACAATTTAAATAATTCAGATGAACTAACCACATCACATCAGAACTTAGAACACTTTACTCCCCTTGAAGCGAGGGAACTAATTTCACTCATCTCTTCTTCAAAATCGTCAACCTGTATATTAGATCCTATACCGACACATTTTCTCAAACAGATAGTACCAGCAATAATAGAACCCCTGTTGAAAGTAATTAACTGTTCACTCAGTAGTGGGTATGTCCCCAAATCCTTTAAATTAGCCGTTATTAAACCGCTAATCAAGAAACCTGACCTTGACCCCTGTCTGCTTTCTAATTACAGGCCGATATCAAACCTTCCCTTTATCGCCAAGATTTTGGAAAAGGTAGTATCACAGCAGCTATGTTCACATCTACACAGAAATAGCATAAATGAACTGGTCAGGATTTAGGCCTCATCACAGCACAGAGACAGCACTTGTTAAAGTAGTAAACGACCTCCTATGGGCCTCTGATCAGGGTTGCGTCACTATACTTGTGTTACTGGACCTCAGTGCAGCTTTTGACACCATTGATCATAGTATTCTCCTTCACAGATTAGAAAAGGTAGTAGGAATTAAGGGAACTGCCCTCTTGTGGCTCAGATCCTATTTGACTGATCGTTATCAGTTTGTAGATTTAGATGGTGATCATTCCTCATGTTCTCAAGTGGAGTTTGGTGTTCCACAGGGCTCAGTTTTAGGCCCACTGCTTTTTTCCCTTTACATGCTTCCTCTGGGCAACATAATTCGTAAACATGGTATTAGTTTTCATTGTTATGCTGATGACACAATTATATGTCTCAGCAAAACCAGATGAGAAAAACCAGTTTGCTAAAATCGAGCAGTGTGTGCAGGATATACGAGATTGGATGTTAATTAATTTTCTTCTGCTTAATCCTGATAAGACAGAAGTTCTGGTCATAGGACCACAAGTAGCTAGAAGTAAGCTTTCTGATCACACTGTAACTTTAGATGGCCTTTCTGTTCCATCAAGTGCAACAGTAAAAGACCTCGGTGTGATTATAGATTCCAGCCTTTCGTTTGAAGCTCATGTAGATAATATCACCAGGATAGCTTTCTTTCACCTTAGAAATATTGCCAAGATAAGAAACATATTGTCACTAAATGATGCAGAAAAACTAGTTCATGCTTTTATCACGTCTAGGTTGGACTATTGTAACGCCTTACTGTCTGGTTGTTCAATTAGGTGTATAAACAAGCTTCAGTTAGTACAGAATGCAGCAGCGAGAGTCCTCACTAAAACCAGAAAATACGAGCACATCACCCCTATCTTATCTACACTGCATTGGCTCCCTGTGAAATTTCGCATCGATTTTAAGATTCTACTTTTGACATTTAAAGCACTAAATGGTCTCGCGCCACAGTATTTGAGTGAACTGTTAGTGTCTTACGATCCGCCACGCCTACTTCGATCAAAGAATGCAGGCTGCCTGTCAGTACCACGTATTATTAAAACTACAGCAGGGGGCAGAGCTTTTTCTTACAAAGCCCCAAAGTTATGGAATAGTCTTCCTATTAATGTTCGGGACTCAGACACAGTCTCAGTGTTTAAGTCTAGGCTAAAAACCTATTTATTTAGCCAAGCATTTTTGTAAATAGATTAGCCTTAGGTAAAGGAGCAGATCTGGGGGACTCATAGACGTAGAGTATTCTGGTGAACTGGTATGTTTAGATGCTGTCCTCCCCACTCTCATTGTTCACTCAGGTTTGTTGACGGTGAGGTGATTGGTTGCTTTACATCTCAGGGAGCCCTCATGTTTGTGTTTCCTTCTGGCTCTCCCTTTTAGTTATGCTGTTATAGTTAGTCCTGCCGGAGTCTCTGCTTGCACTTTGCACTAATTATACATTCACCTATACATGTTGACTGTGACCATACCTAACTGCCATCTCTCCTTATTTTCTGTTCTCTCCTTTTCTGCTCTCTCCTCTCTCTCTCTCCCCCTCTTCTTTCCCTCTCTCTGTCTCTCTGTCGAGCTATACATGTTTCGCTCCTGAGTTGCCAGTGATCCAGACCCCTCTGCCCTCTGGAGCCGTCTAACCCATCCTAGAGTCCTGCTTCTGGTTGGAGATCTCGTCGCATGGATGCCCCGTGTGGTCTGCCTGGATTCGTATGGTGGCTGGGGATGGTTTCCATGAAGACTGTCCTGTCATCGAGTGATGCTCTGGGGACCTGTGACTTCAGTTGTTCGATAACTCAGGACCGGAATCCCCTACAGTCTACCTGAGCCTCCGGGAACAAACTGGACTCATTTTTATTTTTAAAACATCTGCTGAGCAATTCCTGCTATCCGTTATCACCCAGATGAGGATGGGTTCCCTGTTGAGTCTGGTTCCTCTCAAGGTTTCTTCCTATTACCATCTCAGGGAGTTTTTCCTTGCCACCGTCGCCCTCGGCTTGCTCATCGGGGACAATCTTGTCATTTTGATTCATATACATTACATAAAAACTTACTTCTTTTTATTGTGTAAAGCTGCTTTGCGACAATGTCAATTGTTAAAAGCGCTATATAAATAAAATTTACTTGACTTGACTTGACACTTCGGCTGGATGGGGGGGAGGGGGGTGTTAGGTGTTGGGAGATGAAGTGAGGCAGGAGATGCCTGAACACCCAACTTTTCATTGGAGACCGGCGCTCCCCGAAACACCAGTGGTGGCGGGGATTGAACACCGGCCTCCCGGGAGTGCCAGGGAGGAGGCCCTGTTTTGTGATGAAAATCCAGGCGTCCCTCAGGCACGAACCTCAGGGCTTCTTCTTTGAAGAGAGGAAGCTCCTCAGATCTGGTCTTTTCGAAGCAGATTTTTGAGAAGAGCAGCGAGCCCCACCCCAGTCTTTACGGGGGGGTGCGCGGCTGGTCACGCTCTCCTTCTGCACCTCACGCCTGATAGGGGCCAGACCTGGCCGGGGCCGGGTGGCCGACGGTCCCGGTTCTTGAGCACGGCGGGGAAGAAACCTCCCAAAGGCCAGTTCATATAGCTTCGCCTCCTGAAACCTAGTGGTGATGGAATTAACAGCGTCGCCAAAAAGGCCTGAAGGCGAGACGGGGGCATCGAGGAGGACAGCACGATCCTTATCCTTGATGCCCGTGAGGTTCAGCCACAGATGCCTCTCCGTGGATACCATGGCAGCCATAGGACGGCCCACAGCACGGGCCGTCTGCTTGGTTGCACAGAGAGACAAGTCTGTGGCTCGGCGCAGCTCTGCAAATGCCCTGTCATCAATAACCACGCCGGTGCTCAGGTCCTTCAGCAGGTCAGCCTGGTAAGCCTGCAAAACCGCCATGGTGTGCAGTGAAGCACCAGCCTGTCCTGCTGCCTGAAAAGCTTTACCCACCAAAGCAGATGTCAATCTGCACAGCTTGGAGGGGAGAGTAGGCTTTTTCAGGGAGGATGATGTCCCAGGAGAGAGATAGCCCGCAAGCGTCTCTTCTATCTGGGGCATCATCATATAACCGCGTGCTTTCGCATCAATGATATCCGAATAAGTCGAAAGCACAAAAACCAGTCCATATGCAATTGCTCTACCGCACGCGTTATAACCTCTAATAATTCCTCATAAGCTCTGTCAGCACTGGAGGAGCGTTGTGAGGAGGCTACTTCCATGGAAGCGAGAGAGGAAGATTCTTCCGCTCCTTCACAAGAAGGGCCGGAGCGCGCTTGCAAAGCGGAGGCTAAAACTTCCTGATCCGGAGAGAGCGCGAGAGAAAGGGGAAATTCCGTCTCGTGCGCGTCTGCCAGATCAGCACACGAGCCCCAGGAATGCGCCGCGGCTCGCGGTTTCTCTTTAAAGGAAGCGAGCCGCGTACGAAGCACCTTAATAGGGAGAAGATCACAGTACTCACAGTCTCCCTGAAGCCCGAGGCGAGCGTGTTCTTCCCCCAAGCACTCGAGACAAAACTCGTGAAGATCGCCCTCCGAAAGAGATCTATCGCACGGAGGCACGCATCTCTTAAGCAACTCCGCCATATCGGTGAGTTAATGCTGTTATTTTCCTTTTATTTTCACTTTTGTTATGGCTTGTACATGCACACGCAAACACAAAGCGGTCCTGAAGACAAAAAGATCTGAGGATGTTTCCGGTTCACTCCTATTTATAACCTGCAGGTGCACCTTATTCGGTGACGTCATGCCTGGCAGAGGTTATAAGCCGAAGGTATTCGGCGGTTTTGGCATGCACAGGCTTCACAACCGGGCAACAAAGAGATGTTCCCGTAGCGTTTTCACGCAGCATCGAGTGTAGCTTTTGAAAGGGAACTGTTATTGATGAACATCAATCTGGAAGGGTGTCAGGAGTTGACATCCCAGTACATTCACTTCATGGTCAGACTGTGCAGTGATCAGAGAAAGCATTTCAGCATAAAGACCTCATACCGACTGTCAAGCACAGTAGTGGGAGGTTACAATGCAAGGTGCCCAGGTCTTATGGCTGAGTTGACCATGAACTGCCCTGTATGCCAGAGTATTAAAGGCAAATGTGAAACCATTTGTCTGACAGTTAAAGCTTGGGAAAAACTGGGTCATGCAACAGTACAATCATGCAAAGCACACCAAAATCTCTACATCTCCATCAAAATGGCTGAAAGCGAATGCCCAAAAACCTCAATGACCAGAAGCAATGTTGTAAAGAAGAATAAAAGTAAGATTCCTCCACAACAATATAAGAGACTGATGAAGGAATCATGACCTTCATGGCTTTAAGTTATAGCTGAGGGCACAGAGGGTAAAAGTTTAATCGCATCTTATTTATAGTTCTTAAATGATAGTGGGATGTCTTATGAAAGGTGGATAAAACTGCAGTTTGGATTTACTGTATTTTATTCTTTTTTTTTTTTAATCATTTGTGGTTACGGCTTGAGAATAATTTTAATACTGTAGGTTTACTTTGTATAAAACCTACATCTAGTAGAAGGCAACAAATGAATAGAAAATTGTAGACACAGCTACCTATCCGTAACTGACCTATAAGTGGTACTTTCAAACATGCGATAATTATTTTATGATCAATGTAGTATAGTGTACTGGAGTAGAGTAAGTCTAATAAATTTATCATTTATCAAATTTATCAAACTTTTGCTTTAAAGGATCAAAAGTATATATTTGAACAAGTATCATATCCTACATTTCATACACATTTTCATAATTTCTTTTGATTGTGTAAAGCTGCTTTGTGACAATTGTCGCAACCATTGTTAAAAGCACTATACAAATAAAACTGAATTGAATTGAATATCATGTGGAAGCCTGAGGTGTACCCCCCACCAAAATGCATACAGTCATACAGATTAAGTCCAATATTACAGATTACAGCATAACAGAAACATATCAACATATGGAGTTTATTTGGTTTTATACATTACTTCACAACAGGAGCCTCCATTTTGGGATTTACACCCAATATTACCAAGTACCACTTACTGTAAAACTAAATGTGATCTCAAAAGCTTTTAGCTAAATGCGTGGTTAAAAATCCATTTCATTCAATTCCCAACCCAGATTTCTTGTCCTTCTTCTACTTAATGCTGATTGTACATTAAGGCTGCCAGTGTCACTTTTCTTCTTTCTCGAAGCAAAACGCCAACACAAGGATTATCCTAAACCTAATTTGCTCCTGTAAAGGCATATACAACCACATGAAATACTTCCCTTTTCCACCAATGCTAAAGGAGCATGGACTCAAATGCCTATAGAGCACTCGCTTTGGAAAATGACAGCCTGTCAGGTTAAGTGTTTCACTTCTTTTGCCTCCTTGTGGGGGGCCTGGTTGTGCTTTAATGAATTTGAGAGGATAAAGACATGAGAATATTTGAAGCGTGTGTGTGTGTGAGAGAGAGAGAAAAAGAGAGAGAGAGAGAGAGAGAGAGAGAGTGTGTGTGTTTGTTGAGGAGATTTAAAGATTGCAGCAAGGTGCACTGAGCAGCTTTTCTCCAAGGCTTTGATCCAAGAGGACAGCTAGCACCAGAGAAGCATCAATCGTGTTCAGTGATGTTGACAGGCTGAATAATTTAGGATTGAGGCCCTCTGCCGTATGCACTCTGTCACCCAGGGATGTTTGTTAACCTCTTTGCTATCTCCTGTTCTGCAGATTCAGGATCTGCAAGCTTTAGGCTAGAAGATAGATGGAGTGTGATAGATGGATCGAGGGAGGGAGGGGAGGGCGTTGGTGGTTACAACAAATCTGTGTCAACCCACTTACATAGTGTGCATAATAAACAGTATCTTAGTGCATCTTTGATGCGTGTGCATGTTTACGGTGTGGCTCAGTTTTATAAGCACTGGTTCTACAGTGGTGGGTTTACATTTGTCAACTGTAACTGATTGCACAATCAAATGTCAGACTGACTTTATGAATAACTTTCATGTTGAGAATATTATGTGCCACTAGGGCAAACATTTAGTAGTAATCACTTCCAGCATCTTTTAAGACGGAATATATTACATACATACATATGTCTGCCATTGTGAATCAATAAAAACACCTTAAATGTTACAATTTAGACCATTCCATTTGTTTTCTTATGAATCTTTTGGGTTCCTTTAAATCCCATCTAAACTTCTACTCCACAAAAAAAAAATCATACATTAAAGTCTATTTCCAAACAACGTTTCTTAGCCTATCAAAGAATTACAGAGGCAGTCACAGTGTCCATCACATGATCTACATCCTTTAAGTTCCACAGACTTCTAATCACAACCACCTGTTCCCAATTAGCACACTCCCCACAAATAACCCAGCTTCCCAAGAGGGAAAGACATAGGCCATGTTCTTAGAGAAACAGTTATTGATGAACATCAATCTGGAAGGGTGTCAGGAGTTGACATCCCAGTACATTCACTTCATGGTCAGACTGTGCAGTGATCAGAGAAAGACAAAAATCCCAAAAGCTACAACTCAGACCCTACTTGCCTCACTGAGCATGTTAAAAATTAAAGTGCATGATAGCACAATTACAGAAAGACTGAACAAGTAGTTTGTTTGGAAGGATCGACAGGAGAAAACCTTTTCTGTCTCAAAGGAAAATGGAAGCATTACTGTGGTACACAAATCTGCATTTGAACAAAGCACAATGCTTTTGGAACAATGTCATATGTACAGATAAGACCAAAGCGGAGTGGTCAGGCCCTAATGCCTAAATTTTTTGGGAAAACCAAACAGCATTTCAGCATAAAGACTTACAGAGGCAGTCACAGAGTCCATCACATGATCTACATCCTTTAAGTTCCACAGACTTCTAATCACAACCACCTGTTCCCAATTAGCACACTCCCCATAAATAACCCAGCTGTTAATTAAATCTTTTCAAAATGTCTCTCCTAACATTTCACTAATGATGTTACTGAGCCTTTTGTTTGTGTACAGGCTTTTCCTGTATTAACCCCGTCTGATTGTTTATTGAGTTCTGCTTAACATGGTTAAACCTGCCTGCTGATTAACTGATACTTTCAACCATTTGTTAATGGTTTGTCTTTTTGGGAGTGAAGCTGGGATGACAAAAGAAAATGGAAATACCATGTAAAAGTGCAGTGATATCATTTTGTATGTTTCAAAGGCTGAAAAATTAGGGAAAATGAGGCTGGAGCTGATTTATTCCTTGCTCAAACTGCAATATATCGGTGACAGTCATGTCAAGTGATTGCTTAACATTTAGATAGAGGAAATTATATATACAACCACTCAAAAGTTTGGGATGACTTTTCTAACTTCATGGCCGTTCTTGATTTTTATTTCTTTCTACATTGTAAAGCAATGCTGAAGGTGCAAAAGTATGCAATAATCTCCTTTGAACAGTAAAGCCTAAAGCCTTCATAACAGCTCTAATCTGAGGTGCTATTAATTGGTGATTTTTGAGGCTGGTAACTCTAAATGAATTTCTCTTCTGCAGCAGGGGAACATTTTGGTCTTGCCTTCCTGGGAAGGTCTTCATAAAAGCTAGTTTCATTTGCAAGTGATCTGAAACTTTTGAGCGGTAGTGTGTTTATGTATAGTGGGTCTCTAACTAAACCCATTATTATTTTATACTACCCTCACCAACCAAATATTTTTGGAATTTTGAAAGCAAGTTCAATAGCATTATTACAAATGTAACTATACCATTAACTTTAAACCATTTGGCTTTTATTTATCAGAGAATTTTAAGTAGAGTAGATGCGTCTAAAATTTGCAGGATAATCAATTAACATGACTAATTAATAGGGACCCTTTTTCCTGGTACATTTTACCCTAGTGGTCACTACATCAGATCATTTAATCCGCAAGATCAGGCACAGTTATAGGGTTAAGGATCTTGACCAAGAACCCAACAGTGGTGACCTGGCAGTGGCGAGGTGCTACCAGCTGATCAGCAACGGAGAACCTCAATCGCCTAAGCCACCACTACCCCTTTAATACTTACCCCTTTTAAGGACATTTTTAAGTGGTTACTTTTGTTGCATAGTGGAGCTTTTGACTTGCACATATACATGTAGAAAACCGCATTCCCTGAATTTCAGGTACAAGATACAAGTTCAATGTGGTTCACTGAGTCACTTTGCCGAAGGGCTATAGTTTTAATGGATACTTCATTTGTTTGTTTCCAGTTTGGTATATATCTGCTTCTATCATTTTTACTTCTGTAGTAATAGCATACAGTATGTTTTGAATCAAATACTTAATTTAGGATGTAGGATGTACAAAAAAAAAGGCTTATTTAAGGTACTTAAAATTCTACTTAGCTATCCCTCTAACAACACTTGGGAACCCTGTTTTGGACTATTTTATTTAGAAACCTTAAGGAGTACAAACTAAAGAACTACTGCAGTTTTAAAATTTTAATCCGACTGTAACATAAATCAACCAGAGCCAGTCTGACTATGACTTGGCTATAAATAGACAGTCCAATACAGTGATAGTTGGAATACACTGAAATCAACACAGAAAGGGCTGCAGGAAGACAAAATCAATATCATGAAATCTCAGCCTAAAGATTTGAACCATGTTGAGCCTGTAGTAAACTAAGAAGTCCAAAAATCGAGGAGCTTGATGTAGAGGTCTAAAATAAGCCAACACCCCTGTTATACATTATACAAGGAGGCACGGGAGATATTTATTGTCTTCATTGATGCCTTCAACAAATGAAGGCATTTGACAGCAAAATGAGAACTCTTTTTTTTTTTTCAGTTTCGAGGAATGTAACTTTCTTTGTTTGGTGGTTTCCAAATAAGGCAAAACAGTGCAAACTGACAGAGTATTGTTTTTTTTGTTTTTTTTGGGGGGGTCAGGAGGGTTTTAAAAAGCACAAATTGTAAAATCTTTTGTTAAATTAGTTTTGTTATATCAGCGTGACATTTGTGTGGTTTTGCACAAACCTTTAACTCGACCGACTACTGTTTTGCCCTAATGGATAAATCAGTCCACAGTTGTGTTTGTGGTTATTTAGGCATGCAATTTAGTATTCGTAATATGTTAGATAACTCTCATTGTAAATGCAACAGCTTCTCACACACAATGCATGTATCACATCTCTTGCAGAAAAATTGCTCATGCTTTTTCTCTGCTTAGTCCATCATACCTCCCAAATGCAGCAAAATTATAGCAGGTTATAGCAGGGCAACAGAGCCACATTTTTAGGAAATGACAATGTTACATTCAGAACTAAGTTTTTTTTTTACCACATTACATTTAGCTATTGCTAAACATAGCTTTGTTTTATATATAATATGGGGTTTGCACAACATCCAATTTGCATAATGTCCTATCGCATAAATCCTTTCACAGAATGTATTGTAAACATTAAGTGACCCGAACATGTCTTTTATTAAAGCTGTGGGAACTGTAATAGTAGTAGTAAGTGTAAACATCCTTTTTCTTGAAGAGTCTTCAATATTCTCCAAAGTTCACTGAATGCATTTTATTCACTCACGGGTGCCACTCCTCCATGAAGCTAGTAAGTATATACTATGTAAGTGCTACAATTACAACTTCTAAAGCAATCATTTAAACTCTGAATCATAACTCTTACACATATAAAAATGCTAATGCTATACTGTTTAAAGCTAATGGGCGCAACCTCTGGCAATATTTATGTTGGCACTGATGGGAACCAAGACCAATCCTATGACAGAACACAACCTGAGGCAACTGAGCACAGGTGCATATTATGCCTAAATATATCCAGAAAGACATGCTCCTGCTGAGTAGAAAGTCCACACTTCCACACCTTTTAATTAATGTTGTTATAAAACAACAAAATCTCAGATTTTTACCCACAAGGAAAATTTTTTAGAGGCTTGGTAGATTCTGTTAAAAGTGGGTTAGGAGCTCCAGAAATTAATGAGCCTTGACTCATTACCGAGTATTCAGATTTTTCTACTTTAAAGGAAAAACTTGCATATTAATGTCTGGTCTAAATCAGCGCAAGTGTGGAGTTTTTAGTTTTTCATTAATATGACATTATCCATCACTTGAAAATAATGAGAAAGAGAAGAAACGCTTGCTCTTTTGTTTGGCACAATGAGTTTGAGTTTGTTTAGAGATTCAAGATATTAAATTGCATTGTTACTACAGTAGAATTTGTAAACTGGAATGCATTTACTCGCATACTAAAAAAATTAAATATGTACAGTATGCATATATGATTGTATGTTTGTACTGTGTGCCATGCTCCTAAATCTCCTATCGCTCCTCGCTTACTCTGTAGATATTAGGCACACAGCTCGTGCGTCAAACCCGTTACACTGGTCGAGAATGCAGGCGCAGAGCACCTGGCACGGACCCTGGGAGTCCCTATCCAGGCTGAGGTCTTACTATGTGTCTACAATGCCAGCAACGACGGTATTGTCAAATGTATTATCAGCCTGAAAATGCCAAACGTCATTGAATCAGAGTGGCGTCAATGCCTTGTATGCTCAGAGCACGGTCACTCACTCGTTGCCTTAGAGCACCTTTAACCACTCATTGGCTTAGAGCGCCATCACTCACTCATTGGCTTAGAGCGCCATCACTCACTCATTGGCTTAGCGTGCCGTCACTCACTGCTTGACTTGCAAAGGGGAGTCACAGGTCGTACACCACGACTCAACCACGACACATCACTGCTTATGGTGTGTATACGGTCACCTTAAATCTTTTTTTTAAAATATCACCCTGATAGCATGTTTATGATTATTTTCGCATGACTGATCAAGCCTGACCAGCAGACTTGAATAGAGATGATTTAGCAGCAGTGCTCACCACCACATGAATAATAAACAGATAAATGTTACTTTATCAGTTGTTTTTATGAATAATTGTGCAATTGTTTTTTTTTCTCAAAATACTAAATGATTTTCAGGCTACTGTGGGAGTGCCACTTAAAACTACCCATATTAGGCACACAGAGCATTGGTGAAGATTTTGTAAATCATGCTTAATGTTTTCTAAGCCATGTACTGTATTTGTAATTGAATCTGATTTCCTGCAGGGCCCCCCTGACTGGTTCATGGTCCCCCACGTGTCCCACACTTACAAAATCCTAGAATCGCACCTGGTCTGGCTGTCTGTCCAGTGGTCTGTCCATGGTAAACGATGGAGAACTATTGAGCAGAGTCACGCGGTGGCCGCTAAAAGCAGGAGGATTGGCATGCGCTGCGGCCGCTAAAAATGCAAGGAGTGGCATGTGCCCGGTACTTCAAAGGCACTAATGGAATGGGTCCTTTAATTGCGACAATGAGGACAGCCATAGGCACTGCTGGCACTCCCTCGGCACTGGAACTATCAAACAGAGCCGGGACAGTGCCCACAGACCTGCATGTGCATCGTTTCCTCCCTTTTTCCCTTCCTTCCTTCTTTAAACCCAATACTTGCCTATTATCCATAATAAAAGTACTTTTTTTCCGTAAATGTTTGTGGTGTAGTGGTTGGCACTGTCGCCTTGCACCGCAGGGTCTGGGTCCAATTCCCGGCCAGGCTCGATTCCCGTCTCTGTGTGCATGGAGTTTGCATGTTCTCCCCGTGCTTGGTGGGTTTCCTCCCACAGTCCAAAGACATGTAGATTAGGCTAATTGGCGTTCCCAAATTGCCCGTAGTGTGTGAATGAGTGTGTGTATGAGTGTGTGTGACCTGCGATGGATTGGCACCCTGTCCAGGGTGTACCCTGCCATGTGCCCTAAGTCTCCTGGGATAGGCTCCAGGCCCCCGTCACCCTGAATACAGGATTAAGCGGTATAGATGATGAGTGAGTGAGTGTTTCTTGTATCTATCTATATGTAGCTAGCATTTTACTTTCACTAGCATCAGTGTGTCCAGTTAAGGGTGGTTTAGCTGAACATGTTTTACACTGATCTTATATATCTTTTTTTTTTTTTTTTTTTGCTTCCATTTCTTTTCTATCTATCCAAATTACTTTGAACTGTGTGTTTTTGCTACAGATCCGGGCTACAAATTTCCTTGACTTTTGGCAAGTTAATTCCTACCATTTTCTTCTTTTATTATTTCAGTTCTGTCCTCGAAAGTGTTTAAAGGGTTTTGAGGTCAGGGCTTGGACAACCGGTTCTTTCATGTCGTCAATTATAGTCATGTTCAAAAGTTAGTTTGCCCTCTTTTAATTCTGTGTGTTTTTGAAATCATGGGTCTCTGAGTGGGTCAGATAATAGGACAAACACAACCCCAACAACTTTTTTTTATAATGCCACTGTTTATCTAACAAAAAAGACTCCAGAAAATTTTATAAAAAAACATATGGACAATAATACTTACCCCTTACTGGTTCGAGAGGATTTAAGCAGGCCTCTATAACAGCAGAGGTTTGGGCAGTTTGCTTGTCTGGAGTTTTCAGGTATAACATAATGCCAATGCCAAGACATACGCAATGGTCTTAGAGAAACAATTATTGCTGTGCAGTACTGTAAGTGTGGAAAATGTTATAAAACCATTTCCAAACAATTTGGAGTTCATTGTTCTTCAGTGTGAAAGAGTATTCACAAATGGTAAGCATTTTGGACAGTTGCCAATCCTTTCAGGCGTGGATGTCGCAGCACATCAACCCAGAGATCTGCAATGCTTAGAAACAGGGGCGGGCTGGGACCAAAAAGTGGCCCTGGACTACCTGGCCCACAAGCAGCCCACCACATCCCACATAATAATACACCACTTACTAGCATAAAAATAAATCGCAGTACAAATGTTATTTAAACATATTTATTTAAGTATCACTGAACAGATATTGGGTCATATTTGTAAAACAAAGAAAATAACATTCAGACAAATTATACAAAACTATAGAGAATATATTTTAGCAAGGCAATGTGTATCATCTTGATTCAGGGTAAGATATACCACGCAGTAGTGTAAGCTGTACAACTGCTGAGTCAGGATTGAAACGATAAATCCTCATATGAACTATTATTATTACTATTAGGCTATCATGTTACATTACACTTGCTTGATTATGTCCACAGGCTTCAGCGCATGTTCTGGGAGCAGGTCAGCAGAGTTTTATGAGGAGGAGAAGGAGGAGGATGAGACGATTTTTTGGTATGAGAGTGTGTGTATGAGAATGAGAGTGTATATTTGAAAAAGTTTTGCATGACAGACAGAGTTTATGTGTATGATAGATGAAAGGATTCCTGTAAAGGAGACAAAACAGATTAGAGATTATGTACTATTTCTTGTAAATCATTTGTTAGTATAAAGAAATCAACTACGCAAGATAACATAGAAGTAGTGTTAAGCAGTGCTTACACCTGAAAATGACCACCGTTTTTTTTTTCTTCTTTTAATTAAGTGAGCAATTTCCGTAGTTGCTCGCTTCTCTCAGCAATGCCATCTATGATCTGATCACTATCCAAGGCCATTAAAGCATCTCTTTCTGAAGCCATGAGCATAAAAGCTTACTGTATGAAAACCACCTTCTGTTGGTACAATCTTTACTGTAAAAAAAAAAATAATAAAAATCCTTTTGCACCAAAGCTTTACTTGTATTTTGTTGAGGGTGGACCTTGCAAAATATTTCTAGATCTTCTGATTTTGGTACTTTCAAGTATTCAAAAATGGTGGTGGCTTCCTGACTCTGGCTCAATTTATCTTTGTGGTGCTGAATGAAATGAATAATAATAATAATAATAATAATAATAATAATAATAATAATAATAATAATAATTCTGTTTCCAATTTTATTTTACATGGGTGCAGTAAAAAAAACATAATCTATGGGTTGGAACGTAGATTAAATGCAAAAAGGCAAATAATATTAATATTCATACAATAATATATAGGACATGTAGGTCCTATCTGCAATGGTCATAGCTACAAAATCTACAAAGGTTAATAGAAAATTACAATTTTTATCCACTTTAACACACAAATTATCAAATTAATGTATCACCAAAATTGTCATTATTAACTAAAAGTAATATACAAATAAATATACAACAAGGAACTAATGCTACTCATTTTTAGCAGGAAACAATGTAATTCATTAAGGTTTACTATTTAAATTTTATACTTACTGCATTCTAAAGGTAAAAGCTAATTTCTCTTTTGCATTATTTTGAATTAATATATAATAATTTAAAATGAGTAACTAGTTTACTAGCGCGAGCTAATGCGGCTACTGATTTTATTTCAGCTTACCTGTTAAGTTTAATTATCATCCTTTTCACTGGGCTCGGGTAGAGAAGGGGAGAGGTGTTGGGCATCATTAGCAGACACTGGTTCATCATAGCTGACCCTGCTGCTGGATCCAGCCTCGGTATCCTTGACCGTAATGCTAGAACCATTAGAGCTGCGGAACTGCAACTTCCCTTCATGCCAAAGGCATAATCTGTTAATATGAAGCATTTCACAGAATCTACCCTAAATCTACACCTTTTATATTCTTTTCCCATAACTTTTCAACTCAACCTTTTCTTTTTTCCCCCTTTTCATATTCATGTAAATTATTATTAATTATTTGCTTCATGAAATTTGCTGTATCGAGAAATCTCGAATTCATCTGCGTAGAGAAGAGATGCAATATTATGGTTTCCATGATTTATAAATTTTTTTATTTCTGTGTACTGACTGGGCTGGCCCACATCGGCCAGCGGCCCACCGGGAAAACTCCCGGTGCACCAGATGGCCAGTTCGCCACTGCACACACACACACACACACAAAAGAAAAAAGAAAGAAAACAAGAGCTAAATATACTATATATTAGATTGCTATAAATTAGACTTAAAATAGAAATGTAGGTGTTAACCAGATAAGTTAAATTACAGCTGAGTGCAGTTGATCCTCAGTTGTGTGGAAAATTAGCAGTGTGTAAACATGAGGAGAAAGTACCATGTATTGTGCAACGTGTGGCAATGTGTAAATATTCAACTTGTTAAGTACATCCTGACTCGATGTGAAGCAGGAATGTAGGTAGAGTGTTTATTGTGTGAGTAAAGAAGATTGTCACTTCTTTATAGTGTATGTATGTGTGTATGTATATATATATATATATATATATATATATATATATATATATATATGTGTGTATATATATATATATATATATATATATATATATATATATATATATATATATATATATATATATATATATATATATATATTACAATGGAACCTCAGTTCACAAACATAATTTGTTCCTTAGTCCTGTTGATTTTTAATAGGAATATATGTTAAAATAAATAATCAGTTCTCAGTCACTATATATTTAGTATATATAAATAACTATATTTAAGTTTTGCTTACTTTTGAAAAGAATCAGAATTTTAGAATGTCCCAGTCAGAGCTCAGTCTTACTGAGTTACTGTGGCAGGACCTCAAGGAAACTGAGTGAATGTGTTAAAATATCAATGAACTGAAGCAACGTTGTAAAGAACAATGGGCCAAAGTTTCTCCACAACCATATAAAAAAAATGGATAAATCCATACAAGAAACAATTACTTCGATTTATTGCTGCTAAAGGTAAATATACAAGCTATTGAATCATCAGAGTATTTGGTATTGGACACATTGTTGGGGGGGGGGGGGGGGCATACATACATATTATTTTGAATGTAAATGATTTTTGGCATAATAAAGTTATGATGATGTTCGTCTGAGGTTGTATTTGCATAATACTAGGGCCCACTATGACTTTGGTTTTTATGATGTTGTTTTTACACAAAAAACGCACAGAATTAAAAGAAACGGTACTAACTTTTGAATACGGCTGTATGCACCTTGCTTTGTACACAGCAGCAATGTCGTAACAGGACAGGTTTGAGTCCTTTGGCCGCAATGAAAGCGAAACGCTAATCCTACAGCATACTTACAACTTCGTGCTTGCAATTTAGTGGCAACCGTTTATTGAATGCCTGTGTGTGATTGAAGCTTCCTTTAAATTCATTGTTGGACTTGCCTGTTTATGTGCATGGTCGTATGAGTTGATGTGGTTGTCAAATTCTTGATGCTTGTGGTACTGTTTGTCACAAAGCTCACAATAGAAGTTCGCCTTCAGATCCTCCAGAGCTTTGGCTATGGCTTTCTCCTTTTCAGCATAGTCCTGCTGAAAAAAAAAAAAAAAAAACAGAGAGAGAGAGAGGTTTGGATATTTTAATAAAAAGGTTAAGCCTTTTTAATTATTATTGTAATTACAAGGTATTATAGGCCAGCCACCAATCTGCCTTTACTGTACATGTGTGCGTAATTCTCATATTTCCAGGCTTTCAATGAGACCTTGTAACATAATGCATTGCTCTATCATAATAACTACTGTTGAGCTTTTGCTAGATATTAGATTTTACCTCCCATCTACAGTGATATCTCAACCAACCATCACTGCTTATCTTAAAATTGCAATAAAGTCAGCAAAAACTTATAACGAGTCACTGTAGTTGCTTAATAATATACTTTAAGATCAGTGAGTGAATAAAACTTATAATAAATATAAAATGTATGCGAAAAAAAAAACGGCTCTTGAGGTCAGCAGGTCATATTCTGTTATTATCAGA
Source organism: Clarias fuscus (assembly GCA_030347435.1). Classification (NCBI taxonomy): domain Eukaryota; kingdom Metazoa; phylum Chordata; class Actinopteri; order Siluriformes; family Clariidae; genus Clarias; species Clarias fuscus. Next base: position 16,980,149 of record CM059226.1, read on the forward strand.
TCAACACTTAAAGCTTACACACAGAGAGCTCTATTTTCAGCACAGATGACTTCAAAACAGTTCCTATGACAACAAGGTCAAATTGAGGACTGACGTTTGAGGAAAGCCAAGATACAACTATTTTCATTGCTCATAAACAGAGCTGATATACAGACGTATCAAAGCTCACTGAAAGTGAGGTTAATTGATTTTTCTTTAAGGTTAATTGAGTCTTTGCAGTTACGCCTGATTCAATTTGCCCATATAAACACAGATCATACTACATTTTATCAACAAGAAAAGAATTTTGAATTAAGCAGATATGGGAACTCACCCCACTGATATAATACTGACACCGACACACACACAGAGTGTTTGTGCGTTACCTTATTTAAAAACTAAAATAGATTGTTGTCTCTCCTTGTTTTGGTCCCATGTTCACACCTACACAGTGTCACGACATCAATGTATTGCATATGAATGCTGTACGGCTCTGCTAATCAGCTGTTGAATAATGTTTTTTTTACTCTGTGGTCAGCGAGTACTCATAATGTAATTTAATTTCATTTCACTTTGTTATTACATTATTTGTTGTAATTATTATAACATCATGTGGTTGTCCAACAATACAATAAGCATGATGCACTCTAGCACTTCAAACCACACTGTGAAAGCTGATTGTAGATAAGACCCAGCTGCAACCTTAAGTAGTACTTTGACCTCATCATGGCCCTACATTGGCTATACAGTACCGCTTTATTCTGTATACAGGGTCATGTGGGGCCTGGAGTCTATCCCAGGCTGTGAACATCCTGGACAGTATGCCAATCCACCCATTCACACACTACAGGCAATAGGGGAATGCCAACTAACCTAATCTACATGTCTTTGGACGGTGGAAGGAAACCGGAGTACGCGAAGGAGACCCACCCAGCACGGGGAGAACACTAACTCCTCTTGAACCCGGATCCTGGAGGTGCAAGGCGACAGTGCTAACCGCTAAGCCAGCGTGCCGGCCATTGTACTTCTCATTTTTTTTTATTTTAGAATGAAATTCTGTAGCTGTTGTAGCAACGCTATTAGAGGAAACAAAAGGTGGCTGAAGTTGTTTTTGGAAAAATAGTTGACAAATGGCAAGCCATTTTATTCACAGAAATTTTCCTCTTTTTTTCCTGGCTGGAGTTTACATCCCACCCCAGGCCAACATGAATGATACACTACAAAACCTGGCTAACCAAATATCTGACTTGGAACAAAAGAAAAATCCACATTCACTGTTCATAACCCTCAGGGACTTCAACAGAGCAAAACTGAACCACAAACTGTGACAGCATAATAATCATCCCACCAGGGATAATAACACATTGAATCACTGCTATACAGTTCTTAAAGACACATATCGCTCTGTACCGCAGGCAGTTTTAGGGCACGCTGACCACTGTTTGGTTCATTATATTCCAGCCTACAGCCAGAAACTTAAACCTTAAATGTTATGCCCTTTTGTCTGCGAAATCTGTTAGTAGGACAAATCATTTTAATGTGCACAATTAAATAGATTGTGTTTGTAAGTAGGAAAAAATATGTCTGCATGAGAAAATTGTTGAATATAGGAAGCTTTATCCATACTTTGACCTTACATGCAACTTATCCTGTGTTGAGTCATGGGGTGCCAACTAATTTTAAGGGTTCACACTCACACATGCAAACTCCAACCACACAGACCAGAACAAGACTCAAACCGCCAACCTTCATGGTGCAGGGCATCAGTACCAACCACTAATCCACCATACCAGCCCTAGCGCACTTCCTATTTTTAAACAGTGTAATAAATATATACATGCATATATTTCCTGTGTTTTGTGAATTATCTGTAAATCATGGTCTTTTACCATACTTGGCCAATAAATCTCATTCTGATGTTTCTCTTAATTTTCTGATGCTTTCATTTTAATGGGGTTTGCTTTGTTAACAGCTAAACAATAATGATGGGATTTATGTAACCAAGTATAGAAAGGATAACCTGACAACTAGTGTATTCAGAGTCATGCAACTTATAGTACAGCAAAATTCATAATCACGCAACATTTCAAATAATTTTTTATGTATTTTTGGTATTTTTAAAGTATATTTTAGCAAGATAAGCAAATTATGTTATCAAAAAAAAAATCCTGTTTATGCCTCTCAACCATTAACCTGAGGTATGCCACACTTATACCGACACATGTCTGCATGGACACACACATGCGCGCGCTCACACACACACACACACACACACACACACACACACACACACACACTGCAGACCTAAGGGCTTCATCACTTATCCTCTTTTCATGAAGCATGTCAGCTGCTTCCTCCTGCTATCCACTGCTCTCCTCCACTTGATCACAAATCTAAATTTAGCTTTGCAGATGTATGAGAGAGGGAAAATATGGAACTCTATTTGTCACTTTAACACATCCCCTTGGCTCAAAACAACAGATGTTACCTCTTAGCATCTCCCCATGGTTTCTTGAAAATATATGACCAAAAGACGCATTTCCAGGGTTATTTAATAATGTTGCATTGCTCTATCACTATGCAGCTTTCATTATGACTGATTTATAATTTAACCAGGCACCAATGGACAGAGCAGCAGACATTGAGACAGGTTATCTAATATTGTAGATTGTAACCTCGCATTTTATGTATTTGTAATTAGATTAATATATCCTGATATATAATATAAGGTATCCATTCAAAAAATAATGAAAGAATTATATGCTCCTACCTGTCCCATAATTGTACTTTACTGTACTTATTTTAGTGATCTTACCCAAATTTCATTTCAATTTAAAATGATGTGCTGTCAATTAGTGTGATACACAAAATGCAAAATGTGAACAAGGGTGAGCGGGAGATGACCTGATGCAAAGTCGGACTTGTAACAGGCCACTATAAATGCATATACTTGTATTATATTATTTATATATATAAAAGACTGAATACTATGGAAAAATCACAATGTGTGCATTGGATGTTTTGGAAGCAGTCAAAACATCTACTACTGTATAATGAACTGCTAGAATAAAGTGGAAACGTTTAGTAACTAATATAAAATTACTATGCTGATGTACACTGCCTATAATATGTCATTAAAAAAACATTAATTACTCATACTTTCATGTAAGGATATAAGTGTACATTAATGTATCAGTAATTAAGAAAATGTAACTTTAAGTGTTACCATAATGTCAACAAATCGGTTCTCATAAAACAGTGAGTAAGACAAATGTTTTTTAAAAATTTTTTCCTGGAGTACGAACAGAGATGGAGCAGCATTCCAGGGGAACAAAAAAGAGAGGAAGCGAGAGATCCATGTTGCTTGTAAATTAAATTCCTATCATGTCAGTGTGGAAACAGGATTCAGTGGTGCTTATTGGCATTCCCCAACCAGAGGAAAATTACATTTTCTTGGCCTGTTTCATTTCTTATTCTATTTCCTTTTACTTTTCCCCTTGTACTCCATTTTCAGTTTCCTTTTTCATTGGTGTGTTAAGTACCCTACATTACTACATCTAATTTGCTTTATGATATGTAAGGTGAGACAAAAACATAATCGTGAGGTTTTGCATGCAGCTAGAAGTAAGCTTTTTGATCACATTGTAACTTTAAATGGTCTTTCTGTTCCATTAAGTGCAATAGTAAAAGACCTTGGTGTGATTATAGATTCCAGTGTTTCATTTGAAGCTCATGTAGATAATATTATCAGGATAGCATTCTTTCACATCAGAAATATTGCCAAGATACAAGTGACATATTGTCACTAAACGATGCATAAAAAAACTAGTTCATGCTTTTATCACCTCTAGGTTGGACTATTGTAACGCCTTACTGTCTGGTTGTTCAACTAGGTGCATAAACAAGCTTCAGTTAGTCCTGAATGCAGCCGCTAGAGTCCTCACTAGAACCTGAAGATACGAGCACATCACCCCTATCTTATCTTCATTGGCTCCCTGTGAAATTTTGCTTCGATTTTAAAATACTACTGTTACGACCCTTGGCGGTCTAGGGGTATACGGGTCGCACATTTAAATTTGTGAGACAGTGGCAAGTTGAATTCCCAGCACGGGTAGGAACCAAAGTGATGACCAACCAAATACTTTGATAACAAAGGATGTTTATTTACATGAAGAACAAAAGAAGTAGTACCAAGTGAAATGTTTTGAGATGAAAAGTATTGGCACTAATAGAAAGACTGGCAATGGGTACGGCTGAAAATAAACCCAAAACCCAGGCTAACTAAACACAATTTTCCCGCCCATCTAATCTCCTCTAAAAATAAATAAGATAAACAAAACACCCTAGCTGGCTACACTACCTAACTCAAAAGGGATACATAGGTTGGCACGCACCCTCTTCCCTAGTGTATCTCTAGACAGTAAGTTACCTAGATGTTGAAATGTATGCCACGTGGCTTACTTCCCTGAACCAGTCTCTCAAACAAAGTGTAGCCCAAACAAAGTGAGTCTCAAGACTGCCTTCAAGTCCTGCAACAGTTTCTTAAAAGCCAGCTGGTGGTTGAAGATTGGTTGAAGTACCAAGATGTTCAGCAGCCAATCAGAAGAGTGGAATGACGGGATTGGTTGAGGTAATGAGATGTGCAGCAGCCAATCAGAAGAGTGGAATGACGGGGTTGGTTGATATAATGAAACTTAAGCCAACCAATCAGAAGCAGCAACGATGGGTGTAACCACTAAGAACCCTGAAATAAAAGAAAAAGGGCAACAGACAACCAAAACAACCATCCAAATATGTTCTGGAACGTAACAACTACTTTTTAACATATAAAACATTAAATGGTTTCGCGCCGTAGTATCTGAACGAACTGCTAGTGTCTTACGATCCGCGACGCCTACTTCGATCAAAGGGATGCAGGCTGCTTGTCAGTACCACATATTATGAAAACTACTGCTAAGGGCAGATCTTTTTGTTTCAAAGCCCTAAAGTTATGGAATAGCAGAGTTCAGTTAATGGACTCTGTTTAAGTCTAGGCTAAAAACATATTTATTTAGCCAAGCATTTTTGTAAATAGATTTGCCTTAGGTAAAGGTGCAGATCTGGGGGACTCATGGATGTAGAGTATTCTGGTGAACTGGTATGTTTAGATGCTGTCTTCCCCACTCTCATTGATCACTTACTGTACTTTGTTAATGGTGAAGTTATTGGTTGCTTTATATCTCTGGGAGCCCTCATATCTGTGTTTCTTTCTGGCTCTCCATTTTAGTTAAGCTGTCGTAATTAGTCCTGTGGGAGAGTCCCTGCTTGTACTCTGAACCAATATACATTCACCTTATACATTATGTGACTGTAACCATACCTAACTAATATCTCTCCTTCTCTCCTCTTCTGTCTCTTCTTTTCTCTCTCTTTCCCTCTCCCTGTTTCTCTGTTGAGCTACACATGTCGATCCTGAGCTGCCAGTGATCCAGACCCCCTCTGCCCCATGTGACCTGTCTGGGATCCATGTGGTGAATGGGGACGATTCCACTTTACCACAAAGATGCTCCTGTCCTCGGCTGATGCAGTCAGCTGATCTCTGAGGACTTGTGACCGCAGTCGCTCGATAGTTAGGACTGGAATGTCCTGCAGTCTACCTGAGCCTTCAATAACAAACTGGACTCAGTTTTAACTTAAAGAAATCAACCTGTTATATTGAACTGCCAGCTGCCTACACACAGTATGACGGCAGATCAATCCCTGTTATCCGTTTCACCCAAATGAGGACTGGTTCCCAGTTGAGTCTGGTTCCTCTCAAGGTTTCTTCCTATTGCCACCTCAAGGAGTGTTTCCTTATCAGCGTCACTCTTTCTTATCAGGGACTATACAAATAAACAAATATACAAATAACATTTTATTGAATTGAATTCAAGTCTGAAGAATTTCTCAAAGGCTTAACTTTCAGATTTGAATTGCAAATATTCAGTTTACAAATTTTTTGCCATCTTTTTTGCAGTACCTGCTTTCTCCATTCCTAGGTGATTATTATTATAATTATCCATACATATATATAATTAACATTCAGTTGGCAAAGATTTTGTCGAATTTTCTTTAAATGCCTTTCTAAACAGACAGAACGGTAGTACAGTATAGTGGTTAGCACTGTTGCGTTCTCACAAAGGAAATGATTCAGTGGTCAGTGCTTGCAGAAATAAAGTGATCTCATGCGATCATTCCTCAGTATACTCATTTTACTACTTCATAGCTTTCTCTATGCCAGGCATCTCTAAACTGTGAACCCGGACCGAGTGACAGCTCTATCCGGACCCTGATGCTGTTCTGATAAATGAGAATAATTAATACACTATTAATCTAGCGCTAATCATTTTCCCCTCAAGTTCGGTGTGTCTACTGTACATGTATATGCGTCACTCAGTAAAGGCAATCAACGCGATAGTTTATAGCATGTGTATTGTTGTATTGTGGCTTACTCCAAGAGAAGGAAAGTACAGTAGATTATAAAAACTGGACCTTCAAAGATTAACAGACAGAAAAATATATCTTTATTCTTCATGCGGGAAGTTTAAATCCAGTTTATCTCTCCTGTTCCGAAACCGTGGTGATAAAAAAGCAGTAGTGTGAAGCAACACCATGAGACAAAACATGGTTCATTTGAGCAAACATATCCACAGGAGTCTGAGGTGAGGGCATGTAAATGAACTGAAATGAGAAAGATTGATTGATTTAAAATTGTTTGCATTGATTGTTGTCCTTAATCACCCACGTCATTGTCGTTGCTTGTTTTCTGTTTATTGGTGTGACACACTGTATACTAGGGTTACACCACATATTATCACACGCTCTTGGATGTTGATACTAAAGCTTTTTTTTTATTGATTAAAGTATAAATAATCAATTTAAATAAATAGTTTGGTGCCTCCCTAACAAGTTCCTTTTCTTGCATTATTAATGCGGGTCTTACTTAAAACTGGATTTGCATTTCCCCTTATCTGTCCAGGCTTTCCAATGCCTCTGTGTTTGCATTATTTCACAGCGACTGGTAATTTTTCTTGGCTTATATTTTTCCTTACACAACTTGATTGACATTTATGCACTGGTAAACTGTATTTATGCCTTCTGAATAAATTAGCACAGTGCTAATTGCTGTATAAGACACGAGTGCAGCCAGCATTTTAGAAAGAATAAATGCATACTTATAAATCACTTTATACACCTAGCACATAGCTGATGCAGAGTTTGCCTAACTTCTGATAAAGACTTTACTTCAGACAGTTAGAGTGAGAAAGTTTACAACAGAAAGAGAGAGAGAGAGAGAGAGAGAGAGAGAGAGAGAGCAATATAAGTATGGCATGGCAGTGTGTTTGGCCCATATGTGTCCTCTATGATGTTGTTTATCTTTCTCGCTGGGTTGAAGAGCCAAGCCATCTGGTCTCAGCTATGGACAAGCTGATGACTACAGCATTAACACACACCCAGATGGGGCAACACCTGTTAGACACAAACATGCACTTAGTCGTTTGAACACAGCGACACACTGAGTGAAAGTTGATATCAAGTGTTATACATAATGTATTAACCAGAGAGACGCCTCACCTGGTCCACACTGTAGGATAAGAGCAAACCTCATAATCTGCACTCTCAGAAAACCTGACAGACTTCTCCTGCTGTCTCACATCTGCACTTCCCAAGAACTGTTAGCAATGAGGCAGCACCCATAATCCTGAGATTAAATCTGTAGCTGTCTTTTGCTTTTGCTGCATCATATTAGATTTGATATAAAATATTCAAAGAAATTAAACATACCTCAAAACAAACCTCAGAGATGTGAACTACTGTACATGCAATTGATTTGCATAATCTCAAAAGTGTAACTCAACTCTGAATATGCTTATCAATCACCACATGAAGCATGACAACATTTCTGACTTCTTCCTCTACACCAGTATACTCAGTTACCAGGATCCCCTTACAGTCTGTTTTCCCTCAAGGTTTCCTCCTCCTCCTCCTCCTCCCATTGTCTCAGGGAGATTATGTTTGCTCATTCTGCATCCAAATCTATACCTGGACTTCTGTGAAAAGGCTTTGTGACATTGTGCATTGTTAAAAGAGCTCAACAACCAAAATTGAATTGCACCTACAGCCGGATGTGCTCATTGTCTCAGGTTTTGAGGGCCAATCGATCACGGAAAGAAGTGCAATATCCAGGAAATGAGCCAATTATCCTCCAGCTTAAGTTGTCTCCCAGGAGTGTATAGTGGTGACCTTTAGCTTTACAGATTATTCCACCACAAACAAAAGCCCTGGGCCTGACTCACAAAGAATCCCAAGGCTATAATTAACTCATAAACTTGAGATTTTGTGAACTTTTTTTTTTTTTTTTTTTTTGTCCTGGAGTAATTCACAAAACATTATAGCACTAAACGCAGGTCTAAATTTGCAAAATTCTGACTTGAAACCCTAATCAGAAATCATGGCAAACTGGTCCATGGCAATATTCTTAACATATTTAATGAAAATGAACTTTGAAAGAATGTTCTGTCAATTTGCAGGAGTATGTCAATCACCTGCTTAATAATGTTGTACTGCTGAGATATTACTTAACAAAATGATGACGGGTAAAGAGTTTGTAGAAATAGTTAAAAGGTTCAAGCTAAATGTAAGTTGATCGGCTTTAATGTAATCAGTATTATTATTATTATTATTATTATTTTATTAAAAAGAGTCTGTACAGCAGAACTTTCTGTATAACTAATTAATACAAATGAATCCAATTTTGTAAGATTTGTTATATTACACTTACAGTAGTTTTTTTTCCTTTCGTCATCTCCCTGTTTACAGTAGATTATTATTATTATTATTATTATTATTATTATTATTATTACATCCGGCACAAGACTGTTCATACTGTAACATCACTTTTGATTTTGCCGCTCAAACATATCTGTTTGGATATTTTACATGCCCTCACCTCGACCCGTGTTTTATCTCATAATTCCGCTTCACATTACTGCTTTAATTAGCACCACAGTTTCGAAACATATAAAACAAATGAGTTTCAAACTTTCAAAAGTTCAGCTTTCAAAAGTTTACATACCTTTTTTTGGACTAAGCCATCTGCATACATAATGTTGGTCTAAAAAAAAAAGGTTTTTCTTTAGAACTTGACATCTGCTGTGAAGACGGTTGAATTAGTGTACTAGTGTCTTAAGTTAGCAACACCTTAATGAATTATATTTTAGCTAACTGTGCAAGCTGTGACAGCTTCAGCCAATTACTGCTTGTCATCCATAGCAACATTTTTCACATTATCATCACCTACAGTATGACACCCATGTTCCTCTTAGCATCTTGGTCAATAAGGTTTAAGTAGTGTTATGCTAGGAACCTTTAATGCCCACTAGAAGAACCCTTAATGGTAAGATAAAATCTTCACAGAATGTATCGGTAAAGAGATGTAGGATAAGAGACCCTACCCAAAGCAGGTCATATCCTGTGATTTGAACATTACTTGGTAGTTAATCACCGAGTATCCCAGTTCCCAGGATGTACACATTAGAGTGTGAAAATTAAATGTAAAAAAAAATTATAAGACTCCTAAACAGCTCCTTGATTGAATGTACAGATAAGCAACACAAGCATGCATGTACTGTATAAGCAGTCAAGAGTAAGCTGATTAAATTGGGCATGTTTATGTCAAGTAGCACAATTGCACATGGTGTGAAGTGTGTGTGTATGTGTGTGTGTGTGTGTGTGTTGATTTAATGTGATTTTCTTAACGCATTTAGGGAGATGAGCACACACACTTAAGTCACTATGTAGGTGACCATTCTGGCAAAATGTTTCCTCAATATAAATATTTTCTACTGTATAAGTAGAATCTCTTCGTTGATCCAGCATTTGAGCTTCCTAAAATTTCTATATATATTTTTTTATATTTGAATCTGATTTCTTATTACTTCTCCTACTGCAGCTGATCTTTTTAATCTCTCTATCTCACACACTGTAAGTGTGTATGTGTGTGTGTGTGTGTGTGTGTGTGTGTGTGTGTGTGTGTGTGTGTGTGTGTGTGGGTGGATGTGTAGGGGAAACTACAGCTGGATTTGCTCATTGTCTCGGGTTTTGAGGGCCAATCGATCACCGAAAGAAGCACAAGACTCAGGAAATGAGCCAGTTATCCACTAGCTTAAGTTGTCTCCCAGGAATGCATTGTGTGTTTGTGTGTAGTGTAATGCTAGACTGTGACCTTTACCTCCACAGAGCATGCCACAACAAAAGTAACAGCAAGCAAACACGACAAACATAGAGCTTGGGCAGCGCAGATCCTATATTAGCAAATAAGCTTACTGGTGAATGCATGGTGCTTCTTACAGACTAATTATGAAATGTTTTTTTTTTTTTTAATTATTGTGCAGTGTTGCAGTATTTGAGTCATTGAGTTTTGTAGGAAGCATCAACAGTGCTCATACTGTACTGTAGGTGACCAAGCTGATGCATTACATTGGTGTATACTGTATGTGTGTCTTGCATTTACCACACTTTCAGGGTCAGGTGACAAATAAAAGGAATAACTGTTTTGGGAGATTTTTTTTAAAGTGATTTAAGGGTGTACAAAAAAATGCCATAATCTACAGTATGTCTGTTTAATGCTCTAAACAGTTATTTGAACCTAAACCCAAAGAGTTTGTATGGCCTAAACTGAATTTCTATCCGCTAGCCAGCTTCTCGTTGTTATATAACACCTACCATCGAGGGAGACTAAAAGCTAACATATGCTTCTACCGAGACTAGCTAGCCAACAACAACAGGTGCTGAGTGACAATGAATGTCATGATTAATTGAACATTTCACCACGCTTATGATTTAACTTTTTTTCCCCCCCCCTTATAGTTCACTGACAAGGTTTATGCCTTTTTTTTTTTTTTTTTAATGAAAGCGTTTTCCTCCACGTTACAAACTGGATGGGATGCAGTCAAGTAACTACATGGTAGTATGTTTTAAATGGGACAATACACACAGTGGGTAAAGAATTAACAGCATAATGTTAATGCTGGACCACTAAGGATGATATATCTAGGAATCTCTGTAGTCCATCTAGGAACCATGGAGGCCAATGGTATGTCCACTGTATGTATGTCCACTTTTACAACCTGTCATCACTCACACAGACATTCACACACTACAGGTAATTTGGGAACTCTAATTTAGTCTTTGGACTGTTACTTAATTTTCTCTTCTGATATTTATAGTGGACCTTCATAATGCATTTTACACATGTTCTTCCCACACATACTGTATCATCACATTCAATTAGGCTTGTAGCGAACCACATCACCTAGAAGATTTCACTCAGGCAGGAATTTTACTTTATAATTCATAACTTGATATATAACAGCAGAGATGTGACAAGCAAATACAGTTAATTATGTACCACGGAGAGAGAGAGAGAGAGAGAGAGAGAGTGAGAGTGATTCATCTGTTTGAATAAAAGTTTCAAGGAAAAAGGAATATACAAATCATACACATGTTGAGCAGTAGCATTTATGAGATTCATTCCATGTACAATTTGCTGACAAATTATACAAAACTACACAATGTAATGTCTATGACTGAACATTTGTATGATTATGATAGATGTTTATAATTTGCTGAACCTGAATGTGTGTGTGTGTGTGTGTGTGTGTGTGTGTGTGTGTGTGTGTGTGTGTGTGTGTGTGTGTGTGTGTGCGTGTGTGTGTGTGTGTGTGTGTGTGTGTGTGTGTGTGTGTGTGTGTGTGCGCGTGTGTGTGTGTGTGTGTGGGCACATACAAAATGGCTATAAAATTTTCTAGGCACCATTAACACCTACATTTATCTGCACTGGGGTGGAATGTTATGAAAGATTCATTGCATAATCAGTGCAAAAAGTTTTTGGTATATTGTGGTATCTGCTTACACCTTCAATTCAAAGTCTTGTATGATGTGTCTCATCTGTTTATTTTTTTTAATTTATTTATAAGAATCGTAAACCTGTTATAAAAATCTGTGCTGCATCTATTACAGTTGGAAATTATGCTGCAGGTTGGAAAAGCGTGTAGGTACTGTAAAGGAAAAAATAAAATAAACACTTCTAACATTCATTTGAAGTTCAGTTCTTCTGCTTGTATCACTATGCCAGTAAATCTACCTTGCCCTGCACACTTATTTCTGTCCAGTCACATTACTTCATCTTGTATTGTCAGAGCACTAGTTAAAGATTCTCAATTGGGTTAAGGTTTGCATTTTGTGCTGACTAATCCATGTCCAGTCCCTGTACCACCAGTTTCAGAGGATTTTTCTTTAATTTATTTATTGATTATTATTTTATTTTAAAACAAATGTGGCATATAACTTAAGGCACAAACCAGTAAGAAATAGATGCTGATGATCAGGCGGATGATCAGGCTGGTGATTAGTACACTGGTGATACTGAACGTTGATGGATGCAATAGATGAGCAGGGGAAACAAGGTTGCTGTTAAGGTTGTATCATGAAAAAACAGTCTTTAAATTGAGCCTTTTAGCACTTTGCAGCGTGTCGCAGTAAAACATTTGTTCCCATTTCTTTAATCTTATCTACATAAATTTAACAATTATTTGCATGCCAGTAAACTAGAAAAGTAGGCTAGCCCATCTGATCCAATCCCACAGAAAAGCCAATGGAGCACAAATTGCCGAGAAAGTCAGCGCTGACCACTATATTAACGGTGAAACACCCAATGAAACACAACCTGATGCATATGGAGCTTAGCAGGTTAACGGTTCAAGGTTGTTGATCCGGTCATCAAATTCTCCAAACTCAAATTAGCATGCAGCGAATGCAATGAGCAAAAAGTCCAATCCATGGAGGATCACCCCACAACCAACAGCGACTCTGCCATTAACATTCCCAGTGGCAGACAGCAGGGCACACACACAGAGATTTTGTGGATTTATGTCCCAAAGGGCCAGAGCCATCCCAGTGACAAGAGGAACCCACACAGTACTGGGTTCAATGATATGGCTGAATGATGTGTAATATACCGAGGGGCCCCACAAATTGTACGCACACTTTAACAGTTGTTATTTATCCCCCTTTATAAAACTCCAATTGAATTATGGCAGAAATATATAGTATTATGTTTCCCCTGAAGTAGTCGCACCATCGTTGTTGCTTTTATTTGGCTGTCAGAATCCTATGTTAGTGTATGGTTTGTCCAATTGCTTTTGAGCATGTAAAAATGGAGGGAGTAATGATCCCTACAATACAATATGTTTGTTCAATGATTAAGGCCAAATGTCTACACTGACTGCTTCAGTTAAATGATATTTTCTGTGTACAGAGAAAAAAATAGTTACTTATTACTTACGTACTTAGTGACTAATTTATTCACTTCACAATTTATTTGTTAATATCTAAATTTCCCTGTGAAAGATAATTTATTTTATATATTGGGAACTGAGCCCTCATTTCTCGCTTTGGTCCTTTCATACCTGCTCATTATTGGAAAATGGCTGCTTCTGGCATCAGTTGGAAAATGATTAATTAAGTGCAAAGACTCCATAATAATCTTAACTTTTTTCATTTAATGAAAAGGATTATATGGGATCAAAGGAAAATTACAATTCAGAGGTAGAAGTCTTTTATTTGGCCTGACAGTAATTGACAGGAGAAATTTTAGTTAGAAATTTTTCCAAAGTGAAATATTCCATGGCTCTAAAAATCATTTAGATAAATATTGGGTCATTTAGTTTGTCTTATACACCTGATGTTATGAATTAAGCATTACAGAAGTCAGATCTCAGGCATGTCAAATACACTTTTATAAACAGGTCACAAGATTGATGAAAAAAAAAATGTGCTATTCAGTGTAATGTTTTATAATATCATTAGAAGGTTCCCATGCCTCTATGCCCATAAAACATCCCCCTCATTGAGATCCTGACTCCTTATGTGGTATCACTTCCTATAGCGCGCATCCAAACAAAAACAAACAGCTTGAGTCTGCTAGAACCCTTTTTTTTAGACACGGAAAATGCAAATGCAATCTTCTCTGTGTCTCTCTATGACTTATACTATGACTAATAACCAGAGATCTTCAGACTCAGGCGGGTTTGCATTTGTGTTTGCTCCCAGTTATACCAGCTGGTAAGTGTAACTGCGGCAAACACTACAAGTAATAATTCTTCTTTTAGTGTCAGACACTCTTCCTAAACCTAACAATTGGCATCCAATGTCCGGCACCATCAGCTCATTAGCTTGTAGATCATTAACTACATGAGCTAAGGCTGGTAGCTGCATCCTATAGCTGCACTGCATTCTGGAACTTGGATGTAAACTGCTGTTTATGGCTGCACGTTTTTGTAATGTATAGCGCTGTCACCTTGCACCTCCAGGGTCTGGGTTCGATTCCTGGCCACATTTGATTCCTTTCTCGTTGTGCATGGAGTATGCATGTTCTTGGTGGGTTTCTTCCAGGTACTCCGGTTTCATCCCACAGTCCAAAAACATGCAGATTAGACTAATTGGCAATCCCAAATTGTGTCATTAAGTTTGTGATGAATTGGCACCTTGTACCCTGCCTTGTGCACTACTGTAAGTCTTATGGAATAGGCCCCAGGCCCCCGTGACCCTGAATACAGGATAAATGTTATGAATTAAGGGGGGGGAGAATGCATCTCCATGCCCCCAAGGCGGTAATCGAACCCTCGACCATGAAGGTGTGAGGCCGCAGTGGTAGCAGGGGTTCTGGAGCATATCTCAGGAGACTTAGGGCATGAGGCCTTGTACATCCTGGATAGGGTGCCAATCCGTCCCAGGGCACGCACACACACACTACGGAGAATTTGGGAATGCCAGTTAGCCTAATCTGCAGGTTTTGGACTGTGGGACTAAACCCACCAAGCACTGGGAGAACATGCAAACTCCACGCACACAGGCCCGGAAATCGAACCCGGACCCTAAAGGTGCAAGGTGACAGTGCTAACCACTACACCACCGTGCCACCTAGACAAATCACAGTATTTCATTTTTCCCTTATGCCAAAAAAGCAATTTAATATTTTTATATAAAGAGACTAAATAGCCTTCTATCTATATATAATACAATCTATTTATCTAGCTTCATAAATAGGAAACTATGAAAAGTAGCAACATGGCTTCATAGCCTTTTCCAGAAGACTTTCCAAAAATGCAAACAAAATAAAGGGGGAAATATACACAGGTTAATGGGACATATTGAAACTAATTGCAAAGGACAAAGTATAAACAATAATCTGGGCCATGATCAGAATGCAACTGCTATAGAGGTGGAAAAAAGCAGAAAAAAAAACAGATTAAGTTTAATGAAAAATTATCTTGAGGACTTTTAAAGTTTTTAAAAAAGTAGATCAGCTCCACTGAGAATACTGTTTGGCATCATGAGGAGAGGTGAATACATGCTGTCCAGGGGACTAAAGTCAAATCTGAATTAGTTTTTCCTCCCAGAGTTCATACATAACAAAACAAGTACAAGGAAATTGTATCACTAAAGGGAAAAAAATAAACAGAAAATGTAGAATTTGTACATAAATACAAGTACATAAATTTTACACAAATGCTTTAGAGCTGGGGCTCAAACCACCAACCTTCTGATCAGTAACTCAGAGCCTTAACACACTGAGTCATGTACCTGCCTCATGCAGCATGTACAATGATATAGTAAATCAAGGTCAAGAATTATACTGTAATAAATGAATAAATAATTTTTTTTTTTTTTTTTTTTTTACACACTGGCAATCCTTAATACCATAATGACAATGTTCTTGCTCATTCCATGCTCTCAAATCAAACATGCCATGGTTTGAGACTGACCAAGCACTCATCTGGTATGCCTAAATTTCACTTTAACTCAGGATTTTATCCATTAAAATAAAATTTAAAAAATCATAAAAAGATTTTATCTTTGTGATGAGGAATGTCTGATGAAACTCAGTCTCCTCCCATGCGCTCAAATAATGCTTTAATCCAGTTATGGCTGAGGTCTGAATACAGATGTATGCCATTTCAGTATTAAATCCTCATTGCTCATGCACATTTCAACTCAGAATACAAATCATGATCAAACAAAATTATTGATAAGCTGCATGATCTATAACTATATTTTTTTTCTTAGATTTTAATCAGGACTATGGCAAATAAAGTATATCTCTGAATTTTAATGCAGTAAACATGGAAATTGCTAATGTTGAATACTGACACACACTACGCGTGTCAGCCTACATGACTTTTGATTAAGTCCTATCTCATTGATAATTGGTGTTCTGCATTTGGATTATAACACCCCCCACTTCTCTCCTATGCATTTAAGATATTCCAGAAGATAAGCAGATTTTAACGTGGGAATTGGCAGATTAGGACTGATGTAGTCGCATTTAAAGACTAAAGGGTGACTGCTTCAATGAATGGTGGAATATTAACTTGAAAGCTCAGCACCTAAGTCTTAGTTAATACCCAATACCACTTTGTATATTCCAGCTTCATATTGTTTTAAATTTTGATTATTGAATTCTTGATATATTGATGATTGAATTCTTGATTCATGATATACTGTACCACTTCTTTCATACCAAATTTCAAAATCGTAATTCAATGGTAAAGCTTAAATATAAATACAACAGCGTTCTAGGAAGTTAGGTTAATAATTCACTTCTTAAACAGAAACATAGATAGTTTGAACTAGAAGATAATTAAATTATATACTCTGCTAACTAACCATAAAGATATCAAAAACAGGTTTAGAGCCTTCCATGTATAAAGTATGAATGAATATAATGTCACTTAGTCTGATCTATTCAGCGTATTTCTGGATAATCCAAAGCTCAGTGATTCAGTCAGAGAAAAATTTGACTCTAATATTACCAAGGAAGAACTATTCTATGCCACTAAATAATTTCCTTCCGGTAAGGTCAGAAGGATTTTCCAGAATATTGTAAAACATTTTCAGATTTATTAGATCCACCATTACTCAGAATGGTCTCTTATTCTGCAGAAGAAATACGTCAAGGCAGACAAGGCTAAGAAGACAGCAATTATATCCTTAGATGCAAAGAGGCCTTTTGATCAAATAAGATGGCCTTATATAGTATGTTTTGGTCGCTGTGGCATTTTGCCGTTAATGAGTCATTCATCTCTGGGGTAAATATTATCTATAACAGTCCAGTATCTTCTATTTTAACTAACAGTAATAAGTCATCTTAAAAAAAAAAAAGTTTAATCAAAGCTGCCCTCTTTCACCTGCCCTTTTTGCTATCTCGCTGGAGTCAATTGCCTTAAAAAACACTGCACATTCTGATTTCGAAAGCCTAACAGTGAGAGGCATTTAAAAAAACGTATTAGCTTATATGCTGACAACATATTGTTATATGTAAAGAATGTAGAAATGTCTGTCCATAATATTTTGGAACTCATTATTTCATTTGGTACAGTAGGTTGTCCGGTTATACCATTAACTGGTAAAAAAAAAAAAAAAAAAAAAGTTCTTGCCTCTTCCATAGACCATTTAGGAAAATCATTGATCAATTTCTTTATCTTGACTAAAAAAATGCCCCCCAAAAAATTAATATTTAGACAAATTTTTAGAATTCATCTTAAGATTAAAGCACAATAGCTGCTGGGACATTCTCCTTTTATCTATGATTATCCATATTAATTATCAAATGTGTTTCCTTTCTCAGATTTTTCTTTTCCTGTGTCAAAATCTTGATGGGATCAGGTCTTCCAGACAATTTTATTGGGCTGCTAATGCTAATGCAGTAGATCTCCTGAAGTTCAATGGATCATATCCCTGAGTCCCCTTGTAGTATTTGAAACTGATTCAGTCGCTAACACTTTCTTGCAGGACATGCTGTCCTCAAAGCTTGTTAAAACTAGCACCATTGTTAACCTAAGTTTTATAACACGAAACTCAGAATTCTCAACCAGAGCGGGAAGGTGTCAACATACCCAAGACCTCTGTAAGAGCTAATATTTCGGTTGTATTTTTTAATCACTCTTTCCTGCCACCATGGTCAGACAAATGCTACCAGGCCTGGAGCAGGGCAGGGATTAACTACCATCCAAGATTTTTTTATGTACAGTAAGTGGTAAGTTTGTTTACTTTGCTTAAAGACAAATTCCAGCTTTACATTTTTTTCAACATTTATTTATTTACAGGCCAGGCTTAATGTCAGACATTAAATATATATACAAAAAAAGTTGAAAACACACCACTACAACATTCTTTTGTTCGTTGTTTTGTTGCATTCCCATACAGTAACTACAGATGATTAGTCTTCATATTTGTATCTGTTTTCACACATCAGGTTAAAGTATCTACTGATCTTTTAAGAAATGTCCAAAGGAGTAAGCTGGGCATTATTTGTACAGTATGAACATTTATTGAGTAGCGTTGTGGCCTGCTTCACTCTTGTTCCATCAATAGTAGACATCATTTGATTAAATTTAAAGTCATACACTGTTTTCACTACTTCAAATCCGAACTACACACGATTTACAGTATCAGTCTAATTCAGATTAGTGTGACAAGCAGAACACTTCAGAAGGTACCTTTTCACATACCTCTTGGTGAGGTCAAACACTAGCAGAACATCTTTTCTTGGTTTTCCAATGCATATGGCAAAGACATTTTAGCAGTCGTTGGCTGTTCAGAATCTACACTACATCTACCAATGGCCTTACAAAAATCTTTAATGCTCAGTATGAACACCGCCAAAAGACTCATTTTAACAGATCAGAAATCTTACTCTCCTCTATCTTTTCAATAGTGGATGTCGGAAAAAGTTTCTATTATTGAGATGAAATCCACATCATTGGGAATTTGGGGTCTATTTCTGGCTTATCTTGGCAGTCTCAAAGCTGGAACCAGTGTTCATATGTAACTCCTGACTTGTGCATTCATTGTATCCCCCTGGCAGGTTGGTTATTTATTTATTTATATTTATTCATTTATTTACTATAATTGTCTGTGCAATTGTTCAATAACATCTCCTGTCATCTAACTGTGTCCAGCATTGTTCAGGGTGAGGAGAAGCCCTGTACCTCATAGTGAAAAGGGTAAGAATACGATTAATAACAACAAACTAAAGAGATCACTATAATGCCACACACGAGTGTCCAGCACAGTATGCAGTGGAGTGGATATACTGTTGTTCACCCACCAGCTGGCTCAGCTCGAGAGGGAGGTCATTAAGGAGACAGGTCCATTGACAGGTCTCGACTTGAGTTAAGTGACCATTTTTTAAAGAATTTTGTCCTTGTGACACTCTTAAGCTTCTTGTTATCGTTGTTATGCTTCTAATCTCTGTTAGTCATGAGACGTTTCC
Organism: Clarias fuscus; assembly: GCA_030347435.1. Classification (NCBI taxonomy): domain Eukaryota; kingdom Metazoa; phylum Chordata; class Actinopteri; order Siluriformes; family Clariidae; genus Clarias; species Clarias fuscus. The sequence continues at coordinate 16,999,482 of CM059226.1, forward strand.
TGAAAAACCTGTTTTACATCCCTGATATTTTGGCTGATTGTGACACCTTTATTTTGGTCCTGTGGTTTTCATGGTCCGGTCCTGTTTCTGATCCTGTTCTTGTTTTGTTTGTTTGTTTATGTCATCTATTTGTAAATAAAGGTCATTATCAGTGCTTTTGCCATGTCTGCATAAACCCTTTTGTGGCATTGGCACAGTAAGCCTGGTGTTATCTCTTTTCCTCTTGGACCTACTGTACAGGTTATATGGTGCAACAGCATCTTGCTCATGGAATATTTTCTGTAAGTATACTAGTGTTCCTGCTTCTCCCTATTAAAACAGACAGAGTTTTCAAAACCAAAACATTTTTTTAGGTTAGCAACATGAGCACCAAATTAAATCTCTCATTAAAGGTGTATGCTTTAGAACAAGTTAGGGTTGTCTAAGAAACAGTAAGATGGCTGATCATAATCCCATCTATGCAGAACCATGAAATACGGAGATTGACACGGAGATTGGGTATCAGTTATAAAAGCATGCATATAAGTTCCGATTTACAGTTACAACCTGTATGTACTAGAAAATATTGGCCACATTCATTTAACTAACAAAATCCCTTAAAACTACAGTACCATATATGATTAAATGGTAGCTATGTTTGAGCAATCTTTTTAACCTTGGTTACATTTGGAAAACCTGAGATGGTGTGAAAATATCTCATTATTGTCTTTCCCACCACTGTGCTTGGAAATCTAATGTACTGCTGTCTGAGTGATATGAATGGATGTAAGACATGTCATTATTCGGCCCATAGTTGGTTAGGAAATGCCAGACCTGTCTCCAATGCCTCATTGAAATGTGCCTGTGGCTAAAAACCATAGTGTAAAAAGGACTTGAGTGTGTACAGGAATGCTATTGCTGCTTTTTGTTGGGCTTTTCAAAAGTTGGCTGAGTTTCTGGCAGGGTTCAACTAAAATTTAACTAAGAAAGTAATACAAAAATAAGACTTGAATCTGGTTTAAAAATTTGCACACATGTATTAACATATAGAAACTTCCTTGTACAACTGCATACAATTTTTTTTTGCACACACAGGTTTACAAAATGTTATGTACTTGGTTCATTCGTTTGCTGTTATTTTAATTATTTTCTTTTGATGCCACCACACCATTTCAGAAGGACTGTATTTTTTTGGATGCAAGTGCAGTCACACTGTGTTCCAAACTGTGTTCTATTCACTATATTCTGCACTATTTGGCATTACATTCTGAAAACAGTGGTAAATATCCAGTGTACTATTTTAATCATATAGCACCCTGGCGGGTACAGACGGTATACCCAAGTGGTCATGAAATACAAGAAATGTACTGACATGTTTGGTTTGATTCGCACTCTCCTTCACCTCTCTCAAAGGAATATAGAGTTACTATGGCAACATCCCTTGAGACTTCTTACAAATGAAAGAAGTGGATTAAATGCTTTTGGAGTAATTTCTATTAGTAATTTTGTTTTCAGTTTAAAGAGGGTTCTGTTACTTCATAGTGAATTAGCTCATATGTTCTTTGATGCTTATGTCACATACAGTAAGTAATGCTCAGACCTGTGTCAGGTGTATATTTTTTATGTCCCATCATAGAATAAATGTGATCAGTTTAAAAGGTAGTCCATTCCCCATATTTCCAATGGGAGTGGAAGTGGTGCTTTCCAGCAATGATGTGGTCAAAGTAGTTCTCCTTTTAGAATCAGTGGTTATATATGCCGATTCGCTAGTATATGTTTGTTGAAAGCCACTTCTGAGACCCAGTAATGAGATTAATGAGTTATATATATAAAATTTATATATATATATTTTTATATATATCTAAAATATATCTGCTTATATATTCATTATTATTATTATATGTTATTTTATATATATATAATTCGTTCCAGAAGCGGGCTCGTATTCCAAAATACTCGTAAACCAAATTTAATTTTGCCATAAGAAATAATGAAAACTCTAATTATTCATTCTACAGCCCAAAACAACAAATACATGAAAATAATTAATACAACATATAAAGTAAAAATAAAACAAATTAACCCTCACTTAACATAAAAAAAATAATAAATCCAGACAGTTAAGTGTTTCCTTTTGTGCGTGCAGGCGCCGTGTATTTGTGTGTGTGTGTGTGTGTGTGTGTGTGTGTGTGTGTGTGTGTGTGTGTGTGTGTGTGTGTGTGTGTGTGTGCGTGTGCGTGTGTGTGTGTGGAATTAGCCCCTCGCCTCGTCTTAAACAGTAAAACTCCTTCTCCCTCTCACACCTCACTTTTTAAGTTTCCCAACTAACATACACAATGCAAACGAGAAACAAGAAAAAAAAACGAGAAAAAAAAGAAATCTCTCTAATGATGCTCACGTGCTACTAACGGAATCACTGCTGTAAAGTAAAAAATAAAAAATAAATGAACCAGCACCTTACCTTTGAAAAGTTTGGTGTGTAAATAAAGCGTGTGTGTAAAGCGCCAGGGAGATCTGTGTGTGTGTGTACACACGCACAGACAGAGTGTGTGTGTGTGTGTGTGTATGTGTGTGTGTGTGTGTGTGTGTGTGTGTGTGTGTGTGTGTGTGTGTGTGTGTGTGTGTGTCGGTGTGTGTGGGGCACAGTGTCAAATTACACGCGCGCAAACAGAAGAGAGAGGGAGATGTTGATTTATAAGAGACGAGCACTAAGACACAGCAGGGGACTCTTATTTTGACACGGGGACGCAGCAGGGGAGACGATTACACATAATTCCCGCAGCGCAAGAGGGAGAAAAATCATTGGCTCAGTTGTGATCACTTGCCGCTCGGTGACAAAATAAGAGTTGCATGCGTGATACATGATACTCGGCGCTCGTAAACTAATACTTGCTCGGTTTCTGATTAAAAATGTATTAAAAATCTTTGCTCGGTTTGCAGAACACTCGTAAACCACGTTACTCGCAATCCGAGGTTCCACTGTATATAATTTATATTATATTATATTCATAATATGTTTATTATATTATATTATACATATTATATTTGTATATTATATTACTATGGGTTACTGTATATACACAACCATCCAAACAAGACTATCTTACTTACTTTATGTTTTGATCTTTAATGTATAATCAAACAAACAACAAACAAGAAACAAATAAATAATAAATAAGAATAAAATGACAGGGAGATATTTGTATTACAATTCTATACTAATTTGGACAAGCCCTCTAATTTAGATAAAAGTATTTGACTATTTAAAGAAGGGTCTCTGAACAACCATGAGTTAAGCCTGTTTAGATTTCTCATAAATATTCATACAGTACCAGGCCAATTGTCAAGTCAAACCACTCAGCGCATGAAATGCTACCAGCGGGGCGTAAAGTAGCACAAATGACAAAAGACACCCTAGAAAATCCTTAGCCAGAGGGAGCAGAAGTGGATTTGGTTCATTTTGTTCATCTAACCAGTCAACTGGCTTTCCTGTGGGCACAGATTCTCATGGCCCAGCCGAAGAGAAGAGAAGAGAGTCTTCCCGATGATTTGGGACCCGCTCCCCGTAAATATTTTTGGTGGAGGGATATAGCTGGTCAGTTGCCAGTAGAGACAGAGGCTGACCTGATAGCTCACCAGACTGCATTCTGAAAATAGGCTGACCACACAGAGACAAGGTGTCCTGCTGACCTGTTCTGCTCGAGCCATGCTCTGCTATGTAATATACTGTATATGGGCTTTGTCAATACTATTTGCCTGCTCTGAAGAATATTACTGGTGCCACTTCCAAACATTGAGTTGTCAGGGTTGGACTTCTATTCAATATATAATAAATAAATGACTTCTATAAATAAGTTTGTATTTCTTTGCATTTAACCAGGGACAGTTCTACAAAAACAAAAATTACAAATATGAATTTTAAAATAAATAACTAAATAAATAAATAGATTTGTAAGGCATTTTTTTAATGCCATTAATCTCTGCATCATTTCATTTGAAGATGCTTAGTTTCTGATTTATTTTGTTCTTTCTTTGCTAAATTGTAAAGGGTGATGTTTAGGGACATTGCCATAACCTTGTTGTCTCATCGTCTGTGCCACTTTATCCCGTATACAGGGTCACAGGAGGCATGAAGCCTAACCCAGGAGACTTAGAGCATGAGGCACCAGTCCATGACAGGGCAAATACACTCTGGGCAATTTGGAAACAGCAATTAGCCTAATCTGCATATCTTTGGACTGTGGGAGAAAAACAGAGTACCCAGAGGAAACCCACCAAGCATGGAGAGGACTCGCAAACTCCATGCACATAGACCTGAGGTAGGAATCGAACCTGGAGATGCAAGGCAACGGTGCTAACCACTAAGCCACTCTGCCGCCACCTCATGTTTGAGGTTTTTAAATTAGACATGTAGATATGTTCAATAAATGTTTACAGTACCTGCAGTTACAGCCTCAATTCCTCAAATCTCTTACGCAAATGAATTTTCTATTCTATAACTGTTTGTTGAGTTTCCAATATTCACAATTATTTATATTGTTTTGATATACTGCTGTGCACAAACAGTAGTGAATTTTCTTAAAGGACTCTACTTTATACAATAAAATGTGTTAAATGTTGAAATTATGCCAGCACTTCACTTCAACTGTTTCCTGGGCCCTATACTGGACGATTAGTGATGGGCTCAGGCAGTATGATTGACTCCGGTTGACGCCAGGCAATAATTCAAAAAGGTCTTGGGCCAATTCTGTCAACTGGCTGATTAATTGGGTCCTGTACTGCAGGTAGCAACCAGCCTAGACACAAGCAGAGTATTTTTGCTATCTGGATTGTATTGTTCGGGCCTTACTACTTCACTAAGTTTTGGACAATGATTTACTGACTTCCTTACTTTCCTCCCTGATCTTCCTTACATACTGACTGACAGATTTACTGCTTACTTACTACTAACAGACTAAATGCACTGTGAAAGGTACCAATTCAATTTAGCTCAGTGGGACTGTGTCGATGACAAACTTCGCGGCTGGCGTGCAGAACAGAAAAATTTATAACAACTATGATGTATGAAAATGTACTTACAGACAGGTCCATAAATTTTGGAACAAAATAAGTTTTTTCTTTTCTTTTTTTTTTGCTTTTGACCTTTGTACTCCACTACATTAAATTTAAAACGAAACTCTCAAAATGTGATCGAAGTCAAGACTTTCAGCTTTCATTCAAGAGGTTTGACAAGTATGGCATTACGTTATCATTGTTCCAAAATTTATAGACAATGATTTATGATTTAAGAGACTTTTAAAAAAATCATTTCTTACTACTATAAATGTGTTACCTAGCAGCATCAACATTGTGCTTCACTATGGCAAATACAGAGAACAAAAAATAATTCACAGATACAGCCACACACAGAGCACTATGTAAGCATCATGCATTCATTTTATTATCTTTCTGACTCACTCTTATCAGAGAAGGTGCCTTTAGCCTCTCTCAAAACTCTACCGTTTTTTTTTTTGTCTTTGAAAAATGAGTATCCTGTGTTTTGAATGTCTAAGGTCAGATTAAATTTGTTCCATTACGATGAGGGAAACACACACATAGATGAGTACAGGTAGAATTAATTCTATTTGGATTCAGCACCTGTCAGTACTTTAAAGACAGTGATTATCACAGCAGGTGTGATGATGATGGCCCCTGTGGGAGCCAGACTATGAGCCAGACTAAATTCCTCCTGCATGCTTCAGTAGAGTACTACTGTCAGCAAAAATAATCAGTGCTTATTGTTATTAGATATATATTATCCCCCCAGGAAATCCAGGTGCCCAATTAACTAGGCTTTACACTGCCGGGGCTGCATGGTTTTATTGTGTGTGTGTGTGTGTGTGTGTGTGTGTGTGTGTGTGTGTGTGTGTGTGTGTGTGTGTGTGTGTGTGTGTGTGGTTTGTTTGGCAGTTACATTTTTTTCATTGCAAACTTGATTTTTATTCCCAGTGTAAGATGTTTGCATTAATAACAAGCTTTTAGGGTTATCACCCACAAAGGACCGTTCGCCGAACTACTAGCTCCATGGCTCCACCTACTTACAGTATCTAACCTCCTTCTCCCATTCAAACCTGCATGCATGCTTAGATCCTCCAACACTCGCTGTCCTTGCTGTCCTTTCTTCTTGCACCACAGGAAAGGCGATGTCACTGTTTTTAAAGTCTGAACATTTTCTCTTCCCTTCCCAAGGCCTCCACCTCTCTTCAATATTGTCAAAACTCTCATCTAAAAACTCCTTGTACTAGCGTATACACAATGACTCTTGCACTAAATTTGAATGTGTCTGTTATTATTTAGTCTGCTATATTTTGTGCCATTATTTTGTAAAAACATGTTTTTGACAAAATCTGTTTTATTTACAACTAAGACTTAATGATTTCATGTATTTTTTTTTGTGCAACTGTGCAGTGTTCATGGGTACCATGGTAACATTATTATTATTATTATTATTATTATTATTATTATTATTATTATTATTATTATAATTTTATTATTATTATTATTATTACTACGTATTATTATAATTTATTCATTATTGATGTATGTTTTGATACATAAATCATTATAATGGCATGGTACAGTCGAAACAAAGGTACAGACAAGGTTATTTTCATCTGTTATGGATATTTCAGAATCATAAACAGATTAAACATGCACCAGGAGACACAACAGGAAATAAATGATGTGAAAAACAAAACAAGACTAAGAAAATACAAGACGCACAGCTCAAGCTTGTCATAGAGTGCAAAGAGACCTGAAAACCCAAAACGACAAGAATAATGAAGCACAGACGAGTGCAGATGAGCGCTTAAGGGCAATCTGTTGCATCACATGCTTTGCTCTCTATTCAGACGGTAGAACGCAACAATTAAGTCTTCCTGGGCCTTTGCATCAAAGACCTCTTCAGGTAACAACAGCAGCTGCACATGTTTTTACCAGGTTCCGATAATGTCATGGGAGAAATCTAAAGTCGTCTCCTCCTCTCCAGATTAACAACACTGTTCTTTCTCCCACAGCTTGATGTTCAGGCTGTATTATAAAGAATCAGTGCCGGTGGCTATTGCCAATGTGATGCAGTGATCCACCATATAACAATTCACTAAAATTCTGTATGCTTCATAATTAACTAGATTTAGTTCTGTTCTGTTGAATATCATAATCTGTACACCCTACATACTGTAGCTCACTAGCTTTCCATTTAGTGGTATTGGGATTCAACCCCAGAACCTAGAAATTAGCTGATCTTCTGAACTGGAATAAGTACAAAATAAGTAAATTCTTCAGGATTGTCAACCACTTACAAGATTTATTGGTTACAAAGTAAGATTTTAAAACCACTTTCACTATATATATATATATATATATATATATATATATATATATGCAAGACTATGAGAAATAGTCACATGGCATGCTATGAGAAATATGAAATAATTTACCATCATATATTTTACATGCTATAATTGCATGAGGAAAAGGCTAGATACAGAACTCGTCTACACATTAATTTGAATTTCTTTGTACATTCCATTCCAAATCCGTTATATAAATGTAAACAAACCATAGGCATAAAAGGTGCAGTCTGTGGGGTCCAAGTAAACATTGGAAGTTTGGCAGTTATTTCCAAAATACTTTAAACACTAATAACACCACAGATTAACATTATGTTTTGTTATGATATCTCCATATTTACCTTTATCTATATCAAAATGCTAAAGGAAAATGGCTCATGTCAGTCCTGTTGTTTAAGCAATCACGTTATAATTGGAAATCAATTTCCAAACTAGGTCCAAGATAAAGCATTGTACATTTCATCTTGTGAAAATTATGGAAATTAGTACAAAAACTATATAAGTCGGTGGAGCCACAAAACAAAACAAACAAAGAAGCATATCATTTACAGTACTGCGTAAAAGTCTTGGGCCAGTCTTCATTTCTTCATATTTTGCTTCCAAAGTGCCAGACTCTGTTGTATTATTAATGTTGTCTTGAAGAATAGTTCTCCAGGCTTCTAAAGAACTTTTTTCGGCTTATGTTTTTGACAAGTTTTGGCTGTCAGTTTAAGTCAAGTCCCTGTACCTGAACAGATTATATATATATATATATATATATATATATATATATATATATATATATATATTTTTTTTTTTTTTAAGCCACACAGTGACCTATGAACCATTTCAAGGATAAAAACAACACCAACAAAAACGCATGAACTTACGGCATGAAACAGTTGCAGATGATCATGAACATATGATCAGATCAGTCATAGTATACTGGTGATACTGAATGATTTGATATAGACAAGAGGGGAAATGAGGTCGTTGCTGCGGTTGTTACTGTACATCAACAACCAATTTTCGAATCTGTACCCTGTCACAGTATAAAATTTGTTCTTCTTTCCTTAATTTATTTAACATAATTTAATTGAATTCAGTATGAATGGCTCAAGACTTTTTCATAATACTGTATATCAAGGCCATTACATTTTAACCTCTCTAAAAGTGTTATAAACATTGCACGTATTAAACAATTTCAGCATGAGCCACAAAGCTTTTTATATTAAAATAAATAAAAAAAATACAGAGTGCATTTTATAAGCCAATATCTTTCACGATTTAAGTGCATTTGAAAGGATTTATGAGCAGTCTTTGACTTTCTGTTGTGAACACAGGCTACAGAAAACTTCTTTGAATGCAATGCTGGATTTGATTCATCACAATTATTTCTGTATTTCTTTTTTATGTGTGTTGTTGCATAACAGCTTTTTATCATCTGTGTTTTTGTCTCTAGTTCTAAATTCTTGCTATTCACAAGTGGCCTAGGATGTGAATGACTTTTAGTCACTGTAATGACTATTAGTTTCAATACAGTGTATCATTATCATAACTAGGTGCTTTTTCAATACCTGAATGGTGATGTGTGAGATTTTGCTGCTTTTGCCTGCATCCTGCTATATACTGTAGACTATACAGTATATACTGTAGACTATATTATAACAACTGTCATTTTAAAACCTAATTGTCATTTCCAAGCAAAAAAAGTTGACAAACTAAAATTTCTCACTTGTACCTGAAGGAAACCTAACAAGCACAGGGAGAACATGCAAACGCCAACCCACATACTGTACATGCACACACATGCAGTAGGCATGACTCAAACCCTCAACCCTGGGGGTGCAAGGCCACTGTGATAACCCCTGTGCCACCATGTTTGAGGTAGTATATCAAATCTTAATTTTTTATTTAATTTCCGAAAAAAAATAATCATGATATTATGCTTTTTAAAGATACACTGTAGTCCTTTTTTATACAAACCCTCGTCCTTGTAGAAGTGGAACAAAGTGTGGACCAACAGAAATGTGATTCTTTTTTTTTTTGGTTTTCCTCCACATTGTGAGTTCATTGTTTGAAAAATGACTTAGTTTTCTTTCTAATTTTCTAGTTTATTTCAGCTCTGATGTGGCCTTAGTCCTCTCTCTGTTGACAATATAGTTCCTCTGGAGCTCTCAGACCTTTACAGCTTTGAGTTATGAGACAGAGGCCATCGTTCACCTCGCCACCAACATTACCACAAAATTGGTGCAGGCCTGCTAATGAATATACATAAATAGAGGAGTTTTTTTTTTTTTTTTTTTTAAGGAGTTTAAATTTCAAAATTAATTTCAATGAGATGGTTTTAATATTCAAGAGTTTATGATCTACATGTAGTAAAAAGTAACGTTGATTTAATCATTGCAGAGTTTATACGTATGAATGCAGCTAGACATACAGTACACCAACACTGCAGTGTGTTAATTCAACACCTGTAAATGTTGCTGTGTACGAAATAGCTTTGGCTAATGAGCAATGGTGGCTCAGTAGTGGATATCCGATGTAGCGACCCTTCGATGGGAGCAGCCAAAAGACCACCAACAATAACAAAACAGCTTTGTCTACTTAGAATCTCATACTATTCATACAGTACAGTACTATACCCTATTCTATTTATAGGATATTAATATGTTATATTGCTGGACTACAACATCTACATTTTTAACACCACACACACCGTCTCACAAATTTAAATGATTTACATTTATACAATTTATAAATGCACTATTTTCAATTATTTTATTTCCATTACGGGGATGCAGACATAAAATAAAAAACATTTCCACAATGTAAAAAAACTTGCTGCACATTTTATATACAGTTATACAATGTTATATATGGCTATCTCTACAAGTATTAATGAAGAGCACTAAGGCAAATCCAGACTTGACGAACGTTTTTACAGTTCCTCAAGGCAGAATTTTCCACCACAGAACTAATTCAGTCCACGTAAGCCTAAAGCTGATTTTATACAGTGCCCTCTATAATTATTGGCACCCCTGGTTAAGATGTGTTAAAAGCCTTAAAATAAATTCTATTTTTATTGCAGAAGCATATCGTCACACTGAAAATTGTAGAAAAATATAAAGTGACTTTAAGGGGAAATAAAAAATCCCTGACTAACGAATAATTTTTTTTCATAAAATAACCTGTTCCACAATTATTGGTACCCCTAACAATTCCTAGAAAAAAAATGTAATTGCAGTATTTCTGTCATTTCTACAGTAGTTTACAAAGTTGATTAGAGTATCTAGGAACATTTAATTAGTAATTTATCACTTCCTGCTTCTCTGGGGTATAAATATGATGTGACACAGAGGCCATTTCTCTTATCCACTCTTCAACATGGGAATGAAAAGAACACACCATCCATGTAAGGCAGATGTGTGTCGCACAAGAAAATAGCCTCCCGCCTGCACCTGCCCATATCTACTGTGAGAGGAATCATTAAGAAGATTTTAAAAACTGGAACAGTAGTAAACCAGCCTGGATGAGGACGCAAGTTTATTTTGCCTCCACGCACAGTGAGGAGGATGGCAAGAGAAATAAGTCACTGTTAAAGAACGGCAACAAATGATAGCATCTTGGGGTCACAAAGTCTTCAAAACAACCATCAGACGCTATCTACATGCCAACAAGCTCTTTGGGAGGCATGCAAGGAAAAAAACGTTTCTCAGTCACAATCATAAACGCAAAAGTTTGGAGTTTGCTAAGCGGTACTGGGGCTTCAACTGGGACCGTGTTTTTTCGTCAGATGAGATGAAGATAGAGCTTTTTTGGAAACAAACACTCTAAGTGGAACACGAGAGATGAAAGCACCTCATGCCCACTGTGAAGTATGGGGGAGGATCGGTGATGCTGGTTGAAGATCCCTCTTTCTGTGTTCTCTAATCTTGTGAAACATTATAGGAGAAGATTAGGTGCTGTTTTGTTGGCAAAAGGGGGATGTACAAAGTATGAACCATCAGGGGTGCTAATAATTGTGGCACCCATGATTTGATGTAAAAGAATTATTTCTTAATGTGAGATTTCTTTCCCGCTGAATAAATGCACTTGAATTAAAGGTTGGAATTTCCTCTTTTTTCCCCAGTATGAGCCTATGTAATTTAGAACAAAACTGAAATTTTTAGAAGCTAAAGAACACATTTTAACCAGGGGTGCCAATAATTATGGAGGGCACTGTATTAGTCTCTTGGTGATCTAGCATTGATTAAAGCCTTACTTTAAAGTTTCTAAATAGCAGTACACAAAAACGGTGGAGAAATAAAAACATTTTCAAGCTTTTTATCCATAAAAAAATCTCAGTAAGATAAAGTAAAAGAGCAGCACCAAAGCGGTACATAACTTTAGACATGTCAAGATGAATGCAAAATATGAATGCCATAATATACAGAGATTTAATATACAGCAAAAAAGAATTCCATACATGAGTGCAAATTAAAACTGGCTATATAACCAGTTTTAATTTGGACTCATGTATGGAATACTTTTCCTGCTGTATATTCGTTGTAAACAATCATCATAGCTCTAGCAGCCTGGGTGGATTTTTTCGACAAGCTGTGATAATTACACATTAAGTCAAAGGGAGAGGGCAATTGCTCAAAGCATCATGCTTATCCATTTAAAAATACCAATCTCATTCGCCATGTGATCCTTTTAAAAATGCCAGTCCATTTGGGACAGTAATTGAAAATTATTGCATTGTTGAAAAAAGAAAGGATGTCTAGAATATAGAATATTCATTTAAAAAGCACAGTTATCTAATAAAACAACTGTTCTCTGTATATTACTCATATAGTAAATCATGAAAGAACCCAGGGGATTATTTGTGTAATATTGACAATATTGCTGAAATGTGGTGGCGAACGAAGCAGAACACATGTGCATAACAGTGACATAGGTTTTATTTGGGCAAATCCATAAATAAGTATAAATGCAAGCAGGAACGATCGTCTTGGGAAAATTGGGAAACACGAGACGATTTAAACCATTGCTCTTAAAAGCATGAGACTAAAGACTTTGCGAAGATGCTCCGACACGACAAGGTGAACAGAAATAATGCAGTAAGATCTTGTAAAGGAATGCAGTAGAAACAAGGAAGGAGGTAGTATTTTCTCGCTTAACGTGGACGGACGTGGTTAAAGCAAGGCACAGGAACTTAAGTAGGATGCAGAAATGATGGCATCCCTTTTGCAATCTTAAGAGCTGATCATAATAAACACATTTTTTACAATTACAGCTGTATTTTTTGCGTGTATACCCAGAAGTTTCCCCCTCTAAACCATAAACTGGGGTTTTACACTTGTGCAAATTTTCTTTTACAGGCATTGTTATACATGTTGTAATAAAGTGTCACCATGTGCTTCATAAAGTGCTTAGAAGAAGCATTTTGTGTTTATGGCCAGTTTAGAGCTCCATCTGAGTATAAAACCCCTAACAAACTCCATCTTCTGATATCTGTTAAATACCTCAGGGCATCATTTAGGAAGCTTATAATAAAATGCTTGTACTCAAACACGTAAATGTATTCATGATGTTGCTTGTTCGAGACTTAAACTCTGCTTCACCCATCTAAACCTCCTGGAACTTATACATGCTCTGGGTCAAAAAAAAAAAAAAAAAAAGGCACACACTCAATGTGAGAATCAATGTGGCCAATCCATGTGTGAAAGTGATTCTTCATGCTCCCAGAACCACTCTCTCACAATTTGAGTCCTGGAATATACCAGCGCCATCAGGGGAGAAAATAAATCCATAAATGTGATAACCTGGTCATTCAGAACATTCAGGTCATCAGCTGACTTCACTTTATTGCCACATCACATTGCTTATCCTACACCTGACCAACTGAAGCAATCTCAGACCATAGCACTGCCTTGAGAGGTTTGTGCAATTCACACTATGCATCATGGGTCTATCACTTCATGCACTTCCCCTTTTTACACTGTCATGCCCATCAGTCTGAAATATCTTAAATCTGTACTCATCAGACCACATGACCTTTCCCCGTTGTCCTGATCATTATGATGCCTAGTAAATTAAAGATTTTCTGATACACCTCAATAATACATGTTTTTTTTTTTTTACGGCCACACAGCTGTGTATTGATCCTGTGAGTTCTCATCACATTGTGGCATATAGAAATGCTCTTAGTTTCATTATTAAACATACCTTTGATATCTACTGTAGGTTCTTTTTTTATTAGCCATTTTTTTTAAACACCAAATATTTAAGTCATCTCTATTCATGATTCTTATCCAGTCACATTTCTTCCACAAAGCTGATGGCTCACCACTATCTTTCCAGGTTTTAATATGTCAGATCATTCATAAACCATGTTTATATATTGTGCAAAAGTCTTAGGCACCTAATTTTCCTTACAGGAGTTAAAATTTTGTTATACAATTGTACCTTGGCATACAGACGCCTCGCATTGTGAATTTTCTCCTTAAGAACTAAAAGTTTGCTAGAAATTTGCCTTGGCATGCAAAGCATTTTTGGCATATACGCGACCCAGCCAGTTGTGCATGCTTCCGGTTGCGCGGACATCTGGTTGCGTGTGTGTTGGTGAGCCATTCAAAACTGGCTTGTGTCAATGGCCAAGTGAAGTGAGTGAAAAAAAAAAAAAATTCTAAATTTTTTTTTTTTTTTTTTTTGCATTTTGTGCAAGATTTGGGAGACATAACCACATATGTCCCAAGAATGTAATGTTTAAAAGGTAGCTTTAATTTTCAGTTTCATTTTTAGAGCAGCCGGTGCCAAGAGAAATCATAAATTAAGCTTAAGTGAGGTTTAATGTCTATTTATTTCATATTTTACTTCATTTACATGTCTTTTCTAAAATATGCAAATATGTATTTATATGAAAAAAATATGATGATAGTGTTGGACATTTCTATTTTCTATCTGTGTTTACAGTACATTATTTTCTATGGGAAAAACACACATCAAAGCCCAGAAACCAATTTATTTGATTTTTTTTTTAATCTGAAAACTGATCGGTCATGTAATATGTAAGAAAGCGTAGATTTTTTTCATGCAAATGTTATTCTGTAATGTTATTTATTTATATATATTTTTGTTATGTTTAGAAACAGTGAAACTTTTTTTATGCAATAATGCAGATATGATAGACATACAGTATATAAAATGTTGTACTAAAGATAATATGGTGATAAGAATTTTGCACAGTACTGTACATGGACATAAATCCTGTTCAGGATAATAGTATTGCTGGATAGGTTTACTGGAACAAATGTTCAGAAGAGTGTAATCTACAGTACCTATGACTAGCTCCCAGAGGCCACAACCAAACATGTTACTGTCTTAGTAAGAGGCCTGCATGCTAACTTGGTGAAGAATATAGGGCGCAAAAGAAGTCATACGTCAAAATACATAAGATATGAAATTTTTCAGTTTTATAAGACAAAACCCTAATACCTTATAACCTAAAGGTAACCAAAGCACAAGAGGAAAACCAATACTAGGGGAAACAACACTGTTGGCATAGCTTCTTTTTCTCTGTAAATGTTCTTAAGACTCTGTGGCTTTAAATGTGTACATTTCTGAAATTGTACATTCCCTGCTACAGGCTCAATCCATTACTATACCCTTTCTGTGGCATTTCCCAGTTGGTACAAATCATAATCCATCATTTCTTTGACTCGTTCCAATAAAAGGTAGGGTTGGGACTCTATTTGTAATTGATGTTACTCAAGAGGGTAGGGTCAACCCGGGTGTCTGTCATTTCATGACCAAGGTGGGAGGAGGGTGAGTGTTAAGGAAACAGATGGATGGCTATTGATAAAGAGCAGGCAACGAAAAACATGTTCTTGAAAGGAAGTGAGAGATGAAGAAATCCATGTCTGTTAGTATACTGCTGCGATCCTGGAAAAAAAAGGCGGTCTATTCATCTAATCTTGTGTACCCGCTTGTGTGTAAATGCGAGCCATTTGCAGCATGTTAGAGAATAAATCATGTGAGTGATAATTCCAACATTTAGCTCCCTTCTCCACCCACAGGATCTAAACCATGGAGCACTAATCAGACACTAATAGAAACAAAATGAGATCATAATTTAAGTTTAAATATTCATAACACATGAAAAAGATGGGAAAAAGCATCAAACTGGCAAATGGATTAGGTCAGTGGAGACAGTGCTACAGTTGTACCATAGTGGTCTGTGAAGGGTTTGTGTGATTGTGGATAAAGTCTCTTTTTACCAATCAGTCTATGCTGTTCTAATGTAGTGACCGGAAAAATAAAGTTGTGAGGCAACTCGTGGGGTGTTAAAAACAAGGGCCCTATTCAGCGTTATTAGTTCATGTTGCGGTCTCCATGCTGGGGTAAAGAGCTCCAGATCGATGAAAAAAAATTTTGCCACGGATCTCACAAATTCATTTATTTGCTCATTTGGACTGATTACAAGGACATTTTTGGTCAGCTCCCACAAAGCTGTATCAAGAATTTTATACCAGTTGGAGACCCTGGGGCAGTCCATGAACCTGGAGTGATTATACCAATCAAACATAATTTTATCACCACTGCCATGAAACTAAATAACATTGATCAGCAACCAGGACCCAGCACTTCCCAGTAGCCCAAGACTACTGACCTAGCCTCCAAAATCCCCAGATCCCAATCTGATCAAGCACCCATGAGATGCACTGGTTAAACAAGTCCGATCCCAGGACCACATTGATATATAAATTAACACGGAGCGATATGAAACTACAAATAACAAACTTAACGCAAGACAGAATAAAGTATAAGTGTGTTCGAACGATGTCATACAGAATTCTACTAAAAGTATAAGAAAATGTGCACAATAAAGGCCAGTGCTTACTAGTACACATTTATATAGTGAATAAAATACAGGGAAATATACTCACTCACTCACTCATCATCTATACCGCTTAATCCTGTATTCAGGGTCACGGGGGCCTGGAGCCTATCCCAGGAGACTTGGGGCACATGGCAGGGTACACCCTGGACAGGGTGCCAATCCATCACAGGGCACAGACACACATACACTCACTCATTCACACACTACGGGCAATTTGGGAACACCAATTAGCCTAACCTACATGTCTTTGGACTGTGGGAGGAAACCAGAGGACCCGGAGGAAACCCACCGAACACAGGGAGAACATGCAAACTCCATGCACACAGAGACGGGAATCGAGCCTGGCCGGGGATTGAACCCGGACCCTGGCGGTGCAAGGCGACAGTGCTAACCACTACACCACCGTGCCACCGGGAAAAATACTGTAATATAATATTAAATGCAGTAAGTATCAACATAATACACAACTTGGCAGCCATATTACAGGACTGTACATTACAATATTTCATGTTTAGCAGCCAGCTTAGGAGAAAAAATAAATGGAAAAAATTGCAGAGAATAGAATAGACTGGTGTTCAGTTGGGGTGTGTGTGCACGCGTGTGTTGGTGTTAATCCAGTCCCTTGATATTTATAAGTCTGATGGCTTATGGCAAGAAACTGTTACACATTCTGACCATGTGGGCCTGAATGCTTCAGTAACTTTTGCCAGATAGAAGGGTTTGTGTAATGAATGTGTGTGATCATTTGCAATGTGAAGGCAAGCGTGTGGCCTAAATCTCAGTGATGAAGGGACAAAAGACCCCACTGATCTTCTCAGCTGTCCTCACTATCCGCTACATGGTCTTGCAATCTAAGACTGTGCAGTTTCCAAACCAGGCTGTGATACATACAGCTCCTCAGAGTGCTCGCAGGTGTCTCTTTGTAAAAATGTTGTGGATGGGAGATGGAAGATGAATTTTTCTCAGCTTTCTCAGAAAGTAGAGATGCTGCTGGAGTTTCCTGGCTATGGAGCTGGTGTTAGGAGAAAACTTGAGTTTCTTCCTCTCTGCTCTCCTTAAGTCAACAACAAAGTTTAGTCTTGTCCACATTCAGAGACAGGATCTGTAGTATGCAGGAGTTCGTTGCAACTCCACTGCCACTCCTCTCTGTATGCTGACATGTCGCTCTTGTTGATGACACCACGGTTGTTTAAGCTGTGAACTTGATCATGTGGTTTGAGCTGTGCATTGCTGCACAGCCAGCAGTCAGGAGAGTGACCTCTCCATAGGAAAAATAATGTCAACAAATAAATGTAAGACATTTTCACACTCCCTCCAGTGGTAGCTCGGCATAGAAATGTAACCACGTTCCAGAGACAAGCTCTTTAGGTGATCATTTGTATTGCGAAAAAGCATTTTCCCGTAGGAAATAGTGTAAATGCAGATAATCTGTTTCAGCCACCCAAAAAATATTACCGATATTACCAATTCCCAGCACTATAATTATATTTTTGCATATACAGTAAAAACACTCTCACTCACTCACTTATCTTCTATACCGCTTTATCCTGTATTCAGGGACGCGGGGGGGCTGGAGCCTATTCAAGGAGACTTAGGGCGCAAGGCGGGGTACACCCTGGACAGGGTGCCAATCCATTGCAGGGCACACACATACACACACAGTACGGGCAATTTGGGAATGCCAATTAGCCTAATCTGCATGTCTTTGGACTGTGGGAGGAAACCCACCAAGAACAGGGAGAACATGCAAACTCACATGCTCACAGAGACGGTAACGACCCTGGCTAACAGTGCTAACTACTGTATATAAACCCAATCAAAACATTTAGAAAAGACATGTAAATAAAGTAAAAAAAATAAATAAATAGACATTAAACCGCACTTAAACTTACTTTATTAATCCTATTTGCATGGCTTTGCTAGGTACAAAAGAAAATACCAGGGCACACATCAATTTCTCAGACGTTGTTACATTACAGATGGCTTAGTGGTTAGCACTGCCGCCTTGCACCTCCATAGTCTCTGGGTTTGATTCCTTTCTCCCAGTGCTTGTAAGGTTTCCTCCGAGTACTCCAAATTCCTCCCACAGTCCAAAGACATGCAGGTTAGTTTAATTGATGTTTCCAAATTGCCCATTGCCTGCGATGGATTGGCACCCTGTCCAATCTCCTGCCTTGTACCCTAGGATAGGCTCTAGTCCCCCTTCTATACAGGATAAAGCGGCGTAGACGATGAGTGAGTGTTTCATTGCATTGTGGTGATTAAAACAAGTACACAAATGTTCATAACATTGACACGTGTTTATGTTGTAAAAGTAGTTTTAGCCCAGTTGGTTATATTCAGAGCTATACATTTCCTAGAGAATGCTTGGACACCACAGCATCGGGGATACAAGTGTGTTTGATATTCCTGCCACCCGCACCAAATAATTTGACAAACACCAACATTATGCTCCATCTTAGTCTTTAAATGTAAATGCGATTTGTAAGACGTCATTCCTCTTAAGTGGCAGCAGATGGTACACTTCAGGATTCTGAGAGGATTGGCCATGTTTCAGTGAGCACTCAGAAATGTAGAAAGAACACATCGATTTACCTCGCATAACCTTCACTGCAGACATCTCTCTCTCTCTCTCTCTCTCTCTCTCTCCCCTTCCCCACCCTTTTTTTTCGTAATGGAGTGGAAAGTGGTTGACAGGAAATATGGCCGTGCTACTCCAATCCCTTGGTTCCATTTAATTTGGCAGACTGAAAGAGGAGGACGGCTGACAGATCATTCGTCTCGAGCATTCTTCCTCTGTGGAAATCATTACAAGCCAGTTTACTCCTCGGACTTACGCTCTGCCTCCCAACCATATGCTGTTTATATGCGTTCGCACAGTCAAGAAATACCACACACACACACACACACACACACACACACACACACACACACACACACACATCATTCTGTCAGTGCATCATTCCCTCTCATTATGAATTCTGTTACAGCCTGTGCTTGTGTGGGACAACAGTGGTTTGCCACCAGACAACATAAGGATACATCTGAATTTCAAAGTTCGAAGAATGAGGAAATTGTTCATTGTGTGTTGGATCCTGGTAGGTTGGGCTAATTTAAAAATGAAATACACGTAAATGCTTTTTCTGGTTTTTACTTTTTCCCTTAAATTGGTTTTAAACCAATTTAATGAATGAATGACCACCAGAATGATCGAATCAGATCATCATGAATCCAAATATGAACAAAAAATGTACCGTTTCAGTACTTTCAGTACTATATATGAATAGTCTACTTGAACAGACCAAAGTAGTCTGGAAGTTTAAGTAGACAATTCAAAAACATATCTGACAGTTTGAACATTTGCACATATAAATAGAAAACAATGAAACTCAGTGTACTGTATGTATGTGATGATACTGGAGGTTACTGGATTTACAAAATGGAAAAATATAATAATATAATATTATATTATTTAAAAATAAAATTTTAAATTTTATTTTTAAAAAAAACTGATTTCTCTGAGTTCCAGGCCTACTTTTGCTTTTTATTTTTGATAAACTTTTCAGATAAACTGTTAGAATACAGCAGTTCACGGGCATAACACCTATTAATCACAATTAGGATCATCATAAACATATTGATCTAAACCATGTCTCTCTTTCTCTCTCCCTCCTCCCAAGGGGAGACGAGCTTTCACATCATATCGCTATGAAGTTATTTTTAATTCCCCACACTGCTCTTAATTTATTACCTCATATTTCATTCTTGTCCATGGGCCGTCAGGTCACTTCTGACTTTGACATTGTTGTGTGGGAGTGGCACATGAGTTTGCCGAAACCTCTGCGTGATTAATTAATTAAAGTTCATGCAAAGTATCTATTTATTTTTAAAAAATTATTCTCTTGCTTGTATTTTACATCATATTTAATAAATGGCGAACAGTCTGTACTTTCTATCCCGTGAACTGTATGCTGTGCCTCAGGTCTAGACACTGAAACACCTCAATTCACTATGCAAAAAAGTTGACAACAAAAGCAAGAACCACATACAAGTTCATTTTAATAATATAAATAGGCCACCTAGAAAATAAATTTGCACCTGCAAATAGTGCAGACTATAAATATTGATATATTTTCATGAACTCAAGTCGAACTATCGGCGTTTCAATAAATGGATTTTCTTTGGCTAAAACTTTTATAAGTTTTCTGGTCTATATCTTAGTGACCCAGGTAGCACATTTTCAAAGACGCAGCTGTCTTCGTATTCTATTGAATGAATAATGAAGCTTAAACTATATGAACTCATGACTTTAAATTTCCTTTTAAAACACCAATTAAAATGCATACAACTTGTATATACGTTGTTTTACAAATGATTTATATATTATTTTATATATCTTTGCGTCTAAGTTGTTATGAACTGACAACGCCACACAGACTTAGCATTCTGATGCGCTTTCTCACAACAATGCTCATCACACATTACATATGGCACATTTGCATACCACATAACTATGAACTTTTAAACTGTGATTTTGCACATTATTCTGCACTTTGTCTTGCCCATAACTGGATATGATTTCGATATTCCACTTCGATTCTTTTTTTATTTTATTATATTTTTGTTTTATTATTTTTACATAATGTTAATGTATTTTTTTACAGCAAAGTTTCTTTTCTATATTTTCCATATTTCTCATTTATATTTAAAAAAATCTCTTATTTCATGCTATGCAGTTTATTCTTATGTATATACTGCACTATTATGTGACAATAAAATTTGTATTTGAATTTGACTGGGGATTGACTGCTATTGCTACTGCAATTAGGGTCGAACACAATCCCAGTACAGTTAATTAGCCATTTATTAGAAAGCTTTAAACGTCAGTTACCTGCATTACATTTTAAGAAGCATAAAGCATATTCCATTACTAAGTTGCTCCTTTTTTGTGTGACGAAGCATCAGGTTTTCCCGTTTAGTGTATTCAAGGTTAAACAACCCAGAATCCCGGAATGTGTTTTATTTTTTAGATTGTCCCAAATAGCTACATTTAGCTTTGATAGCTTGGCACACTCATGGCATTCTCTCATCAGGTTCACAAGGCATTCAACTGCAATGGTTATCAATTCACAAGTGTGCTTTTTAAGAGGTAACTTACCTGGTTAATGTGCTTTAGACCGTCAGTTGACTGAGGAAGAATGGGTACAGTCAATAGGGCTTTTAGTACTAGTACAACTACTTACAAATTCATATTATGGCAAGAAACAGACAGTCCATCTTTACTTTGAGAAATAATGCTTAGTCATTCTTAAAAATCTCAAAAACTTTGAATGTATTCCAGGTACAGTCATTAAAACGCCTCAAATGCTATGAACAAACTAGCTCATGTTAAATAGCTATGGACCAGCCTCATAAACCACAGGTTTACAGCACCTCAGATTCTTCTTCTCCTTTGTCTTTCGGCCACAGTGAATCATCGGCCTCCATCTAACCATATCCTCTGCCACCTCAGATTGTAGCTCACATAATCATGCGGAAGACATATTTCAACATCCGATGTTCAGAGGAGACTGCATGAGTCGATTTAGCCTTCATGGTCGGATTGCATCAAAGAAACCATTACTTGGAGAGCCGTGAAAAAAAATTGTTGGTGCCAAGAAACAGGAAAAATGGACATTACATCAGTGAAAAACTGTCCTTTGTCTGATGAGTCCAAATTTTGTTTTGTTTTTTTGTTCTGCCATGTCTCTGTTAGACGTACAGTAGAGTGGGTGAACGGGTGGTTCCAGAATATATGGTTCCAACTGTGAAGCAAGGAGAACAAGGTGTAATGGTGTGGGGGTGCTTTGCTGGTGGATCTGTTGGTGACTTGGACACTACCACAGCATTTTGCATCGACAGGTCATCTCATCTGGTTTGCATTAAATGGGACCATAATTTATTTATAACAGGACAATGGCCCAAGCACACCTCTAGGTTATGTAAGAGCTGTTTGTACAGGAAAGAGAGTGGTGATCAAGTGCTGCGTCGGATCAACTGGCCTCCACAATTACCCAGGCTTTCCAATTTAGTTGTTTTGAGATGAGTTGACAAGACTGAAGATTGAAGAGAAGGCAGCCAACAAGCAACTCTGGGAGCTCCTTCAAGATTGTTGTAAAAACCATTCCAGGTGACTACCTCATGAGGCTGACTGGGAAACTGCCAAGAGTGTGCAAAGCTGTGATCAAAACTCAAGGTGCCTACTTTGAAGAACTAAAAAAAATATTTAAAAAATTGTGTTAACACATTTTTGTTGGCTACATAATTCCAAATGACTAAAAAAAAAAAACATTGAATAAGGAGGCACAGTATGTCCAAACTTAAACATAGTACTATACTACTTTAAAAAAAGAAAAAAAAGAAAAGGAAAACAATGAGCAATAAAAATACTTTTAAAAGAGAGAGCCTCTGAGGTGATCCGCATAATACATAATAATGTATTTTGATTGAATTACACAGTCATAGTTCAAAGTTGACTACTTAAGTTAAAAGATATTTCAATATTTGAAGTTTTGTATATCTTGGATTAACTCAGGTACTTATGATGAGCGGGCTCTACCTTTTTTCGCACGACACACCAGTTTTAAGTAAAATAATTGTCTATGGCGCCCTTGTGTGCTTGTAATAAAGCATAATAAAAGGCATAATGAATACAAAATACCATAACACAGCATCAGTGTGAACCCTGAGGCTGTTTCCATGCATTGAGGCATTCCCATATACTGTAGGAGTCGGAGACACTGACACCCAAAGTGTATGCCTTATGCTCCATAATTTAGTTCTGCAGACAACCCCACTTCAAAGAGAAAGGTGTGGAAATGTAGACAGGGATTTCAGTGCTTTTGTAATCTCAAGATATTTCACCTTGATTTTGATCCAGAACATTGGGGGAGTTTCTGGATTAAACATACTTCTAAGGCCACATATATTATAAAGTGTGGACTGGGAGCATGTGAATCACCTTTTGTACAATAAACTGGTGATGTAGGACTCTTTTAAATGCAGCTTTCTTTTTGTTAGTCTCAGAGTCTTCCGTTGTCTCATCTTTGGGTATTTTTGCTTTTTTTTCGCTCAAGAGACTTTTTTTTTTATACTAAGTTTACTAATTTTACTAGATTTAGCTTGAATGTTAGCTTCATTTTGTTGGGCACCAGACTGAGACAAAGAATTGTGAGAAAGAGGTAAAGATAGAAGTGGATGAAATATTATCTGATCATTTAAAAAAAAATAAAATGCTTACAGACTTTGATGGAAATAAAATATAAATATTTAAAATTCTTTCTGTGCGGCCCGGTGGTTGGGGACCACTGCTTAGGACGCTTCAGAATTTAGAATCACCTGTAACTGAGACCCATTTTCAGCAAATGCTGCTGATTCTACATTTGTCTTGACATTATATAGGAAACAATGTAGGGCATGCTGACACCTGTGCAAAACTAAAACACTAAAAAGAGTTCATGGCAGTTCAGGATGTAATAATGCTTCCAGGGAGCAAGTCTCTGAAAGTGCCATGGAAACATGTCACTATATAAGGAAATTTGCCTACATCACCAGCCGCCACCAAATAAATGGACGAAATACTAAGATGCAGTCCCTGCAAGTGTTAGTCAAAGCACCCTGATATGTTACAGAAATATTCTAACTTGAAAGCATTAGATTAGTGCTCATGCAACATTATGCATATTATAGTACTGCTGCTTGAATAAGGAATGAGGTAGGCATAGTAACACCTAATCAATTGTAAAAATACATGCAATACATTTTAAATTGTGTATTTTTTCCCAGTTAAGAACTGAGGGAGAAGAGAAGCAACAGAAGCTGCACCAGTGCAGATGGAGTGCTTTTGAAAAAAATGAGACTGACGGGTATTCCGGTGTTAAAGTTAATTATGAAGGACATGTGTGAGTGTGAAGAGGCGAATCCCACCACACACCAGGCAGCTTTACCAAATGCATCACTTGTATAAACAAACAAGGGGGGGGGGGGGGGGGGGTTAGGGGGGACTGAGCAGAAGTGTTTAACAGCTGTCCACTGTGTGTTTATGAGGATTGCTGCAAAATAGGCCAGCTTGTAAAGTGTGGTTATTACAATGCATAAGCTAGAAACAAGTCTAAGGAATAGGTCTCAAGGGAAAGTATAAGACACATACATGAGGAATGAGGTACAGTGAGAGGACCGTGCTGTTATTCATAGAGAAAGTCTAAGTTAGCATTCTAGTTTCATTTGGTACAAGAAGCAGCCGCGTCAGTTATGCAAAGCACATACGTGTTTAGTTATTGTATGTTACTGTATTAATGAGTTAGTCAGAAAGTTCTGCCATACAAAAAGATAGGCAGACATGTTCGAGGGCTTCAACCTGAAATAATAATATTATCACTAAATACATTAAAGCTGATCAACTTATTTTTCGTTTTTAACTTTTAACTATTTTTACAAACTTTTCCCATCAATGACTGTTACTTATGTTAGTTGCATAATAAATGCTCAATATAAACAGTGGAACTTTTATGTATGCTTATTTATAAATGAAATAGAGCATGTGTGGTTCTACAGTTTTGATCATGCCTCTATTATGCATGTGCCTGAATTTAAAATTGGAGTTCCTGTTAAAATGGACAGCAAGTACAGAGAATTCTATTATTCATAGAAGTCATGTCACTGATGTCTGTCATGTCACGAAACCGCCATCTTAAAAGATGAAAAAACGCACAAGCATTTAATATTGGAGTATAAAATGGTGATTGAGCTACATTTTATTTTTAAAAAGGGCCCCTTGGCAGACACTGGTCTCAGTTCATCTTGAATTAAAAGAGAGAGAGAGAGAGAGAGAGAGAGAGAGAGAGAGATGGTATGGTAACATGGCATATTGCAATTATTATTCATCATGGGCCCCATTTGGACTTCACTGCATAAGTCAGGGGCTTGCATTTAAAAGACTTCAGTTTTAATGTAGGGAAAATTCTGTGTAGTCAGAATTCACTTGGAATCAAATGTAACAGAGATTATATCATTTTCCTTTTCAACATTTTGCACCTCATCGGCACATTCAGCAAAGGAGACTATAAAAGAAACATGTACATGTTATTTGATACTCAATACTGATACTGAAATGATGAAGCTACAGCATTAACAATCAGGGTTTCATAAACAGTTAGTTTTGCTCTTTTGTTCATGAAATGGAAATGTGTACTTCAGTATGTGTATACACTGAAGTACACATTTTATGTATCTATACATTATATGAATAGTTTATTAGTGGATACAATTACTTTTATCCCACTACATCCTTACTTTCTATCCATACTTTCTACATCACTACATTTCTGCATGGTGTTGCATTGCATCACCATATAGTATGTAGTATTTGAAGCCACCTTCTGACAATTGTGTATAATTGCATGATTTGCCTTCCCCCACATTATGTAGCATGTGAAATCAGAGATGGGTGCAGACAGTAACAGCACACTCACAGTTGGAAAGTGCGGAGAGAGGGCTACAATGAGCTGACAAACTTTGACATTAATCATTTTAAAGGTACGTTCTTTTGTACTATAACTCAAGTAGAAATGGAGTTTTCCTTGTTTTTTTCTGTAACTTGTGACTGCATATAGTTCAGACTTGTGCCATGTCAAATGTAAATTGTTAAAGATACTAGGTCGGACTAAGTTTGCCGTTGTATCTTTAATGGAAAGGTTACCAATGTACTCAAAGAAATGAAGCCGACACATTAAGATGCTGTCAGATTAGTGACAAGGAGTGCATGTCTGAAAGGAGCTTTGAAGTATTATGAGAGGATGTAGTTAAATAAAAATATAAATCAAACAGTTTATCCCTTAAATGCTAGCTGGATAAAGCATGGGATACACGATTCATTCGTGGAGAACCAGAGCCATGCAGAGATTTGTGTTTTGCCTTATTTAACACCAAGACATCATTACCAGATTAGATGACTGAATTGATTTGAACCAGGTGTGTTGAATGACACAGTGCTGCGATTTTCTAGCATTTGAATCTAACTCCAACTTGTAAATTAAGCAAAAAAAAAAAAAAAAAAAAAACATTGACTAATGAAGCTAAGAATTTTGAGTCATAGAGAATCAGTGTTTCATTCTCAGCGTTGTTAAGCACTGACCATAAAGGATATCAATAGTGCAATGAGTTCAGGTGAGAAATATTGCATGATACAATTAATTATAAAACATAAGGGTGCAACAAAAAAAAAAAAAGAAAAGAAAAAAACCGTGTCAGAGGGTAAAATATAGAAGAGGGACATCAGAGGCCCATCTGATCTGTATTCAGGACCAGTTCCTCTGACGCAACATAAAAAGTTCAAAGGACACTTTGGTAAACAGGCAAAGGAAAAGGAAAGTATATGTGAAAAAAGGATGATGGTTATTATCTTGCTTTTGTAAATGCACAGCATGTGGCTGTGTCTGAAACTATTACAGTGTTATTGCATGAAAAACCTACATTTGATGCAAATTCCCTAAATGTGCAGCGAATGACTTCAGTTAGATTATGTATTGAGGACAGATGCCACCCTAGTGCAATAACTAGCACTGCTGCCTCACAAGTCCCCGGTTATTGTCCTGCAATTCTCCATCACAGAATGGTACGGTAGCACTGACTCACATATCAAAAGGAAACTTGAACAGCTTGTGTGCAAGGTCTCTGAGATAATTAGACATGATCTGCCATCAGTGCAATTTCAGTACATCAAATATATCTAGAAAAAAGCTTTAAAAATGTCCCCTGACCCCACTGAATATAAGCGTAACTCATATTGCAGCATCTTCCCTCTAGCGAAAGATACAGATGAAAAACCAGCTGCTTTACAAACTTGCCTCTAGTCACAAGGAAACTCGACTTGGAACTGTTTTTCCGAGGCTGCTACACAAACCCTAATCCTTTTACTCTCAACTGTCATAATGGTAGCACAGACTATATTTATCACTATAAATCTGCACTAATGTACAATCATTACTGTTACACATTGACTTCAATCATTGCCTCTGCAACTAGTTGCAGTTGGAAATGGAAATATCTTCTACATTTGCGCACAATCGCTCCAAATTTTTGCAGGCTTTGTCGTCTGTCGTCCCATCCTGGACTTGATGATATACCATCAGAAGCAAGGAGTGATTACGTACAGTATCACCGTCTACTCCAGTTACAGTTCTCAAGCAAATTGTTCACTTTTTGGAGTATAAAGTCTTAGTACTTGTACTTGGATTTGTTTTTTTTTTTTTGCTCACTGTAAGCCCAGGAGATTAAAGACAATTAGAATATAGTCCAAAATTGTAATAATTTCATTCTGAGATCTTGGCAAAACAAAACAGATTGTTCCCCCCTTTATTTTAAGCAATGAATTCTTAGTCAGCAGCAATGTTTGGGACATTGGATACAGATGTGCATCACTGGCCCAATTCATAACCAAGTCATTTTCGTTTTAAATGCTTCAAAGGAAACAGCATGATAATCATGCTTTCCTTGGGAGATATCAGCATTGCTTAGCTGAATATCCAACTTGCAGAAACGTGTACACTTAAGCCATTGGATAGTTAGAGCTTTTGATCTGTAACATAATGAACTGTCTTTATTAAAGCAATTGTGTATTGTGTAATACTGTATATCCCACAACCTTAGGTAACACAAAATAACTTGTGTAAGGGGCAGTTAGGGTAAATGCCATGCTGACCAGTAAAGTAATAAAGCATAAAGCAAGAATAAAGCAATTACTAAAAGTAAATGTATCATGCATGCCTTGCAAACAAAATATACAGTATTGTGCAAAAGTCTTGAGCCACTTCTCATTTTTCAAATTTAGTTAAATATAATTGTATAAATTAATACTCCAGTTTCCTCCCACAGTCCAAAGACCTCATTTCCCTTCTCATTTTTTCCAACCTCTCAGCATTCAGCATCACCAGTATACTGTACTAATCACCAACCCGATTAGGAATAGTGAAGAACTTCACAGTTCTTCAGGACCCCTGAAGATCTATTCTTTAAAATTATCACCAGTGAAAATTATCACCTTCAGTGAAATGTGCACTCAAAAATTTTTTCTCCTCTTTTTCACTGAAACTAACGAGCTCATTTGCCATGCGGCCTCCCCATCAGTAGGTATGTGAGGAGGCGGGGCCGCTAAACATGACATGGCTGATGCTATATTATGGCCCTGTGGTTTCTCAGAACTGTGAGTGGCCTTCAATGTGAATATGCTGCTGAGAAGCTTGAGAGAGCCACATTCGTTTTATGGCCATCTTGTCAACTTGCCATCACTCACCAGCTTCTTGCCTTTATGCCCGCTGGACACTGCTTCTGACCCACACTGGCACACTCTCACTTCATACACATACTGTAGTCTTATTTGTTCTTGCCCTAACACCACAGTCTTTGCTCAGAATCTTCCCTAACCCTTTAACATTCAATAAAACCCCATTTTCATGTAAGACCTCCACTGCTGATTGACACATCTAGTTTTATCCTTAGCTGGCTTTTTGCTGTTTTACATATTCTCACTATGGGATCTTTTCCACTTTCTCTGGTTGCCTCTACACTCTGAAACACATCCTGGTAGGCAGATTGGCTACTGTAAATTGCCCAAAGGTCTTGTGTCTGATGCTTATAGACTACAGTCTCATGACCAAGGTATATTCAGTATTCCTGTGATGAGCTTTGGATCCATGCTAATCCTGGCCAAGATGCAGCTGAATGAATACAATATTGAAGGCAGAAAGTGACATATAGAAACAAATTTACTTGTTAAAATTGCTTAAACATAGACAATCGTATATGAGGGCCATCTTTTCTAGGTCAGTACTAGAGACTACATTGTTTTTCATGATACATACACTTCAAGAAGCAAGCTTGATGATATATGGAGGGAAGGGTATGACAAATTACCTGATGCCAGTGGTATTAGTTCCACTGAGAGAGTGTTGGGCATCTTTTCTCTATAAAACACATGAGCAGTGGCGTATTTATCATCAGTTCTGAACCTGAGTCCCGTATAATAAACAGCTTGTAAATTACCATCTCCATCATCAATTCAGATGAGGAGTAGAGCCTTGTGCTTTGTTTTGTATCCATAGGTGACCTGTTCAAACTTTTCAACATTTCATTAAAAACAGAATAGATCAACAAATCATATGCCTCCCCTAATTTTCTACCTAATTTAGTCATGTCCAATTCCCACCTGTCTTGTTAAGGCAATCCCCCATCAGCATCAGCTACCAACCATGGAGGGCATAGAGAGTGGTATAGCACACTTGGAAGAAAACACTATCTGCCCTTTCTGCTTGCGTGAGCTCACAGACACCCATGGTTGCCTAGTGTCACTATGATTGATGTGGGAGTACACATCCCCAGAACTTCCCTCCACCACACACCACCTCGCCCCACCCTTAGGAGGCTAGACTGAAGTCTACGCACGACTGTAGCAACAACCCAGGAACTGAACTTGTGATGATAGGGCTAACGCGCTTCCACTGCGGTAATCAGCAGCCAAATCATGTCTTAAAAATACAAAACCTGATTTAATGCAAAAGTGTTGTTTTTTTGTTGTTGTTCTGTCATGAGCCAAAAAGATTTATAATAAATTGACCTGATGCAAATCAATATTAATAATGATTTGCAGGTTCCTGATTCAGAAGCACTGATAAGCGCTGAGGCACTGAGTATAATTATGACCAATTCGATCAAATAAAATACGATAAAACTCTGTGATTCAAGCTTTTTAAGAAGAAAGTGTATGACAGTAAGTGACAGTGTATGAATTTCCAATAACAGCACAGCACAGTTTTTTCTTGTGTCAACATGATTCCCCAAACATTAGATTAATTAAATTAAGAGAAAATAAAGAAGTGTAGAAGTATTGTCAGTGCTGTGTTATGAAAATTAATCAACCTTTTAACCAATCAAAAAGGAATATTCAACCACACACACATTTCTCCAGGACTGCTCATCATTGCCCGTGAGAACATAACCAAAGAATCTTTGTCATTAAAACGTCTGCGAATTTAATCAATCTGGATTTAAACCCCAATAATCAGTCAGTACCATTTAGTCACAAAAAAGAAAAAAACTTAGACCTTATCATAATCATGTTTCTCCGGTCAAAAATTTCCATTCTAAAGTGATTGGAAGTGAAAAAAGTTTTGTATTTGCTCTCCAGCTAGTGGAAAGCAGGTGTGTCAAAATTAAAGCATACCTCTGTAGATTTTTTTTTTTGAATACAACCTAGACAGGATGTCCCTAGAAGCCTTGTCTTATACTGTAGCTGAGGATGCATTTTTTATTCTGTGAATTCTGACAACTTTGAATAGTGCCTTGGTTCAAATAAGCTATCATATCACAGAACTCAGGAGACTGTGATATCTTCTTTATGAAAATATAAAGGCATGCGTGTTATTGAACACCTGCTTTGTGAAGATTCTAAAGTTGCTTTCATTTTCTACATTTTCTAAAGATTCAGACAGCTTTGAGAGTTTTTTACTCTTTACGGTTTTGTACTTTTTTCCATAAAAATGTCATTTTTTAACCTCCCCTACTAGGTTCAAATGTAATAAATAAATAATGAAACAAATAAATATTGAGTAGTGCAGTTCATTTTTATCTCTGTACCAATGGTACTCTAGAAATGTGTAAATCGTTTGCCCAGCAGGGGGCATATTCCCCTCCTCTCTCCTTTCGCCCTGCTCACTGGTGGTTAACCCCAGAGTCACAATCCTTAATACACAGAAACCTAACAGTGTCTTGAATTATCTTATAATACAGTGGAACTTTGGATTGCAAGTACTCGGTTTACGAGTGTTCCGCAAGACAAGGAAAGATTTTTAATAAATTTTGACTTGAAAAACGAGCATGTCTTGGTTTACGAGTGCCGACACACACACACACACCCCGACACACACACACACACACACACACACACACACACACACACACACACACACACACACACACACACACACACACACACACACACACACACTCTCTCTCGCCTTTACACCCCCCTCCCCGGCTTCACACAGACACACACACTCTGCTCTACACAGAAACTCTGCTCTGTCACGATTCTTTTCAAAGGTAAGGTGCTGGTTCATTTGTTTTGTTTTGTTTTTACTTTACAGCAGTGATTCCGCCAGTCTGCGCTCACGCGAGTGTCATTAGAGAGATTTCTTTTTTTCCCGTTAAAACAGTGTTTTCGTTGTGTGTGTTTGTTGTGAAACTTAAAAATCGAGCTGGGGGAGGGAGGAGGAGTTTTCACTGTGTAAGACGAGGTGAGGGAAGGGGCTAATTCCACACACACACACACACACACACACACACACATGCACACACAAATACACGGCGCCTGCGCGCACAAACGGAAAGACTTATCTGTTGGGATTTATTTAAACTTTTTTAAAAGGTAAAGTGCAGGTTAATTTGTTTTATTTTTACTTTATATATTGTATTAATAATTTTTCTGTATTTATTTTTTTGGGCTGTGGAATTAATTATTTGAGTTTTCATTATTTCTTATGGGAAGATTTGATTTGGTTTATGAGTGTTTTTGGAATACGAGCCCGCTTGCGGAACAAATTATGCTCGTAATCCAAGGTTCCACTGTAGATTTGCAGTGCAAAGCATATGTCGTTGTTTATACTTCTTGAAAATGTCAGATAAGTCGATTTTTTTCTGGTTTAAACCTGCAGCACAAAGAATAAACATACATCCTTGAATGTTCAGTTTTTATAGTCTCATTAAATTCTGTCCAGGGGTCGACATGGCCACAGTTTGAAGCATGCACAGGGGGCTGTCAAAAAACTTGCAGTTTATAGTCTAGCGACAATTTAGGATACACCCACAGTTTGACACATGCGCGGTACACTGTCGATTCTATTCTAATTTTCTATTTTGAAACATTTTCTGAAATTAGTTTCTGGACCTCCAATGTATGAAATGTAAAGATATCATTGAAAGAGTGAATTCTGACCAATGTACAGATAAAATATTTATATGGATTTGATTCAAATAGTTATTAGATAAAAAAAGAGAGAAATAAACAGAAAAGCGAAAGATTGTATGCAGTACTGGGAGTTTAAACTATGGCTTTTTCCTACATCAGCCTCCGCTGGCTAAAAGCTCGTGTGTGACTTTATACTGTATGTGTGTTAGTATTGAGCAGACGAGTTCAAATTTGTTATTAGCCATAAACCTGAATCCATTACAGCATTGTGCCTACTCCTCTCTGCACACCTGCTTTTAAGCTCATCTCTATGTCAGTGCTTACGCACTGCACTGTGGTTCCTTACACGCTCACTCGTAAAGTGCTTAATCTTGTGAAAATTTATCCCATTTCAACATCTCTTTAACATCATGTTCACCTTTAACTTGATCCATTTTCTGATACCTCGTCTCTTTATCATCCTTCATACTGGTCTTTCATAGCTCTTTGTATTAGGTGGAGCAATATGTAAAGTTAAAGGATTGGAGGGATGTGCTGTAACAGGAACTTATCTAATGACAGTGTGATAGTACTTAAAATCTGATTATTTTCCACTGACAGCACAGCCTGTTATATTTCTCATCTTCGTATCCCACAGCCATGAAAATGATTAAAATGTGTCATTTATTAATGAAAGACAATCTTTTATATATTAGTATATTATAGTAGCTACAGACAGTTGTTCTGCCACAGAATACATATAAGAACAAATATATTGGAATTAAAGCTGACAATACTGACAAACCTACTGTATTGAAAACTAATCTTCAAACCAATCAGATTTGTGTATTTATTTCGTTAAAAAATTAAGGTATTATGATTTCGTAATTTTATCCCATTAACAGCACATACAGTACAGATACAACAAAAGCCGTTAAATATATTATTATTTGTTTATAGTTCAGTTATTGGTGTTTCATTTGGTCACATTTACTTCTTACAATTTTTACTTGTTTCCTAACCAATTGGTTTTTTACTGTATTGTTAGATTTGTTTGGATTTTAAAATCATGTATTTGTACAAACTGTACACATATACAGTACAGGCTACTGGTTAAAGACGTAAATGACGTATCGTGCTATAAAATCATATCTTTATGCGTTCATGCCCGTCACGATCGTCAATCTTTTATTCTTCCCCTCTCATTATTCAGTTCTCATATTTTGATCTTCTTTTGAAGGTTACTGGTCCAAAAGACTACATAAAAGCATGGGCCCAGACACACACAGTGCTTCCCAGCCTGACAACACCACCCTCTGTCTTTATACAATCAGAGTCGATTGGATCACTTAACAAATCTGACAATACTTATTTGCACAGCTGTGTGCGCGCGTGTGCATATGCATTTTAAAAGCTCTCCTGTTGCGCTCGTATCTGGCTGTGTGAGGTTGGCAGAGTGTGTAATTTAACACTCTTATCACTTGTAAGCAACAAGAACAAAACGGAAATGAAAAAGTCAGGAGGGGTTCACACATTCAGAAGAGATAAAGATTCAACAGTCAACTTTTGTAAACCTTTCATTAATCACAGAGACTGGTGGAGGGTTTCAGATTTTCTCACACATGTGCATGTGACCTTTGTAATATGAGAGAGAAAAAATATTTCCATATATTCAGGCATATTAATTGAAGGAAGACTTTCTTTATCTGTCTTTATCTATCTATACAGACCATCACTGCAAATTATGGTTGGCTGCAGTGACCTACAGTATGGCTTCATGCCAGCGATCACTGCTGTAAGAGGCCATTACATCACTGAGGAAACCAACCTCTTACAACCTACTCACACACACATATATTTACACACCCACTCACAATGTCATACACTATGGGCAATTTGAAAACACATACTATACTGTAGAAAACATATCTTTGGACTGTGGGGAAAAACAAAGCACCCAGAAGAAACACACCGAGGAGAACAGGCACAACTCTATGCACACAACAAATTAACAGATTCAAAATCCTATAGTGCTTACTAAGGTGATGCACAGTACCAGCTTTCCTGATTCCAAATACAGTGGAACCTCAGATTGCGAGTAGCACGGTTTGTGAGTGTTCTGCAAGACGAGCAAGAAATGTTAATAAATTTTGACTCAAAAAACGAGCAAGTCTTGGTTTACGAATACCGAGTATCATGTATCACCCATGCGCTTCTTGTTTTGATGCCGAGCGTCATGTGATCACAACTTAGCCAATGGTTTTTCTTTCTTGCGCTGTGGGTAATTGTGGGTAAAATCGTCTCCCCTGCTCAGTCTTAGTGCGCGTCTCTCACTGGTATAATCAACTTCCGTGCACGCATGTACTGTTTACTATAACACCATATATGTATGCGTAAAACATATTTTATTTTGTCTTTGTATGCGTGTGTGTACAGCGCATGTGTACTGTTTTTTATAACACACCTGTGTGCAAGAGTAAAGCAAAAGCAAGTGTCATTAGAGAGGTTAAAGATCCATCCACTCGTTATAGTGTAGTTAAATGTTGTGCCATCAAACTTTTTCATGGTCTGAGATGCTTTTTGGCAAACTCTCAGCATCTGCTGTCATGTGCCTTTAAGTGAAGCATGGTTTCTGTCTGGCCATTTTACCACAGAGTTCTGATGAGTGGAGGTCTGCAGTGAAGGTTGTCCTTCTGTAGGGCTCTCACATCTCCACAAAGGAACTCAGGATCTCATTTATAATGACCCTTGGGTTCTTGGGTACCAGTCTGACCAGCGCCCTCTATCCCCAATTGGTCAGTTTGTCTGTACGGCCAGAACTGGTAAGACTGGTGATTGTTGCAAATCTTTTTAATTGGAGAAAGATGGAGACAGCTACTGTATGCTCGTCAGCACTTTCAATGCTGAAAAAAGATCCATTTCCCAGATCTGTGTCTTGACGCAATCCTATTGCGCAGGTCTACAGATAATTCTTCATGGCTTTGTTTTCACTCTGACGTACAACACTACAGTATATAAACAGGTGTGTGCCTTTCCAAATTATGAACAATGAATTCAATAAGGCACAGGTAAGTTGTAGAAGCATCTCAAGATGGTTGATAGGAGTAGCATGCACCAGAGCTGAACAAGTGTCATAACAAAGGGTCTGAAGACTATTCTGTCAGGAAAATTATTATTTCATCCCCTGTAGATTTTGTACGTTTGCGCACTTACAAAGAATTGAGTGACTATTGTAAGTTTATTGTGAAGGATAGAGAAGACAGAATATCAATCTAAAATCTAGAAATAATAAATAAAACATTATATAAATGTTATAAATTGAGTTGCATTTCAGTAAGTAAAGTAATTATTTGATCCCCTAACGGCCAATAATAATTCTAGCTGCCACAGACTAGGTATGTGCAAATGTAGTACACAGATTAATTTAATAAGTTGCTACTAACAACAACTCATTATGTCTATAAAGACACCTGTCCAAAGAATATCTGCCTTCCATTCAAACCAAACAACCCTGGACAAGACCAAAGTGCTGACAAAGAATGTAAGGCACAAGATTGTAGACCTGCACAGTTCTGGAATGGGCTACAAGACGATCACTAAGAAGCTTGGTGAGATGAAGATAACGATTATTCACAAATGGAATAATACAAAAGAATCATCAATCACTCTCGGTTAAAAAAAAAAAAGATTTTGAATCCATTTTTAGATGAGTGTGCAGCATAACAAAATGTGTAAGCTTAGAAAGGTCTAACAACTTCCATCAGCACTTTCTATGAAATATTATATATTTATAGGAAATATTGCCCAAGTTGTGTTGGAAGCATGTAATTGCATTAGATTTAGATTAGACTGAGGCACTCAACTCTAATCTACTCTAGTCTAATCTAAATCTAATGCAATTGCATGCAATTTCTCACCTTTTATGTAGCAAGACGTGCAATTAAGCTAGAAAAAATATTCTAGTTAATATGCATGCAAGAGGGAAACGCCTAAGGAAAAAAAAAATTTTAAACTATCAATAGTGGAAAAATGATAAACTCATCTAAATTATATACACTTGGAGATAAACAATTTGCACGGTAAAAAAAAAAATCAACAGCTTAATAGTGAAAGAGTGTATTTCCATATGCACACAATGTGATGAAAACTCATAAGAACATTTGTTATTGAGGCTAATCAGAAAAAAAAGGCTTGACTTTGCTAGGGAGCATAAATATTGTACTTTGGAGCAATGGAAAAAGGTCATGTGGTCTGATGAGTTTAGATTGATGATTATTTAGATAGTGATGGTGCATCAAGGTAACAAGGGATACTTCCATCAAGCATAATGTACAATCCTCTGGAGGCTGTGTTATGATCTGGGTGGCTTCAGTTGGTCAGGTCTAGACTCAGCAACATTATGTGGCACTAAAATGAAGTCAGATGATGACCTGAATGTCCAGTACCGAATGACCAGATTACACAATGCAGCCCACAATCACATCAATGCAGCTTTTATTCCCTAATGGCACAGGCATATTCCAGGACTCAAATTTTTTAAAAAGTGCTTCTTGGAGCATGAAGAATCATTTTCCCACATCAATTGGCCACCACATCTAATAATAATGCTTTAATAAAAGTTAAAGGTGATTGAATGAAATCTTGCTACTAGAGGCTAGACACTAAAGGCTTTCTCTGAGGGTTTTTGGGAGGACCTCCTGAAATTGGACAGAGGACTCAGGGCATGCAACTGAATGAAGGCATGCTTAAGTTGGGTTTTGGTATATCTTTAGAGGATGTATTCTTTCAGTATATCAGTATACCTAAGGATGTTTTTGTTTGTTTTAAGAAAGGAAGAAGTGCCTTACTAATGTGGTCAGGCAATTGAGTAATGACTTTTGCATATCGTTACACCCTATCACTGACGGCTCAAGTAGGAAAGGCACAGTTCATAATTACACTAATCTCTTTCAATTCTATCAGTACAACACCTCAAATTACAGTTCTATTAGCTCCGATGTACTGAATGACAGAGTTTAACCTTCAGCATTGCACTCAAACATTATTTCCTTTTGCAGGAAAACGATACTGAATGGTTGCTGCAAAAGTCTAGTGACAAGGTAGCCATTAGATATGGCAGAGTCATTATATGGGCTTTAAGGCAAATTCTTTTATGATACAAATGAAACAAAATTCAATATGATAAAAGATATATTTAAAAAATAAGATGATATATTATTGATCAGGACTGTATAGATTATAGATCAGGCTTTTAGCACTGTCGCCTTGCACCTCCAAGGTCCGTGTCCGATTCCCGTCTATGTGTGCATGGAGTTTACATGTTCTCTCCATGCTTGGTGGGTTCTCTCCGGGTACTTCAGTTTTCCTCCCATAGTCCAAAAACCTGCAGATTAGGCTAATTCGTGTTCCCAAATTGCCCGCTGTGTGTGACTGTGTGTATGTGTCCAGGGTGTACCCCGTCTTGTGCCCTAAGTCTCCTGGGATAGGCTCCATGCCCCCTGCGACCCTGAATACAGGATAAAGCGGTATAGACGATGAGTGAGTGAGCAAGCTCAGGCCATAATAATAGTGTACAGTATGATAAAATAGGTAACATGATAGGGTTAAATAGGGGCCAGGATGATAGTGGTTGCTGGGTCACATATCCTGCATTTATAAAAAAATACAGCAATATTTTAAAATGTTATTTCACAGATATATTTCATTCAATGCTCCACTGATTTACTCTCCTTTATACAGTAGATATTTTGCGATCACATGCCATGCACCATGTTATTGTTGCAGGAAACAGCTCAACATGCTCACTCTCTATGAACATTTTCAGTAGAAGAGAAACAGGGCATAAAACAGCTAATGACAAACATACACTTTTCAGAAACAAAGGTAAAATGAAAGTGAGGTACAAAACAATTGCTATTATAGGCTATGTTGAAAAGATTGGGAGAGGAAAGGGGGATTACTTGTACGCAGTGCGGATGAACCGCAGTCAACTTGTTTCCCACACAAAGTCTAAGAAAAAGTATGAAAACGTATCTCTCCATTCCAAGATACAAATATCGTGAGTTAGTTTTAGGTCTTTTGTGTGGTTTGGCTGGACATTTTGTTAAAATCTGGCAAATCTAGATTATATTACAGTAGCTCTTCTAAATCAAATACATTTATGTCTCAAACTCGTGGGAAGAAAAAGCTTGGAGAATGTATGTTGGATGACTATGTTGTCAACTTTTAACTGCCTATTCCATTCTTATTCCCTGTACTATACTGTACCTCCCTTATAGCCTTATATCCAACGGTATTGTCAACAACTATTGCTAACCCCCGACAGAAAGCCTAACACACTCTTACCTCTTTTTTATACATACAGTAAGCTCACGAACAGCTAGTGTCACTCTTATTGACAGAGAACATAGAAATGCCATCCTTCCCACCCAGCAAGAACAGATCATTTTGCTCCCTTTGACTCCTGGCCACAGATGGCTGTGGCATCATTGGGATTTGATTTCACATTCTCTAGATGATATGGCTGTCGTACTCAGGAGCCAGCCAGGATATATGATGGTAAATCTGTTTCAGGCAGAACTTTCAGCTCTCAAAGTGGAATGGTTCACAATCTTCAGCTTCTCTCGCTGACACGTTTCCATATGCATCAATCAAAAAAACAACCCAAAAAAAAGCAACAAAAAGGAAGCATTTTCCCATTAGAGGACATGGCTGGCATCATCTGAAAGCTGTTGCATTCTTGATGAGGAATGGATTCTAAATGAAAAGAGTTTATTTTTCTTAAGAGTGATGCCAGGAAATTTTCTGTTTTCTGTTATCTATCTGACATGACAGGAAAATATCCTTCTTTGCCTGGATATGCTGTAGTTATGAGTGCAGACTATCTCTTTATTATTTTTTTTTTCCTGGAAAGTATGCCCAGCTGTTATCAGATCCCAGATTGTGTGTGCCTTTGACTGTAGCTTGACATTGAATTCGGCAAGATGTGATGTCAGGCAACATAAAAGCGCTAACCGTTTCCATTTTTCATTCTCATACTGCAAGACGTTTGACTTTCTGAGTTGTTTGTTGTGCTAGATAAATGCCTCCCAAATGTTTTTGAGAGCCTTTGCATTCCAAAAACAATGTTAGACAATTGGATTGGATTGGAGCATTGACCTGTAATACAGTAAAGCAGGAGGGACAAGCTGGGTGTTAGAAAGTTAATACCGTGCAATTCCATCTGCAAACTCCTCTAAACATACCGGTGAATGATAAATTAGAAATATTTGACAATGTGCTGTTGAATCTTGCTCAATACAATTACTTTAGTGCAACACTTGTTTGATTTACAAATTCCCAACTTACTCCAATGTTGTGAAATCTTGGGGCTGTTCTTTCATACGTGCCCATACTCCTTGTCTCTTCGTATAACAGCTGATACACCATCTTTAGTCATGTAAACTCTTTTCTAAAGATCTACCTCGCTGGTTTGGTCTTGTGTTTATTAGCTCTTCCTTGAATGTGTCTGTGACTCTCACCAAACATATTATATGTATAACTCGTAGCTTCCAGGGCACTGGTGGCTCAGTGGTAGGTGTTTTGCCTGCCATGAGGAAGGCCTGGGTTTGATTCCCAACCAGGGGCCAAACCCCTAGCCACTGGATGCATTGCCAGTCCCAAGGCTGGATAAAATGGGAAGGTTGCGTCAGGAAGGTCATCCAGCGTAAACCTGTGCCAAGCTTGTATGTGCGGACCAGATAGTCCACTGTGGCTTGCCGGGAGCAACCGAAAGAACAACAACTGTTCATAACTTCCAGATATGTCTTAGTTCTTGTCTTGTGAATTAAAAATTTGAAGCACTAAAAGAAAACATCCAATATGTGTTATGTATCGCCAAACTACACATTAAGTACATTAAGTATTTTGGTTTAGTTTGGCAAGTTTGGTTTTATAAACCAATATCTTTTTCACCTTCATTCATGGGCAGCCAATCAAACACCTCTTGATGTTTTAGCTGAACTGTTCACTACATTCTTAAAAAAACTTGTGTCACATCTTAAAAGTATCATTTGTGATGAATACAGAGATGCATATTTCAGTATGCTTGGCTAACTCCACTCTAAATACAGCCCTTAATCATACTGCACAATTTATTCATGCACAAAGGGGCTTAGCTACCCAAAGATATCCATAGCACCCCCAATAAATTTCTGTTTTTTTTTATTTAAAATGTTTTTAAATGTGAATGCTATGCTTTATAGAGTACATAACATAGTAATACAACCACATGCTATTATATTTAACAAAAGAAATAATAATAAAGTAAACACAGATGATCTGATTCATCCAATAGGCACTGAACTGACTTCGGCATATTGTAAGCCAGAGGGCAATATTTTTACAACATGGCGTTAATGATGCATTAGAGATGCCTGTTATGACTGTACTGTTTCCTGGTAGAGGCACAAATTCTGACCAAAAGCAATCAAGCAAAGGAAACATTAAAATGACTCAAACTCTTTTAAAAAACATCCAATGCATTATTAAAACATAGAAGGATAGTTTCATTCCTGAAAGAATGTGGTTAAGAAAAAAAAAACTATGAATTAGTATGAACAGAGATAACTTAAAGCGCATAATAAAAATAATACAATACAGAGAAAACATACACTTGCTTAAGGGCATCCATTTAATGAATTAATCTTTAAAGGAAAAATGTTAAATAAAAGAGATGTACTCCAGTTTGCATCAATGATGAGCGAGAAAGTGAATGCAACATATAAATGAACTAATATATATATATATATATATATATATATATATATATATATATATATATATATATATATATATATATATATGAGTTTATAATACAATTTTTCACCTGACAGACAGATGCAATAGATTTATGGCCATGTTTGTCTTCCTTGGCACATTGAAAGAAGTCATTTGACCAATCAAGTGACAGTCAACAACAGATCTCTCATCAGTGACAAACTGCCTTCCTGACACTGGCAAATATATCCATCATATGGCTGTGAGTAATGATTGGCAGAATGTCAGCACAGTCTTGCAGTATTTTTTTTTTCCAAACACAAAATACAGATTTTTTTTTGTTTTGTTTTGTTTTTATCAGTTGTTATCATTTACTTTATGGTTCTTTTCATTATGCCTTCTTACTGTTTTCCAATTTTTATGAGTATGCTAAGGGGCTGTCACAGGGATAGGGCAGCCAGCATGCTTTCACAATCAATTTGCAGGAATCTACACAAAATATAGTTTATTGAAAGGAAGCCAGAAGTGACAAAGTCAATGAAACGATTTTTTTTGTTAGCTGTCAAGAGTCATGATGTTCATGGTCATAAGGTCAGGGTAGAACAGGAACTACAGTAAATTGGTGAACAATGATGTCTAGCATGTTTACTAGAAATTTATAGAAAATAGCTGTTTCTCCATATAATTTCTCTTAATTACACTGGAACCACAATGGTTTAGCTTCCAGATTCCCAGCAAAGTAGTTGTTCTAGACCATTTCACCAGGCTGGCGCCTGTTGTTTCATTAGAATAGGCTGTTCCTTTAGACCAGCCATTTTAAAATGAACACAACGGCAGGGCACCCAAACTTTTAATCACAACTCTGATCAACATACAGTACGAGACTAAGTTAAATAAAGCACATCACATTGTTTAGATCCATTGGCTTTATTCTAATAGTTCTATTTATTTTTTGAATGTAAATACTTATTCTGAAATTTTTTATGGGAATTTTAAACATCATTACAAAATTGAAAATCAAAAACAGTTTATTTATTTGTTCTAAATTATTTCACCTTTTCTCACCATTTTGTTCTCGAAATGATATAATGTTTGGAATACTGTTACAATGCAACTAGAAAAATATGCTTTAATAGGCAAGGACACGTAGCAAGTCACCAGAACATGTTGTTTTTGCCACTATCCCCTTTTTTTTTTTTTTGCTTGATATGTTTTCAAGTGCCAATAGAGCTTTGTTCAACTTTCCTCAATTTAGCTAAAAAACCCATCCTCTTATCCATATGGGAGAATTGGTCCACCATCTAAAGGAGTCCCACTAGAATCACATGTTTTTCTATTTCTTTTAAGTGCTGCTTTTCAAATGAATATATCCTTCTGTTCCTTTGTCTCACAACAAAGCCTCATCATCATCATCAGCCTCTTGTACCCTTGTTCGAGTTTCCTATTTTCCATCCCTTACATGTGTTATTCTGATTATGGACTCTCATTTTGTTAGTGCCTGCATGTTTATTGAGTCCTGAACTAGGACGACTTTCCTTGGATTGCCCACAATAAAGCCCATGCTGAGTACACGCACTCATGTCACACCTCATTACACAGCACAATTGCATAAAGTCGCAATGTGAACATCTCATACCAAACACATCTTTTTATCTCTTGCAATATGTGTATTTTCTCGGGTTCTCTTTATCTCCCTAGATATGTACCAAAGCCAGCATGCCTTTTCATTGATTAAAATGAAAAATGATTTGCACAATGAGGCATTTCTGGCCGGTTTAAAAGTATGAGGGATTATGTTAATCTTATTCTATGAAATGCACCTCATACTTTTAGAATCCACTTTCGGGTCAGTTTACAGTAGATTCATTTCAGGTTACTCATATTAGAAAGAAAGCAATAGACATTTTGTATAAGTCAAATTTAAATGCCCATCAGGTGGGTAATTTTTGGGCGTATTTTGTTAACATTTATTTCATATTTGCCTATGAATATGGTTAAAACCATTTTTAACTAAGCTTACATTTTTTATTGACAATACAATACGCAGTATAAATCTTTGTACTGTAATTATACTGAATAATCCTTCTATGCAACTGAACTACAGTATCTTAGGTACAGGTATTGATCACCTTAAACTTAACTGTTGTAACTTTTTTTTTTTTAATTAAAATAATTAATAATAGCATGTATTATAAAAGTGTGTGTTTTTGTGTCTTGGGCCCAGCTACAGTTGGCAGCTTGTCATGAAAAAACTGGTTATTTTGGTAGAAGACGTATGTTTTTTATAAATATCATCTCGTATTTTCTTTCAATTTTATCTTATCTTAAATTAATTGGAGATGTGATGAATTTGAAGCAAGATGCATGGAGCCAAACACAGGTCGTTACTAGAAGAAATCTTATTCCAGTCTGCATTAGAGTTGAGAAGGTGGTTCATCTTTCGAGAAAGAAAAAAATAATAACTATGACTCTCAGCAAACAAATGTACAAATGCTACACTGAAGAGGCTCAAATCCAAGAACCTGAATGTGTTAGAATAGCCCAATCAAATCCTGTACCTCAGTCTGGTTGCGACTCTGTGGCAAGACTGGACAAGAAAATTGCTGCTCAGCAATGGTCTCCATGCAATCTGACAGAGCCTGAGCAAGTTCGACAGAAAGAATGGGCACAAATTTTATCATCTAAAGGTGACACTGTCCTAGATAACTCAAAGCTATAAATGCAGCCAAAGGTTTGTGCCTGACAAATGCCTACTTTTTTATTTAATTAAATAATTTAGTTTAAGAATAATGAAGTATTACATGAACATGCAATTGAAATACATTGTTAAATGCTAGAAATTATTGTGTAAATCAACTGAAAGACATCCATTCGTGTTGTAACAAAAGGTGGAAAAGGTGAAGTTTTTTT
This sequence comes from Clarias fuscus, assembly GCA_030347435.1. NCBI lineage: Eukaryota > Metazoa > Chordata > Actinopteri > Siluriformes > Clariidae > Clarias > Clarias fuscus. Next base: position 17,043,361 of record CM059226.1, read on the forward strand.
TATTTTTTTTTTATTCTTGATATCACTATTTATGTAAATGCAGTCATAGTATAGTAACCATACTGCTTTTAGTAACTTTTAGTAACAACTTCTAATAGTCTAACTGTTATTAAATGAGAAATAATTCTTAGTTAAGTTATATTAAATTCTTTAATCAAAGAACTGAAATTTGATTTGCTAATGTATGTCACGTTAATGCCCTTGCCACTCTCATTGTGTAGACATAAAATGCTACAGTAGTTCCTGATCATTTCCACAGTGGATCAGTCCACTCTAAATATCACTAATATCCTCATTTACTCTCATTTATCCATTAGGGTTTATAAAATGTCTTTCTTTAATGTGTCTGGAGTCATTGTACATTGAGCGATAATTCATACTGTAGTTTGAATGCAAAGTCTGGAACTAAGAAACATAAATTATGTAACTGATAAGCAGATGCTTGGCACTGATAGTACAGTGCTCATTTTTAGACAGGATAAGGTATAGGTTTTTTAAATCATGCGTATCGGTCTATCTTAGTCTGTGCCAGTCAGCACAAATCGTGGCTGTCACTGTACGTTTGTCACCAACTCAACAGGGAATGAGCACCATTAATAGCCAACAAAGAGAGGAGACAGGATGAATCATGGGTCTCCATTAATTAATTTATTCATTAATTCATTCATTTATTCATTCATTTATGCATTTATTTATACATGGCATGACAACGAGGTGTTAAAAAAGAGAAGAAACTAATATGAGAAAAAAACAAAAGTAAACCCGAGTCATGCACTCAGAAATGGTGGCAGGTTTTTTTCTTAGCACAGATGCACATACTGTATAGGATTAAAACTGCTGCTGCCTGTCTTGCATCCACATTTGTTTTTTCACCTTATCCTTTCTTCAGTTTACTCTTTGGTAAGATCAGTTGGCCTCAGTTTGAGTGACAAATCACGTAGCCTGTGATCTCTCATCTGTTGCAGCTGTTAAGTGTATGGTCCATGTTTTTTATTGTCATTTCATTGTCATCTGCTTAAGCCAGTCGGTTAGTGTATACTCTTAAATTCTTAAAAGATTAGGAGTCGTGTCGCGTGGCCCTGTCCTTAGTGTTTTAAACATCACTCAAATTACACAGGTTTTTGAAGCAAGTTATAAATGTGAACTGTTTGTTTGAAACAGCCAGTGGGGGGGTGAAAGGTATATGCTTTTCTTGAAAAGGTCATTTTTGGTTACATTTATCGATTAAAGAAAAAAACAGAATAAATGTTAAGAGTGCGGCTTGTGAGAATAAGTCTGGTGGTATTCTCAAAACTCATTCAATTTACGTTAATGTCATACTATTGAATGATGAACAAGGCAATCACAATGAACACAAGAAAAATGCTATTGCAGTTCTGGAGTTACATACTGTAGTAATCATATGCTAATAAATGACTGGAAAATGTCAATGGCCATGTGAATGGTTTTCCATGGCAGACATATACTGTAGCATATACAGTACAGTATGTTATTTAGATTCACTCCCTAAAAAAATATTGTAACAGTTAAAAAATGTTGCCTGTGATTTTATATTGTCTATATAAGCTGCTTGTAATATACATAGAAATGTGTTTCTGATTAGAGAGACGTGGTTTAAGCCCCGCCACAGCACTGTTCGATCCATGGATAAGACCCTTAACCCTACGCCCCATGTACCCCAAACCAGTCCAGTTAGAAAATGGGAGAGCTGTTACAGGGAAAGGGCACAAAGTATGCATTACTTCAATCACCAATGCAGTGCTTCCACCCGGAAAGTGTGTGATTAGCGATCCTTTTAGGGCTGTCTGCATCGTAAAAAGCAGCACTACACCTCAAAATGTTCCTGAGCTTCATAAATTCACCTGATTGACAATAATTAGAAGAAAACATGTGAGGTGTGAGAGAAGTTTATAATCCAGACCTTGATTAAAAGAAGAACTACTCAAGAAGTGACACATTGCCTAAAACTTGCAGAAGGGCAGCAAAGCTGTGCCACTTTCCCAATTAGTCTCCTTCATCCTAACTGGAAGATCCACATGAACTTATTTGGCCTCATGATTCAACAGCCACTGCTTTTTCCAGACTAAATTACTACATTAATGGAAATTTAGATAATTGACAATAATTTTGTTTATCATTCCATTTAAATTGATAGTTAATGCTTCAAATCTCTCCTTTGGTTACTTATAGTACCTTATTAGAGCTTTAGGAGGTATTATCGTGTACTGTATATAGAATTTATTGAAATGATTATAATACATTTAGAGGGCATGTTGCCACCTCACAAATAATCATAATGATTCATGAAAAAGGGGGCTTAACAGATAGTGTTGCTGGCATTCTTTTTTTTTTTAATGGATTATTATATAAATTCGTGTAATATGGAATTCAGTTCTGCTTCATGCATTTTTATTTAAGAAAATATCAAACATATGCAAATGAATCATAACAGCGGGTCTCCATTGGTATGTGGTCTTGTTTATACGATCTGGTCGTGTTTCATTTCTTAACATATTCCTCTTCACTTACGAAATCAATGTGATACAAAAAAAAAAATGTGAAACCAAGTGAAGTAAAAATCAACCTTCAGTGGACTGCCAACTGCTGTAGGAACATGAACATGGCAGGAAAAGAGAGGATGACAGATTAGCCAAGCATGTGTTGGCTCAGACATGCAAGCAGTAGTGCTTGCCTTGACAGGGATAACCAATAAATAGGATTAAAATGTCTCATCACAGCCCACCATGACATCATTATCACCACAGCTTGTCACAGATCCTTCCTCTTTTCTTCAGTCCCACATGCCCACAAAATGCTCTTGCGCTTATTAATTTGTAACATTCTGTCTGACTTAAGTATGAAAAGATTAGGACTATGATTTAGGTTGTGTTTATTCCTTGGGTGTCTGGGGTTATTTTGACCAACACACACAATTTGGAGAACAGAACAACAACCTTAAACTCTTTGCCTGGTAAGCCACATACTGTACACAGCACATGGGTTTTCGGGTGCATTCCTATCGAAGCGAGCATCAACGTTTTTCAGCGAGGTGAGCCACATCGGCTTTTCTCTGGGGTTGGAGCAGACAGGCTGGCCTTTGTTCCCCACGTGCATACATGAGCCTTGGGTGCCCATGATACTGTCACCGGTTTAGTGATATATAATTGATAATCAATGTTATTCAGTTAAACTGACAGTTTTGTAGGTGTTGTGACTGGTCAGTGTCGTCTTTCACCTTTCAAGCGTAAAGCAAAAAGTCATGGCTTTAACAAAATCAGGGTTTATATTTTTGTTATACTGTCTGGGATCATCCAAATAAGAATGGGTTCCCATTTGAGTTTGGTTCCTCACAAGGTTTCTTACTCTTGTCATATCAGGGGCTTGTTTCTTGCCTTGCCATTATTCCCTTTGGCCTACTCATCAGAGATACATTTATACCTTCTGAATAGTTTTACTGAATTTTCATTTCTGTAAAGCTGCTTTGTGACAATGTCCATTGTAAAAAGTAAGTGAAGTGAAATGACTTCTCTTAGTTTCATTCAATTAAAGTTGAGTCACTAAATCATCTATGCTACTTAAAAAAAAAATGTATATTGTTACATTCATAAGCCAAGTACTAATTTTCATACCCATGAGCCTCAGTGCCTGCCTCATTATTCTGATTTTAAATTACTTTTTAAATATTTTCCTTAAAATAAGTATTGGTTATGAATGAGGATATGTGTTACTTTTGCTTGTTTACATCTGTTGAATTTCTTATCACTTCATAGTTTTTATCAATGGCCAATGCATTGACCAATAAAACTTCTGGGACTAATTACCGGCCCTGTATTGGTGCTAGTACGAGTTTATGAATAAAAGAGGTCATTCTTAATTAACATTAACATAATACTTGGAATACTTGGATACGAGGAATCGTGCTTGTTCCTCGACCCCAAAAGTATTTTATTTAGTGGTTTGTATGTGATATTTTGCAGTACATTTTCAGTCATTTATTAGTTTTGTGTTTAAGTAAAAGTAATTTACTAAACAAAAATGGATATAATCTTTGCCATAATAATAGACGACACCCCAACATTTAAAACATTAATTAACCAAATCGGGCATTTGTTTATTTATATTTGTTTATATTGAATCTGGCACATACTGTAACTGTTCATAACAGTTCAGCTGGATTGTGACTGCATTTATTTTTAAATGTATCCTACTGATGTATTCCAAACTAGCGTTAGTACCCATCGGTGATGTGACAAAATTGTTAAAAACTAGAAATAAAGCTGATTAGCTTTAATGTAATCAGTAATATTATTATTTCATGTTGAAGCCATCATACATGTCTGCCTGTCTTCCTGTACAAAAGAACTCTCTGCCTAACTTATTAATACAAAGAAATCAAATTTGGTAAAAATAAATAAATAAATAAATAAATAAATAAAATAAAATCTTACGTCTTCTATATGCTAAGTCGTACATTGTCATTGTCTTTCATTATCAGCCAAATACAGAGAGTGAATCAAAGATGAGAAATCGAAAAAAAAAATTTGGTTTGGATAAATATAAATTGAAAAACAATAATAAGTCTGTAAATTGTCTTAAAATTCACTTCAGCGCTGTTATTTTAGCTGTGAAAATATTAAGTAACCCCAGTTGAAATATTCAATTTAGCTTTTTTTGAATTTTTCTAATTAATTTATATTTGTTTACATTGAATCTTGCACATCACTGTTCGTAACATCACTTTTACCCAACGATTACCCGACACATAACAGTGTTCTCTCAGTTCAGGTATTTTCCCTGCCCTCACTTCGACCCAGGTTTTTTCTCATAGTGGTGTTCCACGATACTGCTTGTTATTAGCACAAACTGTAAGAGACAACCTGGTTTTAAACTTCCCACAGGAAAAAAAAAAGAAAAAAGTACAATAATCTCTCCATTCATCTTTGAAGTTTCAGTTTTCATAGTGTACTTGTGTCGTGTTTAACCTATGGCAAATACCAAAGGACTGGCCAATTTTATTTCAATTCTGTCCAGCTTGTTTTGCGGGATGCTGTGACAACAACAAAAATAAATCCTGAGACTGGTTTCTGGTCCTTGAATGTATGAAACGTAAAGATATAACTGAAGTCTTGCTTTCCTGGAATGGTCTTCATGAGCGTCAGTTTCGTCAGAGTGCTTGATGGGTTTTGCGAATCCACTTGACAATACTGTTCTTGTAAGAACAATTCCAGAACAGCTGACCTTTGTGTCATATAATAGCAACTGACTGTTACATAATTACTTAATGCCTTGTGTGTAACTTCATAGAAAATATTTAGAATTGTTCTAGAACGAAGAAATAAATCCAAACTTCCAAACCTTTTTTTTTTTTTTTTGTACTGTAAATAAAGTTAAATGCACATTTTGGGAAATACAATTTAATGCAAAGGACGAGGTACAAAAAAAGTAATATACAGCATTTCAATAGTTTCAGCTGCAGTAATGACAGCTGCTCACCCCTGCTTGGCGGGGGGATCTCAGACCTGTCAAGTTCAACTGCTTGGTGATTTATCAGGCCAGATGCTAAGGCATTGCTAATAGATGTGGTAGCAGAATGCTACAGATGAAAGAAAGTGAGTGGCAGAATGAGTCTGGGGAGAGTGGAAAAGCAATAATCAGCAGCTAAAACCTCGGTCACAAATATTCTTACGACAGAGGGTTTAAATGAATCTCCCTGTTCCTGGGAATTCATACATTCATGGCGGGGATCATAGTTTTCTACAGCCTCCTTAATAAGTTGGAACGGCTGCAGTTTTATTTTTTAAGAATGATTTAAGGTATTCGTGATGAAAGGTCAAAATAGAGTTTTAGACCTTTTAAAATAGACTTTTCGATCGTACGGTGGCCGTAAAGTTCTAACATTCACCTTAAGGTTACCGTAAGGCCTTCCTACAGCCTACAAAAAATGTTCTTTTAAGTTGGCACCCATAGTAGTAGTTGGTAGTGTTGGTAGAACGTCTCCTGTCTGTTGGCACATTTTTTTTTCGTGGTAAATAAAGTGGCAGCTATCCACTCTCGCTGTTGCTAGACAATTTGTGAAAACAATTCATTTTCGAGACGCAATAATGCCAAGAAGACTGCAGTGGCTACAGTTGCACCTTCTGATAAAGAAGTAGACGAAGATCTACTGTAGCATTTGTAGCTGCTGCTTTGGTTCAGCTGCACCAGGAAGAGCACGAGAGATCACATGATGATGTATGCAAATATTGCAAATTAAAAAACATATTGTAGAACCCTCCCTGCAAGATATGCATAAATATCCAGATGTAACAATCCATAAATTAGCTGTTATCTCTTGAAAACTCTGTCCTATTGATAAAATCTGTGCTTCCTAGTAGTTTTATTGTTAAGCTCTCCTTTGTTTTTACATGAGGTCACAGAAAAAAAAAATGTACTTTGCTGTCTGTCATTTTGATTCTCCTCACAAATGCTACCATGCTGTGTAGTAAATATGCCAATTTGTGACATACAGTATATGGATGTACCACTCAAGTAAATAAGCAAAATAAGGATTCTCCAAGGTCCTGAAAATTATTACAAAAAAAGTGTCCCAAGACTCAGACACAATATAATGAAAGATGTAGGTAATGGAAGACTGCTGTTATTCAGAAATATAATCTCCACCAGAAAAAAAAAGGAGAATTATCTCTTCCAAATATTTACAGTAGATTTTTAATATTATTATCAGACCTACAAGCAAACCTAAACCTTTAGGAGCCAAAATATTTAGTAACCAAAGCAAATGTATAGAAGCGGTTTGGAACGCACCTAAAGACACGAGGTGAGGAAAAGGTAAATATTGGAAATTTCCTTGTTGGTAAAGATTGTTCTTATTAAGAAAATGGGAAATGGAGGGATGTTATGGAGCGAGGGAGGTAAGAAAGGGAGGAAAGGAGTCAAGTGAAGATGTGCACGTGCAGGTCCAGAAGTAGTGCCTAGCTGGCATGTACAGTAGACACTCGGCTGACAAGCGATGGCAGAATGGGCTCTCATAAACAGCAGCTCTCGCAGGCTCCTCATCAGCACGTTTGCAGTCACGGTCAGCCGACCCCGCCCAGTCCAGTTGCCGTTGCTTCTCCAGGAGTCGCAGCTGTAATCTCGACTTTGGGGCAGTTGAGTTGAGAGAAGTTGAAGCAGCGGCCCTTTCATTTCAGCGGCTGTGTCTCGATGGCTGACTCCGAATGAAACTGGGAGTGCTGGGGAAGTTCATGCAGACATTCAGTGCTTGTCCCTCAACAGGAGGTTAAACAGGGTTATACAGTTCACACACCTTCAGAGCCCCTGGGGCACGTGGCATGGCCACTTTCCTTGCTGCTGGTGAGAGATAATTGTAGCAGGGTGGCGAAGTGGACTCTCCAATCGACCCCGTCCACCCTACTTTCGGCATGGCTACAGGCATGAGTCAAGCACAACAATCCAACGACTTGGTGGCTATCCTGACTTGTTATGGGGACTGCAACTTCGAGGCAGTGGCCGGTTTTCTTGATCACACATACATTACTGCACAGTGAAATTCTTTATTCTTCGTATATCCCAGCTTCTTTTTAGTAGGCCGGGGTCAGAGGTCAGAGTGCAGGGTCAGCCATTTTTACGGCGCCCCGTAGCAGACAGGGTTAAGGGCCTTGCTCAAGGGCCCAACAGCAGCAACCTGGCGGAGCTGGGGCTCGAACCGCCGATCTTCCGATCCATAACTCAGAGCCCCTGGTGGCTGGTGGCTGTGTCGCGGTGGTTGGCTTTTGGGAAAACTGAAAGCACAGGGGTGTCTGATGAAATTCTTTCCAAGCTGTCTGTTGGCAGGCAATCAAACGGCGGTGTACATTCTGCCTGCCCTTAAAGGCCCCAGGGCACATGGCATCGCCCCGCTCACACGCCACTCTCGATGTTAATGTGTCGCATGCTTTCTCCAGACCATGAGTTAAGCGCCATGCCTCCTTTTAAAGTGCGGAGCAAGCCCAGGGTCCATTGAAGATTATTTGCCACCAGCAGTGCCTGATTTAGCAGCCCCGCCCCATCACACACCTGCTGAAGGGATGGCCCCCTACCACATGAGCTCTTAGGAGTGAGCAAGGAGTGAAAAACATTTGGGCGCAGGCCAATCACTGGTGCACTGGCTGACTTAGCTCTTAAAACTGTATTTAGCAACCAGCAAGGCCATGAATGTATCATAATGAGAAATGTAAGTTAATAAAAATATATATATATATCTATGGAACAGTGATTATGTTCCACTGTACAAAACTTTTCATCTAAATGTATATTAAATAACTGTCATACGTTCACGGCACTTGCCAGATTCCATTATCCACAGGGACTTACATTTTTCTCATTATACATCTGAGCAGTAGAGGGGTTAAGGGCCTTGCTCAAGGGCCCAACAGTTGTAGCTTGATGCTGCTGGGGTTTGAACTCATGACCTTCTGAGCCATAGTCCAATACCTTAATCACTGAGTTACTACACACCCGTCATTCACTGCTCAGGTCAAACCTGGACTAATGATGAAATTTCTTGTGTATGAGGGCATAAAACTGATTCTGACATTTACAGAAGACTTCAAGCAGAGTACACACGAATGGTGCAAACATTTTAAAGAATGCAATCTGTAAATGATGTTCTTGTTGTTCTTGTTGGAATGCCTGATTCTTGGAAATCTACAGATAACTTGTTAACTTATTATTTTAAATATTTATTGATAACTATTATTATCAAAAAAAAGGTGGTTTTAATCACATTATTGTGTTCTGTTATTCTGCACAATGAAAGGTCCCGGTTCGACTTGAACACCTCTTTGTATAACTGCATAAGAAATACAATAATCGTTTTACTGACAAAAACATATTTTATCATATTAAATACTGAGTGTAGTACATAACTATTTGTGTATTAACGTGAACACAGTATGTGGCCTAATGTTGTGAAAGATATATACAGTATTTGGGCATCTGTTTCTGATTAGCTCATCACTCCTCTCTCTCTCTCTCTCTCTCACACACACACACACACACACACAGACACACACACACACACACACACATGTCCTTAGCATTGATTATACTGCTGGAGTTGACATACAGCATTGTTACTGGAAATACAGATCACCATAAGTTATGCAGAGACAATTTTACATCCAATTTTCCTCATTCAGACTGAAGCGAGCCAAACAGTGCACTAATTAGCACATTGTGTGTGTGTGTGTGTGTGTGTGTGTGTGTGTGTGTGTGTGTGTGTGTGTGTGTGTGTGTGTGTGTGTGTGTGTGTGTGTGTGTGTGTGTGTGTGTAAAGTATTTAGCCACTGATAATTGATCATAGCAGTAGATGAGATTGGGTATGTGACACATACATACAGAGCCACACACACACACACACACACACACAAATTGCAAGGCTCTTGCACTCAGAGGATGTCATCAGAAGCAGCTCGAGGCTGTAAACAGGAGAAAATCAATTTGTCTGGGTGTCCAATCTGAATGCTAAATCTGACTACACATCCCAAGCCACAAACTGAATCGCAAACACTGACCTTCTGATTGTTTGCACTCGTCTAGGCATTAGTGTGTTTGTGTGTGTGTGTGTGTGTGTGTGTGTGTGTGTGTGTGTGTGTGTGTGTGTGTGTGTGTGTGTGTGTGTGTGTGTGTGTGTGTGTGTGTGTGTGTGTGTGTGTTATCCCTGTGGTAAAAATATGCTTTGTATAGTTTCGATTCGACAGCTTGCCTGGGGCAAAATAGAGCCGAACAGCAGAAAGAACAAGAGTGAAGATTTTCAGACTTTGGTCACATAATATGCAAACACACACACACAGACACAGACACAGACACACATACACACCACTCACTAGGGACCTGAGAAGTTAGCTCAGTGTAATCTTTTTGCCTTTTGTTACATGGATCTAAAACCTGACACCTGTGCCAGCCCCTATTTGCTTAGTGATTCAATATTATATATATATATATTACATATGTGTGTGTGCCAGGCTTATTGTTTATTCTTTTGGTCATCCTTAGTCCTTAAATATATATATGGATGTAATAAATAGTCAAATTTGGTTTCAAATGAATTCAATATTTCCACAACCTCTCTTTCCAAGATATATATCTGAGTAAATAACCTCATCAGTTTGGTTATACCCAGAATATTGTATTTTACATTATGCATGAATCCTGTACCATTGGATATCTCTGTGCACTTACAGTATTATGTAGAGGTTATCTTATTAGGTACACCTTCCATATGACTATCTGTTTACTGATTTTAGTCCATCTGTCCCTTCACTGATGAAGGGTCAAAGGTTACTTACGACAAATTGTTCACGGAAAAAATGAGCTATATCCTCCCACTGTGCAGAAGATTTCTATGTCTAATAACCCATCACAAATATGAATTCATATGTGATGCAAGCGCCTGCTATAACTCAATTCTCACACTCACATGTCAGTGTCATTGCTGAAAAATGACCAGACGTTAGAATATAAGGGTAAAAAAAAAAAAGAAAAAAGTCACACACCCTAGTATTTTCCCTCGACTGCTTTTAGTTTTGATTTGAGTCAGTGCAATATGGTGGCTAATTCATGTGTGAAAAATGATTCATCATGCTCCCAGAACTACTCTTTCACAATCTGAGTCCTGGAATACGCCCATGCCATTAGGGAAGAAAAAAAAAATCAATGGGAGTGATGGGATAACCCGGGCATTCAGTACATTCAGGTAGTAGGGTGATTTCATTTTATTGCCACATAACATTGCTGAGCCTAAACCTGACCAACTGAAGCAACCCCAGATGATAACACTGCCTCCAGAGGCTTGTACAGTGAGCACTATGCATGATAAGAAGGGAAGTGAGCACTTCCCTTCTTATTCCTGCCGCTCTGGAATAGGGACAAGGCTTGAGTCTTCAGAGCACATGACCTTTTCCATAGTTCCAAAGTCTGATCTTTATGCTCCATACCAAACTGGAGCCTTTTCATCAAATTAGTCTCATTAACAAGTGGTTTCTCATTAACTTAGGTTCTTCCCTACATCATTATGTATGTTGAACTTTCACTATTAAACTTAGGTGGGATTTTTACTGTTGATATTTTCATGATGCAAATTCAGTAAGTGATCCATGATCTCAGTCACGACATTATCCTGCCCACATTTCCTTAAAGTTGCTTGTCCTTTTAGGTTCTAATAATGTGTTGGATAGTCCTTAACCCAATTACAGTCATTTTAGCCATCTTAGTTGCTTTATTTGCCTGATGAAGGCAACATTTTTTGTGCGGTTTAACACTGATTATAATACACAGTAAAGAATGTGTTACACTATCATTTAATTAACTTGGTAGAGTAGGTGGTAGGTTTCTCATATGCGTCTACCATGCAGAGAGCCCAGGGTTGCTTCCCAGCCAGTGGCCAGACCCCAGCCACTGCTGTTCCCAAGATTGGATAAAATGTAAGGGTTGCATCAGGAAGGACATCTGGCATCAAACCTGTGCCAAGTATGGATGTACAGTAGATTGGATGGTCAGCTTTGGCGACCACTTGACCGGAGCAGCTGATAGAGCAAAATAATACAAATCAGGGCAAATGTGTGTATCAAATAAACATGTGCTACTGTAGCTCTTAAAATGCACTCACATGGTGGATCAGATAAGGCTTTGCTTCCTGAACAAAATTAACGCTCACGCCCATCAAAACCTTCCTCTTTACAGCGCAGTGACTGGAATAACTTGAATTAAGGACAGTGTCTACAGGATGTTTCAACAGTAGGTATGTGAATGTATTCTGGGCACCTCTTAGAATATAGAAAAGCAATTATTATAATGAATTACTTTTAAAGTATGGTCTTAAAAAAAGATAAGGGCAAAATAATTAAATGTCATCCCAATGTTGTGTATTGTCTGTCTTTTTTTATTTTTGGGGGAAAATGTGAAACTGTTCCACTGTTCCCTTGTTGCCTTGCACACCCAGAGTCTTAGTTAGATTTCCGGCCAGGGTCGATTCCCGTCTCTAAGTGCATGGAGTTTGCATGTTCTCCCCCTGCTTGCTGCGTTTCCTCTGGGTCCTCCTAACTCCTCCCACAGTCTAAAGACATGCAGATTAGGTTAATTGGTGTTCCCATAGTTTGAGTGTGAGTATGTGTTTGTATGCCCTGCGATAAATTGGCACGATAAAGAACAGAAACGATAAAGTGGTGTAGAGATAGAGTGCATGAGTGTGTGAAAATATACCATAAGCATATACCATATCCCATAGATATTTCACATTGTTCCACCTGCTAAACACCCTCCATATTAGCAACTGACACATATATAAACAAACAAGAAATGTCATTCAAGCATCGTTCTTCTAATGACACCTGATAATCCGCTGTCTTCGATGTAATTATATGTAATTAACGCAGTTTAATCAATCAATTCATTACTTTAATGAGTGTGGTAATAATATGTGACAATGCTGTCAATGCACATTTCACAAACTCTCTGACACGCATGTGTGTAATTCTCATCCACGGCATTCTCTTCGGTCTCACACACACACCTACGCACTCTATAATTACAGTACACATCAGCTGTGTTTCAGCAATACAGTTTAATGGTGGGTGAGTGTATGTGCTCAGGGTCCAATCTTATCAACATAATGAGAGAAGTATGTATTTAAAAAAGAAAAAGAAAAAAAAAACAGGTAATTATTTTCCCATCTTCTCATCACATCTCTCCCATTCTGCTTGTCAGTTGTAGAAAGAATAGACTTTAATATTCTAGATGGCAGGCATCGCTAGTGGAATGCATGCACAAATGTTAAACTGCAGCAACGTAGTCGGGAAAACTAAACTGTAATTTGCTTCTGCAGGTTTCTGGTGTTTATTAATATTGACATATGCATGAATTATTTTCTTATTACATTTTTTTATTCAGATAATCAAAAGTCAACAGCTCAATGCATTTAGGCATGCTGAAGTTCAAACTAAGTTTTTTTTTTTTTTGTATAGAAAAATAAAGGGTTTTTTAGAGAATTGCCTGAAAAAGAGAAAATATCAGTTCTCTGGGTGAAAACCCCAGGTAAGAGGAGAAAGGACAGACTGGTTCGAGCTTATAAAAACGCAACGGTAACTAAAAGAACATTTCATCACAACTGACGTATGCCAAACAGAATCTCTGAACGCTCAACACGTCGAATCTTAAAGCAGACATGCTACAGCAGCAAAAGACCACAATAGACGCTGCTTCTGTCGGTTAAGAACAGAAAACTGAGGGAATCATTCGCTTGGGCTCACCAATACTGGACATTCAGATGGTAGGATCGGAATTTGTTGTAAACAGCATGAAAGCATGGATCTATCCTATCCTATCTATATACAGTAGGAGCCATGTCAAACAGCCGCCTGGACCATGGCGGGTCCCATCGCGAACCATGACAAGTCCGTGCACGATCCGTGCACGGAATGTGATCCCTCGCGATGATGCAGTTAACGATGCCCCGCCCCATAAACGCCCCCATGCGCTTTCCAATAAGATGGTTGCAATGTTGTATAATCTCGCCAGGTGGAGCATTGACTGCTTCAGTTAACTGCAGTGCCCATATACAGGCATTGTCAACATAGTTTCGTAAATAAGCGATATGGCAAAAAAAATAATAATAAAACCGATTAATAAAACCGATTTTTTAAATCACTCAATACACAACCCATGATGCTTAAGCTATTTAAAATTAATCAATTACTTAATAAATAAAACTAGTTATTGCAATATTTTCCAAGACATCCTTAATAATCCTTAAAGACACGGTAACATCTGTAATTTATCTATACCGATAGATGTAAATATATAGTTTGAGTGTAGTGAACAAACCTTTTTAAGATGATTTTAGCTTTGTGACATGCATGGTATCCTGTGATTATAAAGGGATGATTATGGTGGACTTAAACTTGGACTTAAATGTGATTTTGACCTGACCTTGGGATCTGCACATGTTTAGAAATCACATGTTTAAAAAACTATCGGCCTTCAGTTAGCTTCAAACAGTAAGCACTCCGCATTGAGAAAAAAAAAAAAAAAGTTCAACTGATCCATTATTTTACTCTCACTGTACAACTTCTGGCTGTTAATAAAGGCTTTTCAGCATATGTAAACTCTTAAAAATACATTATTCACAGTCAAGTATTATATCCATAGGCGTAGGGCTGCCGCAGTGCACCGGAATGACACACCACTACTTTTTTTTGTTTAAGTGAGGAGAAAGAATATTTGCATAATCCAGTTTAAATTCATATACATTTTTGTACTGTAAGTGCTTGAAAATCCAATCATAGACACGCTCCAGTACCTAAACAAATCCGATAGCCCTACAGATCTGGTTATATTCCCGGGAACATACAAAGAAAAAGAATATAACAATAAAAAAAAGGGAAAATATCATATATTCAGAGGGCACCAAAACATGACCTACTAAACCACCGAGTAATTCCAAGCATAAAATAGTAACACTTAAACATCCAACAGCAATGATAACAATTATAATTAAAATGAGCTCACTGTTGCTGTTTTCCTGAAAAAAAAAAAAACAGAAAGAAAAGAAAACGGCAATGGCCCTGTCATACAGGTGAATAGATCCAAAAGAATGGCTTTTATTTCAGAAATTGTTAAGAATTTGATGAGAATTTTATTTATACAGTATTTTATGAAATATAACGATGTCACTAATGGTCCTGAAGACCTTAAGGTGTCGACTTTTCCATGGTCGATGGTTTTGTTCTATTATTTATGCTAACTTTTAGTGAGCTAACTGCACTAGAGATACCCAGACCCAACCAGCAATTTAGCACCAAAATCACTATACACAAATATTTGGTTATAATCATGTGCTATGTGTTTCAACCTTATGGCATCTTTAACAGAATGACGCCAATGAAGCCGACACGAGACGACAGTTAGTGATCCCTACAGTATGTGTCGTCTGTACTTCACAGGTAGGGAATGTTTATGTCTTTATGTTCTACAGTTTCTTCACACAACGTTTCCATGCAGAAAGAGAGATAGCAGGCTACCTAATTTACGTCAGGAAATCAGAGACAGAATGGTAGTTGATTAATAGGACCGATGATCCATGTGCCTGTTACGGGGCGAATTAAAATTGTTCCGCGCTCATTAAAGACTGTTGAAGATTTCTTATTAAAAAAAAAAAAAGGTGACCAGTTAAAAGAGAAAAGAAACATGAAAGTATTTTACATGAAAGGAAAGTGGACAGCCACAACCCACCTGGAACTATAATGGCAATAGCAATTTTTTAAAGATATTCCATAAACTGCTGTCTTTGGTTGCACTGGCACTAAATGAGTCGTCAATCAATTTCAACTCCCAAACAAAGAATGCTTCAAAGAGGATAAAAGGATCAAGAGGTACATCATGTGATTTTTGCCTTGTGACTGTAGCTTTACTGAACAGAACCAAATCATGGCCAGAAAAAGAAAAAAAAAATGCCTCCTACAGCATAGAAAATTCACTGGAGCTGCTCTCGGTATGGGGTCAAGCATTGAGCCCTGTACTGTTTTCTTGATGTGCACCATACTTGCACTCGCCCACTTATTGAAAATATGATGAAAGGTGAGTCATCATGACTCAGGATGACCATATTACATTTTTCCACATCTCGGCACACCAGAACTCCTGCCTTTTTGCATCAATGAACTCTTAAATGTGCATTTGGCTGTGTAATCCGGGGTTTGTGCACTCCTACCTCGTAATATCCTTCTCTGTTTACTTGTGGACGGTCTGTTCTTTTCTCGTTCAGTCCATCACATCCTGCATTCCTCCAGTATTTTCCAGGCACTCGGAGTATTTCTCGAGTAATTCTAGCTTTTGCTTAAATATTACAAAGGCAACTTTCAGATGGCTTCCAGACAGATCTAACTTCAGATGTGATTTTAGTCACTCTTTTGTTCAAACGCCTTGTTGAGTCAGTTGTCTTTGTGACTGAAGCCCCTGCCATCTGTACCCGGATAACGAGCCCATAATCACTTAGATATTTTTCCTCTGATCAGCTTGTTCCAAAAATCGAGCCGGAGTCAGATAATTGCTTTAAGCCTAGTTCACACTTCGTAATTGTATCCCCGAATTCCCAGTCGCCAACAAAATTAAGATGCACGGACAATTCCCCCTTCAGCTTGGCAACTGCTTACTTCACTCACTCTTGTATGCAAGATCAGAGACTCTGGATTTTCTAGCATGTTTCATATTTTCAGCAATGAATTATGTAGTGTGAACCCTTCTGTCAGCAGTAGTAAGAGCAGTGCTGAAAAACAGCCAGTGATGTCACCGAGTCTTTCACTGATATGCGCAGTAGTTTCCTGAAGCCAGTTTATCAATCTATGTATGTGGCAAGGCAAGGTTAAAATATAGGCATAACAGTATAATGGCGCTTCTATGAAAATTTGTCACACCTAAATAAATAAATTAATTAATTAATATATAAAAAAAAAAAACCACACACACACAATTCCTGGCAGTGCACATTATACAGTAAAACACAACACCTTTTTCTATTTTATAGTACTGCGCAAAAGTCTTGAGCCACCCCTCATTCCTTTATATTTAGTTTCCAAAGACTCAGACTTTCTTGTATTTTTTAATGTAGCCTTGAGGAATAGTTCTTCAGAGTTCCTGAAGGACTTTTTTGACTCTCATTTTTGGCAAGTTTTCGGCTTTCATTTTCTATTCAGTCCCTGTACTTGTCCAATTTGAGACGAATGTTTTGTTAAGCCATGCAGTGACCTATGAATCATTAAAACATCTAACATAAGCATGGATTATATTGGTGATGCTGAGCAATAAGCAAAAAAATATAAGAATTGTATAATTAGGCAATTTGCCGAAAACATTTATTACCATTTCTTTCATTCAATCTACATTGTTTAATTTAAATTAAATTGAGGAAATTATGGATGTCTCAAGACTTTTGCAAACTACTGTATATCTGGTTATCATTCCTATTAATCATTCTGTGCTCCCTGTACTTGATTTCCATTGCATTATTATTTTCAAAATATAGTCATGGGACAAAGTCCAGTAAAAGACATGCTTTGCGTTAATATACACAGTACCTGTCCAATGTTTGGACAACCTTTCTTATTCAAGAGTTTGTCTTTATTTTTATTATTTTATACATTGCAGAACAATACCGAAGACATCAAACATATGGAACTTTGTAGTAAACAACAACAACAACAACAAAAAAACATAAAAATAAACATTTAATTTACTGTATATTTACTGTGATGAAAGCTTTGCACACAACTGTTTAACATATATGGGAACTTCTTCGGTCATTCCAAGGGACTACCTCATGAAGCTGGGTTAAGAGATTGCAGAGAGTGTACAAAGCTGTCATCGAAGCAAAAGACGGCTACTTTGAACAATACGAAACACCTTGCTTTGTTTACACTTCAGCTTACTGCATAATTTCATGTCTTATTTCACAAATGTAACGCCTTCAGCACGAGTACAGGACAAAAAATCTAAATCAAAAATAAAGTAATCCCCCAAATGTTGTATGCAGATTTTGACTGGTTCTGTAATTATAAGTACATTTTGTCCCTTCATCATGGAATTAAGGCAAGAAACGTTTTGTTAAGAAATATATTTTTAAGGGGAAAAATTATATAGGCAACAGATGTCTAATTTCCCACAACGGACCAACTGAGTGGATACTTTCATACAATTTGCATAAATATTCCCCAGTCCCTACAAAGCCATCCTTTTATCCTAATCTGTTTTATTCATGGACATTCATAGCACTGAACTTTCTGTTCGTAGCCCTGCCTTTAAAGTTTACTTTCCATCTCATATGATATGACCTGGCACTTATACCGCCACTACACATCTTATGTTTTATCTTGCCTTTATCTGTCTGTCTGAAATGAATTCGACATGACAGCAGAACCTTCTTGAATCAGTCTGGGGAAAGGGGAGACAGTAATAAAATGATCTAACTGTATGAATATCATGGATGCATCAGGCCATGTCCGACCCGGATAGCGGAAGACTCAGGTCAGATCCCGATCCGCAGTGGAGGCTAAGCACATCCTAGTCGGATCCGGACCGGAGTCGTGTGCTATCTGGGGAGCAAATATGAACAAGAAACGAATGCTTGGTTTTATGTTTATTTTATTATAATCTATCTTAGTGGCCCTGTTGTGACTGTAATGAGAAACTGAAATCATGTTTCACCCTATGCCCACACTAGCGAGCGATACAGTGATGGATTACCATCCATTTTCTGGGTACATGCACAATTCAGAGCCATGATTTTAGCGAAATCCAGTGGCCAAGACTCACTGGAATTGGACAGGTTAAAATAGAAAGAGACTGGATATGGATTTGCCAATGTTTGACTGTTCTGTTTCTGTAAAGCTTCATTGTCATCTCCATACAGTAAGTGGAGCCTGACGTGGTCTTCTTCTTCTTTGCAGTCCCATCTGCATAGAATTTCAAGATGCTTTTCTGCGTATCAAGGATGTTTTTACATCACAGGTCATTAACTTTGCTCTGCCCATTTGTTGTAGTTTATTTGGCTTGTCAAATGTTGTTTCTTTGATGTCTTTCATCTCAATTTAAATATGTGTCTAAGTAATTAATAAATGCGTTTAAGTAATGAGCAAATAAAGGAAGCATCTGGAGGAAATTATTTAACGTTCTGAGTTTAATCAGTTCAAAGGGTTATGTTGCACATAGACAGCACCATATGATCCATCTTAATTGAGCTGGTTTTGGAGCTCATCTATCAAATAGACTACTGCATTTTACAATCATATACAGTACACACATTCATTTACCTGCTCAAAGGTCATAGTGTGGATTGAAACATCATTTGAGTAATTGTACATTTGGGTACACACACTTGGACCATTCTAAATTGAATCGGCCTACAAGGCGCGAGTGACCTAAACTCCATTTAACCCCCTTCCTCTTCTTCAGTGCCATTTGCCAGCACTTTAATGCCATTAGCAATCATTCCCTGTAATAATAATGGCTCCGGAAAGTTCAGACAAACTGCTTTTAAACATCTGAAAAAGAAAACCTTCTCATGTTCACTACCACAAACAGATCGACTAAGCTTCCTCTTCACTTTCTCTTTTGCTGAGTGCCATTCCCTCTTTCCTATTCTTTCTCTCTCTCTCTGAGTGCATAATTAGCATAAGTGGGGGCAATTACTGGTGTCCACTCTCTCTAAAAAGCTTTGAAAACTACATTCATTTTTGTAGGACTTTCCTTTCCTTTTCCTTCCCTTTCCTATCTTTTTTACTTTCCTCTCTTTCATTTCCTTTCCTCTCTGATACAATTTAAGCTTTCTTTGTAAAGTGAATGGTAAGATGTAAAAATAAAATGCAAAGTGTTTTTTTTTTTATTAATGCATCCAAAAAGAGAGATTGATTCATTAGCCTACTTGTGCGATTAGCGTTCAGACTCCATGTTACCGCGAGGACCTCAGCACAAAGACTTCCAGACAGGCGACCTCCGAGGACAGCTGTGGCCTGGAGCAGAATATTAAACGCTGCCTGCTCAGTTCTAATGCAGATACAAAACAGCTGATCTCAGCACGGCTGTTAC
The DNA here is from genome assembly GCA_030347435.1 of Clarias fuscus. NCBI lineage: Eukaryota > Metazoa > Chordata > Actinopteri > Siluriformes > Clariidae > Clarias > Clarias fuscus. Next base: position 17,062,975 of record CM059226.1, read on the forward strand.
TGCTAAAACACTTACTGGAAACAGGGAGACGAACCTTATCAATTAGCGTCAATTCTGAGCAACGTGAGCATAGTGAGCCAGGCAGACTCTCACTCTCTAACTCATTAGAAAAGGGAAATAAACTCGATGCAAATGCTAGTCCAAGGCCAGAGGCGACACTGTGCCGGCTTTTAATGAAGCTCTGAAAAGCTAGTTGTTAAAAAAAAAAGTTAAGGAGCTTTGTTTGTTTTTTGTTTTTTTTTTTGTTTTTACTTAATAACTCATTATTTAAAATGTGTAACCTTTAATATCTAATAATAACTGTTAATAACACTTGATTTTACATATCATGGTTTGACTGACTTTTTATGTCATTATATTTGCTGAATGATCTGTAATTATGTTGACTTTGTAACTTGTCTTTTTAAGATATTATTGCATAATTTATACTTGACTGTTCATTAATTCATGATGTCTCATATTCATAATGTAATAACTTGTTACAATCAGATATGTCCTTGTTTAAGTCTTTTCTTATTTCAAAAGATTGACATATTACTTATATATATATATATATATATATATATATATATACAGAACAGACCAAAAGTTTGGACACACCTTCTCATTCAAAGAGTTTTCTTTATTGTGTTCTTTATTGTGTTCTTTATTGTGTTCTTTAGCTCAAACTTGCCTGTCCTTAGCAGTGGTTTCCTAGCAGATATTCTACCATGAAGGCCTGATTCACACAGTCTCCTCTTAACAGTTGTTCTAGAGATGTTTCTGCTGTGTGGCATTGACCTGCTCTCTGATCTGAGCTGCGATTTCTGAGGCTGGTGACTCGGATGAACTTCTCCTCCGCAGCAGAGGTGACTCTTGGTCTTCCTTTCCTGGGCCGGTCCGCATGTGAGCCAGTTTCTTTGTAACGCTTCATGGTTTTTGTGACTGCACTTGGGGACACTTTCAAAGTTTTCCCAATTTTTCGGACTGACCGACCTTCATTTCTTAACGTAATGATGGCCACTCGTTTTTCTTTACTTAGCTGCTTTTTTCTTGCCATAATACAAATTCAAACTCTTTGAATGAGAAGGTGTGTCAAAACTTTTGGTCTGTACTGTATATATATATATATATATATATATATATATATATATATATATATATATATATATATATATATATAAAATTTATTTTTTTATTTTTTTATTTTTTACATAATAACTTCTACACATTTCATTTTAAACAAATTACACCTTTTTTTTTTACACCTTATTCACATGTCTTTTAAAATCTAGATTTTTTTCCCCCCTTGTATTTATTAATTTTGTTTTATTTTATTAATTTGTTTTATTTTTTTTATTATCTTATTTTATGTTTACCTTAGGGATAAGACATTATATGTTAGGACATAAATTAAATCTTTATTACAATATTAAATTAAATTTAACAATGTAGTGCATAGTATTGTTTATTACTATAAGTAATATATATATATATATAAGTGACTATGTATTATTCACACAATGCTGAATATTTAAATAATGTAGATACTAAAAAAGAGCTGAAAACTGCCCCCTCTGTTGCACATATAAGGAAATACAGCACCTGACTTTCCATATGTTTGGTTGATAAAGAAGAGCAATATAAGTTTCTTACAGTACCAAGAGCACTGTTGCTATTTTGTGTGTCTTGCAGTTTGGTTTGAGCAGTTTTGCAGCAGTAAAGCAATAACCTCATATGCTTTCAATATACAGTAGGATAAAACTTTTACTAACCACTTAAAATAAATTCCTAAAGTGTTAATGTCATGACTAGACAAGAGCTGTCTTGAAAGACTTAGCTTGACATGAGTGATTTAGTTTGTAAAATCCATTACTTCAGTGTACCGTGCAAAAATATTAATGAAGAAATGCGATTGAGCGCGTGTAAACTGTCACTGAGAACTCTGCTTAAGAAGCAGTGAGTGTGCCTGTGTGTGTGTGTGCTGCACACGTGCAGTTATTCATGTTGGTTTGAGTCAAAGAGAACATGACACCCCGATTTAGGATGCAGCAAAACCCACATTTCACAACAGCTGCTCTCAAATTACCCATCAAACTCGTCAGAAGATGGGCCAGCTCTGCCTCAGTCAGCCTGCAAGGGCTGTCAATCCAGTGGAAGTAACGCGCACACTCACACACACTCACACACACAAATGCCAACAGTGCACATACTCACACACATGCTGAGAGGTATAAACGCAATTTGCACGGTCTTAGCACATGCTACAGTATAATTTTGGAGGGATGAAGACATCCACTGAAGTGAGAACAGATGCTGGCGTAAGAACCAAATAGCATGCACAGTAATAGGCATACTGTACACACACACACACACACACACACACACACACACACACACACACACACACACACACACACACACACACACACAGGAAGTTTTGAAGTTGTTCATTGGAATCCATATTCTTATTGTACTGTGTGGGAGAACTTCATTTATTAAAATGCCATGAATTCCAAGGATAAATTGATATTTTAGTATTGAAAGGTTTAAGAATGAGTGGGAGATCTTAGAATCTTAGCATACTGTGGTCACTGGTGTCTTATATATATATATATATATATATCAGAGCGAAATAGACTCTCCTCAGCTTTTTCTTTTATTCCTACACTATGCTTTTCTCCTCTGAGACAATGACATGGCAAGTGACTGTGGTCTTGGCCTACTTTATAATATGGGACAAAAGCAGGCAGTCAATCAGAGACACACAGTGAGGTGAGATCTGAACCATTCAGGACTTGGTGTAAAGTCTCTGTGGCTCTGACTGTGTGACTGTGTATACACACACACACACACACACACACACACACACACACACACACACACACACACACACACACACACACACACACATGCACACAACCACCGGTTTCTGATTTGAAGGAGCAGCAATGAGTGACACTGACTAACAAGTTAAATAATTTATTGTTCCTCTTAACTGTTAGTTTTTAATTAAAATTAGAACAGCTACAGTATATCTGATCTGACACGTGTAAGATGGTTAGGTTATAAAGTAGTAACTTGTGGTTATATAAAGCTGTTCGGTCATCCCTATCCTGTTTGCTTGTTGTCATGTTTACTGGATTTAGGCCGCTATTGTTGCACTTCACTGTGAAATAGTATGATAATTAGGATTATAATAGATTGGATTCTAAAGGTCATATTTTCAGGTTATTCTGTAACTGTTTCGGGTTGATAATTTGGACAGCAATTTTAGTATTAAAATGCATAACACTGTTGCAATAACTCTCAAATAAGTTTAAACATGTTGTAACATATACATTAGCTTGTTATTGCAAAATAAATAAATAAATAAATAAATAAATAAATAACAACAATTATATACAAATATAAACATTATAAGTAATAAAATATGCACATTTAAATAATATATTTTTAAAAAATCGTGTACTATTCTAAGGTGTAATCATGATGTGGCTTATTTAAAAATGTTATTTTACATTTTCTTTTACTGGTAGTTAGAATTTGGAACATCTTGGTATGTGGGCAGCTCTTTATATTTCAGCACCTAACCCTTTACAGGTCTTTGCACAGCCCTGATTCATTTGAATTATGTTACTTTCTGTTCTTTGATGCTTGAAAAACCATGGAATACAGGTTAAAAAAGAGCTGAGCTGTTTTTCAATCTCTCTCTCTCTGTCTCTCTTTCTCTCTCTCTGTATATATATATATATATATATATATATATATATATATATATATATATATATATATATATATATATATATATATATATGCTTTACTGAAGGTTTTATTTCTTTTTAACACATTCATTAATCTATGCAATTAGTGAGACAAGGAAGGTGTGACTCAGCCTGAGTCATTAAGACCATCAGTGCTGAAACAAAAACTAACAGTGGAACAGGGTTAAACAGTAACATTCTGAGGGTTCAAAACTTCTCAGGATAAAGACCGTAACACAGAATTCCTATAGTACACAGTATATCCCTATATTTCTACATCCTAATTCAATTGCTGCAGTTAGTATTATAACGTATTATGGCCCTTATGTACTACATACAAAGATGTTTTATTCATTCATTCATTCATTCAATTTTTTTGTTTGTTTGTTGGATGTTGTTGAAATAGTAAACTCTCAGTTAGAAAGGTTTGTAAATGTTGTTTCTGAAATGCATTTCTCTCATTTTAGACCACAGACTTAGCTTTTTTATTAATCCCAGACAGCAAATAGTGTTTTGATCGATATAGAACAAGGACATTTTAAGCTCAGTGTTCATGTAACTCCATTCGATTTTTCTAGAGTTTATTTCATTTTGACCGTCCACAACAACATTTGGTGCTACATTCTTCACTAACAATTACATTTTAGAGCCAAGCATTCTGACAATAAGAGCCCTTGATGCTGGCTGAAGTTATATTTTGTTACTTTTCAATACAGTGCCAAAGCAAATTTTCTGTGTGTTCTGATACTAATCTTTTAGGCACCAGTACAAAACAAACATGATTACTAGTACGGTATATATTCATTCATGTTCCTCTGCATCACTACTGTCTGCACCGTTCATATTACGCGCAAAAAAAGCAATCTCAAACAATATATTTTCTCATATATATGCATCCATATATTTAGCCTTGTTTTGTCTACTGTATATGCTTTTTTCCATATGCTTATGAATTTCATTTTATCCTGAATGCGTGAGCTAATAAAGCTGATCTGTCATGATATTTCATTTCCGTGATGACACTCCTTCACGTTCATGCTGTTCTATTTGCACTGGTGTCACTTTGTCATAAATACAATTGCACATCAAGGATGCACAGCATTTAACTTAATTTTTCCTATTAGTATTATCAATTTATGCCTTTATTATTATTACTATTATTACTACTTGGGAATTATTTGCTTCAATTATATTCTTTATATATAGTGTAGCTTTTTTGTTCTTAGCATTACACTAGTAACTCTTTATCAGCTCTCCCATTAGCCTGTGTCTACTGACTAAATGTAAGATATACAGTGTGCAATCACATCAACAAACCTGCCTTTGTGTTATTGTCTCTATTGTTGCTATATAACTGTAATTTCCTTAGAAGCAATAAAGTTTATATCTATCTATCTATCTATCTGTCTATCTATCTATCTATCTATCTATCTATCTGTCTGTCTGTCTGTCTATCTAATTAAAAAAATCGCAATACTACAATGTATTGCTGAGTGACTAAAACTCTCTATAAGTTTGGTATGCTCTAAAATTGTTTAGATTTCATCCGGAAACCCATTAACGGAGCTTCAGGTCCCATATGTTCCAAGAATCATGTAACAAGGTTCGAGGAGACACCTTAATGTTTGAAAACTCCCACTATGTTAATAAACAATCCCAAATGTTAGAATGAATTAATTTGATAGTTGATTATTATTATTATTATTATTATTATTATTATTATTATTATTATTATTATTATTTCACAGTGTTTACTGTTTGTATTATTGCAATGCACTGTAGCAAACTCTTTAGAAGTGAGAAGAAATAAAAAGTCCTGAACATTTATAGTACACTTTTTTTGGTTCTTGTGGCCAAAAAAAATGTGTTTGTGTGTGTGTGTGTGTGTGTGTGTGTGTGTGTGTGTGTGTGTGTGTGTGTGTGTGTGTGAGATGTTCAAGAAAGCTTAAATGATCTTCTAGGAACCTTTTGCTTCTGTTGTGTTTACTCTTAATAGAGAAGCGCGTTTGCTCACTACACACCGCACCAAACAGAGGACAAAGCAACTGCGAAAGTGAAGTGCGAGGAGGTGGCATGCGCCACTTGCCGATCATTAAAGGTACCGTTATGCTAATAAACGCATTTGGAGCATTGGGGTTTGCGCGTTTAGGACAAATCAACTGAAACAATTCCTTAAGTGGTGCAACAATCTGACAGATCGCGACGTTACCACGTGCCCGCACGTATACAGCTCTTTCAGAAAGTCGTGTGCAAGTGTGTGTGTAAGTGTGTAAGTAAGAGCAGCGTTTTACCGGAGAGTCTGCGCCGCCGCTGGCGCACAGCGGACCGCGGAAAACTCCCTTGATACTCCGGAGGTGTCCGTTGCTGAGGTGCGTGGAGCTAATCACCAGGTAGTAGCACGCCATCCGCGCTCTCGCCCATCAGCTTCAGAGCAACAGTGTTAGACAGTACTGGGGTACTTAGAGGACCGGATCCTCCTCCTCCTCCTCCTCTTCGTCGTCCACGAGACCAGGCTTAGTTCGGTGATGCTGGAACGTAAAAACGCGCGCAGGACGAAAGCAGCGAGTTTTATTTCAAATGCGAGCTCGAACTCTTCTGTTTCCTCCTCCTCCTCTTCCTCTTCCTCCTCCCTTTCTGACTCTGTCTCCTCTTCCTCCCCGAGGTGCACACAATCTCTCTCTCTCTCTCTCTCTCTCTCTCCAGATGCACCAGTCAGTCAGTGTTCTGCAGGCTGCAAATTTGGGATTGAATTTATTCGGAAAAACTGATGACGCAGGGAACTCGGGTTTTGCTTAGGACCAGATCCAAGCCGTAACTGATGGAGTCTGGATGCCTGGAGCCTATTTATGATTGTTTAAAAAAAAAAGAAAGAAAAAAAAAGGAAAAGGGGGGGATGCAGATTCCTGTGCGATCACTCGCAGTGGTCATGGGATGATGTGTCGTTACCACCGCAGGAAGTTCCGTCGTGCGCAAAATGTAATGTCTTGCTCATTTTTGCCCCAACCAACTCTCCATATACCCCCCCCCCCCCCACACACACACACACACACACATATACACACATACACAACAACACCACCAGCACCAGTCAAAAGGATTTGCACCCGTCTCTCTCTCTCTCTCTCTCTCTCTCTCTCTCTGTATGTGTAGTTAATGCATGCCTCCACTGCAGTTAAAGTACAATGAAATGACTGGCTGTTGAAGTTCATCAAAATGACCACCCTGATGAGAAGACTGTGTGTTTATATCTAAGGCCTTTTTTTCTTCTTCAGATTTTGATTGAATATAATGTCCAGATGCAAAGGACAGATTTCTCCCAAGCTCGCGCGCGCATGATTGATTTTCAGCGCCGGTCGCTGTCCACAGCTTGTGGTGCTGTAACTCCAGAGCGCGACACCGACACGCTTGAGGAAAACGAGACTGCAGAAGACTTGTAGAAGCGAGAGCAGGCACTTAACCCTCGTGTTCGGTTCATTACTTAGCAGTGGCTCTCCAAATGCCCCAGGACATCAGTTGGGATTTTATAGCCATACTGCTGTAAAATCCCCCTGAAACCTTTCTTATCGGAAATATTAGTGGGTCGAACAATTAATGAGATTATTTGAAGTAGACATAGATTAGACTAAACTAATACACTCAACTGATGCAGGTGAACAAATGCCTTGTCAAAGAGCCACCATTTGTATGGCTTTAACAGTTAAGAGACTTCTTTTAACCCTACCTTCTTTTAACCCTAACTAATGCAATGGATAGCCTCAACCATATTAGGATAAAAAGTAATGAAAAAGATGCTACTCTGTTTCATATTACTGGCCTGGATCAAGCAAAGAGAACAAATAAGAATATTGCTATGATTAGTAGAATGAAATTAAGGACTATTAAATGCATTATTAAAACCAGGAAGGATAGCAGAGAATGGTACTGTAAAGTTTGCAGAGGAAATATTGTCAGAAAAAAATCTGAATTAATTATGTGATCACTTAAATGCTTGGTGAAGTTGCATTGTAAAAAAATAACAGTAGAAATTATAGCTATGTTTAATAGCCAAAGTGAAAGCATTTCACAACACACAAAAGCAACAATAATTCATAAGATTTGTATTAAAACAGATGTGTGGCCATAAGAAAACCACTTGTTAGGGAGACTAGCCAGGGAAAAAAAAGCTTCCGTTTCCCAGGGAGCATAAAGATTCGACTATGGTGCAATTTATAAACGTCACGTGTCTGATGAGTCCAGAATGAGTCCATATTCCAAAGTAATCTTATTCCAAAGCAGTGTCCGGGTAAGAAGGAAAGCACATCCATTTATGATCATGCATTGTGCCCACTGTACAAGCCTCTGGTGGCAGTGTTATGATGTGAGGTTGCTTCATATGGTCAATTCCCCCCAGAAACAAAAAGGAAAAAAAGAAAATCGTCAAAATTCATAACCTGAATGATAATAAAGAACATAGTCAGCAGCTTCAGGAGCATGCTAGTAAGAAACTAATACATATGTTTTATATGTTTTATACAGTAGCTTTCTTTTAGAAACACATTTACGTCCACATTAGCTTGTGATATAGCTGCCCGTAGACTGTGCCTGTAGATCTATGTGGCTGCATAGGCCTGCTTGCTAGCCAATATTGGTTTGTATGACAAACATTTGCACAACGTGCAATGTTTGCAAATGTCATAAGCTACACATTGTTGGAAAGCATATTAGGAATACCCTGGTTTACCAGTTGTTACAGTGTCACATGATAGGGGTATAATGCAAAGAGTTTAGATGATATTGCAATTTTAATTTTGTTTATCTTTAGCAATTGAAGATTAATCATATTTATACAGCCCCAAGAGCAAAGAAAATCTTCAATATTATTTTTCATCATCTATTGACAGTTCAGCTAAAGAAAGCAAATGGGCAGTTGCTTGGGCAACTTTATCCCTGCCCTGTGCACATCAATGAAATTTCATAAAAGTAAGTAAAAATAATTAAGTAATGTTATATATTCCTTATTAATCTGATCTGTACAATGTAATTATTTTTATGTATTTACCAAAATGCTAGTGTAATAAAATATAAATTTATTGTTCTTATATTGTTACGAATGTACTAGCTTCACTTAAATTTGGATTGAAATCTTATAGGAGAATAAGTGATTTAAGGGCTGTTCACAAATCATTGAAAGTTATCTTAAATTATACATGTACTCCTGATATAAATCATAATGATGTTCTAAATAAGCAAAGTGTAGTTAAATTGTTCCCAAGACAATACCAGATTACATGGTTTCTGTTTATCATAATAGGTTGTTATAAAATTGTAACAATAGAATATTAAAACTACAATTTAGTAAGTGTTGTGAAGAAATGGTCAAACATTTAAAGGAGCATTTAAAATCCTAGAAAACATTAAATCAATTTAAAGAAATCAATTCATTTGAAATCCTTTCATACGAGTACCTTTATTTCTCTATTCTTCAGAATTGTTTGTAATCCTACAATGCACTGCAAAATTATCTTTTAAAGCAAGAATGAGCAAAATGTCTTTAATCGTATGCTCCCCCAGTCCTTGTGGAAGCAGCATTTTTAAACTGAAGGGTTAGCAATTAGTTTTTCTTCATGCTTTTTTTTAAGCTGGATGCTTTGATTGCTTCTTTGATTAGACATCCTCCCAAGGGTGCTTTACTTATGAAGCATTTAAAAACGTGGAAGCATATTTCCCAGTGGGTGTGCATGTGTGTGTGCGTGTATGTGTGTGTGTGTGTGTTTTGAGCTGCTATGGTGAGAAATGAAAGTTTGTAATCAGGATCATGGGTTTCCCCATTTCTGATTAAAATGTCTTTAGCCCTTTTTTTTGTCTAAACGGTACTGACAAATAGAAATAAATTCAAATGTTCAGAAACCAGTGTCAAGAAACAGACACAGATTTAGGCTAAAGGTAGTCAAAGAGCAAGACAAGGATCACAAAATGATCCTTGAGTGGGTAAAAACCAGCAGGTCAAGAATATCATGAATCAGGATCCAGTACATTTCATTGGGACCATAGTCCTCCTAGTCGATCAGGTATTGACATTTTCCTTTTCCTGATGTGTGAATCAAGGCTCTCCCTCAGTCTTCATGTGTTCCTGTTGTGAGGTTGGAGAAACCCCCTTCAGCTTCATTTGGAAAGATCGAGAGGGTTTGTAGTTTCTAGGTTGCTCAGACCAATATGTGGTATTGCTCATACTTTGCAGAATTTTGTAAGGTCCAAAATACAAGTGGAAGAATTTTCAGACTAATTCATGATTGATCTTCGTTTAATTTGTTCTGGTCATAAAACTCCTTGAGCTAGCTGTTCTAGACACTGGTGAGTAGCTACCCAACTGTTTGGTTCACCTGCTGGTGAATTAGTTTTATCGACTTTCCATTGGAACAAAGGAGGTTGGTAATTGAGGACACACTAGAAAAGAGTGAATTGGCTGGACAAATCCCTTAATAAGTTTTGTGCACACACAATAAAAGGAACAAAAGGAAGTGAACCTGAGTCTCCTGATTGTTGACACAAAAGAATTGCAGAAATATGCCTATTTGGCTTGATCCAATAAGCCACTGGCCTGGGATGACTGCCAGAGGTGAGGCTGATGTGAAGTTTCTCCATTTCACCATGAAGGTGAATTGCACCTACACAATACAGAAAAAATAAACAGATGAAATAAACGGAAAGTGGATTCCAAGGAACATGTTGGCCATCATTATTTTTTATGGATTTCATGGGTGCCTGTTTATTGAATGGCAGGTAATGTGTGGGCCTATGCTGTATGTTTGCTCTATTGTTAAGGTGATACATACTTTTTACTTTGGGAGCATGTGCTTAGGAATTGGAGATGATTTGCACAGGTGATTTTCTCATCCAGATCTCATCGTTGGAATGATAAAGAATGACTCAGCTTCTCCACTTAGTTATTGTGGTGTACTGTATGTGGGTGAATGTTGAAGAGAGCTTCTGAATTACCATTTTGGGCCCTGGATCAAATGAGACTGAAAACTGGAACTGGATAAAGAGCAACGCTCATTTAGTTTGGTGAGAGTTAAGTTAATGAGCAAATTTCTGAGATTCAGGGAGCTGAATAGGTGCACAGACCCCTTGAGCCAGCATCTTCATCTTTCTAGTGCCAATTTTGCTGCAATCAAGTCTTTGTTTCCCTTGTCATTGTTATGATCAGCTGATGTGAGTTCTTTTTGATAAAAAGGAAAGTGGATGTTCGTACAGTAGTTACCTAGTTTGGGTTATTTTCCATGTCGCTGCAAGAGGACAGCCCTGACACCTAAGTTAGATGCACTCAGCTTCACTAGATCCTTCCAGCTATTTTGTAGCCTGGTCCATGGATGGGGTCTGAAATGGGTAATTTATTTAGTTGTTTTATAGTCTAATCTGCCTTCGAATTCCACTATATATGGAAATACAAAAAAAATCTAAATTTCAAGACTTTTTTCAAGACATTTTTATCTTATGGGATTTTATTTCCCAAAAATGGTAATTAATGGTCAGTGACGTTACTATATATTGCTCCTCCTTCATCTAAGGTGATAGTTTGTATTTGCAACAAAAAAGTTTTCATAAAGTGTATGCTCACTCTCTCATCGTCTACACTACTTTATTCTGTATCCAGGGTCGCGGAAAGCCTGGAGTCTATCCCAAGAGCACGAGGCATGGCACACACGTACACATTCTCATTCACACATTACGGCCAATTTGGGAACGCTAATTAGCCTAATCTGCATGTCTTTGGACTGTGGGAGGAAATTGGAGTACTTGGAGGAAACCCATCAAGCACAGGGAGAACATGCAAACTTCATGCACATACTGTAGACCCCAAGGCGGGAATCGAACCCAGGCCCGCAAGGTGAGAGTGCTAACCACTAATTATGCCACCATTAAAGTGTATACATCTATAAAAATAAAAAAAATTCAAAGCACAAATGTTAATGGCACATTTTTTAAACATAAAAGTGTGCATAAGTTCAAGACCACATTTTTTAAAACAAATATGTGTGATAGATTATTGGGTAGTAATTGAGGTAAAGCCTCAGCTGTTGCAGCCAGACATTCCTAAACTCAAGCTCAGGAATGATATCTAAGTAACATGAATGTACTGTAATGCACCCTTTTTACAGTTAACACAGCGCGATTGTGCTTTTGTCTGTGCAGCATTTGCTTCATATGGTTAACCCTCCAGTGACTAGAGTTTCTTCTAATTAATCATTATGGGAGTTTCTAGCTCCTAAAGGCATTTTTATTCATTTCCTTATAGTGTCGTGTCTCTTTTTTCAAATATATGGAATGTCAATAGACAATTATGTTGTATTTTAATTAACTTTTACACCGAGGTATTAAAAGAAAAAAACAAAACATTATGCACCGTTCTCTAACAAAGGAAGGCTATTCAGAAATAAATCTCCTGGAAATCATGAAGCAATTTATTTACTATTTATTCAAGAAATGACTCAGGGAAAAGTGCATAAAATGGCATATAACATCATAATTTTATTTCACATCAGAGAAAAATTACATTTCACAGTGAAATGCACATTTACTTTCAGATTCTGAATAATAGGCCCTGATGGAAGAATCTGATGTTTTTTCTAGATTGAAGATTTCACATGGTAGAATCGATAGGTGTATTAATCAAGTTGAAGGTCTGAAACTTAAAGTTACTTTAATTATTTTTTAATAATTTTTTGTTCTATTTAATGTGATAACAAATGTAAATTCCATGAGTTTGTATTTGTTGGTGATTTGTCATGCTTTTTCTTTATCAGTAAACAGTACATAACAACAAGGTATATATGAATACATTCCTGTTTAAATAAGCTGGCCTTAGCGTTCTGTTAGAAATCATCATATCCAGGAAAAGTGTATAGCCTTTTTAAATTTGCATTTGTATATTTATATGTAATGAAAGGGATATTTTCAAAACAATGCGGTACATTTTATTTCATGTTATACAGTTATGTGTAAAAGTTAGTACCCCTTCTTTTAATTCTATGTGTTTTGTATAAAAACATGATAAGAATCATCTGATCATAGTGACTCTTCGCATTAGGCAAATCCAACCTCAGATGTAAAACAACATATAGGCTTTTTTCACCGTCCCATTATTTATTTAACAAAAATGGAAAACATGTGGGCAATACTAAGTACCCCCATAATTCAGTAGCTTGTAGATCTACATCGTTTCCTATAAGACTGTATCAGTCTCTTATATCCTTGTGGAGGAATTTTGGCTCATTCTTTTTTATAACATTCAGTTCATTGAGGTTTTTGGGCATTTGTTTATGCACAGCACTCTTAAACTGCATTTCATTTGAGTTGTGGTCAGGTTGATTCTTTTATTTGTCAGCTATTCTAAAATATATTTACTTGTGTGCTTCGGATCATTGTCCTGTCGCATGACCAAGCTTTAGTTGTTAGACAGATGGCCTCACATTTGCCTCTAGAATACGCAGAGCAGTTCATGGTCGATTAAGTGACTGCGAGGTGCCCAGGTCTTGCTCCTCTAATCATCATCCTTCCAACTACAGATTTGACAGTGGGTATAAGAAGTTTCTGCCGCATTGCTTTGTTTGTTTTTCACAAAATACTGGCAAACGGCTTCACTTTTTTTTCCCTCTTTTTCCAGCCGACCTTTTTGGAGGTCTTAAAATGCTCAAAAACTAATGGATATAGGCACACAAGTCGGAATTCACAGGAGAATTTGCTGCATAGTTCATACACATGTATACATGTCAAAATCGGTACACTTCTAGATCTCATTGAGCTGAACAATTTTAATGCAAATACTGCATGTCATGGGCTCAACTAAAAAGGAGATCAGTTATTTTGGGTAAATTGCAAAACGCATATTTATGACATCAGCAGTATTAAATACACACACCATACTAAACACACACTACACTCACATGCATACTACTCTGTACACATCTTAAACATAAACACACATACACTACACATCCAACACACACAGACACAGACACAGACACACACACACACACACACACACACACACATACATATTCATGGGCCCACTTATCGTTGCTTGCACTCATCTTAACTGTCTTAAATGCTTTCCACTTGTGAATAATCTTTCTCACTGTTGACAATTGAACTTCCAATTGTTTGGAAATGTTTTTATATACCTTTCCAAATTGATGTGCAGCAACCATTGTTTCCCTAAGACCATTGTGATAACAAACACATTAATGGTCCATATAAATTATATATGTATAATTTGTATGTACAGTGGAACTTTGGATTACGAGCATAATTCGTTCCGGAAGTGGGCTTGTATTCCAAAACGCTCGTAAACTAAATCATCATTTCCCATTAGAAATAATGAAAACTCAAATTATTCGTTCCACAGCACCAAAAAATAAATACATAAAAATAATTAATACAATCTATAAAATGAAAATAAAACAAATTAATCTGCACTTTACCTTTAAAAAAAAGTACAAATAAATCCTGACAGATAAGTGTTTCCGTTGATGCGCGCAGGCGCCATGTGTGTGTGTGTGTGTGTGTGTGTGTGTGTGTGTGTGTGTGTGTGTGTGTGTGTGTGTGTGTGTGTGTGCGTGTGTGGAATTAGCCCCTTCCCTTGCCTCGTTTTACACAGTAACACTCCTCCTCCCTCTCCTCACCTCGCTTTTTAAGATTCACAACAAACACACACACACACACACACACACACACACACACACACACACACACACACACACACACACACACAACGGAAACACCGTTTTAACAGGAAAAAAAGAAATCTCTCTGAGACTGACATGAGCGCATATTAACGGACTCACTTTTTAAGTTTCACAACAAAGGCATAAGCACAGAGGAAACACTGTTTTAACGGAAAAAAGCAAGACTGGCGTGAGCGCAAGTTTCACAACAAACGAACACCCACATAAACACGGAAACACCGTTTTAACAGGGGAAAAAAAATCTCTGACACTGGCATGAGCGCATACTAAAGGAATCACTTTTTAAGTTTCACAACAAACACACACACAATGGAAACACCGTTTTAACAGGGAAAAAAGAAATCTTTCTGACACTGGCGTTAGCGCATACTGAGGTAATCACTGCTGTAAAGTTAAAAAAAAAAAAAACAAACAAATGAACCAGCACCTTACCTTTGAAAAGAATTGCGACAGAGCAGAGTTTCTGTGTGTTTGTGAAGCCGAGGAGGGGGTGAAAAGGCGAAAGACCTTCTGTGCGTGTGTGTGTCGGTGTCAAATTACGCGCGAACACGCATAAGAGACGAGCGGAGTTTCTGTGTGTTTGCGAAGCCATGGGGAGGGGGGGAAGGTGAGAGAGTGACGCTTGGTGTCAAAATAAGAGTCTCATGCGTGATACATGATACTCGGCGCTCGTAAACTAAGACTTGCTCAGTTTCCGATTAAAAATGTATTTAAAATCTTTGCTCGGTTTGTGGAACACTCATAAACCACGTTACTCGCAATCCGAGGTTCCACTGTATACATGTAACTTGTTTTATACCCACTATCGTATTATTATAGCTGAGATTTTACTATCAGCACATCAGATCTCACAGAAAAGGCAATGCAGCACAAATTGGCAAAAAATATTCATGCTGGCTACTATAGAATGGCACCAGAACACCCAGAATGCCACAGCCCACCATGCACTGGCCAGCCTCCAAATCACCCAGATCCCAATCTGATCAAGCAACAATGAAATGAACTGGACATACATGTTGCCAGGGACACCTTTGTGTTTTATGTTGTGTGTTTGGACTTTTTGGACTTCCATTTCCCAGATTGCACTGCACTAGAGTCATGTCAACTGTTTTCACCTGCACTTACAGGTAAGTCCCCTGATTATTTTAGCTCCTTGGTTAATTAGTCAGTTCTTTTAAGTGTTCTTAATATTCTATTCATTGTTGTTTGATCTACTGCTTTCTCAATAATTCTTGTTCTTTATTTGTTTTTATGATGTTAATTTGTCTTTACATCTGCATCTACTGTACATTCTTGACAGAATGCGAGATACACATCGAGATGTAGAGGAGGACAACTTCAGTGAGGCCATTGGACTTTGCGAGCCGCCGCTTCGCCATCTGGTGTGATGCCGGAAGAGTGCACAGGAGAGAGAGAGGTGAGATCACATATGGCTCACTGAAGGGAGAGTGGGAGACATGAGCAAGCAGAACAACCGAGCTGGACGAGCTCCCTTAATCGCAATAAAATGCATGCCCTTTACATTTATTGTAACATGGCTCCATATAATGACTGCAAGGAAGGGAATAAGGGTCCAAGCATTGTGGTGTCCAGGGTGAGGAGAACAATACTGCGTGGCAACAAAGGAAGGATGATGAAGCCCATTGACGTGGCAATGTGGTATCCAGCAGAAAGCAAAAGTGCTTTCAATACTGATGGACATATGCCATGCTGCACTTCCAGCACAGCGTTCTTTGGAATTTAGGCAGGAGTTTCTGGAAGAAGGAGCAACACAATGCTGGCTGACCACGAGAGGTAAACAGACAGCCCTCCAAAACCCACTTCCAACCAAAGTTAATTAACGACTCTAATAGCCATGCCCTATGCTCTAATAGCCATGCTATGCTCTGATACCCCAAATAGCTCTGCCCTCTGCTCTGATAGCACTGATAGCTCTTTCCTGTGCTCTGATAGCTCTGATAGCCCTGATAGCTCTGATAGCTATGTCCTATGGTTTGCTACCCCTGATGTCTTCAATCTCAGTCAGATATTGCACCCTCTCCATTCAGCTCAGCAACAACCTCTGGCACTGTTCCCACCAGCTAGATTTAAAAATGGTGCACTGCTTCTACTACTTGGCAGTAGAGACGTCATGCTCGATCCACCACCAGGATTCAAGGACTTTGTGTTTGCTTTGCTGTCTGAATTTGGGGACATTGTGATTGCTCTGTGACTTGAATTTAAGAACTTCAGGCTCGCTTGCTGCTCATGTTTGAGGACCTCAAGCTTGGTCCACTGCCCGAGTTTGAGGACTTTCTGTTCACTACGCCAGCCAGGTTCAAGGTTTTCAAGTCACAGTTCAGTCTTTGTGTCTTATCACAGTTCCATCCCCATGCCATAACTTTAATGAATGCTTTGTTATATTTCTGATATTTCAGTGGAAGTATTACTTTGGGTTGCTGTTGCAGGAAGTTTGAAAGTGTGGAAGCAGTTACTTCTGGCACTTCTGGCATGAAGACATGATGTAAAGACCTGTTATGACCAGTTGATAATCTTTGTCTCTGTCCAGGAAATATAAGGGTTTATTTGCATAAAAGGTAAATGTAAGTGAGAAAGTGGAGCCCTCTCTTCTGTGGTTTCTGATAGATGTTGGACTGGATGTACTGAATAATGAGAGACTCATCTGTGTGAGAGAGACGTGAGATCACATATGGTGCACTAAAGGAAGAGTTGGAGACGTGAGTGAGCACCACAACCAAGCTGGGCAGGTTCCCTGGCTTGCAATAAAATGCATGCCCTTTACATTAAGTATAACATGGCTCCATATAATGACTGCAAGAAAGGGAATAAGGAGTCCAAGCATGGCGGTGTCCAGGGTGAGAAGAACCCCAATACCGAGTTTGTGACACAGGGAAGATTATGAAGACCATTGGCAGTGACTATGTGCTATCCAGCAGGGAGCAAAAGAGCTCTCAATACTGATGGACATATACCATGCTGCACTTCCAGGGGGGGATTTGGGAAGGTTTGGTCCCTGAAGATTACTACTTGAGTTGATCACTGTAATGGTAAATGTTGAGTAAGTAATTCCGATAGATGTTAGACTGGATGTATTAGATACTGGTAGACTCACTGACACAGATGATATGGAGTCCAGATTTATTTTGTTCTACTAATTGGATTGATGAACACACAGTACAGTGGGAAAATCCAAGGAGCTAAAATCAGATCTGCAAAAAGGAATGGCAGATTAGCACAAATCAGAAATGTGTCTTGGAGCCATTTGTAAGCACATGCAAATACCAAGATCATTTCAAGCAATCTTATTTAAGTTCTACATGATGGGTGAAAATTAACTAGGAAATATTTAATGGCCATAGAACATTGGTCACCTTATTTTTAAACAGGATGGTGCACCAGTCCATTCTGCTCTTACTGTGCGTGTGTGCTTAGACCAGCATTTTCCAGGACATTAGCTGGGACGATGCAGAGCTCATGATGGCCAGATCTCACTCCATGTGTTTTTCCTGGGGGGCAATGCAAATGAGGAGATATACAGGGCTGGAGGACTGGAGGCTGTAAGGCCTTTGTCCTGTATATCTCCAGGACTGGAGGACTTGAAGGCACGGATTCACGAGGTTCTCAGAAATATCTCAATATCTATAATATGCCAATTATATTTATATAAAGATCTCTTGGAGGATAAACTTGTAAAGCTATGCCTATACAGTAGATACAAGGGTCATAGACAGTAGTAGCATTAACAGGAGACCCAAATACGTGAGGTGTGCTACAGTTGAATAATTAAAGAGGTAAAGATTTTTACCTTTTCCATAGAGAGTACATTTAAATCGTAGCCTTGTTAGATTTTTACCATCAATACCTAGGTGTGTGTTATGTAACGTAACATTTATTGTAGGTTCTTGCGGTCTAGCGATTTCCAATATTTGCCATGTTACTTAGCTTCTTAGATTCTTAGCTTTCACATGTACTCTAGGTATTTGTGTTTATTCGACCCAAAAGCAAAGTAGTAGGATGGCATTATTTTGGAGTCAATAGTGGGTTGGTTATGGTACCGTTTATTGCCCCAAGCTTTTGAATATGTGCAAGATGCTTTGAGACATTCTGATGTCCCATCAATAGTGTGCCCCTGCCTTGTCACCTAGTGTTCTG
Organism: Clarias fuscus; assembly: GCA_030347435.1. NCBI lineage: Eukaryota > Metazoa > Chordata > Actinopteri > Siluriformes > Clariidae > Clarias > Clarias fuscus. Next base: position 17,081,594 of record CM059226.1, read on the forward strand.
GAATAAAGTCTGGCTAACCAGGATGAAGCTGCTAATGAAAACAGATTTGACTATTTTTTATGGTGCATGGCTTGATATGAAGAACTCATGGTTTATCATAGGTCATAGGTTTAGTCAATAGTGTCAGGTTGCTGTCAGAACACAATTTGCCAAGCACACAATTAGGCAATACTAATTTACATAAATAGTAATAGACAACCAGTCGATAAAGAACAATGGCCAACCCACATGATTTACCTGTAAGCCTAGATAGCATGAACTTAACCTTTGTGCTGGAAATATAACCTTATATAGGAGAATGGCAGGGGAAAATTCCCCCCAAAATTTTACAAAAAGAGTTTCTCTTTTGGTACTCTGAGCTGTCTTCATAGAACTAGTGAAATGTCCTGAGGCATTCAGAGAAGCAGGAGACTCTTCATGATACTAAAGAAAGCTTTACCCTGTAGTGATTCACTCATGACACACCGAACTGACGCATCCACAAACAGCATAATAATTTGTAACAAACACTGTTACTGCGAACCCAGGCCTTTTGCATGGCAGGTGAGAAACCCACCACTGATCCACCAATGCCCATTTAACATGTTTATTATTATTATTTTTTATTATTCTTAACACAGACTAAGTTATGTCAAATAAGTATGTTAAGCTCTGTTTAGTTCCAAATTTGGACAATCCTCTGTAGATATACAGTAGGTTATATACGTACAACCTATGCGATTGCACAGATCCAGCAACAGATCCAATTTTTAGAGAAATAAACAGAACAGTAGAATGGGATTGGCGTTGGTTATAACGTTGGGCGTTGGTTAGGGTTCTGGGCAACTGGCTGGTGGTTCAAGTCAACTGTGCAACAATGTATATGTGACACATGAAGTCTTAAACTTAAGCTAATTCACATTTGAACAAAAGTTTAACTATAGTTACATTTCAACAGTGATGTGCGATTCCACACTTTACTAGAGCTAGCTCAAAGTCCAGGTTAGACAAATTAAATTTCATGTTCTTGCTTTATGATTTTGAATTAAGTTCACAGTTGCAAAGAGTGAACTAGTTCACATTCATTCTTTCCATTTTTAATGAGCTTCTCTGATCAGAAAAAAAAACTTTTCTCCTATAGAACCATTTTTAATCATTCCATTCTCAGCACACTTGCACTGGTCACAACTGCAGGAAATAAAAAGGTTGCTGGAAGCCACATTGTTTAACGTGCCCCATGCACCACATGGCATGCGCCCATTCTGTTTAATGTGCCTGGGGGATTCTGATTCTCTGGCAATTCCATCCCTCCATATTTGACTAGTTTAAATAAAGAGAGGGGTACCATATTTTTTCTCAGCTCACAGAATGCTAGCAATATTACAAATCAATTGAATGAAGATTTTCCTGCTCATTTTCACCCCCCTCCATGTTAAAGACATTCAACATTCACTGTATTTATTTTGAGTGTGTAAAATGAACGCATGTCGCATCAACGCATCAAAGCATGGTGGTGACACTTGAAGGTGACACCAAAATCGAAAGGCTAGCCTTAATTTATGTAAATGCTACGTATATGAAGTTAGTTTTTGTTAAGGCCGTGAACCAAGTTCTGCACTTTTATTGAAACAAAATTATTAAAATTCTGAATGCAGCTTCAGTGCGGAAACCCAATAGTTTAATTGTACTATTGAAATATTGAAGGATATTGGATTTAAACTCTTATCTAATAAGACAACCAGCTATTATTGGTGTTTTGTGGCATGTCTATGCAGGACATGACAACAAACTCCACTCTGCAGCGCCATGTAGTCACATTTCAACCTAAATAATTGTTGTAAAAATATTTTTAATGGATTATCTCTTAATGTACCTCTTACTTAATGGTAGGGGAAAGTACATTGGGAGGAGGGAGGGACCTTTTGTTCAGGTTCATTGTTAGTGCCTGTAAAGAAGTCAGATTATTTTATACAAATAAAAGACACCATTGTAATTTAAGTGGTATTAGTTTTTATATATAATCGATATAAGTATGTAACGTTTTATTTATTTATTTATTTATTTATGTTTATAGAAGTCTGTTGGCTCATCTAGCGTTCTGGCTTAATTAACAACTGGGATTGTGAGATTCATACAACTCAAATTTAATGAGCCATTCTCACATGCAGGTGAGAAAAAAAAAATCCTCTTATTTTCCTTTAATGGCTGAAATATGGATCAGTCGACATTCACTGCTGCTTCCATACATTGTGCAGCCACACGAAATGTCTTGAATTAGCAGAAGCAGATTGTAACTGGATTTTATTCATGAAACACACTGAGCATGAAGTGAATTGTTAAGCTAAAGGCAAGGCAAAGAAATCTAACATTTTATTAGTACACTCTATGAAATACCTCCCAGACTGGGGTCAGAACACAGACACTGAGGTAATTTATAATGCAGAAACAGGCATTTATATATATAAAACAGAGATGGAGAATTGCTACATCAGTGCTACAATGCATCACTGGACAACTTACAAGCTGGAATCACCACACTCCTGTAGTTCTGTATAGCCCCTGCTGTCTATTTGTACTGATTAAACCAGTCACCCAAAGTCCACAGGTGGAAGATGTACTGCTTCACCCGCAGTACTGATGATGGAAGTCTGTGACCATTCCATAATCAATTATTGTTTTGAGTAAACCAATCGATGATTGATTAATAATCAGTTTAGTGGCACAGTACAACATTTCTTGCTCTACACATGTTTCCTGAAAGTGAATCTTACTGTACCACCATTCACTATACTACATACAGTGTACATAACATGCTTTTTGAATACTCACATGCACATAACATATTAATGTTAAAAACCGGCAAAAGCAGTCAAAGCAGAAGTAATGTTACATTGTCATTGTACCATTGTACTCCTTGTGATTTTCCTTTGTTGGTGGCTTACTGTACCTGTGCCATTTTTCCTATATATAAAAAAAATTACAGCCACATATGGGAGTGACCCTTTTTTCCCAAGAAAATCATATAACAAGTCACCTTGACATTGTCATACATTTTACACATCTGTGCTGTGAGCCTGCACAGTTATTGGCATCATACCCTTGCATGTTCCTTTGCATGTTTCCGCTTCCCAGGTACTGTGTACAGAAAAAAAGATGCATACAACAAAGGTGTTTTAGGAATTTTTAACAAATACAATCAATTGGCATTTTTCATAATCGATCGCTTGAAATTCACAGAAAATCAACAGATCATTAATTATAATTGATGATCATCCCATCAATACCCAGCATCCCTTAATATGGAGGGTCTATATTGTCAAGTAAGTCATCAATTCACACCACAAATATGTGAAATTCAGTATATTATTAAAGGAGAGCAATACAGACCAGAGAACAATGATGCACGCCAGCAGGGACATTTTCAATGGACAAATTCCACACACGTTACCTAGAATGCCCAAGCTTGAGATAAGCCCATGCTTGAGGTAGGCCCAAGAGAAAAATCTGTTCTTGGACTGAACACTTTAGAGGGAGATTTTGTTATGCCTGCGTCAGAAACAGCAACAGACTTTATTTCCCTTACTGCAAACAAAGACACTACGGCTTCCACCTTTCAAATCCTACTGTAGCTCCCCTGACTTATGATTGGATGCTACAGATTCCAATCAACACTCACTATTAAACAGACTCCAAAATCCTACAATCTGCAAAGTATTGTCCGATGGACCTTTCACCTGATCTGCAAGCCTTTCATTGTTTCTTCTTATTCTGTTTTTTTTTTTTTTTTTTTTGCTATTCTGGTTTTGCCTTTGATCTTGTCTCTTTGCTTTGTGATTCTAGCTTTATGGATCCCACACAGCTGAACTTGGCCTGTTTTTTGACACTGATTTTGATGTTCTGAATGTTTTTCAATCAGTCTTATATTTGCTTTTTCTAATGGAAACATATATTTTCATCTGTATTCCTTCTGCTCCTATTTTGAAACCTGATTTATTATTATATAATTTTAGAGTTTGCAGACAACTAAACCTTAGGGATTTTGTATTAATATAATAATCTAAACTTATTAACAATATACAGTAGGATACAGAAAATTATGAAAACCTTTAGAGAAAAAATATATAATTTAAAGGATAAATTCCCATTAGTTAACAGAAGTGGAAAGTACAGTACACTGTGTGAAGGAATCACCTTATGTTCAGGTCCATTTTAAGTTGGCCTGAGAAACTTGTTTTAGTTTCTTCTGAAAAAGAAATGTTTATTAGTTCTGCTTATAATGGCTTTGAATACAGTATGCAACATGGTTTAAATATTATTTTTAGACATTAAGCCTGTTGGCTTTTCTACCCGTCTGGTTTAATTAATGGTTAAGATTTTGCTTTTTCTTACTCTATTCATCCTACTCACAATTTAATGAGCCATTCCCACTTGCAGGTGAGGGAGGAAAAAAAAGCTTTACTTCTTATGTTTAATGGCTGAAATATAGATTCATGTGCAGTCGACATTCCCTGCCGCTTACATATTGTGTGTAGCCGCATGAACTACTGTCTTGAATTGCAGTAGCAGATTGTAAATGGGTTTTATTCATGGAACACTCGGCCAGGAGTGAACTGGTTAAATAAAGCAAGGCTATTACAAATAAACCTGGACTTTATTAGCACACTCTGAGGAATAGCTCCCGGACTGGGGTCAGGACACAGATACTGAGGTAATTCATAATTCAAAAACTAGGGTGGTTTTTCACGCCAGAGTTGGGCTTACTGTTGACAAAGATGCAGAACCTACATGGGATACAAGAACACAGAGGAACATAAAAGGTTTAATTGCAGCAAATTAATGAGGGGTAACAGGAAACCAGGGAACTAAAAAGATGTGGGCAGAGAACGACCAACTCGGAAAACAAAACAAAACCATACAAAATTATATTATGATTGTGATGGAAACTTGGTGTGAAAAAAAAAAAAAAACATTGAGGCAGAAATCAATTTGTTTTTATCAATTTGTGTTTTCCTTCAAACTAAGATTATGTGCAGTACAAGTGAACTTTTCTCTTGCTTTTTTTTCTTGGTTACTTTTTTTTCCCAAAAAGTTATTGTAGCTCTATTTTGTCTTTTTTTTTTTATTTAAATACATCATTTTGGATGAATTACAAAAGTAAAACTAATAAACTAACAAATTTGACAAAAAAAAAGTTTGTCAAATTGATAAACTGCTGATCTTTTTCCCCCTTTCTCAGGTTTTATGCCGGATAGCCTTCTTGAAACAAGGCACTCATTTCTTGATTGATGATCAATTTTCTGTTTCATTTTTCATTACAGCTAGTTAACTGAAGTATGCATGAGCTTCCGCCATCAAACTCATGATTTATGACTCACTGCACTGCTTTAGTAGGCGAGCTACACAGCTAACTACCTTCTAATGCAAGGCTGAAGCCCAAATTCTTCGCTAACCCCTGAACAAGGGAACTTTAACAACAAGTGTGCAGCAAGGGGGTTCTACACAGTACATAGTACATTAGCTTTGCATAAAAACCTAATAAGCCCGCTCGCCCTATCATCCGGAGATCGCTAGTTCGAATCCCGGGTGGTGCTGTAACCTCTCGCAGCCGGAGGTCTAGAGAGAGCTGATTGGCGGAGCTCTCTCAGAGGGGAGGGATGAGAGGTACTTATTAATCACGGCTCTATAGCCAGTCAGGGGCGTCTGTGAGCTCACGCAAAGGAGGGAGCGGATAGCGCAGTCCTCCGAGTGTGTTACGCCGCCCCCAACGGTGCGCGAGCGAGCAGTTCGAAAAGATGCGGTCGGCTGGCGTCACGTGGATCGGAGGAAACACGTGATAGTCTTCGGCCCTCCCGGCTGAGTGGTAGTAGTAGCCTTAATGTGGGAGCCCCCTAGTGACGGGGAGGAATTGGACACGACTAAATTAGGGAGAAAATCGGGGAAAAAAAAAAAAAAAAAAAAACTAATAAGCCTACATGGTTTATGCACTTACAGTATATACAGTAGTACCACTGATTATACTGTATATGTGCATAAAGGGCCCAACAGTGGAAATCTACTGTAGCAGTGGCAGGGCTCGAACCCCGACTCCCTGATCAGCAACCAAGTGCATCAACCACTTAAGCCTTCTGATATACTGCTGTAATTTATTCATTTCATTTTTTGAAGCAACAAGAAGATAACTGTAAAGGAAGACAAAACTGATTAAAAATATCTGCAATTTAAAAATATTTCAATCACCCAAAAATATTTTAATATATTGAAGTTGATCCAAGTTTAACTATATATTAAAAACTCCATTTTTCATGTAGGTTCTGATTCATGAATATCTCATTTCTAATCGATGTTTAATTGTTTAAAAAAATATAGATTAAAAGAGATAGATGAAAAATGTATCTTTTTCCTTTCAATCCAGTTTTTTTTATTTTAAAATGGCAAACAATGCAATTTTTTCCACAATTAATCCGTTGTTCGTGTTCTGACAAAATTTTATGAATTATAAACAAATTAAAGGCTATGATAGAAAATTCCAGAATAAATATGCTACACATTATACAAATAAAACATTACATGCATGTTCCAAAAAACCATAGCACGTTGTTAGATCCGGCCCAAAACCTGTGCCAAACTCTTGTATCGCAATTCAGCCTATAAATTTAGCTTCAGAAGATTACAACTCCAAACACACTCAGTCAAGGTCACCTGTGTAGCAACAAAGCACACCTGAACTCCATTATACAATTCCGGGACACATAAATAGTACTATGTGGTGCAGTGTACCCTCTGTAATTCCATTCAGCACATTACTAAGCCTTTTGTTCTTTCATTGTTATTTGTGTATGACCTTTCTTGTTATCTTAATGTTGAACTCTGTCTAGCCCAATTTACATCTCTTGCAAACTGACAGACCTTTGCCTCCTGGTTTGACCTCTGTTCTTGATCTACTTAAGTTTGATTTGTTTGCTCAAGTTAATGTGTTCCATAAACACTATTTTACCTGCAATTGCATCTCGTGTTTCTCACTGCCTGATACACATGTCTACAAGTAACTCAGGCTGCCCGCTGTTGCTTTATAAAACAGTGATCATATTATAACAAGTGACTTGTGTATGTGGAAGTGATCCAAATGGACTGGAGCAGAGTACGAATTATATTTTTGCTATATAATATATAACATATTATTTGTGTTTAGCATTTTATATAAGTGTGTTTTATGTCATTGATGCATGCTGGTAATGTTGATAAAAAAAAATTAAAAAAAGTTAAACAGCATCTCTTTAATAAATAGTGCCTGTGGCTGGGATTGTCCCATTTTTTAAAATAAATGAATAGGTTTATCAAGTGAATGTGGTACTGAAGGTCAGTAAAGTTGTAATCTAGTATGCCAAATAGATGCTGTCCGTTTGTAACTGCAAGCTTTTGGATCATAAAAATAAACATCAGAATTACAGTATACTGTACTACTTACCAGTGCTTCTTTATGTACAACAATTAAAGAAATACTTATGTTTAACATTTTGGGATGTCCATTATATAAATTAGCTCATGTTATAATGTATTGTAGCTCATAATGTAACAAGCTACTTGGTTTTCGTGTTGTGAAAAACTGGTGACGTAGCAAGTTCATCATACAAATGTGTTTGAATTACCTGTTACTATGGAAACAATAATGTTCAGATTGAGCACATTAATATAAACCTGGCAAAGCCAGGGCACCATGAATGCATTACTGGCACAATTGTTCAAGCTTCTGTTCTAGAAAATTAATTAACAGATTCGGACTGGTCAGACTCAAGAATTAAATCATGCTGTGGTATAAATATGTAAAAACAAACTGCCCTACCCTGCTCCTGACAGAATTTGTACATTTAAGTCAGGCAAAGTGAAGAGCTATGCGCCTGTAAGCAGTGATAGTGATGAAATATTCCACAATCTAAATGGAAATGCATGGGAAATTTACTGCTTAGTACTTTGTACTGCTCCCACACAATTACAGGATGCACGATTTATTAGCTGTTTGTGCTAGAGCCGGCATGTGAGAAGGCGGTCTTTCTGACGGACTGTATAAGGCTTGTGGTTTATAATGTTTTTTTTAGTTAATGTAAAAATTCAATCGAATTGTTTTACTGGGACAGGCTGCAAAGTGCTTAAGGATGCAATTAAAAAATTTATATATATACAAAGTTGAAGTTGGAAGTTTATATAAAACACACATTAAGTCTCAGTTTTTCACAATTTCTGACCTTTAATCTTAGAAAACTTTCCCTGACTTAAGTCATTTAAGACCATGACTTTATTTTAAGAAATCGAAATATTGGAATAATAGTAGAGATAAATATTCATCTTAGCTTTTATTATTATCACATTCCCAGTAGATCAGAAGATTGTATACCCTTATTGTGTGGAACTATTGCCTTTAACTTGTTTAACTTGGGTAAAACCCGAATTTCAGCCCTTTCCTCACTTTAGACCTGTGTAACTGAGTCAGGTTTGTAGGTTTTCTTGCTGGAACATGCTTTTTCAGGTCTGGCCACAAATTTTCAATTGGATTGGGGTCAGGGCCACTCCAGTACCTCGACTTTATTGTCCTTAAGTCATATTGCCACAAGTTTGGAAGTATGCTTGAGGTCATGGTTCATTTGAAAACCCATTTGTGACCAGGCTTTAACTTTCTGGCTGATGTCTTGAAATGTTGCTTCAATATATCTACTTAATTTTTCCTTTCTCTCTATCTCATTTATTTTGATGTACACCAGTCCCTCCTCAAGCAAAGCACTCACACAACATGTTGCTGTCATCCCCCCGTGCTTCACAGATGGGATGGTGTTCTTTGGCTTGCAAGCCTCCCCTTTTTCCTCCAGAAAATGATGGTCAATTTTTGTTTCATCAGAGCAGAGGGCATTTTTTTTTTTTTTTTCTAAAATCACAGTCTTTGTCCCCATGTGCAGCTGCAAACCACACATTGGCCTTTTTGTGTGTGTGTGTGTGTGTGTGTGTGTGTGTGTGTGTGTGTGTGTGTGTGTGTGTGTGTGTGTGTGTGTGTGTGTGTGTGTGTGTGTGTGTGTGTGTGTGTGTTTTGGTTTTGGAGCAGTGGCTTCTTCCTTGCTGAGCAGCCTTTCAGATTTGTGAAATGTTTTATTGTTGATACACTGTAGGAACTGTTGTACCTGTGTCCTCCAGAGTCTTCACAAGGGCCTTTGCTGTTGTTCTGGGAGTGATTTGTACATTTTGTAACAACATTGTGTCTCCTTCCAGAATGGTACAGTATGTGTTTTAGACTTGCATACTATTGTTGGTACAGATGAATGTAAAATGCATTTGTAAATTATTTCCAAGGATGAACTAGACTTTTGGAGGCCTTTGCTAATTTAAGTAGATTTTTCTATGATTGCAAACAAAGGTGCACTGAAATTGAAGGTAGGCCTTAAAATACATCTGATCTGATTCTAAAGACCAACTGGAATTGTGATATAGTGAATTACCTGTACAAGTGAAATGATATATATATAATACAGTATATAGCGAGAAAGAGAGAGAGAGTTACGTTTTAATAATTTACATTTCAGCACAATAGAAACCCAAAAATTTGCATTGATTCATACAAAAAAAGCATATATGAGTAGAAATAAGGTGTTATGGTGGGAACAACTGCACTTTCATGCTAGGCATACACAACTATTTTAATTATATTTAAATAGAATATAATATGTGGTACAATAAACCTAATACTGTATATATACAAATGTATATAAATATAATGCATTTAAAGTATCACACATTGTGTATGTTTTATTTCTATACATAAATACATACTGAACAAGTCCTTTTATCCCATGCACTCTGTCTTTCTCTCTCCCACACACACACACACACACACACACACACACACACACACACACACACACACACACACACACACACACACACACACACACACACAGTTTCTTGACAAAATACCTGGGTTATAATGCTTCATTATACAATAGCATTCAGTTATGCAGAGACACACAGGAAGCTGCTGAGTCGAAATCCATCAATAACAGGAGAGGAATATCTGCAGGCCTCCCAGAACCAGGCCATATTTTTTTTAAAACACACACACACGCGCACACACACACACACACACACACACACACACACACACACACACACACACACACACACACACACACACACACACACACACACACACATAAAAGGCAGCAGGCTTAAGTGAAGCTCTAAGATGAAAGGTTGGTATTCCACCAGGTGAATTTCATTCCGTCTGGCTTTATGTGCCCCGACACCAACTGGGAATTTCATTACAGACAGCCATGCCTGTGTGTGAGCAACAAGCACAGGGTAAACTCGCCATAAGTCCGAAGTGTGTCTGTGTGAGAGAGTGCATTTGTGAGTGAGAGTGAGAAAGAGAGAGAGACAGAGAGAAAGGATATGTGGTTAGTTGTACTCTCCTGAAAATACATAAACTGAAGGTCAGATTATAGTAAACCCCATTCATTCTAACTGCACTTGTACAAACACCGAATGGCAGGCACACACCTACACACCCGTCACACTTTTCAACACTGTAAATGATTACGTTAATCCTATTCCAGACATACTCATCACTACACTACATATCCACTCTTCCAAAATGGATTTATCAAGATGTGTGTAGACAATCCACATACATGTATACAGTGTCATGTCTCATGCTGTTCACATGTTCTTTTGATTCATTCATGAACCTGCTGTGGTCGTCTGCTTTTGTAGCCTCATGGATTAATATGCCGTGCATTGTAAACTGCTTTTCTGCTCATCATGGTTTAAAGCCTGCTTATCTGAGTTCCTGCAACCACCTTGTCAGCTCAAACCAATCTGATTATATTTTATTTATATTTATAAATAAAGATAAACCTGTTTATTTTTTTACCAGCAAACATACCATAGTCAAAATCACCAAAATATTTTTCCCCCAGATTTTGATATTTTAAGTGAACATTAACTTAATCTCTATTGGTGGCTAGTTAATATGGGGAGCTGGGGCACCGCCCCCTATAATTATTAGATGATTATTAATGGTTTTTTTGTTGTTGATGTTTTTTTAATGGGGTTAAAATTGTATGAATGATTCTGAATAATTACTTTCTATGTACTTTCTATGTGACAGGTGCCAGTCAAATAATCATCTATGGATTTTCTTGAACTTTTGGCAAGCAGGTAACATGAGGCTGCTCTGTAATTCATTATTTCAGACATACCCACCTTCATTGGTAGTGTTATTAGTATTGGCAAATATACAATCAGACCTGATGTTTAATTGAGTGATTTTCATTTCAATTAAATTTTATTTATTTATTTATTTATTTATCTATTTATTTATTTATTATGTTTGATATGTTGTCAGTGGTTTTAAAAGGTTTAACTATTACATTCGGTGGGTTTTATGGTGTTAAATTTTTGTAGATAAGATACCCCCACTGAACTTACAGTATTGGTGATACCTTATTGCATGCTTTAACAATATAGAAAGGTCTTCTTGTTTAACCTCTGGTGCTTCAGTTGGTTTGCTACACCAAACTATACCAAATTTTTGAAATTTTTGAATACCAGCTACTACTGCTCTTGACCTATTTACTTGGTTGGCATAATCAAGTGGACTGGTGTTTTTAATAAAATAGACAGTAAGGGTATAAAAACAATGATGAATATTGTTTTACTGCAGTTGAACTCCATGTTAAATCAGAATTTCTTGATTTCTTTGAGTTATTTTTTTGTGTACATATGGCTATAGACCCTATTTGTTGTTATTACATATATTAATATATTTTATATATAATATATTAATTAATAACAGAATAATGCAAAATTGTATTAGATGTATATGTATAAGACCTATTACTTTAAGTGACCATCATTCATTCATTCATTCATTCATTCATTTTTATGTTTAAGCACTGGTGATGTATGGTATGTACAGTAAGAACATTTGCAAAGCTCCACTTAAATAATATGGAGAACGGCATTAGGTGTCAAGCTGTTTTGTTGAATGTACTGTATGTGGAAAATATGTTATAGCGCTGAGTGCAAGTAACCCCATTCAGTTATGGTTCAGGATGGTTTAATTTAAAGCATGGTTTTGACATTCATTTGGTGGGTCTGGTTTGAGAATGTATTAAACCAGTCTTACACCTTTGTCACCCCTGCTTCATGCTGATATTTAAACTTATTGATTTGGAAAACACTTTTCCATCAGGACAATCTTGGATGTTTATTTATTTATTTATTTATTTATTTATTTATTATATAGTGTGTGTGTGTGTGTGTGTGTGTGTGTGTGTGTGTGTGTGTGTGTGTGTGTGTGTGTGTGTTTGTGTGTGTGTGTGTGTGTGTGTGTGTGTGTGTGTGTGTGTGTGTGTGTGTGTGTGTGTGTGTGTGTGTGTGTGTGAATGTGTGTGTGTGTGAATGTGTGTGTGTGTGAATGAGGTTTTAGGTAAAAATTCGGCCTCTAACTCGGACCCTGACCTTTATTGTAAACATTGTATGTTTTCATACCAAACCACATTTAAAGCTGGACCAGAATAGAGTAGAACTCTAATACACAGTTTTACTCTGATAGATTTTTGTAAATGTCTCTTAAATATGTGTAAGACATACAAAGAGCAGCAATCCCTATTTACATGACCAGTTTTGCAATGTGCATTATTCACAAATTGTTCCAAGTTTGATTATCACCAAGACTTTTTGGGCAAAGATTCTGTGGACTGAGACAAAAGTTGAACTTTTGGGAATGTGTGCGTTCCGTTATATCTGATGTAAAACTAACACAGCCACAGCATTTCCTAAAAAGAATCATACCAACAGTCAAACATTGTGGTGGTAGTGTGATGACTTTGCAGCTTGCCAAAATTGATGGAACCATGAATTCTGCACTCTATCAGAAAACCCTGAAGGAGAATATCCAGCCATCACTTTGTGATCACAAGCTCAAGCGCACTTGGGTTATGCAGTAGGACAATGATCCAAAACATACCGGCAAGTCCATCTCTGAATGGCTCAAGTAAAATGTAAATAAGTAAGGTTTTGGAGTGGCTTAGTCAAAGTTCAGACTTATATCCAATTTAAAAAAGCTCCAGTGTGGCAGAATTGGGGACAGGCACATGGTACAAGAAAGGCAACAGAGAGAACTGGTAAATTGGATAAAAAAAATTAATTTAAAATGTCCTTGAAATGGTGGTGGTAATCTAATTACATTGTAAAATTATCAAGTTGCAGATTGTTAACTCTTGGAATTGTGCCTTCAAATTGACCATGTCAGATTATTCCACCAATGGAGTTCTTCTTTCCTGATTGCACAGGCATATACAAGGATGCAAATTATGATAGAGTGGTTCTGTGAGCAAGAGGAATCATTTTACATGATCTGGACAACACATTGTGCACCATAACCAAAGCCAAAAGTGATCAAAAGAAATTCTACAGTGTGTATTTGTTTATTTATTTATTTATTTATTTATTTTGTGGACAGGGAGTATATGTCAATGGATTGCAAAGGCATAAATTCTTAATAATAATAATAATAATAATAATAATAATAATAATAATAATAATAAACAAGGAATTGTGCATGTATACTTCTCTGTTGTCTACATCTTAAACAATAGAGGATCAAGTGTCAGTACCTCTTAAAGAGACCTTTTATGTTATCATGAATTTCAGTTTCCAACATTCTTTAGTTTGTCTTAGGAGCTCATTTTTGTAATTTTACTTCCTCATAATTAAGATTTTACTATTTGTATATTTAAGGCTCTCAGTTTGTGTGTCTGGTATATTTGTGTCATGTATACTTGCGTGACTACTACTGTACTAGGACATTCTACTCTAGGTGTCTCGTTTAGTTTTGTGTTCATGTGTGTACTAATGCTAGTAGCACAGCACAGACTAGACACAGTCTGCGTTTGTTTTGTTTTGTTTTGTTTTGGCGTGTGAAGCTATTCATTTATAATGCCTGTTCTTGTGTTGTAACCTCATTACATCCATGGCAGAACACTGGACCATATGAAGAATGCAGCAAGTAGCCTCACTGTAAATATTTCAGAGAGGGAGAGGTGTTAGGACTAAGCCGAGAGGGTAGCTAGTCGAATAGCGCTCGCGTAGATGCAAAGCCTGCAGAGGTGTTGAAACTCCATGACCAGCTCTGTGGTGGGCTCTATTAGAGATAAGTGGCAGGAAGATGCTTTACTTCAGCACTCATCGCTAATACTTCACAGCAGATAATGGAACATGGAGTTCCAGGTAGACAGCTTCGTTGACCTTTCGAAGCAAAGTAGACTAACACCAACCAATGGCATAGAACCCCATATCATTACAATGACTCAGGAAACTTCTTAATAGACTTTAATTAACTTGGATTCTTACAAAAAATACCTACATACTGTAATGTTAGCCAGGCTAATTATATCCTGTTAGATTTTATTTAACATTATGACTTAGAAGTATTCTCCATTTCCTAGACAAAATAAGAAACATTTGGGAAATTCCAGTTTAAATGAGATAAGAAAAACCTACAACCTGTTCCAGTGGTGCCAGTTACTCTATGTTTGGATAGGGGTTGTAACTTATCATGTTTATTAAATTTATTATACAGTTTGCTGATTTAAGGAGAATAATATACATCACTCAGCACAATTGCCAACATAGAGGAATGCATTATTCCACCTCAATTCATAGCTCAAATATACAAAGTTTGAGATGACTTCTCACTTCAGTTACTTCCCACTTTCAAGGGAAGTCAAATGTAGCATAAATACAGACGCATTTAAAACACTGTGCCTAAATGTTGATAATTTCAGATTCATATTTTGATTGATTCTTCTGCCATTTTTGCAAGGTAAAAAAAAAAAAAAAAACTATTTTTTTTAATATGTGTTTCTTTTTAAAATGTCTCCTCGACTGCTTGGATCAAGCACAGGAAATTAAAATGATCTTTACATAGTAGACATGTTCTAACATTCCAATCAACCTGAAATGAAAAAAGGAATGCAAATTGCATACAAGGTTACAGTATAATTGATTTGAATAAACTATCAGTGCACAAACATATCTAATTTCTATGTTTGTTTGTGTTTTGTGCTTCCTTCTGTGTGTAAGGTCATTAGCTTCCTCTTCTTGAGATTTATTATGTAGTCAAAACCAATTATACTGTCACTTACGCTCCAGCAGTGCTTATAAACCCAGTATACGTAAGTAGAAAATGTTGTGCTAATCATTTCTGCGTAATCACTCTCCATATTTGTGCAGATAAAGTAAAGATTTGAAATAATAATTATTTATGGGCAATCAGCATGAGATGTTGCACTTTTCCTGGAATAACCATTAGCGGTTAATGTAATCCCATTGAAGTGGTGTCTCACACCACATTCAAATCGTTCTTCATAAAAGCTGTTGTTCTGTTTTTATTGAGGCAATAGAAGCTACTAATTGTGTAAGCATAAGAAATGTGAAATGCATATGAAATGGAAAATTGTGTGTTGTTTAGATAGAGGCATAAAACACATATTGCTGCACTCTTGAAAAATTCACACGGATCACAAGCTTTTTTTCTAATCACCATTATTCTCTGAAATCTTTGCAACTTCATTTCCCCTGTGGCGAAGAAAAATCAGATAATGACAGAGCTCAAAAGTATGTGTTTGATAATCTTGTATTATTATTATTATTATTATTATTATTATTATTATTATTATTATTATTATTATTACATAATGCCATCATGCTGTTTTGATATAATATAAATTTTCAAACATGAATATTTTAAAGCTTTATTTTATACTTTTATCACCATCTCTGGTACCTCATGAAGATAACCAGTACTGAATCATTTAATTGTGGTAGCATTTTAGTACAATTATTAGGGGTCCGTCACATTCCGACAAAGACTATGAAGTTCCCATGACATCCTGAAAATAAAATTTAAAATGCAGCAGGAATCAGGTCAAAATGGAAAAATGCATTTAAGTTCATACTACTGCTTAGCCATGTCCTTGTCAGGTTATGAATAATGTCACTAATTTCCTATCACATACATGTCCTCATGCTCTTCAGGCCCAATGAGATCCAACCTCAATGAGATTCAACTGGTCAATGCCAATGCAGCTATTAGATCCTTATTAATGTAATAGCTACCGCACCTTGTTTTGACATGTTTTTGTTTTATATGTCCAAAAAGAAAGTGTGGCAACTCCACTTGAAGGAAGATGATACCTAAGGTTCAATGTGACAGTTTGTTTTTTAAACATATACAGTATAGGGCTCAGTACAGACATAACCTTTTTTTAGCACAGCATATAATGAACTGAATTTTATTTAATTTTAACCAACTATGTGTCATGGCCTAGGTGGTGGTACTGGCTGGCTAGACCGGCTGATGTACTTGCCGTGGGCATATAGGGTAGGCATGCGCGGAGGGGTTTTCAAACAGAAATAGTCTTTATTTAAACAAACTAAAAAACTGACAAACTCAAACTAAAACTAGGGCTCAGGAAAAACACAGGAACAAGAATTGAACACAGGGAACTGAGCGCTAACACAGGGAACCGGAACGGACACAAGGAACTGAGCGCTGACACAGGGGCTAGGAGCTGACAAAGGGAAACATGGAGCAGACACAGGGACTAGGAGCTGACACACAAGGAAACATGGAGCTGGAGCTAACTAAAGACACATAAGGGAACTAGAGATGAGACAGGACTGGAGAGACAGGACTGGAGAGACAGGACTGGAGACGAGACAAGACATGAGACAGGACTGGAGACTAGACAGGACATGAGACAGGACTGGAGACTAGACAGGACCAGGGATACAGACTAGAGACAGGACTGAAGACAGGACCAGGAGCATAGAGACTGGAGACAGGACTGAAGACAGGACCAGGAGCACAGAGACTAGAGACAGGATCAGGGGCACAGAGACTAGATGGGTTAGTGGTTAGTTAGGTTAGTAGCTACATGGAATACTGGGGATGCTGGATGCTGACCTAACCGGGTTAGTAGCTAATGGAGTTAGTGGCTAAAAGGGTTAGTACTGACCTAATAGAGGGGAACTGAACACAAAAGTCAGGGCACACATGAGGCTACACAAAACTAGCGGCTAACCTACTAGCGACCAGAACCACTAGCAGTCAATCCCACTAGAGGATAGCCTACTGGAGGCTAACCCTACTAGGGGCTAACCCTACTGGCAGTCAAGGCCTACTAGCGGCTAACCCTGCTAGCGGCTAAGCCCTCATGTGGCTACACATACAAGGGAAGCTTTAAACAAAGAACTAAACAAGAAGACTGACACTGGGAAGACACAGAACAGTACTTACACTGTACACAGGAGGAGACACAGCCTAGCTAAACACTGAACAGGACAGCTTCCATGAATCCTACAAACACAAGGAACATCAAGAAAACAAACAATAGAGCCCTCTAGAAAAACAAAGGTAAAACAATATAACTAAAATATAAACTCAAAGAAACAAACAAAAAGGAATGCCCACATGACGGTAATACAAAACATACCAACAAACAATCAGAAACAAACAATGCTCGACCCAGTTTCCCAGAACAAACTGCTATTTATAAGATGTTTAATGAGCCACCTCGGTTCAGGTGAGCTCTCATCACCTGACCGAGGTGCCTTCTGGGAAACTGAGTCGACCAACAAAAACTACAAACAGAGCCCTCTAGTGGAGGACCCTAACACTATGCAACCATGATTGAGCAAAAAAATAAAAATAAAAAATGGGTCACATAGCCATAATTACACATGAGCACATACAGTATTTTCATTGTAGTGTTTGTTTGTAAAAAAAAAAACAAACGAATGCGAGTAACTCGGTTTACGAGTGTTCCGCAAGACGAGCAAAGATTTTTAATAAATTTTTAATTGAAAAACGAGCATGTCTTGGTTTACGAGTGCCGGGTTTTTTGACACCGACACACACACACACACTCTCTCGTCTTTACACCCCCCCTCCCCGGCTTCACAAATACACACACACTCTGCTTTACACAGAAACTCTGCTCTGTTGAGATTCTTTTCAAAGGAAAGGTGCTGGTTCATTTTTATTTTTTTTTTACTTTACAGCAGTGATTCCATTAGTCTGCGCTCACGCGAATGTCATTAGAGAGATTTCTTTTTTTCCCGTTAAAACAGTGTTTCCATTGTGTGTGTGTTTGTTGTGAAACTTAAAAAGCGAGGTGGGGGGAGGGAGGAGGAGTTTTACTGTGTAAGACGAGATGAGGGAAGGGGATAATTCCACACACACACACACACACACACACACACACACACACACACACACACACACACACACACACACACACACACACACACAAATACACGGCACCCGTGCGCACAAACGGAAACACTTATCTGTTGGGATTTATTTTAACTTTTAACTTTTTAAACTGCAGGTTAATTTGTTTTATTTTTACTTTATATATTGTATTAAATATTTTCTGTATTTATTTTTTTGGGCTGTGGAACAAATTATTTGAGTTTCCATTATTTCTTATGGGAAGGTTTGATTTGGTTTACAAGTGTTTTGGAATATGAGCCCACTTCCGGAACAAATTATGCTCGTAATCCAAGGTTCCACTATATATATATATATATATATATATATATATATATATATATATATATATATATGCTCATTTGAAAAGGTTTTACGTATTTGCAATGTTATTCCCATATTCTGGTAGTGGTAAACTTGATAAATGATAAAAGTAATCAAAACTTTCATTCTACCTGCACCAAAAATGCATTGGCAAGGCTTCCATACAGGCACACATTTTTTTTTTCAATCATCATTGACCTACGCTGTGTTACAAGCACAGATCTATGCTGCTTGGGTATTAAGTTAAACTGCAGAGAGTGTGTGATGCAACTGGGCTACAACCCATGGTTGCGTACAGTGAACATAGGCCCCGGAGGTCACAGCATTTTTTTCCCAGGCTTTTATGGTTCAAACTGACATCATGTTGCGTTTTTTATAAGATGTCCTAGGTTGGTATAAGATAAATGTTTTATGCAACCTTTCATAGTTTCGTTGCATTCATTTGCTATCAGTTACTGCTTTGCCCTGGTCAGGGTCCACACAAATAGTAACATACAGTAAAGTCAGGATCTACAGTAAGTGGGGTTGAATTGAATTGAAATGGATGATTTTTTTAAATAAGATGAGTTTTTCTGTTAATACATTATCTTCTTTTGTTTGCAGACACAGTTACCCACAACCGCTTATAAATGAGGTAGAATCCAATCCAAGCATAAAATCCAAGCACATTGTTTTCATGCACTCTAGAGTCTTTCCTACATTCCTGACTTTGATCCCTATCCGGTACACTGATCCATGCTTGGTCCTCTTTAAACGGTGTTCTTAAGCATAGTACAGTGTTTTTGCGTACAGTTCGAATCAGTAATAGAAGCTTATTGTACCAAAATATGCAAATAGACCAATATTTAGAATGCAACATGATCAATGCTGCTTGTCTCCTCTGAAATATGTTTATGAGAGCAGCACCAGTGTCCCCCTATGACCTGCATGTCCATTGCTCATAATGTTGGATGGCAGACAAAAGGAATGTTCTTGGCATTGTCTTCAAAATCTGATTAATAGTAGGCATAGGTCGACACAGTTTCTTCTTCTTCTTCTTCTTCTTCTTGTTCATTGTTGAATTGCAACCAATGTATCTATGTGTACTTGGATATGGAACGACATAATTAATGTGAAATGTAAATCGTACACAACTATAGACAGCTTGTGATGGGTTTCCTTAAGTCTGGCCATCGTCCATCCTAAGTGATTCATGCTTATGTTGTTACATTTTGTCATCAATACATAACCAGTTCATAGGGGATTATGACATGACATCAAAGATTTAAACAAGCCTTCAAAAAATTCTATGCAGTTCACTATGCAGTATATATCCTGATTCATATATATCCTGATTCAGGCCCATAAATATGGAACTTTGTTCTCTTTGCAAACTTAATTAACCTTTGATATATAATTAATTTCATATTTTAACACCAAAAAGGTCATATTCGTTAAACCACCAAATTGAGTTCTC
Organism: Clarias fuscus; assembly: GCA_030347435.1. NCBI lineage: Eukaryota > Metazoa > Chordata > Actinopteri > Siluriformes > Clariidae > Clarias > Clarias fuscus. The sequence goes on from CM059226.1 coordinate 17,101,672, forward strand.
CACACTTCCTACATTACATGCCAGGTTTATTTAAAAAGGGATATGCCTATTTTGGATTACAATATTTCAATATGTAAATATCGTATAAATGGAATGGAATGGTCAGGCTGTCCATCTCAACACATAATTATTCATCTGATCAGTTTATTAGGAACACATATACTTCTGCTTATGTTTCCAATGATTCAATAAACTAATCATGTCAATTCAGCTCAGTGCATGAAACCATACAGAAACAGGTCTTTTGTAGATGTTCACATCAATCACCAGAATAGAGAAAATGCTTTTGCTGACTCATTCTAAAACAATGTAATCAAATCTGACCTTTATGACATAATTAAACATTTCACTGTACTGTAAATGAAATGTGTATTTACTGCCTTTTATCCCTTCTCATATATTATATAGGCCTTGAGGCAAACAAGGTGATTTTTGTTGTCCTGTAATTTGTTTAGCTTGAAGTCACTCCAGTCCATCAGTCAGCTGGAAAGCGCAAACCTACTGATGAAACAACAATGGCTACATTTAAAATCAAGCCACATTGTTTAATTCCTATTTTTGATCAAGTGGAGTAAAGTACATGAAATATGAATTTAAGTACAGTGACAAAGTAAATTTACTTATTTAACTTTCATAGTTGATAATGCATGAACATACCTTCTGGGCTCGAAGGAAATTAGCCTACATTTTTCCTACTATTATATGTATTTTTTTTTTTTTTCACCATTAGCGATGCTGTTCACAAAAATCCTAAATAATTTGTCAAATAATCTGGTCCCGAAAAAACGAAACCTGACAGTATATCAATGTCTTCAAAAAGTGTTGTAGATACTGGCATCAACAGTCTCTTTCACCAAATATGAAATATAAAGGAATTACTGTAGCAAAAAAATGCCAGGAAATTCCACGTCATCTTTTAGAGTAATTAATTGTCATCTGAAATTTCATCCTGCTGTGTAACTTTGTTGTGGAGTGTTCAATAGCTGAACAGATGTTTTGCCTCAGGACTTGTTTACAGCCTGCCACAACTCCCAGTCTAATGTGGGCAAGTATTGGGATTTTACAAATAATAATATTATTATTATTTGTATTATTATTATTATTATTACTATTATTATTATTATTATTATAACTACAAAGCAGCATTAAAAAACATTTGACAGGTAGTTTTAATAAAAGTGTGTATATTAATTTGAGTAGTCATGTGTGTGCAGTGCGTAAATTCAGAGAAAATCGAACAAACATGAAATTACCCTATTTTGCCCTCTGAACAAACAGATTAATTTTTAATGACGGTTTGGTCTAGTGCCACTAGAATATTTATAAGAGAAATAACTGCTACTACTAGAGTTTAGTTTCTCTCTTCTTCCTACAATCTGGCACTTTGTTCTGATTCAATTTGAACTGCAGCATCTGCCAATTGAGTAAATGCAGTAATCTAAGATGAAGTCATGAGCACGGAATGAAATGGTTCAGCAGAATAGCATCCAAAACCTTGTTTCTTCACAAGGGAGTCTCTCTACTGGCATCTTCTGGATTAGTATACAGAGCTACTGTGGGTTATAACTGACAAATGTGACACCAAAGGAAATGCATGTGTTTGTGGCTATGATGTGATTGTGATTACATGCCAGACAAGATGCTCAGGAGACAAGCTGTTTGGCTCTAATGCCATCTTTTTGGCATTAGAAAGTTGAGCTCAAGCTTCAGCTGCTGCATCAGCCACGACTTGAGGCTTAGTCGTTTTGTTTCTAAGAAAATGTAGAAAGGTTGTATGTCTTAGTTTTGCACTTGAGTCTATTTTGCACTTTGGGTGTACTTTTTGTATAATAAAAGCATGTTATTTTTCTATGAGTGTTGTAAGTACAAATTGCACTGTATTATGTAACAAAGAGCAGCAGTGAGTTTATTCATGTCACAGGACTGAGCTTAAATAAGAGAACATGTCAAATATTGCTTCCTCTACCCACACTCCATCAATTTTATTCCAAACCCTATGTGGTGAAAGATTTTTATCCCATGTTTATTTTCCTTGCCTAATCTCTGTTCTCTTACTAGTCTTTCCAACTACGTAGATTTTCCAATTACTGTAAGTTTAGTTGGGCATCAAATGTTTTCCAATGACAATTTGCAAATTAACCAAATTGGCAAAATGTATAAATAAATAAATAAATAAATAAATAAATAAACAAAAGTATTCTATTTTATTAGTATGTTCTGGGTGACACCAGATAATAAGAAGATACAGTACATAAATTATCTTTTACAACTTTATTCTGTATATGCTCATAAAAAGGATTTTGTGAACATATTTAGATAAGAATTCTGAAAGGGACGGAGACTTTAGGGGGCTACATTTGATTGATTTCTCTATACTTAGACCTGAAATGAAAAGTCTTGTAGAGACATAAGCCAGGAGATTACGTTCACATTTTTGTCTTCAGCTTTTCTCATCCACTGAAAAGGGATACAACTGTTAAACGGTCTTTCTTGGTCAAACCAGAGAGGGGGAAGGCTACAGACAGATATGGCAGCAGGGCATGGTTGAGCAGCAGCTGCAGGAGGAAAGGATGTGGTTTGAACCAGCTGTGACACCCTACAGCTTCTGTGTTTCTTTGTGCTTTTAGTAACTGCTGTGAACCAGAGAAATAGAGAGTGAAGTTTGCAACAAGACCAACCATACATGGAGCTTAACATGAAATTGGTTGAAAACAAGGAGGTAGTCATGGCCCCTATAGAGTTGTATTAATGTACAATTGTTTTTCTATTGTTTTTCTATTTTTTAAAGTCTACAGAAACTGCTGCTGAGGAAAAAAAAAAAGTAAGCCCAGAGTTTGGCTGAAATTTCACTCGTCTCCTAAATCTTTCCTTAGTCCCAAAACTATGACCTAGGAGGCCTCAGACAGGCACATCATGATATAACTTGCTGTCCTTCACCAAACTCAACAAGAATGCATATAAATGGATGAAAGATAAATTATCTGGGGAAACTTAGCTTAGGTGCCCTTCCTCAGTTCCATGTCACTGTGGACCCAAAAGCTACTGTATATACTGATTCCAGTTTTCATTCCACTTTTCCTCACCCCATCACTCCCTCACCAGGTGTCTTAATGCCTTTGACCAAGTGAGGATAATTTGTAGTCAAACATTGCAGATCGAAATTGCACTTAACTACCCATTTGTTCCATGATTAAGGATATTTTATCTACTGACCTAGTAGGTGGTTTGTACAGTACAGTAGTCTTGCTGTGTGGCATGGCACCAACTTCTACTGGAGGTCATCAAGTGATTTTCTGCATAGAAAGCATTATTTCTGTAAATCCTCTACAAATGAGACAGATAATGCTCATGTATGTGTGCAGAGACCACTTTGTTAAATGTAATATAACTTACAGTACAGTATGTGGCTATGTTTAAGTAGCTACCTGTTCATTTACTTTGTAAATCTTAATTTTATTGTTATTTCTTTGCTTTGTTGGAGTGTGTACCCCTCTAACCACAAAGGGAAACTGTATTTTGTGCAGTCATCTGTGTGACCATGATGCTAGATTTAAAGCTCCACCACTAACACTTCATCATTATCATCTGTTGACTAGGAGACGTCAAGGATTTCCTCTGAAGCTGGTATGCTGCTGTGGGTGCCATTGGATCTTGGACTCATGATCTTCTTCCATTCCACAGGACATTTTGATCCATGTTTTCTCTTTGGGGGTTTTCTGGAATCCCCATTACCTACAGTAGGTCATTGCCATTACCAACCATGGTTGGTTGATTGTTGCATAGTTCCCATATAAAGAAGAAGGTAAATGCCCAGAACCTGATGCAAGTATCTCATTTGGAGTCTCTTAAGCTTGGTTATATCTTGCTTTAGCATGACCCAAGTTCATGAGCTATAGAGGAGCACTGGTAAGATTAGTGTCTGGAAGAGATTAAATTTAATCTAGCCTTCTTCCAGAGGCAAAATTTAAGAGAGACAAATGGCAACTCTGCTTGCCCAGTATCTCTTTCTCATGCACCACTATCACTTAAATCGGGGTTAAGTGTTATATAAATGACAAACCTTCAGCTTGATTGGCAGTTGAGCTGATCAACCACATCACAGTATGGAATGGAAATAATAAGCAACACTTCACCCTGAATTTGAAGTAGTGCTCCTGAGTACATCATAGTTATTTATATCTACTGCTTGAATAGCAGGCATGGCTTTCAATTCAGTTGTAAAGTCACTTCTCTTCACAACATAAGGATCAAATACAAATTGGTCATCTTCAGTTTATAACGTTCTCTGAAAATGTCATCTAAGACTTTCTCCCACCTCGTTTATTCTTGTTTTACTTCCTGCCATATAGAGGAATGTTATGTACGTATATTATAATAGCCATGCGATTCCAAACAACCTATTGTTGAAAGCCATAAGGAAATGCAGCTATTCATAATCCAATGGCTGGATAAAACACTACCCTGAATAAATTGAATATTCAATTGCGGCTATTTTCACATGGTGGTGGTGTGCAGGATGTTACACATGTCAGCTGGTAAAACCCCCAAAAGTGCCATCGCACCCACTGTTTTTCCCGAAAAGAACAAAAAAAAAGATTGTGCTAGGTCATTAGAATGGACTGTCTGAGAGCATCGCTTTTTGCGAGTTTTAGCGGACTACACAACACCATACTGGAAGCAGCAGCTCTTCACAACATTTTAGCACCCAGCATTGTGAAGGCACTTTTAAATGCCATCATTTTAAAAGTATTCCATAAAGGAGCCTGACAGTCCAAGGCATTTCTTTCATACCATGCACTTTTTGACAACTGTATGAATTTTTAGGAATTAAATCAATTTGCATCTCCATCTAAGATTTTTTAACATTTGGGCTGGTTGAAGCCTAAAAATATATTATTTAGTTAACCCTTGCAATTGGGATACGTAGTTTAAACCCTTAGCTTAAGTTGTTATTTGCAGTAGGAGAGATCTGAGGAGTCCCCATAAGGTTCCCCTATCTGACTTCCTGTACATGCGTAAGCGCCATGACATCATAAACATCCTTAAGTCTATTAATGCAAGAATTTGTGTCAGGCCTAAGATTGGCAATCCTGATTGAATAACAGTGGTGTTTGGCAATGGGATCTTGCACGATTCCTATTACTTCCCACATCAAATTCTAAACTGCTCACGAAGTGGCAAGGAGCTTTGCGCTCACACAGAAGGATTGGAAGTCACAATTACTGTAGGTCTTGTGAATAGATAGAGGTTAGGTACTGCAACTGTACATTACCACCTCATTCTCCCAGAAGTGGTTCATCTGGGTTTGAGCATAGGGGTCCCAGAAAGAGAGTATGTAGTACTGGAGGTGCTTTTAAAAAACTGCTCATTCCACACTGATCTCATGCGAAAACATTTCTTACTCTGCCAGACAGCACAGGGGAATTTTCCGATGTGTTTTTTTTCCTCTGCAAAGTTGCAAAGCATCATGAAGTATACACAGAGACTCCCTAAAGTGTAGTGCTACAGAGCTGCCCCTACTGTTTACCCAGGGAGGAACAAAAAAACCTCAAGGGAAGTGACAGAGGAATAATTAAGGGGTCCTGCAGTAACTGGTGCAATTCTGTGGTTTTGGTGCCCAAGGATGATGGGTCGGTCTTGTTTCCAATCTGATCTAAAGACAATGAGTTGTCTGTTTGTTTGTTTGTTTGTTTGTTTGTTTGTTTGTTTGTTTGTTTGTTTGTTTTTGTTTTTAGTTGTCAAGTCAATTTTATTGATTTATTTATTTTTATTGTCACCCTTTTATTTGGTTTCTTAGGTTTTATTCGACTGTCTTATTCAATCCAATTGAAGCATTTTCCACTGTCTTAATAACAATCCTTACAGGCACACAACTGTTTTATCTCAAGCTCAATTTTTCAGTCAGATTGTGCTTATGGAAATGATTAAACCTACGTCTACTGTCATTTTTTCATGATGCAATTTCATGAATGTACAAATGTATTTTTTTTTTCTTTTTGCTTATACAGTATGGTTTAATATTATTCTTATCCTATACAGGTTTTAATAATGTGTTAGGTGGCTCTTATTCCAATTCCAGTCATTTTTAATCACCTTGATTCAGCCCAGTAATTTGCCTTTTCTAAAGATGTGACTTTATTGTACACTTCTGGTCAAGTCAATGCAAACGAAACATTATTAGTTGTTATGATTTGTATTGAGTCTCTGCTGGTTTGATTTCCAGCATCACATACACTCTCCTTTTCAGAACAAGCTTTTGCCCTGCATGAAGCAGTGGTGCATGCCTTACAGAATGGCTTCATTATTCAGTAAAACAGCCCTAATTTCTGTATTTCATGGTGAAAGCATTTCCCAAAGAAAAACAAGCTATTTTAAACTTGGGCCATTCCTCAGGCATGATTTAGGTTCAAACAGCTAAATTCCTATGAGGCTAGATTATAATTATCCCGTATCACAGATTGGGAAACCTAGCATTAAAAAAGAAATTATACTGTATAGGGATTTTGCATTTCCATTGGGAATCACTCGTCTGGAGGGAAGCCAAACACAGCTGGACTTTCTCAGCAAATGGGGAGCCAAGTCGGGTGGTAGATTAGGTAAATTCAGTAAAAGTGTCATGTTCATTAAAATTGTGTGCACTGAGGGAATATGAGAATGTTCATTATTTCGAATGGGCATTGCAATGAAATGTCAAGAAGAACAAAAATGAGCTTTTAGTCTATCTTCATTTGGTTTGTTGAAGACAAAGTAAAGCAATGACCTAGAGTGCAATACACCGCAGTGCCTTGACTGGGATTGTTGTCCGTTCTTCAAGGCAAAACGGTTTGTTTGCAACAATCCTAAAGTCATGCCATACATTCTTAAATTGATGTCTGGGTTTTCTCTGGCCACTTTTCCATAAAGCCCTACCCTGTAGAATGTATTGCTTAAAGTGATCCTATGGTTACATGTTCCTATCCCTACTGTGGATCTTACAGTGTTATTCAATTCAATTCAATTTTATTTCTATAGCGCTTTTAACAATGGTCATTGTCTCAAAGCAGCTTCACAGAAATGAAAAGAAAATGAAAAGAAGACTTATGGAAATGTATATATGTGTAAGAAAAAATGCGTCTAGATAATGAGATTGTCCCTGATGAGCAAGCCAAGGGTGACGGCGACAGTGGCAAGGAAAAACTCCCTGAGATGGCAATAGGAAGAAACCTTGAGAGGAACCAGACTCAACAGGGAACCCTTCCTCATCTGGGTGATGACAGATAACAGAAATTGTAGAACATCATGTGTGTTATGCAGATGAAAGTTCGATATAACAGAAGTTATTTAAATTAACAGAAAGTCCAGTTCAGCTCAGGGATGAGTCAGCAGGTGCAGAGGGCAGATGGGGTCTGGATCACTGGGAGCTCAGGAGCAGCATGTGTAGATCCAAACCAACATGAAGAAGAATCCAGCTGGAGCAGGTTCTTCTATGGATGCCTCAGGAACCTCGCAGGGTCGGCCTCTGTCTACTGAAGCTGGCACAATCTCCAGATGCCTCGGGAAGGGTGGAAAAATAAAGAACAGGTGAAAAGAATTAGCGTGGTTGCCATTCACGATAGATGTACTGGAGTATGAGGCAAAGAAATAAATTATGTGTATGCCAGATTAAAGAGATGCGTCTTGAGTCTACTTTTAAATTGGGAAATTGTGTCTGAGCCCCGAACACTGTCAGGAAGGCTATTCCAAAGCTTTGGAGCTAAATATGAAAAAGCCCTACCTCCTTTTGTAGATTTTGGCATTCTGGGAACTACCAGTAGTCCGGAGTTTTCTGATCTTAAGGAGCATGGTGGATTGTAACGTATCAGAAGACTGGTTAGGTATGTGGGAGCTAGACCGTTTAGAGCCTTGTAAGTAAGTAATGCTATTTCGTAATTAATTCTAAACTGAACAGGTAGCCAGTGCAGGGATGATAATGTTGGGGTTATATGATCATATTTTCTGGATCTAGTGAGAACCCTGGCGGCTGCATTTTGGACTAACTGTAGCTTGATAATTGAGGATGCAGGACAGCCACCCAGTAATGCATTACAGTAGTCCAGTCTGGAAGTCATGAATGCATGAACCAGCTTTTCTGCATCAGATACAGATAAAATGTTCCTAAGCTTGGCAATATTTCTAAGGTGGAAAAAGGATGTTTTTGTGATGTTGGAGATATGATTTTCAAAGGATAAGTTACTGTCTAATATTACACCCAGGTCTTTCACTGTCGAGCTGGTGGTAACAGTACCTCCTTCTAAACGTAGGCTGAATTGTGAGAGCTGAAACCAGTTCACACCAGCCTGTCAGTTCAAATACCTCTGTCTTATCTGAATTTAGTAAAAGAAAATTATCGGTCATCCAATCTTTTATATATTGAATACACTCAGTTAGTCTAGACAATTTGGGTATTTCATCTGGTTTTGTGGAAATGTATAACTGAGTATCATCAGCATAACAATGGAAACTAATCCCATGTCTTCTAATGATGTTACCCAAGGGAAGCATGTATATTGAGAACAGCAGAGGTCCTAAAACCGACCCTTGTGGCACCCCATATTTCACTGGCATTACACCAGACTGTTCTCCATTCAGATCTACAAAATGGAATCGATCAGACAGGTAGGATCTAAACCATTTTAAAGCCTGTCCCTGAATACCAATGTGATTTTGTAAGCGATCTATGAGAATATCATGATCTATAGTGTCGAATGCAGCACTAAGATCAAGTAAGACAAGAATTGTGATGCAGCCTTGGTCAGAAGCTAAAAACAAGTCATTTGCAATTTTAACTAGTGCAGTTTCTGTACTATGACGGGGCCTGAAACCTGACTGAAATTCCTTGAGGATATCGTTTTCCTGCAAGAATGTGCATATTTGGGCTGATACTATCTTTTCTAATATCTTTGATATAAACGGAAGGTTTGAAATTGGTCTGTAATTTATTATATCATTTGGGTCTAAATTAGATTTTTTTAAGAAGAGACTTAATAACTGCCAACTTGAAAGGTTTAGGGACATGACCTAGATATAATGAAGAGTTGATAATGTTTAGAAGGGGCGCTCCAGTTATATTTATCACTTCTTTTAAAAGTCTAGTTGGGATTGGATCCAGCAAGCATGTTGTTGATTTAGCCGAGGTGATAAGTTTATACAGCTCTTCCTGCCCTACACCTGTAAAGCATTGAAAATCTATTTGTGAAGCTTTAGACTGAACTGGATCATGAGATGTTGGTAAAGGTTGAATTTCCATTATTTTCTTCCTGATAATATCAATCTTTTCATTGAAGAAGTTCATGAAGTCTTCACTTCTAAGCTGTGATGGGATACTCCCTGCAGGCATCTTAGGGTTTGTTAGGCTAGCCACTGTACTAAATAAGAACCTGGGATTGTTTTGGTTTCTTGCTATCAGTTGGCTCAGATGCTCGGCCCGAGCCGCTTCTAGAGCCCGTCTATAGCTGCACATACTACCTTTATACGCGATTCTAAAAACTTCTAATTTAGTTTTTCTAAAATCTTATCTTATCTTATGTTATCTTTGGTGTTTTTGTTGAATCTCTCATTAATGCCCTCCCTGCTAGTTCTGTAAGTCTTGGAAGGTCAGGTTTGCTGTATTCTTTCGATTTAGAAGGAATTTAATGTTAGAATGCTATGTGAGATGTACAAAGTTTGGGCTTTTTTATAGCTTTAACTACAGTATGATATATATCAAAAACACAGCTGAAAAATGACAAAAAATACTGCATTGAATAAGTCTGGATTTATAATAGTTCATATAAAATATATCCTAGGAAAATAAAGATTAACATGTACTGTATTTACTGTTATTTATGGGGTTATAATATGTTTTGTTGAATCACTAACTCACATCAAATTTGTTAAATAACAATAGCCAGGTCTATGCTATACTATTTGTTGTTTTTTCTCTACAGTATGTGATTATGTAAGCAATGTATGCAATGTAAGACCATTCACTACCATGAAACAATTAAAAGGTCAAATATTGAGTGTTAACATTTTAAAGGGGAAAAAATAAAGGGTCATGGATTTGTTGTCATTTTAAATACAAAGTTAGAACCAATGGAGCAATCTCACTGGTCACAGACACACTTTCATCAAGAAAACACCTAATAAGATCCGATAACGTTATGTCATTCCTTTCAAACACGTCGACTCCTTAATATTTGCAAGTTGTTGACAGAGAAGTCACCTCTGAACCATTCATGTTCTTTTATTTATAGCAGCTACTTAGTGTTTGGGACAATGAATTGTACACTCCTAGTGCACTATATTTCCAAGCTATTTAGAATTCAACTGCAGAACCCATAAGCTGATATTCTAAAACAGAATAAGTGGAAATATAAAGACAAACATTAGAGATTTGCAGGACTGTCCACCAACTCCATGTTTGATTTTTCGCACCTCTTGGGTACATAGTATCAGTAAGAATTTAAAATTATTTTCAGCCCTTTTACTTACATTAACTATTGCTTTATTTTTGTCTGAGGCTATACACATAGTATGTTTGCAATATATACAGGTTCATCTCAATGATTTAGAATATCATCAAAAGGTTGATATGATGCTGAAAGTAATCCATAATTTGGATTAAAAAGTGAAACTCATATATTATATAGATTCACTACACATAGGCTGATACAGTGTTTATTTCATTTAATTTTGATTATTATGGCTTACAGCTAATGAAAACCCCAAATTCTGTATCTCAGAAAATTTTAATATTGTGAAAAAGTTCAATATTGGAGACTCATGGTGTCACACTCGAATCAGCTAATTCATTCAAATCACCTGCAAAGGTCTCCTGGGCCTTTAAATGGTCTCTCAGTCTGGTTCAGTGGGCCACAAAAGGTCACTGCTAAAGAAGCTGTTTACAAAGCGCTGTATCCAAGCACATTAATGAAAGTGGAATGGAAGGAAAAATGTGGTAGAAAAAGTTGCACAAGCAACAGGGATAACGGCAGCCTTAAATGGATTGTTAAACTAAGCCCATTCAAGAATTTCAGGGAGATTCAACAGGAGTGGACAGCAGCTGGAGTCAGTGCTTCAAGAGCCACCACACAAAAATAATTCGACTGTTCCTCAGCGGGCCAAAATCCTCTTTTCAAATGAAAGTAATTTTCTATTTAATTTGGAGATCAAGCTCCCTGTGTCTGGAGGAAGAGAGGAGAGGCACAGAATCCAAGTTGCTTGAAAACAAGTTTGCAATTAGTGGTGGTTTTGGGGAGCCACGTCATCTACTGGTGTTGGTCCACTGTGTTTTATCAGGTCAAAGGTCTAAGGTTAAACCCCATAGAGGAGGAAAGAATATGTGAGACACCTGACCCGACAACACAGAAGAGCTATCAGAGTAACCTGGGGTTCCATAATGTCAGCAGTGCCACAGACTGATCAGCTCCATTTTTGTGAATTGAATTATGGAAACCTTTTGATGATATTTATTTATTAATTCATTGAAATGCACCTGTATGTGAGTATACTCCACTCCAAACATAAAAGGTTTAGTCCAGAAAAAAAAAGAAAAAAAAGTTTGTTTTTTAAATAGAAATTGTGAAAAATGTATGTATTTTAAGAAATAAATAAAATATATAAAAACAAGAAATGGATGGATATAAAAATATCACAAGACAAGGAAAAATACCTTACAAGTGAATTATTATACCGATTATAGTATGACTGTATTAAAGTGATATTATCTTATCTCACATCTTATCTTGAATATTATTATATTAAAGAATAATAAATGCCACAAGCGCACCACACATTAAAAAAAAATAGTATGTATGGTATAATATTGTTTCAAATAAATAACTGGGGTATGTTATACACACAACACTTTGTCTATGACAATAGCAAAACGTTTGATTGAAGTTCTCTGAGGGTGAAGTTCTAGTACGGTCACAAGATTGAAAACGGTTCTGCATCACTGAATCATTCTTGGCCGTGTAAGACATGAGAGGCAAATGAAAATGAATACAATCTGGAGGATATCATTCAGATTTTTTTTTTTTTTTTTTTATCAAAATTGCCCATGGAGAAAGACATGCGCAAGTCCTCTAATTAGGCTAATGAAAAGCATTCTGATCAGCATTGTTTAGTAGCAGAAGCTAAATGACTGCACTAACTAGATTTGAAATAATTCCTCTATTATTCCAGCAATTTGCTCATTGAATAAATTTTGTCTCAGCTAATTTAACCTCCTTGTTGCATAACAAATTGTGGCACAGCTACGTATAAAAATCAGTCAATTTGTAATCAGGCATAATCAGTAAATCATGTTACCAATTATACAACAACAGTTACTTAAATCAGGTGATTATTATTGTAAATAATTATCTTTCACTCATTCTTAAACTTGCATACAGTATGCGTGCACATGATTACAGGCTTGATAACTTGGTCCTCTATGCCTGTAATCAACCCTGGGGTGTTTTTTTATTTTTATTTTTTTTTTACCTCATCCGTTATTAAAAATAATTTCATTTGCATGTTGTTCCTCAGGATTCTAGCTAGAAGAAAGAGAGACTGAGTAAATCTGTCACACAATCTTTCTTGAGTAATGAACTACTTCACAAGCACTTTCTGCTCACACAGTGTGTAACCTTAACGTAATCTAGCAATCTTTACAAAGTCTTGCCAACTCCTGAGTGCATACGTTTTCACCCTTATATGTAGTTACATTATTCTCTGACTATTGAGAGGGAATTGGTATCTCAGCGGTAGGTTTCTTGACCGCCATGGGTTCAATTCCCAGCCTTCTTTGGTTTAATCTCGTTTGACCTTTGCCCTCATTATGCCATTATCTTGGGGATTGTGTGTTGGATTGTCATGCAATAAATCTTCCATGCATATGGAACCTCAAGTCTCTTCAGAATACTGTGTGAAGTCTAATGTTGTTAGTCTTCCGGCTGCTCCCATTGAGGGGCCGCCACAGCGGTTCATCCAATCCACACACTCCCCGGCACAGGTTTAACGCTGGATCACCATCCTGATGCAACCCTCATATTTTAGGCACTGGCTGGAAATTTAACCCAGGCTTCCTGCATGGATGGTGAGACACAAACCACTGCACTAATGCAGTCTATAAAAATATTCCTTCACAAACAGGATTATTTTTATATATATACCCGGTCTGTAAGTGTTTTACTGTACCTAATCATGAGCGTAAATATAGGCTATTTAATGAAGTGATGACTGAGTAATGCTTGTCAATATACAGTACTGTAATAACCTTCACGACATACATGGTGTACAGAATGTACTGTAACAGTACCATATTGGTTCTTCATCCTTCATGCTTATCCTGTGTAGGGTCCCAGTGTGCTGGAACTTAGGGCACAATGCAGGGTACACCCTGGATAAGGTGCCAACCCAAGCACACGTGCACACAAACACAAACCTAAATATACAATGCATGCAATAGTCAGGGCCCCATCAGCCTATACCATGTGTTTTTGCACTGTAAACGGAAATTGAAGTACCCAGTAAACCAGTAAACTTAGGAAGCACATCCAATCTCTGTTACCCCTCTGTCTGTCCTGGCTACACGAGTAGTGCTATCTAACGTGCCTACAGTACGTTCATAAAGGATGAAGAAATGATGAAGGAGCTGGTCCGCTTCTGGAAGTTCGTCGGCCCTGTAAGAGCTATCCTGCTCTGGTGTTTCTAAAAAAGCAACATGTCCTGTCCTTCCGTCAGCAGATTTTAAGGATTTTAAACGACAAGGAAGGAACATTAAGAGGTGAGAGGATTGTTACACTGTTTTTGCCACCATGGAGCAAATGAGGGCTTTTGAGTGCGGGGATATCGGACACACAAAAGCCTAAGCTGTCCGCACTGAGATGTGCAGCCAGGGAGTCTAGGGAGCGACTCGGCTGGGAAACAGTGGCAGCAGCGCGGGGACAGGCAGCGGGAGAACACAGAGTCTGCTGCTGGCCTCAGTGACTCTCAGAGCACACACACACACACACACACATAATAAACAATATATCTATATATACATATATAGTTCTTTTGTTAGTTTGATATTTGTTCAGATATGAAAGATTTAGAATTTCTGTATAACTGTCCTTCAAGCAGAGATATGCACTTTAGATATGCTTATAAAATAAAATATTTGCTTATTTGTAAATGAAGCCATCATCATTATAATTTCCTAGCAATTGTCATGAATTTTTTTTTTTTTTTTTTTTTTTTTAAAGGACATATCCTGCAATGATAAAATTCTCTGCATAAAGATTAGTTCAAGCCTGTCAGAGACAATCTGGAATTTTTGTTTGTTTTTGAAATTAGAATGTTGTTTTTTTGTGTGTGTGCACTTGTGTGTCTCTATGTCATAATTTGCCTAGAATCAAGCGTTCTTGTATGTATTATTATGGGCACCAAACTGTACTTAAGGTAATGTGTTTGTTTTTGCATTTGTGGAGGGTGAGGGTGCAGTGGTCACGTTTATCTCTGCTCTTAAACATGCACTCAGGTATAAATGAGCCCTGTCAGTGATACAATTCTCTTGTTTTTCTTTGCAATGACCACACAGGATTGAAAAGAGAAATGACTGTGAGGTTGAATACAAGTGTATTGGCCTCAGGTAAACAACAAAAAAATGGCAAAGGTCCTGTTCTGTAAAACTCTTTCCATATAAGGTTCCAACTAAGAAGCTAACATGAATGAATGGTACTGTATGAAGAGATGCCCTTTAATCATTAGCCATAAAGATCATTTTACACGGATATTCTTTATTTTATAGAGCTTCACATTCGGGCAGTTTTTGCTTGGCTGTTTCTTTTTTCACTCCATTTCATACCTTGCCTTCGGGGTAAGAAGAGAAGCATGTGAAGCAATGCTCCCGTCATGCATAGTGCGCAGTGTACAAGCCTCTGGGGTTGCTTCAGTTGGTCAGATCGAGGCTCAGCAACATTATATGGCAATTAAATGAAATCAGCTGACGACCTGAATGTACTGACTGACTGACCAGTTTATCCCATCTACTGTATATATTTTCACCTCTATGATGGCATGGCGATATTCCCAGGTTCAAATTGTAAAAGAGTACTTCTGGGAGGATGAGGAATATAATGTCATAAGTGATTTAAATGATGATTGGAAGATCAATAAAAGTGCTACTCAGTGGTAGGTTACTTGCTTGCCATGTGGAAGATCCTCTCCGGGTTTGATTCCCAGCCAATGCCCAAACCCCAGCCACTGGACTCAGTGCCGGTCCCAAGCCTGGATAAAAATGGGAGGGGTTGCGTCAGGAAGGACACCTAGCATAAAAACCCATGCCGAGTTGTTGTGTGGATCAGATGGTCTGCAGTGACGGGAGCAGGCGAAAGACAAAACAGTTAATTTATTTTATGCAATGAAATTGCTATACAACAACCCCTATTTAGGATCCCTTTCTCCTTCAGAACCAGCTGGATCCGGTAGAACATAGCGTCAAGAAAACATCTGCAGTACTCTAATGTACCTCACTCAATCCACACTTGCTTGATCACTTCCTCATAATCATGAAAAGAAATTAGCCATAGAAGTTCACAATTTGCATGAGAGTTCCCTAGTTTTAGGGATTTTTGTTCCGAGGTGGACATCACAAAGTCAAAGTCCTGCCACATGTTTGTTCCATACTTTAGCTGAACCAGCTGATTCTATTTAGCTTATTTCTATTCAGTCAGACTAATTAGTGAAATGACTTGTTTTGTGCACAGGGAGAGCTATAACACATGGCATATGTTGTCTTAATACTTTTGTCCACCACTATATTTGAGGAAAGTGGCAACCCACCCCCCAAAAGACACCCAATGGTACATTAAAATTCTGTACAGAGGGTATCTGCTTTATGAAAGTGAACTGTGAAAAGGATGATAAAAAAGTGTATTGAGATTTTAAATTGTGTTTTATGTAACATCGCAGAATGGCTGAACCCAATCAGGGGAAAGTACAGTACTAACAGCTGTCTTCTGCATTCATGAGTTTACAGATGTTCCAAATTGGTTCACATGTCTCTTGAGACTAACACCAACCCACCCAGCCAGACGGCACAGCCAACTTTGCTTCTTTGAGAACCTACCGTAGCCAGGGCCATGTATTGTCACATAGCCACGGACTCTGAACAGTTGAGACATCTGTGTTGAAATTGATGTGGAGAAAATTCATCCATGCAGCCTAACTCATGCAAGTATGAGAGTGTGCATGCATAGTAATTTATGTTACTGTAGTACAAAAAAATATATATTCTGCTTTCTGAGAGATAATGGTTCATCTGAGATGTGAGGAGGGAATCAGAAATTTGCACTATACAGTGGTTACAAATTTGAGGTGCATTCTATATAATTATGTGAATAAGGGTCTTCTGGTCTTCACCCTACTTCTCTGTAGAGCAGTTCTTTTATTTCTTTTAATTAATATACTATACAGTCTTGTGTTCATATTATAAGCAAGCGGGATTTTAAAGAAAGTGCAAACATGAAACAAAATCTTTAGCTATTTTTAATGAAACTGTCACCCACACCAAAAGTAACAGTTTGTCCACAGACCTTGGAGCACACCAGGATTGCAGTAGTCTGGACATTCCTTGGCTTCTCTTCAAACTCAGCTGAACACGATGTGCTAGTACCAGCAAGGGAAAAGCCAGGAATTCCCAAACCCTCCCTCGTGCGAGAAGAAACAGGCTTACTGTATATATGTTCTTCTGAGACGAAGTGTTGATTTATTACAGCAAACCATAAAAAAGAAATGTCATTAAGTTTCAAAAACTGTGTATTTTGTCAGGTTGTAAAAAAAACACGAAGCTGTTTACCTGAAACAAGAACAAAATGATCTTTCTGTAACTAGCACACTGCTGACCTAAATTTGATCAGTGTGCATGATTCACCACTGAACATTTCTTTTTGCGAGTGCTCTAATCAGCTGAGGAAGGATGAAACAGTTCATGAAAAATCAAAATGGCAAAGCCTGCGAGGCATTTGAACAAAACAAACATTGCATTCCCCAGGTACTCACCCTAGATACATACGATCACGATGTTAGAGAAAACATGTCAATCAAGCTGGAAGACACAATAATATCCCAGCTGGACATACTGTATGTTTGTGTTTTCGTGCTGTTATGCCATTGTTTATGGTGCAGCGTCATGTAATTACAGTGCTCCCTGGGTGACTACAAAGCAAAAGAACAAAAAAAATGTGGCTATAATTTTGGTGATGCCCTTATTGTGTACGATGCCACAGGACATGCAAGGATTTAACAAAATTGTCAGTGGATAAATAACAGCAGAGGTAAGCTATGGTGCGGTTAGGGAGCTTATGTGTGTTTAACGGTTGAGGGGGTGGGGTGTGTAGAGGCCGAGGGTGAACGGAAACATTCTTGCAAATGAGCATGTGGACAGGCATGACGGTTCATGAACGGGAAAAACGTATTATATATAATATCAGGGGTCTAGTATACAGTACGTTTAAGGTAATAAGAGTACTAGAATAATGCTCAACTTAAAGTCGAGTTAAAGTTAAATTTAATTGAAGTGTGATAGCAAAATATGTTCATACAGTAAAAGAATAAGACATCAGTAACCGATGGTAACATTGTAAAGCACTGTAAAGACCACATACTGCATGTCCAAAATAAAAAGTTGAATTTTTGAAAAAAATTCTTATTTCTTATATTTATTGTATTGATTAGACCTGTAAATACATGTTGGTCAGCACTTTTTATAGATTAACTGCTAAGAAGCAAATGATAGGAAAATATATGCACCATAGTGCCTAGGGATTATAAAAAGTGCATGTAAATAATTTTCAGAAAGACATTTTGTCCCTTTCCCAGCAGTACTGTATATCTTAGTTAATGGCATAAGAGTTTTAATAATGTGTATACTGCTAAATATTTCTTTCTCCCTTATCTCTTAAAACCCAAGCTGTACAGATACAGTACGTGCCTGAAACTCAGCATAGGTCAATGACGATTGAAAAATACATATGTGCTTATACAGTGTAGTGACTGTAAACTGTGTATTTGGGTTTTTCAGATATGTCAGGTAGAACAAAACCTATCATTACTTATATAACAGGTATATTTTTCCACTACCAGAATATGTGAATAAAGTTGCAAAAATATGTAATTTTCACATAGAGTAGACAAAGGCTTTGATGTGAACTAGAACATATAGTGTAATGAATACTTTAATGCAACATTCTACCATCAGTTTAAAAAGAAAAAAAGTAATCAATTAATTAGTTGATTAATTAATTACTTAATTAATTAAGTAATTAATTAATTAAAAAACTGAAGTGGAGACTTGGTAATGTGGTACTGTGCAAACAGGGCAATGCAAACCGGTAGTCAGTCAAATGGGTCTGTGTCGATCGATCATCAAACAACAAACATAAGACTTAGATGGAAATTAAAACCAGAAAACAGACTTAATCATACAGTACACAATAGGTCCAACAGGAAAAACAAATCTTGGTAACATCCTGAATAAATCACAGAAGCGTATGTCGGTGTGACAGAGTTCTGTTTATACATACTGGAGTTAAGATTGGCTGCTGGTGTACCTTATTAAAACTCAGGCTACCGTACATGCACCTGATATATTGGCTAGTTAGAAATTGTAGCAATTTTCGGTAAGTTCTTACATCTCCTTACATCCAGGCTCAAAAGTAATCGGACAGCTGACTGATGAACCTTAGAGTGTTCATGACAACAGCGTGATAAGGACAAAAAAAAAAAGAACTTTACAAGGCTAATTCACAACGGCTTTAATCCTAATCTATTTATTTTACCTTGCATGAAAATAAGGGTACTTAAAAATGATCATCAACAAAACAGAGATTTTTCCATGTATTTACCTACATGCAACACAGACTTTGACACATTGGTGCTGTGATCAGAGTTCACCCGAATTCAACTTTGACCCAGTTTATGTTGACCTTTTTTTCGAAGTACAGGACAACCAATGAGCTGAGCCTTTGTACTGTAGGTGACATATTGCAGCAATGCCATGATTCATTAGTTCCAGTTAAGGCACAGCTAATTATTTGCGTGTTTTTCTATCCAAAGCTATTTAATATAACCTTTAAGACATTCAGAGACTAAATGCAGCATGGCTTGCCATATGGCATTACATTATGTTAATATGTTTTAGGCTAGTCATTAGGCTTTTAAACAGTGAAACTCTGAAACATATTTTTGTAAACTTTTATTTCCCAAATTGCCAATAGCCAATAAGGAAATGACTGATTTGTTCAACACAGCACAAGCAATTATTTTTTTAAACAGAATATTTCACTCAAACATGTCTATGGTCCTGTGCATAATGTTTTTTGACATTATGTCTATTTTACTATAAAACATTTTAAATGATTTTGTAAATGTACATCATTTTATGTAATGAGTTCAACATAAACATGCCATTTTGCTCAGCTTACATATTTTACATATTTTCCCTAGCCAAAAAACAATATGGATAAATGTGGGGATGAAATTAAATATGCTAGAAATGATAAGATCTGGCAGTGCAACATACGTATATGAACTTTTGGTCTTATATATATATATATATATATATATATATATATATATATATATATATATATATATATATATATATATATATATATATATATATATATATATATAAAATGTATACTTTGATCAAACATCAAAAGTGGCTGTTACAAATTTGTTTCTGATGTATTGGAATACATACCCAAGATTTGAAGCAGCACAAATTATGTCTCACATTTATATATGAAGGCTCAGAGTGTCGGTCCTAATAACAATTTTAAAATGTCATCGCTGCCAATCCATGCCTATTTGACATTGGTATTTTTTTATGTTTATCACACACATCCTTCCCACTGCACCTGCATTTCCAAACTAATTTGCTAGGCGATTAAGATGTTAACGTGTTAGATGTCACCGGGTAACAACATGTGCAATATGTGCATGGTAATTGGACACACACCATTAATGTGCACCGCACCCTAATACTTTTATTCATCAGGAATGAATGGATAAGTACGAGCAGATGCAGACAGTTATAATTACAGGTGAAGATGACCTCAGGTTGAGCCAACCTACTATTATCAGCTCATATACAAGAATAGTCACCCACACGCATTCAGTTAATGTGCATTCTCTGAGAGGTCACATCACATCTTTGGCTTCTTTGTAAGAAACCATGAAAGTGCCTAATTATCTATGAAAATGCAGCCTCTATTTTCTGCTGCGGTAGCCGAGCATGGAGATAAAAGGAACGCTATGTTCCAAATTCCATTCATCACCATGACCTCTTATTTGCTGTTTGAGCCAAAATAATCTTTTTGAAATTTTGAACAAATGCAAAAAAAAATCCAAGTGTTATTTTCCTAAATTAAATTTTAAAAAATATTTGCAGTGTATACTGAATGTATTTACTGTATATTTCACACTGACAAAGAGAAAGAAATGCTTTTTTGAGTGTTTTATTAATTTATAATAATATATCAATAATAATAATAATAAGAAGAAGAAGAAGAAGAAGAATATTCAGACGCTTGGTTTTGACACTTGCAATCCCACTCCTATCAGTAATCCTTGAGATTCTGCTACAACTTGATTGGAGTCTGTCTGCGCTTAATTGAATTCAATGGACATCATTAGGAAAGGCGCACACCTGTCTATATAAGGTGTCACTCTAATTGCTGTGTCAGGGTGAAAACAAAGCCTTGAGGTCGAGAGAATAATCTGTAGATCTGTGAGACAGGATTGTGTGAAGACACAGATCTGGGGAAAGATCTCTGCAGCATTACAAATATCCAAGAGCATAGTAGCCTTCATCATTCTCAGATGGAAGAGATTTTGAGCAATCAACAGTCTTTCCAGGTCTGGCTAACTAGGGACGAAGGGCCTTGATCAGAGAGATAACCAAGAACCTAAGAGTCAATATAAATGAGGCCCTGAGTTGCCCTTGTGAAGATGCAAGAGCCTTACAGAAGTGCAAACAACAATGCCGTCCTTCAGCAATCATTCCTCTGTGGTAGATCGCCCAGACAGAATCCATTCCTTACTAAACGGCACATGACAGCCTGCTGGGAGTTTACCAAAAAGCCCATGAAGGTCCCCCAGACCATGAAAAACAAGATCATTTGGTATGATGACATAAAAAGTTAACTCCTTAAAAGCAGGAAATCAGGCACTATGCTGTTTGGATGTTTTCCTGAAACTGTTAGAATAGACATTATAGAGGGAAAAGGGGATGCGGAAAAATAAAGACTTTTCCCAGAGTATACATTTTCTATAGTGCTAAAGATCTCAGAATGTGGTGATGGTTTACATTTTATCCTTCCAGGAAGACACAAGAGTGGCTTCAAAACAAATATTTCAATGTCCTGGAGTGGATCATTCAGAGTTCGGACCTGAATGTTTTTCTATATATTTTTATTCTATTTATATATCTTTTTTGAAATGATAGTACATTGTATTTTACTTTTATTTTATTTTCAAATAGTCTTCTTATCCTATTGTATTTGTATCTTTTGAATATGCAGCCACTGAAGAAACAATTTCCTTCGGGATTAATAAAGTCTTATCTTATCTTATCTTATCTTATCTTATCTAACCCAGTAGAACATCTCTGGTGATACCTGAAAATGGCTGTGCATTGAAAATGGAAGAATGGAAATCAAAGAAACATCCTAACAATTGTGTACAATATAGTAGCAATATGCGCAAGACTTGACATTGTCATTTATGTCAAAAGTGCTTTAACCAAATACTAAGTAATGGGTCTGAATACTAAATGGTATATTTCAGTCTTTATTATTATCATAATTTTTTGTTTGTTTGTTTAATAAATTATCAAAACAGTCCAAACACCTGTTTTTTACATTGACATTGTGAAGTATTGTGTGTAAAATGATGACAGAGGAAAAGGAATCAAGTAAACTATAACAAAATGTGGAAAACAGGAAAAGGTCTGAGAACTTTCCATCAGCACTTCCATGAATATGTTTTGATACAGCAGTCCGTGAACAACCAGCCCTTTCAGCAAAGACCTTCTGTGGCTTACCCTTCTTGTGGAGCCTGTTGATGATCATTTTCTGGAAAACTCTCAAGTCAGCAGTCTTCCCCATGTGTGTACTGAAATAGCCCAAGACATACACAATATTTGTACTGTATGAAAAGTAATTTTTTTCAAACTCAAAATGAAATATTCTAATATATTATGTTTCGAATTTTTTTTATATATTTTTTTTATTTTAATGACCTGTAATCCATACTCATCTAAATAAAAACAAAACCAGCAATAATATATTTCATTTTACATGTAGTGAATCTAGAAATCTATGACACAAAGGCACCAGAACACCCAGTGCACCACATCCTGCCATGCACGGGGCCCAGCAGGCAAAGAGCCTAAAGCCGCTGACCTTAATGATGTTAATCTTAATATTTAATGAAAGAAAGGTTTTGTTTGGTCATAACTCGCCCTTTCAATGATATCTTTATGTTTCATACATAAAACATGAGGAGGACCTAAAACCTCAGAAAAAGAATTCTGTCTATACTGTAAGTCTGCCCAGCCAGATGAAATCAAAATGTGGAGCAGAAGTGAAGTAATGAGCAATTATGTGCCAGATTATGACACAGCGTCATGCAAAACTGGTTGGACAGGATTTAATAAAACCTTTGCACTACTTACATAGATATCTGCCTGCATTTAATAATGTAATTTAAAATAAGCTACTAATAAGCTACTTGCTTAATGTAAACAAACATCTGCACCAATCAATATTAATTAGAAAAGCTAAACTGAATATTTTTACTGGGATTAGTTTAGTATTTCCTCTGCTAAAATAACAGCACTGACGTGGTATAAGTGAATTTTAATGTGCTTAAAAATTAGAATTTTTAATCTGCTAGAGTTTTTTTCTTTTTTACTTACTTTTACTTTATCCATTATCTAATCTAATTTCTTGATATCTCATCTGTGATTCACTCCCGATTACCGAACGGGGAGCGCATTAGTCTGATAACTTAATGTAAACAAGACATAAACAAACTTTTGTATGTCCACTCTTTTCCATTGATTGTAATAAGATAAAATGACAGTACTATAGATTCAAAATCTTTCAGTGAACTAGGTACATTTTGTACAATTTCTTAATATTCAGCCACCAATCCAGCGGAAACCAATACCATATAAAGTTGTCACACCAAACTAAATTTTGTGAAATTACAGTTTTAAAAAATTAAGGGGTATATCTTTGTTGCAGGTAGACATTTACATGGGCTTCAACCTGAAATAATAATATCACTAATTGCATTAAAGCTGATCAGCTTATTTTTACCACATTTTTCACTTTTTAACTATTTACAAAAACTTTTTTCCATCAATGATGGGTACTTATGGGTACGCTACATCATTAGGAACTAGACCATGGTCTAAGGCTAGTAAATTGTGTCTAGGGATTAAAATCAATTTGCTAAATATTTTTAGATGCCCATGATTCTGTCACCAATTTACTGGTATATAAGTTTTAATCAATGTTATGGCTGATGAGTGTGTTATGGCTGATAAAGAGTTTGACTGAAAAAAAGTGATCGACAAATGCTGTTGGACTTTCAATCATTCTGGCTGTTGATGGGTGTTTATAACCATCTAAATATAATGAATTCTAATTCTATTCTGTTTTTTTTTTTTTTTTTAAGTTTGAACTAGCACTAGCACTGGTTTTGCTGCATTTGGGATTCATGTTGCACTTAATGACTGATATATATATATATATTTTTTTATTAAAAAGAGTTACTAATAATGCTACTACAACAAGAGTTATGCAATGCTTATGTAAAAGGTAGATGAGATGCAAACATTGTAGTGAAAAGCTATGTTCACCAGTACATGAATGAGTTCTTCATTTGCGTTTTCTGAACTTTATATAACCATAGGAGACCACGGAAATATTTGCAGTCAGATGCCAAGGTACACAGTGTCAAAAAAAAAAGAAAGAAAGAAAGAAAAAAAAACTACTTTTCCAGAGTGTTGTAACTTTTGGCAGACATCGGTGCTGTAGATATTCCACGGTTGCATAAAATTACTTCCAGTACAGGCTTAGCTTAAGAAAATAAAGCAAGGGAGGGATAAAGGGGAAATCAAAGCATTCGCCCAGCATTTTCTGTTGATCTGGAGTTTCCCAGTAGCCACATGTCTCAACCCTGTTCTCTGCTCCACCCTCCCAAACTGTAGGCGGTACCAAGAAACAAAAACAAATACCCACAACCACACACACTGGGACACATACATGCACACCTTCATACACAGATACATACATATGTGAATGAAGCAATCTTTAGTCATTTCTACGGCTTGTAATGGGAGCACAAGCCTGTTTTGAGCATTTACAGGAAATCGGTGCATAAAGAACAGTGAACCACACTGTACTGGCTGAGGAGATTATTAAAAATACCTGTGACTTTGAGGTTACGCAACACGAAGGCAACATAGTGCTCAGAGATTTATATGGTGAAAACTGAAAGCATTTGGGAAATTGTAAAGGAAGTTCTCAGAAACAAAGCAGAGCAGGACAGGACAGGACAAAGCATCTGGAAGTTATTGTGCCGCAAGTACAAGTAAGTAATGTAATCTCACCCAGTGTGGTTTTAACTAGTGGTGAATGTAGTCTGTTTTTAAAATGACATTTGGAAAGCATGACTTTTCCTCTTTTAATAATGAATTCTAAAGATTGTGATTCTAAGATGACAGGTTTTTGCTGTTTACAATTAATAGTTTGGTCTTATTAGAGCAAGAGAAATGTCCAACCTAAAACCAAAGCAGCAATGTTAAAAACTTGATCACATTAATTATCATTAATAAATCATTATCCTTATTCAAACTCACATACTTGCTGATTGGACATTGACATTTATTCATTTGGCAGGCAATTTACTTTATGCAGCGGTTTACTGTACAATTGAACTTAGCGGATGGATATTAAGCATAATATAAATAAAAGCATCATTAGATTCATCTAAGTTTATTTACTTTGACATTATTTTTCCAGTTTTCTGTAAAAATCCACCAGATTTCTGGTACTTTATGAAACTTTTCAGCAATTATACCCGATTTGCTGTGAGGGTTGTTGGTGTGTTTTTGCTGTTTGGCCCAACGTACAAACTAATCTAATCTACACCATGTGTTTTTGAGTAGACATGAAGTCAGATGCCATAAACATGACCACACTTAACGACAAACAAGGCATGGTATGTATCCTTGGCACGGGGGACTTTGGACGATCTTTGGGGCTTCGCTTGCTCCAAGCAGGATACGAAGTTGTCTACGGATCTCGAAATCCACAAAATTCTGCTCTGCTGCCCAGCGGGGCCAGGGTAATGTCACAAGAGGAGGCATCTCAAAGAGCAAGGGTGATATTTGTGGCTATTCATCGAGACAATTATGAGCTGCTGTCATGTCTGAGCCCAGTTCTTGAAGGAAAGGTCCTGGTTGATGTCAGTAACAATCTGAAAAAGCATCAGTATGCAGAATCAAATGCTGAGTATCTAAGCATACTGGTACCTAAGGCACATGTTGTCAAAGCCTTCAATACCATCTCAGCCTGGGCACTGCAATCAGGGGGGCTGGATGCCAACAGGCAGGTAAGTTGCATGCAAGGTACTGAATATGTGCATAATAATATAGACACAAAAGCATGTATTTATAATATGTATTGTGGCTATACAGTGGCTACAATACTTGGTACTTAGAGTTACCATTCTGGCCTTACCATCTGGTTTGGGTTTATATGAGTGGATATTGCATGGACTGCATGGTTTCCACATTCCAAAAACATGCAGGTTAGACTGAGGATGTTTCCAAACTGCCTGTAGTGTGTGAGTGAGTGCGTAAGTGTGTGTGTTTGTGCCTTCCAATTGGCTAGCAACCTGTTCAAGGTGTACCTCATGCCTTGAGTTCCCTGGGATTGGCTCCAGGCCTCCTGCAACCCTGTACAGGATAAGCAATATAGAGAATAAGTGAGTGAAAGAGTTAGATTGAATGCAATATTTCACACATATTATCGCCCTAAGCTTCACTTCTTCTACCACAAATAAAGCTTAGGCCAATATTTATTTTATTTATTTTATTTATTTATTAAAATGTACTAGTTCCATGCACTAACACATTTTTGAGTGTTCCTATAGATTGTTAGTGAATAATTAACTTTCAGCAACATTTAAAACCACTACATTCAAGAATGGCACTTTTTTTTTTTTTTTTAGTTGCAGTTACAAGTAATATGGAAAAACCAGAGTGCTTAACATATTACCAGTATAATATTAGCATATTACACCCTGTTTGCTCAAAATTCAAGCTAAATTGAATAATTTATGCCAATAGCTACAATACTTGGTATACTTAGAGTCTTGCTAAACCAATGGTAGGTAAACGAATAAAAAAATAGGTAAGGAAAAATACACATGAGCCGTGCTGTTATATGAGCATAATGCAAGCTATGTGGGTTGGGTGCTTCAGCACAGCACATCACACAAGTGGAGTACAGTACCACTATCCTCCAACATGCATTATTTCCATATAACACCATAAGTGAAAGTAGGCTGGTAGGGTCCGGTACTCCATACTACTAAAAGATTCTGTAGTCATATGTGGTACTGGAAGAAAGGGAGAGCAAACGCCTACTAAAACCCACATTCCAAACTCGGCACGTTAGAACTTTCAGCAAGAAAACACATCTGATAACATTGTGTCATCTTAGACAACACTTTGCTTAGTAATGAACCATCCATGCTGTGTTTCGATCTTTCATTATGTGAGCATGAGATTCTGCCAATGCACTGACAGCTTCATGACTCGACTTACTGCTTTGTTCACAGCTAACACAAGCTACAAAGCCAACTAGCTTCTAAAACATGGCTGATTCCCAAATCCCTCTCTAACCCCAGAATAAGGGTCCTACTTGGTGTGTGGAACAAGGCATCCTACACCCTACATAGTGCACAAGCTTTCCAATTGATGCTATTTGGGATTCAATGCTGGAACAGTTCTTTAGCTGAAGTTATTCTAAAGTGTAATAAATGTGGAGACATAAAGAGAAACCTGTGAGATTTAGAGGATGGTCCACCACGTCCATGGTTCATTCTCATCACCTTGGCTACATCGTACTGGCAAGAATGTAATACCTATATTTACCTATATTTACCACCTGCAGTATTTATATAAAAATAAATTGCCAATGTTTAATTTATTAACAGTGTACAATTGAATTGGCTAAATAAATATATTTTACTTTAGACTAAATTATACTTAACCATTCTGTGCC
Source organism: Clarias fuscus (assembly GCA_030347435.1). Lineage (NCBI taxonomy): Eukaryota > Metazoa > Chordata > Actinopteri > Siluriformes > Clariidae > Clarias > Clarias fuscus. The sequence goes on from CM059226.1 coordinate 17,129,010, forward strand.
GGAAATGCAGCAATAATTAATATGTTACTGATACAGATTTTATTAAAATTTTACTTAGCTTTAATAAGCTTGATTATTTTTAATGGACACAGAGTTCACTTTTCCCTCTGTGGACACATGCGACACAACAGCACTCACATGGGTGCCAAAAAGTAGCCCATGTGTCCAATTGAGGAAATGCCATTATTAAACTAAAAAGACAACAGTGAATATAAAACATCAAAATAAACTGGGAAAAAAGAGTGTCTTTATTAAACTGCATGCTTGTTGAGAATTGAATTGTGTATGACCATCACAAGGAAAATGGATTGTCTTTGTTGAGGTGCTGCCTAGTTCATATTTAAGGGTTATAATTTAAATAACAAAATACAATAAATAGAAGGGGAAAAAAAGTAATTTGTTAAAGATGAAATAAAATAAGTATCTCGTTGCCAGTGGTTATGTAACTTGATCCTATAGTTTAATATGTACTGAGAATTTCATTAATATGTGACAATCCGTTAATTATTTGGCAGGAAAGAATAAAAAAGGTTATTCACTCTGAGAAGTGATATGAGCCAGTGAATTCAAAATGTTCATCCCAAGATTAGAGCAAAGTGTAGTATTATCAATCTTCTCTATGCTTTTGTTGCTGTAGACACAGTGGTCTAATTTAATTGATTTCACTGTCTCACTTATTTTAAAATGCAATAGCTGTCAAGAGTTAAGTATTTCCTGGCAATGAAATAGATTTTGAGAAACTTAATGACTTTGTGGCCTTAATGCATTAATTCAGGGCCACTCCTTCCTAAAAATTACAAGCAAAATAACCGCAGCAGATCTGTACTATTGCATGACGGATTTGTTATTGACTGCTTAAAGATCAGTAATGCGGGCAGACACCACTGCCCTGCCTCATAAATGACACTGTGTTGAAATTTGATTGCTAATTTCCTAACAATTTACAAGAGACAATGAACATAAACTGTTGTCTTAAGTATCTAATTATTTACTGTATGTGTTTTAACAACCAGTGAATGCAAAATGCTAAGCAAATAAAAAGACTGAAATGCCAATCTGCAATTAATATGTCAACCATTCGTGGAGCAAAGTGCAAAGTAACCAATGATCTACAAAACAGCCTTGTGCAATAATTTATGAAAATTTGCAAACACTTACCCAAATACGGCCCCCAAACAGAGCATCCTCTTGGTATGTTTGTGGATGTTGTGAAATGTCTGTATCCAGAATATCCTCTGTCATAATCTGTCATAACTTGAGCACCATTGTATCCAAATAATAGTTCACTTTAAAGAAAGAATGCGAAATGCAACTTGTTTTTCGGTTGTAAGAAAGCTTCATGCTTCCACATCGATCTCACCAATACAATGCGAAACACAGAATCAAAGCACGGAAATCACAAAGGGATAAAGCACTCTTACTTTCATGCTTATTATCAGAAAAACAAGGTCACTAGAAAAATGGGGGGGGGGGAAATCATGCTGGTCACCAGAGGATTTTGCAGGATCAGGTTCACAGAGTCTGAATCCAAAAAAAAAAAAAAAAAAAAAGCAAGCAAAAGGGACCTTGCTCTGTGAGTCTGTGACCACAATGTGTTATCAGTAAGCATGTCCCCATGAAGATCAGTGAAGATGAGTACATATCCAAAACCTAGCTTAAAATGTACTCATGGGGAAATTGTTACCGTTCTAATGATCAGGATAATTCAGTGAAAAACGAAATGGCATACATACTTCTTGTAAAACTTTTTAAGACTTTTTAATTAGTAGAAGAGTTTTATAAAGAAATCGGCTGCTTGGCTTTTCCAAGCATGTCAAAGAATTTTCTGATCTTTTTTTTCTCTGTCATTTGGGTCTGGAATGACAGCAATGTAAGCATGGTCTATGAATGGCTTTAACAAATCAACCTCAGCTACTTCACTCAAGGTCATAATTGTTCTCAACACACTGTGAGACTTGCTAGGCAATGACAACTGAACTTTAATTGCTCATACTGAAGCTGCCAATTTTTTCAGAAAACCGTGGAGGGAGATTCTGAAAATAAGGGCATTGGTTCTGCACACGATGCAGCTGTTGCACATGTCCAGCCTTTTTGTCTAACACTTTATCCTGCATGGCTCATTCTGAATATTCTAGCATTGCAATTGTAAAGTAACTAACTAACATTTGAAATATTCATCGAAAACCAATGTACAAGGTCCATGCACTTTTTAAATATTTCCTGTAAATTATTAGTAAATGGTTCATTTTCAACATATTATATTATCACATTTCAACATATTTCCCCCAAAAAAACAGCATTCCATTTAGGATTTCCCCTTTCTTATTGTTCATTTTATTTAGTTATAGTTACATGTAATAACATATTAGTGCTCTAATATTAGCATATTACACCTTGTTAGCTCAAAAGTAAGCCAAATTTTGTCATTTGTACCAGTAGTTACAATGTTTTGTACTTAGGTGATAAAACTTTTACTACATAAGAAATAATATATGATAGCCATCGTACGCTGTTACATGAACATAATGCAAGTCATGGGATGTGGGTAATGTGGCGCAGCACAGCAGCAGTGGAAAGCCACTATCTCCCAAAATGAACAATATCGGTATAAGAGCAAGGGTGAACGTAGGCTGATTCGGTTTAAAAGATTCACTGGTCATACACAGAACTCAGGGCCCTATACTGTACATATGTCCTCTTTATACCACTATGACACTCCTGATGACTGTGAAATTATCCACACACAGGACAGAGAAAATAATAATAATAACAATGAACACTGTATTACTACTACTACTACTACTACTACTACTACTACTACTACTAATAATAATAATAATAATAAAAACAATAATAATAATAATAATAATAATAATAATAATAATAATAATAATAACAAGAGGGCCCTCAAACACTACGGTATGATGACATAGGACTGATGTCAGTGCTTGGGCCCTAATATTACAATCAAAGAAAAATCATTATTGACAAAAAAAAAGGAGGAGAGAAGAAAAGAAAAGGAAAAATAAAGCTACTGAATATTAGTTGGGATTCTGCTGCATGTATGATCATGAATCTAAAATGTAAAATTGAAAAAGTTCTACATGATTAAACCCAATGCAAATATTTGAATATATCACTGTAAATAATCACATGTATGCCCCTCCTTGGCTCATGCTGCAGTATGTTACTTTCCTTGACACTCCATGCTCCACTTTAATGCTCCAGATGGTGTGTAACCTTTTGCTACAGGCTGTAAATGCATTTGAAGATTGATTTATTTTATTCTATTGTTGATCTGTTCAGCGCTATTATGACTGTTCCGATTATTATCTGTTTCACTTCACATGGAGAGAAAAAATGGCAGAGCATCATTTCGTTTATAGCCGACCCGTCAGAAAGGGGCTGGAGCTTAGTGATTTAGTTTGCATCTTCCACAAACAATTGTTATGAATATGAAAGCGTGAGAAATTGGAAGTGTGGTGTGAGAGCGTGTGAAGATGAGTGATCGCGTGAGTCTCACAACCAGTGTGTGAGAGTTAGCAGATTTGAATAGCTACACAAATTATGCAACAAACTTGAAAATAGTGATGTGATTGCTGGCATGTGAAAGTACTGTACATGTAACACTTACTCTGACAATGAATGTATATGAATGTATATTTATTTGTGTCTATTTGTGATAGAATAAATAAGAAAGTAACCTAATATCTTTTCAGGTATTGATTTGTGGAAACAATGCAGATGCCAAGCAGGCAGTAGTGGACATATCCCACAGTTTGGGTCTTACCGCAGTGGACCGAGGCTCCCTGAGAGTGGCGTCTGAACTGGAGGATCTCCCGCTTCAACTCTTTCCTCTTTGGAGGCTTCCGTTACGTATCAGTGCTGGACTCCTTGGTGTGTTCTTCCTCTATGTTCTCATTCGGGATGTTGTGTATGCACGGGTTGTTGACCACAAAGACATTTCCTTTCGCATCATGATCTCTCTTGCTAATAAGGTGTTTCCTATGGTTGCGTTGGTGATGCTGGCCCTGTGCTATCTACCTGGTATCATTGCTGCTTTCTTGCAGCTTTACAATGGCACCAAATATCGCCGCTTTCCCAACTGGCTGGATCGTTGGATGTTGTGCAGGAAGCAGCTGGGATTACTGGCATTGGCTTTTGCTTTCCTGCACGTGCTGTACACATTGGTGATCCCCATCAGATACTACGTGTTCTATAAAAGGGCCAACTTGTATATTTCACTGGTAAGACTGTGTATACTGTATATAGTACATGAAAACAACAATAATGGGAACTCATGGTTGTTGGTGCAAAAATAGACCATGTAAAGTTATATTTCCTTTTTTTTTTTAATGATTTCTCAAAGTTCAAAATGTCAACATTTTAAAAGTATTTGCCCGCATATGAGTGATTTGTGTACCACTGACAATTAATTTACCTAATTATAATATATGTATGTAAAAGTAAAAAAAACAGATAATTCAATTATTCACAGTGAAATGATTTTTCCATAGGTATAGGAGCAGATAGGGTCAAGGGTCTTGCTCAAGGGCTCGACAGAGGGAGTCTGGCGTTGCTGGGGCTTCACCCCTCGACTTTCGGACCAGTAGCACAAAAACCCACAGCCTTAACTGATTGAGCCACCAGTGCCATAAAAAATATATGCTGTCAGAAGTGGGATTTGAGCTCAGGCATTCCAGGGGAGAATGTGTCCTTAACACAGCACCTTACACCATAGAAAATATCAGTAGGAAATAGTCCAAAAAATCAATACAATCCTATTGTTTTTATAAAGCAGGATTTTTCCTCTCCTACAGAGTTTTGATTATTTACATAAACAATTTCCATATATTTTTGTTTGTTAGCATCCTGAAAATGGAATCATCCATATACAGTACATTTTATATATACAGTATAAATAGCCCAATAGTATGATCTTTTGAATGCATATTTTAACAAATTTCATGTTTCATCTCTAATGTATAACATTTCATAAAGATTAATTTGATAAATGTTTGTGTTATAGGTCAAAGAGAATAAAACATACGAGTTCAGTGATACGATGGCCTGGCGCTCTGATGCCTACTTGTCCATGGGAATGCTGGGATTTGCGCTGTTTGTTTTATTAGGAATCACATCACTCCCGTCTGTCAGCAACACTCTCAACTGGAGAGAATTCCGCTTTATACAGGTATGATAAACAGAAATTTGTTGAAATTTTGTGTTTAAGAATTATTTTATGCGAACATAAAAGGAAAAAATATATATATTTAATAAAGTGAAACCAACTATTTCATCAGACGTTAAATTCAATTTGTGATGCCTGGTAAATGGTAATTAAATGTGTGAAGCAGAAGAACCTCCATGAAAGTCTTTTGTTGTTTTCTCAGAACACAAACTCCCAAAATGCTCATTTAAATGCATTGTTATAATTACAGACTTGAATGCCTACTTATACATGTATACTATATAAAATTATAATACAGTGCTGAAGTTTGAAGTGCTGAACTTGATGCTTAACTTAATGAACAAGCGAGGTCTTGATATACAAGTAGTACACATGCGCTGTGGCTGCCGAACGTCACATGATCACAACTGAGCCAATGGTTCTTCTCTCTCGTGCACTACGGGATTGTGGGTAATCATTGGTTATCATTTAATCATTATTTTATTTTATAAAATAATGAATATATGACATTAAAAAAACAAAAATAAAGTATTTTTAAATAGTCCAGTCATGTTTGAAAATCTCAGTCAAATACTAATAACTATTATAGTTATAAGACACGTGCGATGGATGGGCACCCTGTCCAGGGTGTACCCCGCCTCGTGTCCTAAGCCTCCTGCGATAGGAGGCCCCCCACGACCCTGAATACAGGATAAAGCAGTATAGAAGATGAGATGAGGTTATAAGACATAAGAAATGTATTGGTATATTTGTTTATGACGAATAATATACTTTACTTTCAATTGTGTCACATTATTTGCTAAGCCAATAATTTTAACTATTGAATAATAAGTATCAGTTGGACTTTTCCTACATTTTAATCAATGCATTTTTTTTTTATTCTTGTGATTTGTTTCCCAGTAACTGGGTTTTTGTTTTTCAAAATATCACTGTTCACTGAACCTACATCACAAGTAATAATCTTTTTTAAGTAACAGTAATATGATCTAAACTTCACTGAGTTTGCAGAAAAGATATGACACTAGAAAGAAAAAAACTTTAATTGCATCTCTTTTACGCAAAACATAATATGTGATTGTATTTTGCTCTAACAGAATATTTATCATACTGATAAAAGAAAAAAAAAATAGCACAGGTGTTAATAGGTGTTAGTATGCTAATATTTGCTGACTTTTCCTTTTTTTTTTTTTTTTAGTCTAAACTAGGCTATTTGACGCTGTTGCTGTGCACTGCTCATGGCTTCTTGTATGGATGGGACAAGTTCCTGCAAGCGTCGGCCTACAAATGGTGGATGCCATCAAGCTATATGCTGGCTCTGGTCGTCCCCTGCTTTGTTTTGATTTTAAAAACAGTCTTAATTATGCCATGCATAGACCGTACTATCACTCGCATACGTCAGGGATGGCAGAGACCAGGTAAAGCTGGAAGGATCAAAAATGCAAGGACCAGTCAGCCACTCATTTTATAAACAATATTACACTCAATTGCATACGTTATCCAGATGGCTATATATATAGTACAGACCAAAAGTTTGGACACATCTTCTCATTCAAAGAGAATTTGTATTATGGCAAGAAAAAAGCAGTAAAAGCAGTAAAGAAAAACGAGTGGCCATCATTACTTTAAGAAATGAAGGTCAGTCAGTCCGAAAAAGCGGGGAAAACGTGTCTCCAAGTGCAGTCACAAAAACCATCAAGCGCTACAAAGAAACTGGCTCTCATGCGGACCGCCCCAGGAAAGGAAGACCAAGAGTCACCTCTGCTGCGGAGGATAAGTTCATCCGAGTCAGCAGCCTCAGAAATCGCAGGTTAACAGCAGCTCAGATCAGAGAGCAGGTCAATGCCACACAGAGTTCTAGCAGCAGACACATCTCTAGAACAACTGTTAAGAGGAGACTGTGTGAATCAGGCCTTCATGGTAGAATATCTGCTAGGAAACCACTGCTAAGGACAAGCAACAAGCAGAAGAGACTCGTTTGGGCTAAAGAACACAATAAAGAACACAATAAAGAAAACTCTTTGAATGAGAAGGTGTGTCCAAACTTTTGGTCTGTACCAATATATATATATATATATATATATATATATATATATACTATACTCTAGGTTTAACATGCACTACCAGTCAAAAGTTTGGACATATGTTTTAATGCCATGGTCTTTCCTGATTTATTTATACTGCTGAATACAGTACATGGAAAATGTGCAATAATATCATTTGATATTGAGATGTGTCAGCTACTTATCCTCTGTAAAGCCTTCATAACGGCTCTAATCTGAGGTGCTGTTTGTTAATTTGTGATCTTTTTAATTCGTGTTGCTGGTAACCCTAAATGAACTCCTTCTCTTGAACTTGCTTTCCTGGGAAGGTCTTCATGCACTTGATAATACTGTTCTTACAATAACTATTTCAGAACATCTGACCTTCATATCTTAAGATAGCAACTGATTGTTGTTGTTTTTACTTAATTACTTCATTTAATTTTTTCATAGTTTTGAAATATCTAGTATCGCTCTAAAATGAAGAATAATTTATTCAAACTTGTGTCCAAACTTTTGACTGTTACTATATAAGTAACAATATACAGGAAGAAAACACGACAGGTTGTGTGATGCTAAGGGAAATAATCAACAATAGACTGGTGTGATTTAGTCCGGTGCATAGTGGAATTAAAAGACATTAGATTAAAAGATTAGAAGTTCATACCAGTTTTACTCCTCCTACAGCAATAAGGAGTTACTTATTTTAGATTACAGTTAAGTTCTCTTGCTATTATTTACATTCTAATTTCATATTAACCAGCATCTGTTTAGTAAATACAAGGCAAATTGTTGAGAAACTGGAAATTATTTTCTTGAAGTTTATATCTTTATATATTACAAAGTACTAACACTAAACACTCCTTTTAAAATAATAAATAAAAAACAATTCACAACAAACATACGTTACGTAGAGCCTTGACATTACAATGCTTTGTATAAACTGTTTCTATAGAAATTACAATTTAGACCTTGGAGTCATAAATATTTCTGAGACATGAGCATTCAACAGTACTGTGTTATAGTAATTCATATAATGATGCATAAAAGATCAGTACCCTCTTAATACATTGAGAATGTCTGCTTGCGAGCAGAACACTGGGGTTTGATACCCAGTGTCATTCAAGCTTGAAGAAAAAATAGGGATCAGAAAAGGCATGTGCTGTAAAACCTGCGCCAAATCAAATATGCAGCCTGGATGATCTACTCTGGGACCTCTAATGGAAACAGCCAAAAGAAGAACAACATGCATGCATAAATAATCTGGATTTGGTGGTTCTTCAAATCCAACTTCCCAAAGTTCAGTTTGTTGTTCAGTAAATATTCGTTCTTTGTAGGATACCTTTTTTTTCTCAATTCCCAACGATCCTGAGCTATTTTTCCACAAACCTCTCCCAGCGGCTTCTCCTCCTAAGGTATTATTGATCCAGCCGTAGAAAGCCACTTCCATTTTTGTGTGTCTTGAAGTTTGTTTCCTGTCTTCAAAGAGGCTTTCTTCTTTCACACTGCTGTGGAAAGATCTGTCCACATTATGTGCATTGCTAAATCCAGGCCAGTCTTCTAAATCCTAAATCAAAATTTAACAAAACATTTCACACTTATATTAGAACCCTGTATTAACCAAGTCACATTATGAAGTACACACTTACTTATTCAATGTAACTATTCAATTTAGTTCAACAGTGTAGCCTTTGAAGCTGCACAAGTCAATTAAACTGCAGTCTAGGGGGGGGCGGGTATTTTCAGAAGGATTTTAATAATGTTATAGATTGGAAACCATTTCTGATTGTACTGATGTACTGTGGTGAGATTTTTCCTTGTTTCATAAAGTTTTTTTTCAAACATTATTAATTATTTTTACTTGTATTAAAACTGCATATCATAAATAGTTTTATTAATATCATAGAAGTGAGCAGGGTGTCCATATGTAGGAATATCATGTGTAATAAATAAAAAATATGAAACATTATACAGTGAACCTTGGATTACAAGCATAATTCGTTCCGGAAGTGGGCTCGTGTTCCAAAACACTCGCAAACGAAATCATCATTCCCATAAATAAGAGTTTCATGCGTGATACATGATACTCATTGCTCATAAACTAATACTTGCTCAGTTTCCGATTAAAAATTTATTAAAAATCTTTGCTCGGTTTGCGGAACACTCGTAAACCACGTTACTCGCAATCCGAGGTTCCACTGTACCGACAAAAAAGAAAAAGGTCCTGCCCCAAAGAGACAAGCTGAAGATTATTTCTTTTTCCTTAGTAAATTCCCTAACATGTTCTTAACTCGTGACTTCTTGCATATCATCACTAATAATGCATTCATTATTTATTTTGATACCGTATATTCATGCCTTACTTTTAGTACACTTCTGTATACATACACAAACTTATTTTAAATACTGTTGTGAGCATGCAAACTCTGTTAATGTTATGTTTAAAACTAAAGAATATTTTTTTGGTTTTGTTTTCATTAAACTACAGTAACAAAGTAATCTATATAAGAGTCATGTGGGTTTATATTATGGAATACAGATCAAGATTTGTTCATGGTATAATAATGACAGCAGTGCTGAATTTACTGTATTGTGTCATGTTTTTGAATTCGTGCAAAAGTTAAAGTTTATAATGTGTTGTTATGAGTGAAGTTTCAAGTAAGCATGTCGTGTTTTTTTTTTTTACCATGACTACAAAACATTTCCAATTTCTAATATTATGTTTGGAAAAGAGCATTTTCTTAAGAGCATTAAGAAAAAGCACAAAATCCCCCTTCCCACACACAGTCATGTTTTAATATTACAGATGCCACAGCAGGAAGAAGCAGAAATGTGTGGATGTTTTAGTTAAAGCACTGCAGCACTCAAAAGCCAAAAGAATTACTTTAGATATACTATATAGTACTGATTACAGAGCAAAGTATTACCCTGAAATCTTTCAAGATGTGTAAACAAATAAACAATAAATGAAATAAAGACTTCAAGCACAGAAGACTCTCAGCCTCATAAAAAAATAATTTGAATAGTGCAACCATTTTAATGAAAGTCACCCATATACAGATCAGCCACAATAAATCCAAAACATTATGTTCAATATCGTGTAGATCCGCTTTGTGCAATCAAAACAGCTCTGACTTCTCAAGGCATGACTCGAGAATACTTCTGAAGAAGTGCTGTGGTACAGTATACATGTCACCAGGACAGCAGCAGATCCTTCAAGTGCTGTAAGTTGCAAGGTGGCTCCTCCTTGGAATGTGCACATGCCATGGCCATGCTCGATCAGATTGAGATCTGGAGAATTTGATTTTAGATCAACAACCTTGAGCTCATTTCCTGCAAAACCTCATACAGAGCAACAGACCAATTCACTGAGTGTTCTGATAGCTTTACATCATAGCCAGCATTGACAATGCCATATAGGTTTAAATGAGACATAAATGCTGTGTAGTGTTACTGTTATGGCTGATCTGTGTGATACATCAGTCAACGGTTTGGACACACCTTCTTCATTAGTTTTTCTTTCTTTGTATTATTTTAAACATTGAAATAATTAATTATTTCACATCACATTAACACTAAAGACATTCAAACTATGAAGGAATGTGTATAAAAGTATGGATTAAACAAAAAGGTGTTAAACAACCCAGAATATTTTAAAGATTTTAGATTATCCAAAGAAGCTACATTTTAATGACAATGTCAAGAGTGACATTTCTTGCCTTCATAATGTGAAAAAATGTAAGAACTCTATATAGTAGCAGTCAAACGTTTGAACATACATAAAACATATGTAAAACATATTGGAAAAACAATGTGTGTGTGTGTGTGTGTGTGTGTGTGTGTGTGTGTGTGTGTGTGTGTGTGTGTGTGTGTGTGTGTGTGTGTGTGTGTGTGTGTGTGTGTGTGCAGTGCACATATGTATGTGTATATTATCTACTTAAACGGTCGTGGTCATTCAAGGTCAAGGAAATGTCTTCTGCAAGATTTCTCTTTTTAATTACATTTTATAGTCATTTATTTACAGACAATATAAACTGCAATAGAGAGTAAATGCCACTGATCTAGCACACACATAAACACACATTTGTGCACAGAAAAACAGAGAAAAAGAGAGAGATAGAGAGAGGGAGAGAAAGAGAGAGAGAGAGTACACATATGGTCTTAATACTAATGTTTCTTAGGTGATAAAAGACATTACTGTGGTATGATGATATGTTGTCATTACTGGGATTTAGCTTTTGTCTAGCAGGGCCACACAGTGTACAATATGGTTCTTTGAACAAAAAAATGAATATTCTTTTTCATGTGCAAAATCATGCAGTCCTCATTGCAGAAAGATGAAAATAAACTTGTATTTTCTGCATGTGCATCTCAACCATGTCTCAAAATCCCAAACCCCAATTGTTATATATGTATTTTTGTTAAAACAGACATTATGTTATGTTCCATTGATGAATTTTTGATTACAATGCTAAAAATCATCTATTTATATTATTTTATTTACCTTTATCCATCCCACAGTGGGGAAATGTATTGCATAATTGAGTTAGTATTTACAAGTATGAGTAAAAATTAATGCATTATATAATTACACCATCTTTTGACATAATCTCCTTGCATTTCATTATACTTTGCAGACGTTTGCATTATTTTGTTTAAAAATGTTTTAGCCTGAGCTATAAGCTACAGTATAATGCGTCACTATTTTCACTGTCTTCATCAGAAGTGAATCTTCATCTTCATAAGGCTGCTTTCAGGGGACAAAACAGGTGAAAGTCAGACAGTGCAAGATCAGGAATATAGGGAGGATGCTTTAACACCTTAAAACACAGTTTTTGCAAAGTGTCAACAGTGGGGACAGTTATGTGTGGATGTGCATTGTCATGCAAGGTCACAACACCCTTGGATAGCAGTCCTCTGCGTTAAATCAGAAGTTCAGTGTCAGCCCTTTTTGCTCCTCCTGTAGTTTGCCCCCTGGCCTCTAGAGGTCATTTGTGTTCCCCTTAGCCTAAGTTCTTCGTTGTGTTTTCTCATTAGTTATTCAGATCACCTGTGTCTTGTTTCCCCCAGTGTATTTAAGCTGTTCATTTTCTCCCCTCTTATTCACTCGGTTTTTGAGTCCCTCCTCTGTGTCTCCTGCTGAACTCTGGCTATAACTCAGTGTTTCTTGTTGTAAGTTCCTCAGTCTTTTTATGCTTTGATTGTTCATTACCTGGTTGTTTTCTCCCCTTGTGGAGGCTTTCATTTAAGAGTTTATTATTTTTTCAGTTCTTTTTATTAATTCCTCTAAGTGAGAAGAACTTTTGTTGATGACAAGCTGCCTGTGAACTTTTTCATATATTTAAAAATAAATCTACCTTGCCTGAGACTTTCTGCCTTGAGTGTGTTTCAGTTGGGTCCAACCCTATCCCCTCCGTGGCTCAGTGGTAAAATCCTCAACCCTCACCCCGGAGACCCGGGTTCAAGACCCGAGCTTGACAGAAAAACCGAGTCACTCATGGACCCAGAAACACTCGGTACCAGGGACCTGATGAGGGTGGTTGCTCAACAGGAATCATCCTTTCAGCGCCACGAGGCCATTCTCAGCCGGCAGGAGGAACTGATGGCTAAGCATTCTCAACTCCTCGCGGAGGTCACCAGTTCCATCCACCAGATCGCTGAACGGCTCCCTGGCCCCCCACAGTCCTCGGCCTCCGCTGCCACTGCACCATCCCAGGGGTCCACTTCCATTTCTGAGCCTCGCCTACCAAAACACTTTACTGGAGACCCTAGTTCCTGTCAGGGCTTCCTCACCCAGTGCTCCCTGACCTTCGAGCTCCAGCCCTCGAGTTTCCCCACTGACCGCTCAAAGATTGCTTACATGATTACCCTTCTCTCAGACAAGGCACTTTCCTGGGCCTCGGCAGTGTGGCAATCCCAGGATTCCTGTTGTGAGTCATATGCGGCCTTTAAGGAGGAGTTCAAGCGAGTCTTTGATCATCCAGCCAGTGGCCGAGAGTCTTCCAAGCGCCTGCTTACCCTCCGACAGGGCTCCCGTAGTGCAGCAGAGTTCGCCATCGAGTTTCGGACCATCGCGGTGGCGAGTGGATGGAATGTTGAGGCGCTGATGGTCTGCTTTCAGGGAGGGTTGTCGGAGTCACTGCAAGATGAGTTAGCCCCCCGTGAGCCAGCAGCTGACCTCGAGTCCCTCATTACCCTGGCCATCCGTCTGGACAATCGCCTCAAAGAGCGGAAGTTGGCTCGTTGGAAGGCACCTTTACCCCAAGTACCTATGACCAGGTCTGTTTCGCCAGTTGCTGTGCCCCCCAGAGCATCCCTAGTCCCTGAACAGCGTTTTGATTCCCCGGAGAACATGCAGTTGGGTCGATCCAGGCTCACCCCTAAGGAGCGGGAACGCCGCATGAAGGAGCGGCTTTGTCTCTACTGTGGATCCTCTCACCACTTTCGTTCCTCTTGTTCTGAGCTTTCGGGAAATGGGGGCCCCCACCCAGCTGTGGGAGGGCTGTGATGGGGAAAATTAGAGCTCCTCCTACTAATGCCGTCCTAGCCATCCCGGCCACTCTGTCCTGGGAGGGTCATCAGCTTCCGGTCAAGGCCATGATTGATTCTGGTGCTGCTGGCAATTTCCTGGATCGGTCAATGGCGAAACACCTTAAGATCCCAACGCAACCCCTGTCTCACCCCCAGGCAGTGACAGCACTGGACGGCAGACCGCTGGAACCGGGCTGAGTAACAGAGACCACTCAGCCCTTGCAACTTACCATCCTCCAACACCAGCAGAAGGAGACCTTTTACCTTATTGACTCTCCTGAGTTCCCTGTCATCCTTGGTTATCCCTGGCTGCACACACACAATCCCCTCATCGACTGGGCCGCTAGCACTATTCTCAGCTGGGGCATCACTAGTCAACCTACCTGCTTACAGGTGAATTCACCCACATCTAGTTCCGAGTTTCATGAACCTATTGACCTCTCTCAAGTCCCCAGGTGCTATCATCAGTTCAAGACCGTGTTTAGTAAATCCCGAGCCACTTCCCTACCACCTCACCGCTCCTATGACTGTGCCATTGATCTGCTCCTAGGTTCCTCCCCTTCCAGAGGTCGTATCTTCTCCTTGTCTCTACCTGAGCGGGAAGCAATGGACACATACATCAAGGAGTCTTTGGCAGCCGGCATTATCCGTGCCTCTACTTCTCCTGCTGGGGCAGGCTTCTTCTTTGTGGGAAAGAAAGATGGGGGCCTCAGGCCGTGTATCGATTACCGGGCCCTTAACAAGATCACTGTTCGGAATCGATATCCCCTTCCTCTCATGGCCACGGCTTTTGAATTACTTCAAGGGGCTTCTATTTTTACCAAACTAGATCTGCGCAATGCCCACCATCTTGTTCGGATCCGGCAAGGTGACGAATGGAAGACGGCCTTCAACACCCCCACAGGCCACTATGAGTACCTGGTGATGCCCTTTGGACTCACAAATGCCCCTGCCGTATTCCAAGCCCTAATTAATGACGTCCTCCGGGATATGCTAAATTTATTTGTCTTTGTATATCTGGATGATATTCTTATTTTCTCAAGGTCACTAGAGGAGCACAAGCAGCATGTTAGCAAGGTCCTCCAGAGACTTCTTGATAACCATCTTTATGTGAAGCCAGAGAAATGTAAGTTTCATGCCACCCAAGCTCAATTTCTTGGGTTTATTATCAAACCTGGCCATGTGGAGATGGACTCTAAGAAGGTTGAGGCTGTCCTTAATTGGCCCATCCCCACTTCAATCAAGGAGGTCCAATGCTTCATTGGATTTGCTAACTTTTATAGGAAGTTCATTAGGAATTTCAGCTCGGTGGTAGCCCCCTTGACAGCACTGACTAAAAAAGGAGGAACCAAGATTCGCTGGGGTCCAGAAGCATCAGAGGCATTCCAGGATCTCAAACGCCGCTTCACCTCCGCTCCCATCTTCTCAATCCCTGACCCAAAAAAACCTTTTGTGGTGGAAGTAGATGCATCAGAGGTAGGCGTAGGGGCCATTCTGTCACAAAGAGGTGAGGACAGTAAATTGCATCCCTGTGCTTTCATGTCTCATCGTCTTTCAGATGCTGAGCGCAACTACCATGTGGGGGATCGAGAGCTGCTAGCAGTAAAACTCGCCTTGGAGGAATGGCGCCATTGGCTCGAGGGGGCTCTGCATCCTTTCCACGTCCTCACAGACCACAAGAACTTGGAATATCTCCAGCAAGCTCAGCGGCTCAACCCTCGGCAGGTTCGATGGTCATTGTTTTTTAATCGTTTTCAATTTATTCTGTCTTACAGACCCGGCACCAAAAATGCCAAACCGGATGCCCTGTCCCGAGCCTACTCTCCTGAGACAAAGGAGAAACCTTTGGCCCAGATTATCCCAAGGTCAAAGATCATCGCACCCCTTCAGTGGGACTTAGAGCGGGAGGTGCGGAGGGCTCAAGCTCATGAGCCAGATCCAGGAGGCGGTCCAATGGGACGCCTATATGTCCCTCATTCTGCTCGGGCCCGGGTCTTGCAGTGGGGCCATGGATCTCACTTGACATGCCATCCAGGAACGGCTCGTACACTCGAGTTCCTGCGGCGGCGGTTTTGGTGGCCGACCATCAAAGGGGATGTAAAAGGCTACGTGGAAGCTTGTATTGTGTGCAGCCAGGGTATGTCCACTCGTCAGCGACCGCAGGGACTACTCCATCCCTTACCCATTCCCCGTAGGCCATGGTCACATCTGTCTCTGGACTTTGTTACTGGACTCCCACCATCCCAAGGTAACACCGTCATCCTAGTAGTGGTGGATCGGTTCTCAAAGGCCGCCCGTTTCATCCCTCTGCCCAAGCTGCCGTCAGCAAAGGAAACAGCTGAACTTCTTATGAACCATGTCTTTCGGGTTTTTGGTATGCCAGTAGATATTGTCTCTGATCGGGGGCCCCAATTCTCATCCCGGTTCTGGAGTGCCTTTTGCCGACTGATTGGGGCCACAGCCAGCCTTTCATCTGGGTTCCATCCTGAGTCCAATGGCCAGTCAGAACGAATTAACCAGGATCTGGAGACCACCCTGCGATGCATGGCAGCCAATAACCCCACCTCTTGGGCAACCTACATTCTCTGGGCTGAATACGCCCACAACACCCTCCAGTCTTCGGCCACCGGACTGTCCCCCTTCGAATGTCAGTTTGGATATACCCCCCCATTGTTTCCGGAGGAAGAGGCACAGGTGGGCGTTCCATCTGCCCAGAACTTTGTTCGGCGCTGTCGGCAAACCTGGAGGAAGGCTAGGCGCATGCTTCTTAGATCCTCTCAGAGATACCAAAGTCAAGCCAACCGCCGGTCAGCGCCCAATTTCCGACCTGGTCAAAGAGTCTGGTTATCTACCAAGAACCTGCCCCTCCGGGTTGAATCAAGGAAACTGTCCCAGAAGTTCATTGGCCCCTTTCGCATTGCCAGGAAAGTTAACCCCGTTTCATATCGTTTATTTCTTCCTAATTCTCTTAGAATTAACCCAACGTTTCATGTCTCTTTTTTAAAACCTGTTTTGTCTTCTCCCTTTGCCCCCCCCACGCAGACCCCCTCCACCTCCCAGAGTCATCGACGGCCAGCCAGCCTACACAGTCCGCCGGATACTGGACTCCCGGAGGATCCAGAACTCACTACAGTATCTGGTGGACTGGGAGGGCTACGGGCCGGAGGAGCGCTCTTGGGTTCCAGCAAAAGACATCCTGGATCCCAGTTTAATCCGGGAGTTTCGCACACGGCAATCTGGAGGTGCTGAAAGGAACGCCAGGAGTCGTTCCTAGAGGAGGGGGTCCTGTCAGCCCTTTTTGCTCCTCCTGTAGTTTGCCCCCTGGCCTCTAGAGGTCATTTGTGTTCCCCTTAGCCTAAGTTCTTCGTTGTGTTTTCTCATTAGTTATTCAGATCACCTGTGTCTTGTTTCCCCCAGTGTATTTAAGCTGTTCATTTTCTCCCCTCTTATTCACTCGGTTTTTGAGTCCCTCCTCTGTGTCTCCTGCTGAACTCTGGCTATAACTCAGTGTTTCTTGTTGTAAGTTCCTCAGTCTTTTTATGCTTTGATTGTTCATTACCTGGTTGTTTTCTCCCCTTGTGGAGGCTTTCATTTAAGAGTTTATTATTTTTTCAGTTCTTTTTATTAATTCCTCTAAGTGAGAAGAACTTTTGTTGATGACAAGCTGCCTGTGAACTTTTTCATATATTTAAAAATAAATCTACCTTGCCTGAGACTTTCTGCCTTGAGTGTGTTTCAGTTGGGTCCAACCCTATCCCCTCCGTGGCTCAGTGGTAAAATCCTCACCCCGGAGACCCGGGTTCAAGACCGAGCTTGACATTCAGGCTTCAGCTCTTCAATAAGCATCTCACTGTAATGAGCACTGTTGATTGTTGAACCTTTTCCTTTTTCAGTCTTGGACTTTGAGAATCTGTTTTGTTACGATATTGAGTTTATTTTTGTGTCTGGTTATGTGTGCTTTGTTTCTGCTGGTCGGAGGGGGTTTATCTTCCCTTGTCGTTGCAGGTCCCACCCTCTTCAGTGTGCCTGCAATCTATTGGTTGCTGCCCTGCCTGTATTTTGTTGGTCCCGCCTCCTGCCGGATGATTGGGTGTCCAGGAGACTCAGAGGCCTACTTAAGGCCTTCAGACTACAATGCTTCAGACCGTGTCTTTGCTTACTGTTTTTCTAATGATTATTCGTAAAATTATATTGTGTATGACCTTCTGCTATGTTTCTGACTTCGTTTTTGTGTTTGCCCTTCTTTGGTTCTGGTTGCCTGGTTGTAAATACGTTTTGTATATATTTGTATATAGTTTAGTAATTAGTGGCTTAGTAGGGAGTCGACACCATTTTGTTTACACCCTGTTTTCTCTTGGTTTGTGGCTAGCAACTGAGTAATGGAAGAACTTTGTATTTCTTTTCCTTTAGTTTTGGTGCAGGTTAGTTATTTCACTTTGGTACTAGGTAGAGGGTATTTTGTTTATTGTTTTGGCCTTGTCAGCTTCTGAAGCTCACAGCCCTCTTTTGGGGATTTGCTTGTTCACTGTTTGTAAATAAACACTAAGCAAACGCACTTTTGGTCTCACCCCCTTTTTTCTTTTTTTAAATTTTCTTTTTCATTCCTGTTACGGCCCGACCTAGTGATATAACTAGCCTGCACCAAAACTAAAGGAAAAGAAATACAAAGTTCTTCCCCTACTCCCTTGCTAGCCACAAACCAAGAGAAATTGGAAGTTGCTGCTTTAGTTTTTATAATAGCAATTTGCATATACTCCAGAATGTTCTGAAGAGTGATCAGATGAATTGCATAGTCCTTCTTTGCCATGAAAATGAACTTAATCTCGAAAAAAACTTTCCACTGCATTTCATTGCTGTCCTGCTGAGATCATTTCATTAATCGTCTTGTTAACTCAGGTGAGAATGTTGACGAGCACAAGGCTGGAGATCATTATGTCAGGCTGATTGGATTAGAATGGCAGACTTGACATGTTAAAAGGAGGGTGATGCTTGAAGTCATTGTTCTTTCATTGTTAACCATGGTTACCTGCAAAGAAACGCGTGCAGCCATCATTGTGTTGCATAAAAATGGCTTCAGAGGCAAGGATATTGTGGCTACTAAGATTGCACCTAAATCAACAATTTATAGGATGTACAGGGACAGATTGATCTTCTGCAAAAAGTATGGCGAATGGACTGCATATTCATATGCATAAGTCATATTCTCGGATGAAGCTTCTTTCCGATTGTTTGGGGCATCTGGAAAAAGGCTTGTCCGGAGAAGAAAAGGTGAGCGCTACCATCAGTCCTGTGTCATGCCAACAGTAAAGCATCCTGAGACCATTCATGTGTGGGGTTGCTTCTCATCCAAGGGAGTGGGCTCACTCACAATTTTGCCCAAAAACACAGCCATGAATAAAGAATGGTACCAAAACACCCTCCAACAGCAACTTCTTCCAACAATCCAACAACAGTTTGGTGAAGAACAATGCATTTTCCAGCACGATGGAGCACCGTGCCATAAGGCAAAAGTCATAACTAAGTGGCTCGGGGACCAAAAGGTTGAAATTTTGGATCCATGGCCTGGAAACTCCCCAGATCTTAATCCCATTGAGAACTTGTGGTCAAACCTCAAGAGACAGGTGGACAAACAAAATTCTGACAAACTCCAAGAAGTGATTATGTAAGAATGGGTTGCTATCAGTCAGGATTTGGCCCAGAAGTTGATTGAGAGCAGCCCAGTCGAATTGCAGAGGTCCTGAAAAAGAAGGGCCAACACTGCAAATACTGACTCTTTGCATAAATGTCATGTAATTGTCGATAAAAGCCTTTGAAACATATGAAGTGCTTGTAATTATATTTCAGTACATCACAGAAACAACTGAAACAAAGATCTAAAAGCAGTTTAGCAGCAAACTTTGCGAAAACTAATATTTGTGTCATTCTCAAAACTTTTGGCCACGACTGTATATCACATGCCTCTAGGTCAACATAGGAATCGCTTGCCAGCCTTGTTATACACACAGATGTTCATGCCGTAGACTAAAACAACTGCCTAAAATTTGCAACATTATCCCTACAATCTGCTCGGGGAGCCTCAATCTGGCGGTGTTGATTTTAGAAATCTCCCATCTTTGTCTACAAAACCAGAGGACATGCAACAAATTGCTACAAATTGCTACCCGTTTAAACAGGGGTTTTGTACGGTGCTGTTAATGCTGTAAACCTTGTTCAAGTAAAACCCTATGAAATCTTGTCGCCAGTAAAGGTCACAGACACAACACCAGACTTCCTAGTTGGATTTTCCCTGATAAATGTTCGGTCGCTGCTTAGCAAGTTCTTCATTTTAAATGACATTATATCATCTTATCAGCTGGATTTTACTCTATTTTTAACTGAGATTTGGCTAAATGTTGGTGATCTTAGTTCATTTTGGGATTTTTGTCCTCCTCACTACAGCTTCGTAAACACTCCAAGGACTTACAGTTTACAAAAACTGTTGTAAATGCTGACCTTTACCCATTGACCCATTACTTACCCATTAATGCTACTATCTCGATCTTATGTGTATTAGTGAACAGGCCTCCTAAAACTACTAAAAACTTCATTTATAAGTTCTCTGATCTCCTTTCATTCATGGCCTTCAGATCTGATAAACTGCTGATCTTATGGGATTTAAATATTAATATATGCTGTCCTTCAAAGCCCATGGTCAGTGAGTTTGTATTACTTGTTGAATCTCATGCAACCAGTATTGGCTGCACCACATCAGAAGGGTTATACATTAGATCTTGTGGCATCTTTCTATCTCATACCTTGAAGTTGTTGATATCAATATATTTGATCATTTTATGGTTGCACTCCATGCCGCCTTTCCCCTTCTCTTCCCCTATGCAATCTCACTGCTTTGTCTGATCCATCAATTTCGACAAGGGAGTTAAATTTTTAACTTAAATTTAAAACTTAAATTTTAATAAGCAAGTCAGTAGTGTAATGCAGGCAGATTTTATCAACTTAGGTCGAGAGAAAAAAAAGGAAAAGCCTATCCCATCTGAAAAGGACATGGAAACAATTGTCCATGCTTTTATCACTTCCCAGATTGACTACTAACGCTATTTCTAATACATGAGGTAGCGGCATTCTGCTCTGGCTAAAGCAGAAGCCAGACTCATACAGTAACTGAAACAAAGAAAATGCAGGACAGCTGACTTGGCTCAGCTGCACTGGCTACCAATTAAATACAGGAGCGATTTAAAATTTTTACTTTTTGTTCATAAAGCTTTCCATGGTCTAGCTCCTCAATACACCAGTGACTTGCTAAATCCATAATGCTGCCCCAAGGTCACTCAGATTGACATCTAAACAGCTCCTTCTAGTCTCACAAACTCTTTTAAACACCAGAGGTGACAGGGCTTTTGCCGTTGCTGAGCCTAGGCTTTGCAATAGCCTCCCAGATCACATTAGGTCTGCTCCTACTATAAGAGTTTTAAATCGGAGCTGAAGGCTCATCTTTTCTCAGTTTCTTTTGGTTCACTCTAAGGTTGTCCAAGTCCAAAGTCCACTTTGTTCTTTTAAATTCGTTTAAGTTATGGTTATGTCTGTTTTCTACTAGAAGACTTTGGGTCAGACTGCTCTTGTTTTAAACATACTGTACAAATAAAATGATTTGACATGACTAAAACTGGTAGAGGAGGATGCTGATGATGCTGTAACCTGACATTTTCATATTGATTATAATATTTCTCATAACCTTCAAAAATCTTTGTAATCAAAAAGCTTTTGTGTTAAGGAAACATTTTTCCTTGATCTAATTTGTGGCCGCTACCATCTTTTTGACTTGCTACAAAATAACAATCACAATGAGCAAAACTTTGTAGGCTTATTTATCCCTTCTTAGAAAAGGTTCTGCTATTAAAAAGAAAAACATGCAATATTCACACTTTTATTACTAAAAACAGGTTTAACACAATATTTTGCCATTTGTGCTTTTTACAATCTTTGTGCCTGAAGGAAAACATGTACAAAATGTTCTCACTGCATTTGCAGTGATTTTTGCTTGAAAATAAAGCAAGAAGCATTGTTTTAAAATAATAATAATAATAATTTCATATCTACAAAAATGGCATCTCATTTTTTCGTCCATATTTATATTCAGTTTAGAATATTATTTTTCTTTGACTTTCTGAAAAAGCACATCAAAAGCCTTTTTGCAGGACATTTCAGCTTTTAGATTCATCAGAAATATGTGGACTTGCAGTGTCAGCCCAATGTATTTCAACAGTTTACATGGACAGGAGATTGGTAAAGCTTTTACTTTAAAGAGAGCAATTCTACAGATGAAGTTTTGTAGTTAACACACTAGTAAAGCAATGGTAGGTACATTGTTTGAAATGAGTTAGACAATGAATATTCTACAACATTCTGTTTATTTTGTGTTCTGGGACAACGCCAAGTACTAATGGCGGTACTTGTTGTTGGCAAGTACCCAAATGGTAATACCTGCACTAATACTTGACAAAAAGTATTGGTGCATCCCTAATAGATATCATTAAAACCACCTGCCCATTATTGTGTAGGTCGATCTTGGACACCGAATCGGCTCTGACATGTCAATCCATGGACTTCGCAAGACCTTTTGAAGGTGTGCCTCGAAACGAAGACATTAGCAGCAGATCATTTTAGTCTTTTTAAACTGCAAGGTGCGGTCTCCATGGATTGGATTTATTTGTCCAGCAAGTGCTCAATCAAATTGAAATTTAGGAAATTTGGTTGCCAAGTCAACACCTTGAATGCTTTGTCATGTTCCTCAGACCATACCTGAAAAAAGAAATCCAGTGCAAGTGATCTTGCTGAAAGATGCCATTGTGTTTATAAAATGCCACATGGTATGTGTTAAAGTAACATCCACAAGAAGGTCATGACCCAAGGGTTCACAGGAGATTAATGGTGTGGACTTCACCTTGCATCTGCTGGTTTGTCTTCTTTCCATATCCCATCCTGGTTCCATCTCTTACATTTACATTTGCATTTAGGCATTTGGCAGATGATCTTATTCCGAGCAACTTACGAATGTGCTTAAGTTTCTATCATTGGATAAATCCTTACACTGCGTTACTAGATTATTATGTACCATCAGTCAAACACTGTTGCAAAGTTTTATTTTTATTTTTTATCAATCCAAGTATTAATTCACATTTTACAAGACATTGATAAGACACTGATTGCTGTTAATGATTGAAAACTTCTTGAAAGTTCCGAACAGACTGAGAGAATGTGGATTGCACGAAAATTGATTCAGTTCTGAATTCATCACAACCACAGAACATATCACTATTATAATGGACCACCAACATTTTCTGTCCATTTTCAGTCTACAAAAGAGTGTTTGAGCAATGGCAGCTGCACTACTGCAGCTATAGCCCTTACTCCAAAAGAGGGGATATTTTTTTGTTGGTCAATACTTTCTGGCAATATTAATTTGGCAAACATCACAGACATCATGATGTTGTTGATATTAAGCTGTTTTTGGAAGTTTGAGACAATTTGATAAAATCATGTTGGAACACTGTTAACTACATAACACTGGCTTAAAGTACATTGTTGCAAATACAACTTTGAAACATGTTTTTGCTTTTAATATCTCACTCACTCACTCACTCACTCACTCACTCGGGGCACGAGGCGGGGTACACCCTGGACAGCGTGCCAATCCATCACAGGACACAAACATACACACACTCACACACTCATTCACACTGCTGGTTTGGGAATGCCAATTAGCCTAATCTGCATGTCTTTGGACTGTGGGAGGAAACCGGAGTACCTGACGAAAACCCACCAAGCACATGGAGAACATGCAAACTCCATACACACAGTGAAGGAAATCGAACCTGGCCGGGAATCAAACCCAGACCCTGGAGGTGCAAGGTGACAGTGCTAACCACCACATATTTAAAAAGTTATATTGCTCACAATTTAAATGCATTCTTTAAATTATCATACCAAGCCAATGCCTCACTCACTCATTGTATACCTTTTTATCCTGCATACAGGGATAAGTCAATGCCTGTGAATATGCAATTAAAATGTGAGTTTTCTATTTTATGCCCTAGGTAGAACTCAAACGCTAGACAAATGCAATTAAACAAAACATTAACTAAGAGCAAGTATAGTAAAATCAAACACCATGTAGGTTGGATATTGTGCAAACACCATATTACAATACAGTTACAATAAAGCACTGTAGATACTTAGCCAAACTATATGGGATACTGAAGTGTCCCTGCAGTGTACAAGTGAAACACACCTAAATCATAAGTCATTTCATTCACTTTCCTGCCATTTCCAATTTCATGGTGTTTAATAACTCTGCATCTCACTTCCAAACCAATACAATAATAAACCGTGAGATTACAATATAAAACTTTAAATATGCACAAATAATGTGTGTGCGAGATAAATGATACACAAGTGAAAAAAGCTCCTTTCTGGAAAAAGATTCCTTTTCCATCTACTGCACCCAGTTCTCCAGTTCGGATTTCTGAACTTTTTTGTGAACTTAGATTTATATGCAGTCATATGTTGTGCAAACAGCCATTAAGCAAAAGACAAAAGTTGACATTTTACATTTGGCTCAGATGGAGCCATTACCAGTGACCAGTGAAATCAAACAAGAGACTGCAAAGAATCCTATTATGTATAAAGTCTACGAGCTCAAACTGAACAGCAGCTGAATTGTGGACTACAAAGGCATGGCAGTGTGTACATGTGGATTATGCAAGTCCATTTATTGACAACATACTGTACACCTCATTGTGGTGGATGCACACCCCGAATGGCTTGTGGTTTTCTGTACTAAAACTGCAACTACTAAAACAACCATTGATCTTCTGCAAAGCTTATTTTCCTGCCCAGAAATTCCAGAGTGCATTGTCAGTGACAATGGAGCTCCATTCATCCCCAAAGAGTTATAAAACCTTGTTAAGATAAATAGACTAAACATAGTTCTACTGTGCTGTACCATCCTGTTTTTTTTTTTTTATGTTAAATTGAATGGTTCAACCAGATGCTCAAATAAGCAATCAGACTTGTGAAAGACAAGTCAACATCACCCCAAATCCTGTCTTGATTTACTGAAACCTGACCTATGCCAACATTTCCAGGAGTAACACCAGTAAACAACAATGATCAATTCTTCACTCAAGGCAGAATGTGCAGGCCAGGCATTATTGTAATAACGCTTTAAAAAATGTCAGAATGGCACCATTGTTTCACAAACTGGACCTTTCAGCCAACAGCGTTGATGTTCGTATAGCCATGACATAGTATAGACAGAGAGTAATTTTTCAATAGAAAAAGAGTGTGATAATCAATAGGCCAGCATCACAGGCAGTACTAATGAATCCAATTTTGCTGTCAGTGTGGGCACTAACAGTAGATCTAACAAAGCTAAGAGGCTCATCAGTGCTGCGGCATCATCACCTCAAACATACTACCCAGACAAAGTCATGACGTTCCCAATGAAACACAAAATTTTTGACATATAAAAGGAAAAAAGACAACAGATAATTGCCTGGATTGCTGCAATATACTGTCCTTTTGTCTGTATGGGTTGTAATCCCCTGCTATGGAGGAGGAATGGTGTGTGATAAAAAAAAAAAAAAAAAAGAAAAAGAAAAAAAAATCTACAATCTGACACGAAAGAGTTCAGTATGTTTAACACTGCAGTATGCCTTTGTTTACTTGAAAGCTTTATGTGAATGTTAAGAACACAACAATGTGCATCCAATATATACTAGACAACACAACATTCACCATACAAGTCCACATAAAATAATTGTTATTATACAAATACTTACTGACCGATCAGTATTGAGATTTCAGCTGCACATTGTTCTTCTTTTTTTTTACTTTTTTATGTTTATATCAGATGCATGTATTTATTTAATGTGTCCACATACTGTATATATTTTTGTTTTACTTTCTTTTTCTTTCTTTTTTTTTTAAATCTTTGTCAATGTATGTTTGATGTGTCATGTTTTATTATGAATATCACACATACTAGAAAGCACTCTCATCTACATTTTAGCGTCAAAACTGTTTGTACTCGTATGTGAACTGATAAAAATATCCAGCCTGATCTGCTTAAAATAATTCAGGTAAATTTTTGCATCAGATTATTAATTAGTTCAAGCAAGACTATTCTTTGTATTTACTACTTACATTTCTTCATGTAAAAAATATTTTTTGCTCGTAAAGTCTACTTCATTTTGCAAGTAAACTGTACTTAATTCAATAATTTCCCTAGTCATTGTTTTGTGTCCATGATTTACTTAACTTTAAGAGTTTCAAATATGTATTTTTAATTGAAATTTAACTTCTTTTTTTTTTTAAGTTTCCATATTACTTGGAGTGGGGCCTACTTTGTTTTATTAAATGTCCTAGGCTCATTTTAAAGTTACATATACTCACATTATCTAGTTAGCAACTATAGGCATCTCTTATATATTATAGTTAAAATTTTATTTAAACAGAGTAAAATGAACAAGATCGTTGCTTGTTGTGTGTGTGCACTTAAAAAGATTGTCAGGGATTACGTAAAAAAAAATGTGTTAAGGAAAGAATGCACATTGTCTTGTGTTCTGAACAAATGCAGATTCATTTCTAACTTAGATATATTTATGTAAACGTTCAAACTTGATTATTTATTGTTAAGTACACAGATTTAATAATGCTACATTTACAACATCTCAGATTTTTTTTTTTTTCAGTGTGGCCTTGTTTTAGATTGATACTACAAGGCAGCTCTGCGTGTCAAAAGATTTATGAAAGATTTTGAATGAAAGACTCAAAGGGAAAAATCCTGCACTTCTTACAAGCATAATTTGTTTTCATATAAGCATGGCCTTTGGGGGCATCGAGCCCTAACAGTGAAGAGTGGCAGGAAATAAGTTTTTATAAGCAGAAAATTCTACCGTGTCATCCTTTTATCTTTTCATACTGTCAAAACTTCTTTCTGTCTACATGTATTTTGTAAGACAGTGATCCCAAATTTACAGGATCTTTGGTACATATTTATTTATAGTTAAAATCTAATGAACTATTTACATTTTAGGATTATTACTTAAATGTGTGCTGTAATACTATATTTATTGAGACAAAAAGTTAAATTAATTCTAAAGTGAAGAGTATGTGCATGGTTTCTCAAAAAAAAAAATACAGGGATCTACTGTTTTTTAATTCTCTACCAAATCTAATTCATTTTGTTAAAAGATTCACATTTAGCCACTAAGTTGTTTTTGGGTAGCCAATCTATAAACAGAGGGCTGTGCTCCACCTTGTCTATAATTGCTGCGATTTAAACAGTGTTTTCTTTCTTTATTTTTATTTTTTTAGACATGATTTTTCTAATGGGGCTTAAATTAAACCAAATGACAGGTTTAATTTAATGAATTTAATGAATAGTGATGACTAATACATACTTGGTAAAAGCAATGTTCTTGTGCCATTTGGTACAAAGTGGATGCTGTATAAAATGGTTTGTCCACTGACACTGGCCAATTTCCTTGCAAAGATTTATTATTATTTTTATCTGCATTATTGGCACTGTAAACACATTATATTTTGGTCAATTTGTAATATTTAAAGCAGTTGCTCAATGGGCCTTACAATCTGATTCGGAACAATCCATGGGATGTGCTGGACAAACAAGGTTGATCCACGGATGCACTACCTTGCAATTTAAAGAATCTGCTGCTGACTGTTTTCCTCCACAGTGATGTGAAAAAGACTGAAAAAGACATACAAGAAACGATTCCTTTAAGTTATTGCTTCTAAGCATGACAGGTACTTAGGTACACTGCCCACATGTTTATTTTATTACATTTTGCTTTGCCTCAATGTTTGTTAAATAAAAAGGGTCATGGTGAAAGAAAGTTTATATTATATATGTTTATATTTTCTGACGTTGTGTTTGCATAATTATAACACAAATAATAATAATAATAATAATAATAATAATAATAATAATAATAATAATAATACCTAAAATCTAATACGAGCATATGGTGGTTATTATGTTTATACACAAAAATTGCATACAATTAGAAAAAAAAGGGGGGGGGGGGGGTACTAACTTTTTAACATGACTGTAATTAAGTATTAATTTTAATAGTTGTAATAAATTTAAATAGTGTGGCTGATCAGTATATGTACAGTAATATCAATTTAGCATGTAGTATGTTGCATAGATTTGCCTCAAACTAATTTCACCCCATTTGTGCTCAAACCAAGTCACAGATTCATAGCCCTTTCAAAATCCTTCGAGAGCTCTGTAATGAAACTGCTTCACTGTGGAATAGCTCAACAACTTGCTTGAGATAATACAGTTCAACACAAGACAGGCTTTCAATCCTCATGGATTAGCTGAAAAAGCAAGCTTTAGTTTTGAACGGCAGTCTTGATGCTGCCTTCCAGCTCCAAAGATGTGCTGTGCAATATTCTGGGGTTATACTGATCTTTTGATTGTCCATTTGGTAATCTATCAGATTTTTTCCTCCAATGGGACATCAAGCTTAGACAACAAGATACAGCCACTGAAAGTGCTGTCAGGCTCTGTTCTCATGGAGGCATTTGTACTAAGCTTCACTGAGCTCTGAACTTTTGTAATGTCATTAACAGCTTGTGCATTTTGCCAAACTCCATTGCCAGCTTCTCTAGTATTCTTTCCAACAGAAGAAGAGTATAATCTTGCCACAGGGGAGCTCACCTTCCTTTTCCATAAAGGCCCTACTGTCACATAAGCTTTAATAGTCACTGCACTCCTGCAGCATTGGAATAATTTCCTTCCATAGGCTGTGATGCGTGATTTCCGCATCGATATTTGCATTATTCTGCAGTTAAGGAAAGGCAGTGTACGTGCTTGCTAGTCCCAAGCAATTAGAGCATTTGTCATTTTCATCATCCAGCCCCATCAGGGCTTTGTAAAACAATCAAATCATCATTGTGCCCTAAAACCATCTTCACAGTTCAGAACAAATGAACAAACAGTTTTTTTGAAGTCCTTTTTCGAGTGTGTGAGTATGTGATCAAATTCAGAAAAAAAAACACAATACAGCCTAGTATTATCAAATTATCAAACCAGAGATGAGTACATTAAAGATCAAATAAAAGCTTATAATAATAATTACTGTGTATATATATATATATATATAATTAGATTCAAGTCAAGTCAAGTCAATTTTATTTATATAGCGCTTTTAACAATTGACATTGTCGCAAAGCAGCTTTACACAATAAAAGAAGTAAGTTTTTATGCAACGTGTATGAATCAAAATGATAAGATCGTCCCTGATGAGCAAGCCGAGGGCGACGGTGGCAAGGGAAAACTCCCTGAGATGGTAATAGGAAGAAACCTTGAGAGGAACCAGACTCAACAGGGAACCCATCCTCATCTGGGTGATAACGGATAGCAGGGATTGATCAGCATAATAATGTGTAAGACTGGAAGTTCAGTATAACAGGAGATGTGTTAAAATTTTAATTTAAATTAAAAGGAGTCCAGTTTGTTCCTGGAGGCTCAGGTAGACTGTAGGGGATTCCGGTCCTGAGTTATCGAACAACTGAAGTCACGGGTCCCCAGGGCATCAATCGATGACAGGACAGTCTTCATGGAAACCATCCCCAGCCACCATACGAATCCAGGCAGACCACACGGGGCATCCATGCGACGAGATCTCCAACCAGAAGCAGGACTCCAGGACGGGTTAGACGGGTCCAGAGGGCAGAGGGGTCTGGATCACTGGCAACTCAGGAGCGAAACATGTATAGCTCGACAGAGAGACAGAGAGAGGGAAAGGAGAGAGGGAGGGAGAGAGAGGAGAGAGCAGAAGAGGAGAGAACAGAAAATAAGGAGAGATGGCAGTTAGGTATGGTCACAGTCAACATGTATAAGGTGAATGTATATTCAGGTGCTTTGTGTGGCATTGCGTGTTAGCTGCCGATTGTCTTCATTATTCTTTGTCTAATGTTAAAAATCATGTGTGCAATTATACTGTACTTTCGTGTTGTATTCCTGGGTCTTCATGTTTTCATATTAACCAAAAGCTGATAGACACTCTTCCTGTGTGTTGTTTTGTTAATGTTAATATGCAGATAAATAAAATAAAACCTCCACTGGCATTCTTGTCTCCTTAATTCCAGGATAGGACACTAGAAAGGTATTGCAGCAGGTTCCATTGAAGATGACTGTGCTTAGCAGGCTGGCATTCAGCAAAATATGCTTTCCACTATGGCCGGATTGGTTGATGCTGGTTTGCTTTAATGGCTGGGAGTTTAAACCTGACACATTTCTCATATGGTTACTGTTTTAAAAGGAGCCTGGAGGAGAATGTGCTTCCTCTGTCTGCTGTCATTCAAAACACTGAGGACACCTGCTGATTTCAAGGAAGTTTTCAGCTGGAGTCACGTGCTGGCTTTGAGAACTTCATGCCTGCCCCA
This sequence comes from Clarias fuscus, assembly GCA_030347435.1. Lineage (NCBI taxonomy): Eukaryota > Metazoa > Chordata > Actinopteri > Siluriformes > Clariidae > Clarias > Clarias fuscus. The sequence continues at coordinate 17,159,247 of CM059226.1, forward strand.
CTGTTTAACTTAAAGGACATCATGTTCTAGTCAGGTTCCTCCCAGAGGATTAAGAGGCAGTCTTTCCCATCCCAAGATTTTGATCTGTTACTGTAAGCCAGTTGCCGAATTCTCATGAGGTAGCCTCTTCTGCCAGGAGCCGTTGGCATGCCTTAAGATGGGGTTATGACATGGGTTATGTCAGGGATTACACAGGCTTTTGTGTTTGTGAGATTCTTATTTTTATTTTTTTTCAATTTTTAGCATTCTGTGTTTCAGTTCACAGTGCAATTCTGCATGCAGGAATAAACTGCTAATGGAACCTCAGTACAATAGCCAAAATCACCAAAATGAAAACATTAAATATCTTTGTCTTTTGGAACATCTGGTAGTATAAAATTATTTAAATGGATTAAGTCGAGGAGCCTCCCATATTTCAAGAACGTAATCCTAGGTATACACGATTAATGTCTGGTATTTGGGTTATGAAAATGTGCCATGCCTTGATCAAATGAGATTCCAGAGAACACAAGGAAAAGTTATTGATGCTCATGAGGGTGTAAAAGGTTGTGAAACTAACATCAAAGGGTTTCCACTATAATGCATGCATGTTAACACACATGATATAGGTACAAATAAAGGACATTCAGACCACTGTTACTCTCGCAAGGAGTGCTTGTCCACTACAAATTCACTCCAAAGGCACATTGTACTATTTCACTCACTTCATAATCACTGTGGTTACAGCAAGCAAAGTGGGGGTCTATTCATATGTCAAAATTATTCCTCATACTCCCACAAACAGTTCTTCACAATTTGCATCATGGCTTTTACACTTGTCATCAGGAAAGAAAAAAAAAAATCTTTTGAAACCAGAATCTGGTTTAGTGCATTCAGGTAGTCAGCTGACTTCGTTTTATTGTCCCATAATGTTGCTGAGCCTAGACCTAACTAATTTAAGCAACCAGATCATGCATGAACTATGCATCATACTGTATGTGCTGAATTCTTTTTAGTAAGGGCAGGGTAACATCTAAGGACCTACAAGCCAATGACCTACTTGCAATTAAGTACTGTCAATAATCATGAGTCATAAGCACTGTTAGGCAAACATTAAACAAGAAGAATGAGCAAGGAGAAAATCACTACACACCAAAAATAACAATGCTGTCCAGCTCAAATTTACTTAGGAGCCCATGGATAAGGAACAAGAATAATGGAAGCCTATTCTGTGGACAGATTTATCAAAAGAGAACAAAACTTTTTGGTGTAACCTATAAAAGCATTATGTGTGGTAAAAGCCAAATGTTGCTTCCCAACATAAGAACCTCATCTCAACTATAAAGCATGTGGGTGGTAGTAGCATGGTCTAGGGCTGCTTTGAAGTCTCAGGACCAGAATGGCTTACCATTTGTGTTGACCTACAGTATGAATTCTGTATTTGTGATTGTGCCAGCAAAGAAAATGAGCACACAGTATTTGCCCATGACCTGAATCTTAACCCTAAATGGGTCACACAGCACATCACAAAGCAGCTTTAGAAAAATGTAAATTCTTGTGTGTGATTATTGATTAAAAAGTCATGTGATTATTTTTTGCTGCATCTGATTGGTGAAACACAGTCATGTGGTAGATCCACCGGCTGCATTTCTCTTTCAAAAATAAAGAATATCTAATGTGTCGAATAAATGCTTAGAAAAGTAACAAGTTGTGTGTAGCCGAATGTATCTACTCTAGCAAAAATAAAAAGGTTGGTGCAGTAAAACTACTCACAGATGTACATTCTTTTCCAAAAAGTTACTCAAGTGCATGTAACGGAAATTCAGCATTTAAATTTAAGCCTATATAAATATAAAGCTTTATCAATGTATCTCAGGGATTTTTTAAGCAACAATTGGCCGAAATTCCTCCAACCCTTTCCTGCGAGCAGAATTGATAACCATTTACTACTTGACTTGCTGGTCAGGGGGGTCAACCAGAACCTAAAAGAAAAGGTTAACATTCCTTTCTTCTGAAAAAGATATTTAATGCTGGATATGTTTATTATTATCTAATTAGATTATTTTGTTATTTTGTTCTCACAATTTTAGGTCATAGATCTGAGCATATTTCAGGTCAAATTTTTGTATAAATACAGAAAACAAAATGAATGTATTCCATTTACAACAAATTAAATTAATATTAATAATAAACCCTTCAGCAGTTCAAAAGAACTTACAAACTAGCAAACATGCAGAATTAGCCATATCTAAGGGTTCTTTCTGTCTGTAGAGTCAAAAGAGGGTTTGGACCATTAACCCTTTTACAGTATCATGTAAATCTGTTACACTTAATCTATCTAACATTGGCTCTCTGTCTGTCCAATCTAGTAACTCATTAATCTATAAGGTCTTTGATGGAGATGTGGCAGACTATGCACTGGGGATGATGCTGCATAACTCCAATGTGTCTTGGCATATTTCACTTAGAAAATGGATTCTAATTCAATCTGTCAGTCTTCCTGTCTTCCTGAACTGATGTGTTTAATTAAATATCTGCTCAGGCCTGAGAAAAGTGCCATTTCCTACATACTGATCTGTCGTCTGAAAGAGGAGCTGGGGTTAATAGCTCTCACTTCTGTCTTTTAAATTCAGTCAACTGTGCATTGCCATTGGTCAAGCATTTCGCTCCACAAGGCATGAAAGGGATGTTATCCCTCTCAGAACCTGCCATTCCCACGGCAACATGACACCTAGCCCTTATTACTACATCTCCATATTTAGTGGTTCCACTCTTTCTTTTTTTTTTCACACATTTTCTCCTGCTCTAAAACAAAACTCACAATGCATTATTAACTGTTCATTCATAATAGATGTGAGAGGCAGTGCTGCTTTATGACAGCTTTCTGGGTGAAAAGAGGCATTTCTCTGATGTTGGCCAATGATGATTATTCTCTGATGCTGCAGGCCAAGACCACTCTTATTTATTGGAGCGACTCATTTTCAGCACATAATTGGATGTGAAGTTTACTGTGCTCGGTTGGTTAGAGAGTGAAGAGGAACCAAACAAGCACAAAGACACCTTAAGTGTAAGTGTGAGGAAACAAATTGGCAAATTCCTGCACATTGGCAATTACTGAAATTTAGGTTCTTGACATTGGGAACAATAATTTTCCTATTGTTGTACAGAATTGGAATCAAGGCAAGAATAACATAATTACTCTTTAGCATATACAGTAGCTGTGTCAGTAGACTGTTACAAGTTAAATTGGTGACATAACAAGCACATCATACAGTATCTTACAATATCTTAATTTACATATGTTGTGTTTTGTTGATAAAATACATATGGGAAAATATATACATAGTCAACCAAAAAACGTTTTGGTTTGATATAATTACACACACACACACACACACACACACACACACACACACACACACATATATATATATATATATATATATATATATATATATATATATATATATATATATATATATATATATATACACTGTGTGTGTGTAATTATATATATGTTTAGACTGTATATGTATATTATATATATATATATAAATACAGTGAAATAATGTACACTACATTGTAATTGTAATTGCATGGCGCACTGGTTACATTTAAATCAAAGCAGTTACTACTGGCTCCACACACTTTGAAACATTGCACAATCCACATTTAATTCTTCAGCAGTTTGAGAAGCCTATTCCGGTATTGCAGTAATATTAATTCCCACAATTTGCCCTAAATAGTATGGAGATAATGTCAGTTGATAGTGGCTGTGTTTAAAATGGCACACTATTACTGTAATGTCCCAGTATACGTTATACTGTATAGTACAGACTATTCCACCTTACTGTACATTATGCATTTGTGAATGACCATTTAGCAGTTTTTGTGGCAGCCAAAAATGATTTTACTGAGGATGAAGTAAAATGGGGCAACATCCAGAACAAAAAGATAAACACTGAATGCCGTGTTGCACCTTTTTATAAATGCTTACGGTAGAGCGAAATGTGTGAATTAGGAGTACCATTGTAAGGTAACTGCCTCTGTAACTGCAACCCTTACACAAAGATATAACGTTTTTGCACAGTGGTAGCTCTGATAGTTTTGCCACCAGCCATGCTGATATTCAGACCAACAGCACTCCCTCACTTGTGATAATACAACAATTAGTTCTGACCGAATAACCTGTTTGAACTAGAGGTGATAATGGACTGGGATGTTTATGTATCAACTATATGGAAGGTAATGGAGCTGATATTGTACAGTGGAATATAAAAGTGGAAATATAAAAAGAATGTTACGAGAATTCCACCCCTTATTTTCACCCCTGTTACAATAACCATCGGTCACTAATCAGTTGTGTGCTAATTGGTACGCTGGACACAGAAGGTAACATGTTTGTGGAACAAAATAACTGGTGTGTGCCCTCAAAGCTGCTGTCTTCTATGATGTGGCCGCCTAAACACCCGCATCACATCAGCAATAACTTAATTGAGGTTGGGTTGAAGCATGCATGCACTGAAGTCTAAAAAGCTTTCAGAGGAAAGGAAACTGTCAAAAAAATCCTGCTGTCTTGTGGAAAGCTACAAAAACATGGTCATTATAAGCAAATCTTTATTATTATTATTATTATTATTATTATTATTATTATTATTATTATTATTATTATTATTATTATTTAATAGATAATAACAGAAATATGGTGGAATATTTCGTAGTGAACACTTATTTCTTTGTTTTACAATTTGTCAAAGTTTTGGACAAATTTACAATTTACAATTTACAATTTGTCATGGATTTGTAATTTTTCTATATTTAAAAATTTTCCTTTTCGCTTGTGATGCGAAATAAATGAAGGTTTTAGAATTTTAAACCTTAGTATAGGTTCAATATCTTATATGTCTTATATAATATCTATTATTTGCTCCCTGTTTAAATGTAAATAAGCTTTGGTGTTGACCATATTAACTGCTTTGTACAAATGTGAGATTTTCCTCATGGTCGATCTCCTCTATTGAAGAATGTGTTAAGGAGACAATCTGATTAATGTGATCTAAAATGGATCAGGATATACAATATTGCAGAGACTTGTGGAGTCTATGTAAAAATTTATTTAGGAATTTCAAAGGGTCAACTCAAATTGTTGTTTTTTTAATGAAAACTGTAATACATTTTTTTTTAAATCAGTTAAATAGAAGCTAGTGGTCTTCAGACTCCACTGCACAAACATATATACTGTATATATCAGTAATTCAGCTTTCCCAAAAATATGTATGACCCATAATTTGCACTATTAGGATACAAATAAAATGAAAACAGTACTACCCTTTTGTACTTATATTGAAGGGCCAATCTAGGAGTCATTACAGTTGAATGCAAAACTCTGCTTCCTATCCTGACATGAAAGTGTATGGTCGCACACATAGGTGCCTTTTTTGTCAACCAGACAATATACTCCCATGCAGACAAATTGCTTTTGTACTTATCAGAGCTTCAAACACATGCTGTGTTTGGAGCGAACCTACATATAAACACACCGGTGAACAAACACATACACCCATGCACGTGTGCACACGCACACACGTGCAAATGACAGAGCAAATCAAAGCTGCTGTCTTCTATGATGTGACCGCCTAAACAGTACAGCTTCATGCAAATTAGAGGAAATTCATCTTTCTATTTCCCTATGATCGTGTCTTGCCGTTTCCCTGGAGCACACTCATTCACACCCACACAGAGAGAGAGAGAGAGAGAGAGAGATTTTTTTTAACATACTCATTACTCATATAATATGACATAGGTTTGCACCTGATATATCTAATCGCTGAAAAGATGTAGAAAGCAATGAGCAAAGGTAAAAAAATTTTACTTTAAACTTTCGTGCTTGTTCATGCAAGACGTGCTGGAACCCAAAGCACATGGCGGTATATTTCTAGCACTTAAATGCACTATTGATGGCTGTCTCACTTTGCCATCAATGATGCATTTAAGTCTGGCATATTCATCTACAGTAAGTTCACCATCCTTAGACACAGTCAGTTCTTTCCTTCAGCCTGCAGTGCTGTGAATGTGTGGATTTTAACCTCCAATGCTAATGCTAACAAGCTGTAATGTCTTTCTGTATGTTGAGTCATTACTGTCAATCGATCAAAACCAATACATTATTAAACTAAATAGAATAAGTAGAATAGAATTAGTTTGTTGCCCATGCATTAAAAAAGACTGAATGAATGATCCCACTCAATGGTCCTAATGGTCATTCCCAAATATCTATTTCTACCTGGTTGAAACGTTTTTTTTTTCTTTTCTTTTTTAACTTGGGTTGTGCAACATCACAAAACGTTAGCATTTGGCAGTTGTTACCTGTGCCAATATGATAAGAAGCCTTCCTGGAGTGGGAGAAAAAAAAAGCCGCATCAGATGTGGGTTGTTATGTAGGGGGATGGTACTATCTTGGTGTGTGTGTATGTGTGTGTGTGTGTGTACATGTGCACACATAAGTGTATAAAACGCATTAATATTATTTGTCTAGACATAAATACATATATACTATAAATATTAAGCCATATGTATTTCAAATGTTTATACTTTTTATTTTTCCAGTCTTAATGAAAGTTGTTCCCATTTGGCTGCTGTTCTTTTAGAGGCTTGTGGTCGGATAGAGATCAACAAAGTGCCTTGCACGAACAAAGCCTATAAGTGTATAAGATGTGAATAAGATGTGTGTTAAAAGGATTGAGCCTGATCTTGTTTTACACAGAAGCCCCAGCACGAAGAAAGAGAAAAAGAAAAGCCCCAAGCTGTGTTCTTTAGGTGATAAAAATGTGTAAGGCTTAAAGTATAAAGCTTATTTTTAGTACAGAAGGGAACACAGCAACTCTTCGGCATTGTGGCACAGAGCAAAATGAATGTGATGGTTTCTGGCCATTCCCCTTTATGCCGGCTGTATCTACAGTAAAAAAAAAAAAATCTTCAAATTCACTCCTCTTGTCAGGTGTGGTGAGAATGATTTGGATATCTTCTTTTGTATGTGCATGTACATGCCAATGCTTTCCTACAAAATCATCTATGGTCAATATTTACAACAGGAAAGTTTAGGGTCAGGGTATATAGATTTGAAGTTGATTTTCTGTGCTTCTTATCTAAATAATTCATAAATCACCCTTAAACCCAAGCACTTTTTAAGGTAAAAAAAGGATGAAAATGTGAAATAAAGATGAAATAAAATTGTAAACTGTATTTCTGCATAAATAGCCCTAACTGTAGTCCTAGTTATGCAAATGAGCTTTTTTATATTATTAGATTTAGCATCTGTTCTTTGCTCCCAGGTGATCCCTGAGTTGGGTGACTATGGGCTAGACGTAACAGTGCTAATCTCCTATCCCTGGTGCTAGTTGCAATAGGAGAGGAGCCCATGCTAGATGAGAAATCAGGTGGCCGGTCTTACCCTTGTTGAATCATAACTGGCCGCAACAGTGCTGAAGTCCATCATTGTCTCAGAGGAGTGATGGTCAATGTGATGAAGTGCCTCAGCTTCTGCTTCCTCATCAATGCTGGCCTACACCTCTTGGGCCAGGCAGGCAAAACACAATGGGATCAGTTCTTCTTCACTTTCTCTCTTCCCCTATGAGCAGGCAACACATTTGGAAAACTGGCAGCCCAAGGCAAAACTGATAGATGACCCAGAAAAATGTGACTGCAACCTAATCCATCCCTTCTTATAGTGGCCACTTCAAGTTAGGTCTGCTGCTGAAGCAGGGATCTCAGGGTCAGAACCTTATGGTGACAGCTGAAATTGTGCCAAAGGAAATCTTATTTTCGTATGGCCAGGGTAGACATCAAACATTGTAGGATGTCGAACAGCTCCTTACAGGTGGTCAACACTTGATGGAGCCCCATTAACCCTTTGTTGTAGGTTAAGTTGCTGTCAGGAATCTTCCAGACAATAAATCCAGTCATACGCCTTGATGAGTAAAATGGTGGAGGAGAGGCTGCATCATGCCAAGAAGGCTCCCTTCAGTGTCTCTGATTTGTCTGCTGTCAGAGCATGGTAAGTTAGCTGGGCTTTGTCTGGAAACCGGGAAGCAAGAGTCAGGGCCTATTTTCTCACCTTGCTGTCCTATTGAGGTGTGAAGGAATGCTTTATTATCATCTTCATGGCTTCTTGTTTGTAATTACTGTAGGAAGGGGAGTGCCTGTGATTCTCTATTTGTTTTCTCCATTTGTCCCACCTCTTGTGTGACAGGCTTGAAATCTTGGACAAACTCCTGGGGACTTGCCTGCATATGGGTTAGATGCTGAATTAACTGATCCATCACATGGCATGGGTCTGTGTTCATGCTCACGTTCTCTAAATGTGTGCCTATGAGAAATGTGCAGGAGGCAGAACACCAATAGCAAATGCCACAAAAAGTGAATATTGTCTTGAATCACATAGAAAGTGTTGACCTGTGTGTTCTGACACCTTTCTATCTGAACTAGCATTAACCATTTCATTAATTTGAACTACAGTACATTTCTATTGGATCTTATGTGGGATCACTTTTGGTATGTTATGATGACAGCAGACCAGGTACATCCTAGAAGAGCTGCAGTTTTGAACTTGCTCTGACCCAGTCATCTAGCCATAATCAGTCGGCCTTTGTCACAATAGCTAGAGATACAATAATTTTGTTACAATGGTACCTGGAAGTTGGTGGGATCTATTAAGCAGCTACCTAAAGTCAGTGTATTGGATCAGGAAAAAAACGGCCAAGCATAAGAATTTGGGTAACTTTGAAAAGTGCTTAACAATCACTGCAGTCATATTAATTTGGGGATGCACCTGCCCATGACCCAAGTGAAAACCCAAACATCCAGTTGCACATTTCTTTGGGTTTGCTGTCAGTCCTGCTTGCTTCAGCAATTTATTTTTCCCTTGATGAAGGCCAATGTTTTACCCTTCTGAAACAGAGTAACATCTTTGCCCAAGTCTGAATGTCTTGTGTTTCTGTAACTGTCTGAATTTCTGTTCCTGCTTTAAAGTCTAAACAGTCAAGTCTAAGTCCTGTGGTAACAAGAAGCCATCATCAGGGTTAAAGACCGGACTACTAGCCACTGTAGTTCAGTTTATTTCTTCACAAATTTCCAACTGGCTTCTTGTCTGTGATTTTGCCGACCTCTCTGCCCCCTTGAGCATTACATCATTTGTGCATCTGTAATTATGGCTGGTATCTGGACTTTGCTAGATCATTATGAATATCTGACCTTTGGATACCAGACCCTGTTTTTCCTTGAATGCTCAAGGCCTCATCTCAAGTCTCAAGCCTGAGTCTCCATTAAACATGAGCTTTCATAAAAAATGAGCTTATGTGCAGTTGTGTCCTTCAGCCATAATCATTACAGCAGCCATGTGCCCGCAGCCACATCCAGCAACACTTGTAGCCGTGTGTCCTATTTTATGAAGCCACAAAATACTAAAACAGGGTCAGCAAAGTAAATGTATGCATTCGATATAATGTATTGTACTGTATATATGTTTTTATTAACTTAAAAAGATTTACTTGAGAATTAACTTGAAAGAACTTATGCTTGTGTTGTAATGAATTAGCGGCCCAAGAATTCCCCTGTTCACATTTTACGTGTTCTATATAAATTCATAAAAAATTTGGTTTTTTACAACAATGCTGTCTTGTCTGTGTAGCAACAATACTGTCTTTTCAATGAGGTCTTATGTGTGAAAAAATGATCAGATAAAATATTTACCTCAAATGGCATCCCATAGTTATTAGGTGCATTCCCATCTCAAAACTTAATGTTGTTTCTCAATTGAAATAACTTGAAATAGTAATACTGCACAAGTAAAATGGGCTCACACCTGAGATCAGAAATGCATGTAACTGAATTTCATTTCTAGGCAAACTGCTCCCAGTGTGCATACAGTAACTCTCTGAATAGCACTTAAGCCCGTAGTGGTTGAGGTCTGAATACAGATGTGCTACATCACTATAGTACAACACAGTACTTGCAATTAATCTCATGGCCATACAACATTTTCATAAGTATATTTAATACAAATATTTCCATAAATAATTGGATATTTGAAGGTCACATAATCTAGAACACCTTTACAATTTCCTTATTTTATCTTGCTTCAAAAGAACTAAGACAAAATGGGTACTGCAGTCACTCCTGCTTTGTCGCCTGTTCATAGCTTTCTCCTATTCTGGAAAAAGAAAATCCGTGTTCATCTAATTTTCTCAAGGGAAGGTCATCATCTGCTGCCCAGCAAACCTTTCACATTCTGTTTCACTACTTTTCTAAGGCTATAACCCTTTCATGTTTTCATCTACCCTTTCATTTCAGGAAAAGGCTATATATAACCAGACGTTTACATACAATTTAGCCAAATCCATTTAAACGCAATTTTTCACAATTCCTGACATTTAATCCTAGTAAGCATTCCCTGTCTTAGGTCACTTAGGGTCACTACTTTATTTTCAGAATGTGAAATGTCAAAATAATAGTAGAGAGAAATATTTTGCTTTCCAGCTTTTATTTCTTTCATCACATAGTGGGTTAGAAGTTTACATACACTAAGTTTGTATTTGATTATATTTTCCCTTTGAATTGTTTAAGTTGGGTCAAACCTTCTGGGTAGTCTTCCATAGGGATCCTTCAATAAGTTCCTTCTGACAAAATGGGTGTAACTGGGACAGGCCGGTAGAGCTCCTTGCTTGCACACAGTTTTAAACATCTTCTCATAGAATTTCAACTGGATTGAGGTCAGGGCCAATCGAATAGCTTAACGCTAATTTTTCTTTGATGCATTTTGCCACAACTTTGGAAGTTTGATTGGGATCATTGTCCATTTGGAAGAATTGTTTGAGACCAAGCTTTAACAATCCTGGCTAAAAGGCTTGAGAATTTGCTTCAGTATATACACATAATATTCCTTCCTCATTATGCCATCTATTTTGTGAAGTGCATCAGTCACTCTTGGAACAAAGCATCTCACAACATGACGATGCCACCCCTGTGTTGGAATGATTACAAGCTTCCTCTTTATTTTCACCAAACAACAACAGTCATTATGGTCAAACAAGTCGATTTTCATTTCATCAGACTAGAGGACATTTAGTATAATTTCTTACCATCTTTACCATAGTGTGCTTTGGAGCTGTGGTTTCATCCTTGCATAGCAGGCTTTCAGGTTTCGTCAATTCTGGTCTTGTTTTACTATGGATGTATAAGGTTAGTAAATGTTTTCTTCCAGTGTCTTTACAAGGTCTTTAAGTGGGACTGGTTTGTACTTTTCTTACCAAAGTACATGTGTCCTTCTTGTGTGGTATGATGGATGAATAGTATTCTTTGTATAGATGAACATGGTACCTTCAGAGATTTGGAAATTATTTCCAAGTACAAACCAGATTTGTGGGTGTCGACAATTATTTTTATTAGTTCAGTTCTTTTGATTTTCACATAAGGACATAAAAAGGCCTTTACATCCTGAGATACATCCACAGTTGACTTAAATTATGTTAATCAGCCTATCAGAAGCTTATAAAGCCATGATATTCTCGAATTTCCTAAATTGTTGAAAGATGTTAAACTGACAGGAATTGTGATATAGTGAATTGTAAGTTAATTCATCTATCAGGAAGCAACTGTTGGGAAAAAATGCATGCATAAAGTACATGCAAGAAAAAGGATGTTTTCAGTTTGTTGACTCCCAGTGTAGTTACACCAGTGGCCATGGGTGATAAGGTACTATCATCAACTACAGAACTGGGAGAGGTGCTGATTATGCATTGCTAATGATGACAATGCTGATAATGAATTGTAAACCTTATGTGCAACAACATTCAAACCCCTTAACTTTGTTCCAATTGGCTGCCAGTATGACTCTGAGAAAATGTCTTTTTTTTTTTTTTATTAAAGTTGAGACAAATATTATTTATACTTAATTGCATACTTACATTGCAGCAAACACAACTGAAGGCTGCTTTATCAATTGTGGGAAACTGTGGGAAATGGATTTATAGCACTTTAATTGTGGGAAACTGTGGGAAATGGATTTATAGCACTTTACAATAATAATAATAATAATAATAATAATAATAATAATAATAATAATAATAATAAAAACAAAATCTCCCTAATAGGACCAAAACTGTTTTTGCATAACATTTTGTCATTTGTTCATTGTAACACCCTTGTGACTCAAAGAAACCCACAGTATAATTCCCTTTATAGTGCAATACAAATGCAATTACAATTTAGCTCAAAATCTTCCATTTCCTGTCATAGAATAAAGAACTCTGGACATAAAAACATTAATATGAACTAGTCAGAAGTGTTGAATCATACATATTATATTAAGTTTTAAAAGATATCCATATTAAGAAGAATTTCCCTTTTTTATGTTGGCACTGTCACTTCTGCTAGTTTACCTGATGTTGTCAAAATGCACTGACAGCTGCCCTTTGATAACACAACAGCCTTGAGCATGATATTGAAAGTGTTTTTCTTCTGTTTTCCCATTACTGTCTCAAAGCTTTTCTTCTTGGAGGTGAAACAATATGAAAAATTCCCTGCTTTATTTCTTCTTTTTTTTTCTTTCTTTTTTTTTTTTGTCTGCGCCCTTTTTGTATTGTTGGTGCGAATAATTTAGAATTCTCAAAATGGAAGTATAATAAAATAAATATTTAATATGGAGTTTTATATGTTGTGCTTAATTTGTATGTATGTATGTATGTATGTATGTATGTATCTATCTATCTATCTATCTATCTATTTATCTATCTATCTATTTATTTATTTATTGTGGGCTTTGTCCCTTTAATCCTAGGAGTCAGATCTGGTACAGGTCTTCACCAGATACCCTTCCTGTAACAACCCTTCCATTTTTCAACAGGACAACAACCCAAAGCATACCTTCAAAAAACACAGGAATGGCTTCAGAACAACTCTGTGAAAGTCCTGGAGTGGCCTAGATATGTGACATCAGCATGACATGACAGCATGAAAGTGTTTTAGAGAATTAAAATACAAGAAATGTGGCACAATCTGTCCAGTCTACAAAAGTGGTATAGTTAAAAAAAAATTTCCAGTAGTGGATCAATTTTAATATATATATTCTGTTTAGGTAAATTAATAAAAACTTGTGACCTTGTGATCAATATAAAAATTGTGATCAATAAAGGTAATTAGGCATTTGTGAAAAACATGGTCTATTCATCTTACATTCAATGCAAGCACTGTCTTTTATGTGTAGGCTTAAATGGTTTATCTTCCAGGCAAGAATGCATTTAGAGTTACTTATTTATTTAGAGTCCCATTAGGAACTAAAAGAAGCCAGTTAATAAGTCCTTAATTACGAAGTATTAGGTTATGGTGGGACACTTGTTTGTTATTTTTCAATTTTTATTATATTGCCATTCTGACAACACTCTAATAATACATTTCAGAAAGTTTAACTAATATCTAATTATATTATAGTTTCCAATGAATTCCAGTAATATTATACAAGAGTTCAGCAACTTGCCTAGCAGCTTATTTACACTATACATACCTGTTCTACCTATCATAAGGATGAACCACATATTATTTAATCACTTTCATAACATTAAACCTCATTCAGTAATTTTTCCATCTCTATGGTTACAAATGAGTGAACTGATATAATAGAAAAAGCTTTAGTGCTATTTAGACTTTATTCTTAGCCATGCAAAGTGGTGTCTCGGGTAAATCCATCATTTCTTCCCTAGACTTATGTACATTTTAATCCATAAAAAGATTATGGAGACAAATATTTTTTTAACAAATCTTAAGAAGCTAAATGGGTTTATTTATAGTGATGACATGATTTCAGATAATATTCAGATCTTGTCACAGAAACACAGCTGCTGAGGTTATATTGAAACGTCATGCTTTAAATTGCTTAATAATTTAGGAATTATTTGGCAAAAAGATTTACTTGAAATTGCTACAACAGTTTGTGGCTTAATGGGAAAAAAAAGATTTATTCATTTAATCCACTCTTTAGAGTTTAGCCATGGGATTTTGCTTGGATTATATATGAGCACCGTGTACTGTGGTGTGTGACACCAGGAAGTTGGTATCCTTTGAGTGCTGTGGGTTGCGAGGTGGGGCCTCAATGGACCAGACTTGTGTCTATATACTGGATATATAGACACAAGTCTGCTCCACGGAGGCCGTCTATATATATATATATATCCCCCACACCATTACACCACCACCACCAGCCTGCACAGTAACAAGGTAACAAGGCATGATGGATCCATGTTCTCCTTCTGTTTACGCCAAATTCTGACTCTACCATTTGAATGTCTCAACAGAAATCGAGACTCATCAGACCAGGCAACATTTTTTCAGTCTTCAACTGTCCAATTTTGGTGAGCTCGTGCAAATTGTAGCCTCTTTTTCCTATTTGTAGTGGAGATGAGTGGTACCCGGTGGGGTCTTCTGCTGTTGTAGCCCATCCCCCTCAAGGTTGTGCGTGTTGTGGCTTCACAAATGCTTTGCTGCATACCTCGGTTGTAATGAGTGGTTATTTCAGTCAAAGTTGCTCTTCTATCAGCTTGAATCAGTCGGCCCATTCTCCTCTGACCTCTAGCATCAACAAGGCATTTTCGCCCACAGGACCGCCGCATACTGGATGTTTTTCCCTTTTCACACCATTTTTTGTAAACCCTAGTAATGGTTGTGCGTGAAAATTTCAATAACTGAGCAGATTGTGAAATACTCAGACCAGCCCTCTGGCACCAACAACCATGCCACGCTCAGAATTGCTTAAATCACCTTTCTTTCCCATTCTGACATTGAGTTTGGAGTTCAGGAGATTGTCTTGACCAGGACCACACCCCTAAATGCATTGAAGCAACTGCCATGTGATTGGTTGATTAGATAATTGCATTAATGAGAAATTGAACAGGTGTTCCTAATAATCCTTTAGGTGATATATATATATATATATATATATATATATATATATATATATATATATATATATATATATATATATATATATATAAAGGTTATACAAAATACACAAGGAATTTAAAAGGATGGATCCAATTACTCAACTAGATTTTAAAGTTTTGAAGAAAACCACCTACAGTTGTGCCATTTATTTATCTTTTGTTAAAATAATAATTTTTAATATTAAAATATTAAAAGTATAACATATACAGTACTAGGAAAAGCAAATAGTTTAATCTGAAATGTGTGATGGCAACTAACCACAACTATTGTACTGTATAAAATGCTGCTTACACACCTTTAGAAGGTGACATGGAAGCTCTAATGCATAAACTTCCTGACCAGCAGATTATGTCAATGCAGAACAAAAACTAGCAAAATTTGTCCCTGTTCTAAATTGCAAGTCTTTACCGTTTCCCAAACACTATACTAGCTTTGAAACAAGCATACAGTGATTATAAAACACCCTTTTTATTAGGTTTGTCCTTATATGTGCTGTTTTGAGTGTTTCAGTGTAAAAGAATCATGCTACTGTAACAGGTCTGTGCATATCATACTGAACAAATACCTTGTGTGCAAACTCCTCATGCAAAAATATACATCCAACTTCACAATTCCACAACACTTTTAAGGCTAAATTTAAGGCAAATTTTCCTATCATAATAAATAAATAAACAGGCCACTATGTAATAGTTTTAATATTAATACACATTATTTTCCTATCACATTCTTTAAACCTGAATCATCTTTCATTCGAGTTTGGAAGGCAGTGTTTCTTTCTTTAAAATAGGTCACCCATATGCACAATGTAGTTCGCTGCTCCACTGCCATTTGCAAAAAGGCTTGTCTTGGCAGCATTAAAATGTGAGTGGATCTAAGTGCATGGTTTATTTTGTGAAATGGATTCTTTATTACATGGTAGGTTCTTCCAATACATGTTTTTCAGTTGCTGTAACTTAAAAAAAAAAAAAACCTTGTGAAACTTTAAAACTCGTGAATTATTTGTTGCCTTTTTTACAGTGTAGTAACTCAGAAATCATTTTCTTCTATTTTCTGTTGGCCTCCCTATTCTCATACCTTTTTCTCATCGTTTGTATCATGAATCGAATCTGTAGATCCAATTTCAAACAGTTATATACATTTAGAGCAACTATGTAAAATTCCTAGTGCTAAATGCACACCCACACTATCAGAAATTATTCATGTGCAATTTAACATGATGTTAATAAACAGCGTATGGTGGTAATACAACACTTTTTTTTTTTACATATTTTGCTGTGTATATCTGTTAACCATTCAACCTTCAGATTGATAGATGTACAGTATATCTAGCCAGACCTTCCACACCAAAATAAAATAAAATAAATAAATAAATAAATTCATTAATTAATTAAAGAATGGCTCTTACTATATATATATATATATATATATATATATATATATATATATATATATATATATATATATATATATATATAGTAAGCAGCATTACAAAAACAGCTAAATATTTTTTATCATTGTAAATAGCCATAGATGACATACCATTTTTATAAAGTAAAAATTAACCCAACATGATTTTTTTTAATCATTTACTCATAAATTGTGGTTGGATTTTCAGTGAAGTACTAATAAACACACACATACACCGATCATCCATAACATTAAAACCATTAACATTAAAATCACTGAGGTTCTGGGTTCCCCATGGGACCCTCATGGCTCTACAGGGCCTCTGGGGAGTGCTGTGGTGACTGGCAGAAGAAATCTAGCAGCAGATTCTGTGGGTTGTGGTCTGGCGACTTTGTGGTGTGTTCTGGTGTCTTTCTGTTGTGGTAGCACTGATGTTTTTAGCATTTTTTGCTGAAACCAAAGAATGCTAAAACATCAATGCTGCCACAACAGAAAGACACCTATGGGGACCAAAATGGCCTTTTGTGTGGGATCAGACATATGGTCCCCATAGGAATGGATGATTGAGTGCCCATGATCCTGTCACCAGTTTATTGTTGTGTAGTTGGTAATCAGTGTTGTTAATGCAGTGGTGTTAATGTTATGGCTAAGCGGTATTTTACTGATTAGTTCACAGTTCTCTCTGAAAATAAACAAACAAATAAACAAACAAACAAATAAATAAATAAACTAAATGTTGGCTCTTTTTTTATTTGCTGGTAAAATCTCAATGACAGAAATGAATCTACATCCAGCTCTAACATTAAGTATGGTAACATACAGTATGTGCTATTTACAGTATTTATTTTGTAACAGTATAACCGTGTGTCCTGTAGTATGTATTTGGATATGTTTTTATATTAAGGATGCACTTTTATTAAACTTGTTTCATTCAATATTCTATAAAGTTTTACACTACATCAATAATTTATTGCACTTAATAATAACACTTAATAATTTTATCATTTAATAATCTACTAATGTAATCTCCCACATGGAATTAAGGTTGGGGATGGGAGGTTGGGACACTGGGGGGGTTGGTTGGAGGTTGTGATCCCCTGAGTTATAGCCTTCACTGAGGTATAACCTTCCAAACATTGTAGCTTGTGATAAGACATATGGGATGTGAGTTGGTGAGGTCCCCTTGTGGGTCTAAATTGGGAATCAGTCCAGTGTGTAATTGCCAATATGTGTGTTAAGGAAGATGGAGAATGTGTTTTCATTCTGTGCGAGGCTGGCTCTTCTTTGCTTAAGTACCAGCCTTAAACTTTAGATATTCTATTCTATTCTAATAAGATGTAGACAATTGTTTTTTTTATATTATTCAAGTATATAAATATAAAATATAGGCTTGAATTGTATATTTTTTTGTCTAAAAGTTTAAAATCAGTCAACACCAAGAATAATAAATTTAAAGCTACTGCTCTCTGCTAGGCTCTGCTATTTGCTTATCCATTAGCCTAATTAGCCTAAATAGAACTGCATTACCTTTTACATTAGTAGTGACTCATCTAGGTGGGGCTAAGTGCCACCAAATATATCAGCATTTAGAAAATGTTCATCTTAATAAAGTACTTATTTACTACCCCAATGTTCCTTTAATTTGCTTGCCTTGCTAGTGCAATCACAGAACATTATATTTACTGACTGATTTTATCGATTTTTTGCACCTAATATCATGTATGTAGGGGCAGGAATCACGCTGCCCCATGCTTGCTATATATGAATAGTTACAGAGCAAGAGGAACGTTGGAGGTGTTGGCAGATTTTTATATTAACCTGTGTTAGTTAAATATTTTCAAGAAAATCGTTCACATTGCAAGATATCTTGTACAGTAGCAGAGTGGTTGAGGGAAATGTGTGTTCTTACATTAGAAATGCATGTGCACTATTAATAATAGTGACCTATTATTAATAATAGTGACCTATTGTGTGCCACGCAAAGGCTGAGAAAATAAGAAAAATGTATCTCCCATTTCCGAGGGCCAGGGTTTATCGAAATTCTTATTAAAATTTAGCAACTTTAGTTGTAAAGTAAAAGAAAACACAGGCTGTATCAAACACAGTTAAACGAATTCCTGAATAAATTACTTCTAACTGTATACTTCTAAAGAATACAGTGGAACCTTGGATTATTCGTTCCGGAAGTGGGCTTGTGTTCCAAAACACTCGTAAACCAAATCACAATTTCCCATAAGAAATAATGAAAACTCAAATTATTAATTCAATCTATAAAATGAAAATAAAACAAATTAATCTGCACTTTATCTTTTAAAAAAAGTACAAATAAATCCTGACAGATAAGTGTTTCTTTTGGTGCGCGCAGGCGCCGTGTGTGTGTGTGTGTGTGTGTGTGTGTGTGTGTGTGTGTGTGTGTGTGTGTGTGTGTGTGTGTGTGTGTGTGTGTGTGTGTGTGTAATTAGCCCCTTCCCTCACCTTGTTTTACACAGTAACACTCCTCCTCCCTCTCCCCACCTTGCTTTTTAAGTTTCACAACAAACACACACACAGACACACACACACACACACACACACACACACACACACACACACACACACACACACACACACACACACAACGGAAACACCGTTTTAACAGGAAAAAAAGAAATCTCTCTGAGACTGGCATGGGCGCATATTAACAGAATCACTTTTTAAGTTTCACAACAAACACATAAACACAGCGGAAACACCGTTTTAACGGAAAAAATAAATCTCTGACACTGGCATGAGCGCATACTAAAGGAATCACTTTTTAAGTTTCACAACAAACACACACACACAACGGAAACACCGTTTTAACAGGGAAAAAAGAAATCTCTCTGACACTGGCATCGGCGCATACTAAGGGAATCACTCTCACTAAGAGAGAGTGATGCTCAGTGTCAAAATAAGAGTCGCATGCGTGATAAATGATACTCGGCGCTCGGTTTCCGATTAAAAATTTATTAAAAATCTTTGCTCGGTTTGCGGAACACTCGTAAACCACGTTACTCGCAATCCGAGGGTCCACTGTACTTCTAACTGTGTGCTAAAGGCATCTATATAGTTAATACTTAATGACATTATGGAGTTCCTCTAAAATTTATGTTTGAGGCTATGTCATCCTTCCCCACCAAAATCTATGACCATGTGTCATTTCTGCTTTACATACATTCGTATACATAGATTTTAAAGTGATGTAGCTTGAATTTTGGCCAGCACCATCTTTTTTTTTTTTGGAATATCAGGGAAAGTGTGTTGTAAATGAAATAAATTAAATTTAGACCAGGGACTGAAGTGTACGTATTTACATTTTTTTTTATTTTAGTTACATTTGTTTATGTAAATTAGGTGGCACATAATTAAATATGCTTAGATTTGCTCAATTAATAATATCTGGTCTTAAGCCTTGAGACTGTGAAGGCAAAGATTTACAGAAAAAAAAAACATTATTTTATTGTTTAATCAAGTATAGATTAGGTTATAAAAGGAAATTTAAATACCAAATAAAACAATATTTTGGAAAATCCCTTTGTAATAAACACTCAATTAATAGGGGATAGAAATAAACATTTCTTTCATTTAAAAAAAACTAGATTTTTTTTTATTGTTTATTCTAAGTTGACTGGTTTGTAAGGTTGGTAGAGGAAAATGACATAATGGTACGTAAAGACACAAGCTTATTACTGTATGTTGTGATCATACAAATTGGCTAGATCGTGTAGCCTTTATTATAACTACTTGAGTAGACCCAAACAGTAAAATAAATATTTTCTTCTGTTTAGTTTTTCTATTTTTACACTTCAAATGAAGACATATCATATATGCAATTAACTTACTATACCATATATACTGTATTTTTTTTTTAATGATTGACATGTCAAAAATGATCATTTCTTCCTATAGTGTCTTGCCAATAGTAAGTGAACTGCAGTGTCTTGAATGAGCACATAGTTTACACATCTCGCTTTGTTAGTTAGAAGTCAGCTTAGTTAGTTTTTGCTCTCATTCTGTCATCTTGGTCGTAAGGACAGCTGTGAACTTTGCTAGAGTGTTTTATTAGAAATAGTTCCAATTGTAAGTGAGTACATCTAAGCCTAGATACAGATTTTCACAACACAGTTTTAGTCTGTGTTGTGAAAAGATGACATTTGACATGCTTATTCTGAGCATATACATTCATCTTTAAAGCATTTTTTGATACAAACATTATTGCAAATATTATTTGTGTGTACTAATGACAGCCCAAAGAAGACTGAGCTTGTTTATTACAAAGGAGATGTGCACAGAAGTTTTTTTTTTTTTTTTTTTTAAGTTTCGAAGGTTTCGGTTTTATTCTTTTACAGACGTCAACAGATTCCCTTAGCTAAGATCTCCTGGGTTGTACTGAGAAGATGGTTGCTTGATGATTTTCTATGCATGTAAATCAAATCCCATTGTGAGAGGCTGATTTCCAAGTCAAATGCTGTTTATGGAAAACAAAACATAGTTTTACCTGGAGATAAGCATCCTATCTAAACTAAAGTTATGACGGATGACAAAAAAAAAAATTCAAATACGAAATGTTAACTTTTCCTCCAGCAAACAGCTGTTTTTGTTTTCTTACTCTGTTCTCTTTTCTCACTTTTTTTGTTCTGTGAGAGGAATTGGTTGGTTGGCTTTCTGAAGATCATGCACAGTGCTCAGTCTGAATTCCTGCTCAAAGACACGTGATTCAACTCATCTGTTTATTACCATCTTTAAACAGGGAACTTTCCAAACTGTGCTGAATCTAAAGCCAGAGCTACCCAGCCTGCACAAGGGGAACCTACACAAGACCAGGTATAATGTTTTGCATTTTAATGTTATGCCTGATCAGTGTGTATATACCTGAATGATTGCAATTTTACCTGCAGAAGATTCGTCCACTTAATTGTAATTTTTCCATACTTTTCCAGTACCTATTTTAAAGTTGAACTGCATTTGCTCTTAAACTACTCTGACTTATGTCCTGTTCAGTAAGTACAGTATATAGTGTTTGTCATTAATCAAGCTAAATAGTGTCAGAATCTCTCTGCACTCACAGTTTTAGTGGTACAACTTTATAATTCATTGACATATATAATATGATATAATTCACTGCTTTTAGTAAAAAAAAAAAAATATATATATATATATATATATATATATATATATATATATATATATATATATGTATATATATGTATATATATGTATATATATCTTTATTTACAGTAAGTCAAGTGTACTCTGAAAACAGCTTCATGATTTTTTCAGGAAGCTTTAATCAGGAAGCAACCTACTGATTTAAAAAAAAAAAAGATGCTTCAGTCTAATTTAGTATAACTAGGCTATTCTTTACCTGGAAACAAATTTCATTGTGCTGATATATTATGTAGCTTAGGTTTGAGATGGTCTGTAGGCAATTCCGCAGATTTTAAAACCTGATTGAAGTGTCAGTTCAATCTAGGAACCCCATATTGCCATCTCCTCTGTAAGATTGAACATGCTTTATATTGGTCCATGGAGAAATCTCATTACATCCATGGCAATTGGGTGAGTACATTTTAAATATAGTTTAAAATAAAGTCAATTTAATTGGATTTCTTTAAGACAGCATTGCCGCAAGAGCAATTTTTTCACAGCAAGTCGCCTAAGGATACGAATTTAATTACAAACAGTTTACTGCAACTCTCTCTCTGTTTTTTAGATGAAGAATTTTACAAACTTTTCGGTTTTGTTGAGAGGTTCTGGTGCAGTCAGAAACTCCCAATTTTAACACTCATTACTTTTTCCATATAAAAATTTACTCTTAAGTCTCTAAATGCCTCCATCCACACTCTTGATGGATAACAGTATCTGCCAATTAAATAAATGCAGTTTCAGTATTATAATTTTCCCAATATTTATTTACTTGTTTTAAATAGGCAAACAAAACCAGGTATGTACATGTATTTGTAGGAGTTCTTAAAAGCCCAGAGCTATAGTCCAAACCCATTTGAAATGGCATTTCTCTTTTATTTTCAGAGAATAATGGAACTTTCTAGAGAATCTTTGAAAAAAATGGATAGGTGTGTGTGTGTTGGGGGGGACTCAGCACATTTCTAGTTGGTCTCAGAGATACCTTATGGGCAAGGGAAGAAAAAAAGTAGAAGATGGGTAATAGAAGCTGAATAGAAGGGCCGGGGAGCAGAGCAAGATTCGCTCTGTTGGAGATGTATGCATTGTACAAACATTACCCGGCAAAAGCAATCTAAGAGTGTGAGAGTATATTGCGCCAATGCAACCGAGAGCACAATGTAATAAACCAACACATAGTACATGCACAATACAACACTGGATCCCCATAAACCTCAGTGTGAATTCAAGAGAAATGCTACCAAAGCACATTCATGTGCCTGTAGGTGATAATGTAATAAGGCTACCAAAACACACAACTGTCAAAGCAGAATATGACTACAGTAGAATGCAAAAGTCTCTAAAAACAAACATGTTGTACAGTACTTACTAAATACTTGCAATCCATGGATATGCAAATCAATTAGTATTATTATTAGTATTATTAGTATTATCATTATTATTTTTTTATTTTTATTTGCTGCTATGTATACAGTAAATAGACAGCAATGCACACCCTCAGAGGTCCTGTGGAACTATGCCAGCAGGCCAGAACCACTGTGGACACATGGGAAACCTAAAGCCTAGGTTATTTAAATGTTAATGGTTTTAATGTTATTGCAGATTGGTGTATTGTGCATTACAAATAATTACACATGGGCTAATTAAATTGAAGCCACAAAATGTAGAAATCAGGAAGGTTTCCATTAAGCACATTATCTCCCCTTCGCTTGGGTGCAGTTCAATTCAAGTTATTTGGAGTTTCATTGATGCCTGCAGGCTAATTATGCTCTTACTGA
This sequence comes from Clarias fuscus, assembly GCA_030347435.1. Lineage (NCBI taxonomy): Eukaryota > Metazoa > Chordata > Actinopteri > Siluriformes > Clariidae > Clarias > Clarias fuscus. The sequence goes on from CM059226.1 coordinate 17,182,559, forward strand.
TTTACCGATTTAACCCCTCAGGTTGAACATCCTGTATCCAGAATCCCCAGCTGTCCCTTGACACAAATAAGTTCTCAGAGTCCTTAACTAACTCCTCTGGCAATTTGGACAGTCATAATAAAAATCTAACAGGATGCTACATTTCAAGGAGGAAGTCAGTTTCAGTCCATCACTGTTGAATCATCATAAGTGTGACTGGCAGGTACTTAACTCCTCTTAACCTCTTTTTTTTTTAGGCGTCGCTTCATTCTAACGCTTAATGTCCATTCTAAGGATGTGCTTACGGAAAAGCAGTCAAGATTAAATGTAACTGTGTATTAAAAGGTCCGGAAATCCCTTTAATATCGAAAGTATGAAATATGCTTCTCTGAACATGGTGAGGGACGGAAAAGAATAGAGGAGCTTAAAATATTCAATCACTTCAACCAGGCTCTGGGAGGATGGCCAGCCTAGGCAAATCATGCATGGTTTAATTATGAAAGGTATCAAAATGGATCTAAATTTTGAGTAATTAATGTACATTATGACGTTATCCAGACAAGTGCTGAGACAATGAAGCATAAATCATATTAAATAAGTGACTAATACTGCTTGTTCTCTCTTATATTTCTTTCATTACCCCACTCTGCTTTTCAACACCTTACTACAAAGCAGTGCAAAATACATAACTGTAATTCATTACAATACATTTATTTTAAAAGTATAATAATAATAATAATAATAATAATAATAATAATAATAATAATAATAATAATAATAATAATATCATTATTTTCATTTTGCAAGCATTTACTTAAAATTGAATATTATTATTTACCTTTGTTTCCATGGGTAAAACTCCTTGCAATTTTATGTAGACATTTACAGATCATCTTCTAAATGGTGTCTTTAGGCAATCCATCCAATGAAAGAATTATGTTAATTAGTAAAATTGACTCTCAGGTTAAGAATGCAATTGAGAAAAATTGGTGCAACCCAGTGGGCATTGATTAAAGATTATAAAAAATAAAAAAGCAAGTCAATGCAATGCATAAATGAAGAAAGCACAGTTAATTGACCAATTATTACCACACACTAAAAAATGCTGGGTTGTTTTTACTACCCAAACACTGGGTTGCCCCTGTTGGGTAATTTACAGTGAATTGGGTACTTTTTGTTTAACCCAGCTTGCTGGGTTGGAGTTGGGTTAGCTAGTGACAAATGGCTGTTAGCTAGCCAAACCAAAGAACCCCACCTGTGTATGAAAAAAAAACTGCAAAAATGTCTGAGCTTTTAGTTTTCTTTGTAGAATGCTTGCAGGGTGACTGAAGATGGTGAAGTGATGAATGAAAGCTAAACTGTTAACTGTAGTGCCAGCATGACGCTAGCGTTAGCAACCACATATTAAAAGCTGTGGTGTTACAAAACACTAATCTTCTTACAAATATGCATACTAGCCAACCCTCTTGATTTTTCCATAAACGTTTACTTTCTTTAATGTCTTTCTTTCTAAGGTTGGAACGAACACCGTGGAATATCTCCAGCAGGCTGAAGTGTCGAGGCCGTACCACTACATTCTGATGTTGGGAGATAATGACCAGCACTGCTCTCAGGCATTAGTGCTTCTCAGTAATAGTATCGTAATGATGTCGCTGTTGAACTTGTTTTGTATTATCTGATCTTGTGCTTTTGAAAAATAAATATAATTTTTTTTTCTATGATTTGTACAATGAATTGGGTGTTGTTTATTGCATATATGTATGGTTTGCAAAACTTGTGTACCCATAGACATGTAAAACATAAAAATAATAATAACCTATTTGTGAGGTAGAATTAACACAACATTCCAGTTAATAGAATGGGTAGAGTAGAATAGTTCTGGGTAGAACATTTGAACAATTTATGTGGTAGAATTAACCCAGCATTATAGTTAAATATGACCTAGCATTTGGATTTAATATTTTACCCATCCTGCTGGGTTAAATAAATAACCCATTTCACTGGGTTAAATTAACCCAGCCTTTTTAGGGTGCAAGGAAATGATGGCATCTAAATGGATGTGAAGTCTGTTTATGTATATATACAGAGGAACCTCGGTTCACGAGTATGACCAAATCAGTTCACGACAAATAAATTGCCTAAAATGTGTCTCTGTTCATGAGCTTCTTCTCGAAATATGACCCAGAAACCACCATCTCAAGCTGCCGCTATTAGCTGAACAAAGGCATGAGCATGTCACGCAGTATCAGTTTTACTCAGTCCGCGGTTGCGGATCATGCACATAATAAAAAAAGCAAAGTAGAGTGACGTCCAAGCCTTTGCCGTGACGTATCATCCGAACAAAACTGCGGCATATAGGGTGCTACACCTTAGGAACGATAACACGTTCTTTTTTGTGCAGCGCAGTTGCGCAAGTGTGCAGTGTAAAAGAAACAAATCATTCGCAATAGATTTTTAGTGTAAATGGCTGCCACATGCAAACCAGGCCAAGAAATAAGAGTTTCACGTCACAGAGTCTACCTAAGAAAGTTGCGCGAAAAGTGTTTACTCTGTTCTATACAGTTTATATTTATATTTAGTGCTGTTTTATTTTTGTATAATTAAGGCTTTTTATATGATATATTTAATATTTTGTGAAATATAAAAATATAAACAAACAAAAGACATCAAAATTGATATATAGTTCATAGTAACAGATTAATTATTTTTACATGTGTTCCTATGGAAAATCTGAATTGGTCTATGACCAAATTGGCTTACGACCAGAACTTATGAACAAATTAAGTAATAATTTTGCGAAATGAGATTCCACTATATACAGTATCTCACAAAAGTGAGTACACCCCTCACATCTCTGCAAATATTTATTTATATCTTTCCATAGGATAACACTGCATAAATGACTCTTTGACACAATGAAAAGTAGTCAGTGTAAAGTTTGTATAGCAGTGTAAATTTATTGTCCACTAAAAATAACAAAAAATTGAATTCCCTTGGCCATGGAGTTCACCAGAGCTTCACAGGTTGCCGCGGGAATCCTCTTCCACTCCTACATCACAACATCACGGACGAGGTGGGCATTTGACACCTTGTGCTCCTCCACCTTCCTTTTCAGGATGCCCCAGAGGTGTTCTATGGGGTTTAGGTCTGGAGACATGCTTGGCCAGTCCATCACCTTTACCCTCAGCCTCTTTAGCAAGCCAGTGGTCATCTTGGAGGTGTGTTTGGGGTCATTATCATGCTGGAACACTGCTCTGCGGCCCAGTTTCCAGAGGGAGGGGATCATGCTCTGCTTCAGTATGTCACAGTACATGTTAGAATTCATGTTTCCCTCATGAACTGTAGCTCCCCAATGCCAGCAGCACTCATGCAGCCCCAGATCATGACACTCCCACCACCATGTTTGACGCTAGGCAAGACACACTTGTCTTTGTACTCCTCACCTGGTTGCCACCACACACGCTTGACACCATTGAACCAAATAGGGTTATCTTGGTCTCATCAGACCACAGGACATGGTTCCAGTAATCCTGCTCCTTGGTTTCATGTCTGCAGCAAATTGTTTGCAATCTTTCTTCTGCATCATCTTTAGAAGAGGCTTCCTTCTAGGACGACAACCATGCAAAGCAATGTGGCGTACGGTCTGAGCACTGACAGGCTGACCTCCCATCCCTTCAATCTCTGCAGCAATGCTGGATGCACTCATCCGTCTGTTTTCCAAAGCCAATCTTTGGATCTGATGCTGAGAACGTGCACTCAGCTTCTTTGGCCGACCATGGTGTGGCCTGTTCTGAGAAGAACCCGTCCTCTTAAAACGCTGGATGGTCTTGGCCACTGTGCTGCAGCACAGTTGCAGAGTGTTGGCTATCTTCTTGTAGCCTAGGCCATCTTCATGTAAAGCAACAATTCGTTTTTTCAGGTCTTCTGAGAGTTGTTTGCCATTAGGTGCCATGTTGAACTTTCAGTGGCCAGGTTGAGAGAGTGGAAGCTTTTATACCAAATTTAACTCACCTGCTATCTGGTGACACCTGAGACAGTGTAACACTAATGAGGCACATGACAAAGGGGAAGGAAAATTACTAATTTTGCTCAATTTGTGCTCTTAGGGGTGTTCTGAGTTTTGTTGCCAGAGGTTCAGCTATTATTGGCTTATATTTGTTTGTTATTTTGAGGGGACAATAAATTTACACTGCTATACAAACTTTACACTGACCACGTTTCATTGTGTCAAAGAGTCATTTATGCAGTGTTGTCCTGTGAAAAGATATAACTAAATATTTGCAGAGATGTGAGGGGTGTACTCACTTTTGTGACATACTGTATAACAAATGCCTTAGATGACAGAAGATTTAGTGCTTAAACCTGGAAAAGATGATTAAAGACTTGCCCTTTTTTTTTTTTGGAGATTGAAGTCTGGCTTATGAGTTGATTCCATTTCCTACTGTATGTCATCTCCATTTAAGCTGTGCAACACTTTCAGCTCTGTTGCCAAGATACTTAAAACAAGTTTGAAATAGCTTATAGTTTATATATTATTATTATAGTTTATAGTAAATAGTTTTCATGTGTGGGTTTCTTGGTATACATGATCACCCTGGTAAAGCATACTTTTTTTTTTCACCTCCATTTTCCTGTCAAACCATAATGTCACCTATCTTAATTCACCTCTAATTCAACATTTCTGTAATTTTGAAGTGCTGTTATGCTGCTAAATATGTCTACTGGCATACAAGGGATTCAAAATAACTTCCATTTGTGCCTTTCTGCTTTTAGTAGTATTCTTTTCATATTCTCAGCCCTCTGAGTGTCGAGTTATCTGCGAATTTGCACATCTACTTTTGCTTCTAATTAAAAAAAAAAACCATTATCCAACTACAAGGGACACAGGGAACAACTACGGAATCACTTTTTAATTCTTGTACTTGGTGGCTTGGCAGGTTATACAACAATCGTTTGAAGTGGATTCAACTAGTGCGGTCGATAGCCTTAAATGAAAAACCACAAAGGAGTACATCACTCCTTCTGACGAAATGCAAACCAATGTGAACTAATGCAACAACAGATACAGTTTAAATGAGTTTAAGAGATACTATTTCATGTACAGTCGTGGGCAAAAGTTTTGAGAATTACATAAATATTAGTTTTCACAAAATTTGCTGCTAAACTGCTTTTAGATCTTTGTATCAGTTGTTTCTGTGATGTACTGAAATATAATTACAAGCACTTCATATGTTTCAAAGGCTTTTATCGACAATTACATGACATTTATGCAAAGAGTCAGTATTTGCAGTGTTGGCCCTTCTTTTTCAGGACCTCTGCAATTCGACTGGGCTGCTCTCAATCAACTTCTGGGCCAAATCCTGACTGATAGCAACCCATTCTTTCATAATCACTTCTTGGAGTTTGTCAGAATTAGTGAGTTTTTGTTTGTCCACCCACCACTTGAGGATTGACCACAAGTTCTCAATGGGATTAAGATCTGGGGAGTTTCCAGGCCATGGACCCAAAATTTCAATGTTTTGGTCCCCGAGCCACTTAGTTAACACTTTTGCCTTATGACACGGTGCTCCATCGTGCTGGAAAATGCATTGTTCTTCACCAAACTGTTGTTGGATTGTTGGAAGAAGCTGCTGTTGGAGGGTGTTTTGGTACCATTCTTTATTCATGGCTGTGTTTTTGGGCAAAATTGTGAGTGAGCCCACTCCCTTGGATGAGAAGCAACCCCACACATGAATGGTCTCAGGATGCTTTACTGTTGGCATGACACAGGACTGATGGTAGCGCTCACCTTTTCTTCTCCGGACAAGCCTTTTTCCAGATGCCCCAAACAATTGGAAAGAGGCTTCATCCGAGAATATGACTTTGCCCCAGTCCTCAGCAGTCCATTCACAATACTTTTTGCAGAAGATCAATCTGTCCCTGATGTTTTTTTGGAGAGAAGTGGCTTCTTTGCTGCCCTTCTTTACACCAGGCCATCTTCCAAAAGTCTTCGCCTCACTGTGCGTGCAGATGCGCTCACAGCTGCATGCTGTCATTCCTGAGCAAGCTCTGCACTGATGGCACTCTGATCCCGCAGCTGAATCCTCTTTAGGAGACGATCCTGGCGCTTGCTGGACTTTTTTGGACGCCCTGAAGCCTTCTTAACAAGAACCTCTTTCCTTGAAGTTCTTGATGATCCTATAAATTGTTGATTTAGGTGCAATCTTAGTAGCCACAATATCCTTGCCTGTGAAGCCATTTTTATGCAACGCAATGATGGCTGCACGCGTTTCTTTGCAGGTCACCATGGTTAACAATGAAAGAACAATGATTTCTAGCATCACCCTCCTTTTAAGATGTCAAGTCTGCCATTCTAACCCAATCAGCCTGACATATTGATCTCCAGTGCTCGTCAACATTCTCACCTGAGTTAACAAGGCGATTACTGAAATTATCTCAGCAGGTCCTTTAATGACAGCAATGAAATGCAGTGGAAAGTTTTTTTGGGGGATTAAGTTAATTTTCATGGCAAAGAAGGACTATGCAATTCTCATCTGATCACAAGCAGCAACTTTTCCAATTTCCAATATTTATGTAATTCTCAAAACTTTTGGCCATGTCTGTACAGTACTAAGCAAACATATAATAACATTCCATTATGTAAATTTTTTCATGGATACATGGAAATTGCACTTACACACCAATTATAGCATAACATAAGTTACTGTTCCTCTCTTGTATTGTGTACTATAGTAATTAAACATTAAATAACACAGATCCAAGTGAGTAGTCCTTCATATAATAAAGTGGTATTATCATACCATCATTGTCCCTGAGATGATCAGCAGCCGATGCACTCCCGTATCTCACATGTGACTGACTCCACTCTCCTGGCGCTTTTACAGTACACACAGTATTTTATACACTGAACCTACAGTATACTGCTATCTCATAGGGGAGGTGGAGATTCTGTCACAGCAGGTGCTTGTAAGTTGAGCCTGTACTTTTGTCCTACTAGTGACTACGAGGTGATGCATATTGTCTTACTCTATCTGTGTCACAGTTGCCCCTTGTCGAATGACTTCAGCTCCACCATTTTTTTTTGCTTTGGACATGCAGAAATTCTCCCTCCATTCATCTTCCACAACAACGCCATTAGCAAAGTTGTCCCACCAACTGCTAGTTCTACCTGGTCTTATCCAGAATTTTCTCCTGGTTGCTCTCCTGGTTGTCTTCCGCGGTGGATCTAAGAGCATGTGGCATATGGTGTTGTCCATTATCGCTTGTTGCTCATCACAGTTGCATAGAAGCAATAGATTTTGCTGTAATAAAGCTAGTAGGCTTCTTAGTAGCAACACGAACACAATCATGTAGTCTGCCATTATTGTTGTTGCTGTTACGTGTGACGCAGCCGACACGTGATGTGATGACATCATCGTTTCACAAAATATACAGAAGGAGACAGGCTGTCCACACGGAGACGCATTTCGCTGTATACGTATACATTTTTTTATCGTATTGGCGTTTCGTCCACACGGATCCGGCGTTTTAGGAGACTGAAACCGTTATTTTTTTAAACCGGGTCCCAAAGTGGATAAATCTGAAAACGACACCCTTGCGGTTTCGTGTGTACAGCCCTGTACTTTTGCCCCACTAGTGACTATGAGGTAATGCATACTATGTCATACCCGTGTCAGAGTCGTCCCTCATTGAATGACTTCAGCTCTGCCGTTTCACTTATTTTAGCTTCACACTGAGTGCTTAACTGTTTATAGAGTTCTGTGGCAATAGACAGATGAGTATGAAGAAAATCTAAAGTAATGAAAAAATCTGTAAAACTTTTGGAAAATTTTAGTTTGGCAATCCCTACACCTTTGAAGCCACTCTATCTGTATACAATCACAATTCTGTAGTAATATGTCAGGGTATAAGCTACATTTTTTTGCATGACAGATTGTTTCATTCCACTAATTTAATCAGAGAAGCACTTTTCCAAGTATTCTGATGTTTTGTGTAATAGCTGTGGTACTTTTCACTGTTTGTATCACTCCACTTTTGTATTGTACTTGCACTTTATTAATTCATACGTTTACTACAGTCAGTCAAACTTTACATTGCATGTCAAAATGCATTGTTTTATACAGCTGTGGTGTAGTCATTAAAAAAAACATTTGTTAAGGGATATTTAATTAATATTTTTCTGTATTTTGCATAGCAAACAGGTTGTTTATTGTAAATAATAATAATAATCATAATAATAATAATAATAATGCTATTATTATAGATCATTGTATTTTATCACATTGTATTTAATATTGGTTTAATATTGTTTTTTTCTGAAGCAATCAATATGCATCATGCCCATATCTGTGAAAAGGTCACATAGCATAATGGCTCTATTTTAGTCTATGGCTTATAATCTATAATTTCTCAGTGACATATACATACAGTACAGAATACTGTGTATACACATATGCTCTTTGCTGACATCACCTAAACTGTATTACTGCATGAGGTGGAACCTCAGCGTTTACCTCAAAATATACTGTACCAAACCATACTTTTTTTGTATTTATTTTTTACGAAAAACACAACCAAATATAAACACAACTAAATAAACTAAATATTAAAAACACAATGAAATAATATACCAAACCATCCTTTTTTTCACACCTAAACACTAAATGCCAATACATTACATTACAGGATTAACCTGCCTCTATAAGCCAGAATGTTGCTTTGTTTTGTAACTTACCCATTTCTGGAACAAAAATGTGTTGCCTGCAGGAGCAAACTGTTGTACTGTTTCCTCACTTAACCTCCTGCTTTTATCACCTACCTGAAAAAATATAACATGACAAGGTCAGATCACCTGAAATATTGATATTCAGTACCGTTCAGTACCGCGATTTTTGCACTAACAATCATCTTATTTTTTGTACATAAATAGAAAATATTCACAGTATAATTCACAAGTGTGGGTTATATGCAATGTACAAGCTAGGGTTAGGGTTAGGGTTAGGGTTTTTCTTTACTCAGAATTTTATTAAGTTGATATATAAATCCAGTTCATCAGAAATTTTACAGCAACCTATTGAACCTATAATCAACTTCTTGGCAGGACACACACACACACACACACACACACACACACACACACACACACACACACACACACACACACACATATATATGTATATGTATACTTGGTGGGTGAAAATTAACTAGTGTAGCCCACACTATGTGGCTGTGATAACATTGGAGACCTTATTTTCATGCAGGATGGTGCACCACCCCATTTTGGTCTTACTGTGCGTGTGGTTAGACCAGCATTTTCCAGGATATTAGCTGGGACGACATGGATCTCATGAATCGCATCCAAGATCCATCCGCGGCAGATCTCACGCCATGTGATTTTTTTCATACACAAACACGAGGTGCACAGGACAAACCCTTGCACACTGGAGAAATTAGAGGCACGATTCAGGAGGTTCTCAGCAATATTCAGAACGACTTCCTTTAGAAGACTGTGCATTTCATCCCCGGCTCTTTAAGGAAACCGCGCAGCACATTTACAGGTTTGCCAGTTCGACCCCGATTGTATCTGAGCATATGGGGGACGAAGGACCTTGCTCAAGGTTATAACAGTGGCAAACCAGCAGCGTCAGGGCTCAAACCAGGGACCTCCTGGTCCGTAACTCAACACCTTAACCACAAGGCCATACATGAAAATGAAGTAAAATCTGGGACTAATCACCATCCAGTCCAGACTGTAGGTTGTGTTCAAGCATCATGTTAGATGATTGTATTTAAAAATCTTTTTTTTTTAATTGTCCATTGAGGCAAATTTCTTTAATTCCACTACACTAACACATTGATAATAAGTCCTTATAGGGACTAAGCAGATGCACATGACCAAAAAGTTTGAAGTACTATTTGATTACTTTCTCTATTATCTATTATCTCTATTTTTTTTCTTTTCATTAAACGCCTCTGATGAAGAAGCTTGAAGTAGATACAATTAGCAAATTTTGCACCATCAAAGTACATGCAATATCATATGAAGAGACAGCAGAACTGTAAGGGCTGATTGGCATCAAGCTCAGCTTTTTTGTTTACCATGCTAAATATTTGTCACAGCGTTACTACACACTTAAAATAACGCCCTTACACAAAGGCGCCTTTGTCTTTGAATAAATGTGTCCTTATCTTTATGTAGAATATTTTTTATGACAAAAGACTGTGTTGTATGGCTTAATCCTTCATAATATTAATGCAGAGTTAATGATAGGTAGTAGCATTTTTGTGTAATTTAGTGAAAAAATAAGCTATTTTGGCAGTTATCGTTTAATGGATCAGAAGAAAAACAGCACCATTAATGCCAGGAACTGCTACTTATTTTCGAAGATACATTTTTGTGGCATAAGCTTTTTTTGTCCTACCCAAGTTCAGTGGTAATAACACAATCTCAGAAATAAGGCTTAAATTGCAGTGTTGTAAGTTCTTGGTATTTTTATGACCACCAGTGCACACAAAAAGTATGAATGCGGTGTGATGGGGTGAAAATGATTAATCACAACAGTTTAAATTCCTTTTTCTGATTGGTCAAAAGGGATCAGACACTACTCTTGTGTACATGTTGTCATCACTTTTTCTATTTATTAGCAAATACGTAATAATAATTGGATGTTGAATGCTGCGCATGAATGGTTTTAAACATATTTGTGCTCAGTAATATTGTGAGGTTTTCTGTGAAAAGATTTATTTTATTATTATTTTATTGTATTATTTTATTTTTTTAGGAGCAGTCTTCAGAGTCAGCATTTGAGCTAAAGCTGTAATGTTACGTTTTCAGACACAGGAAAGACTTTCTTCAGAAGGATGTGCATTCCATCCTTGGCTGTTTGAGGAAACTGGTTAATGCCACTGGTGCCTATTTTGAAATGTAAACATTTGCTTTCATTTACCTATGTAATAAAGTACATGTACAATTTGTTTCGATTAGAAATATGGACATTATTGCCAATTTTTAATGCCTAGTTACTTTTCTCGCAACCTGTATATATGGGTAACAAGTTTAAGGTGTTGTTCTTTTTTTATTATTATTATTATTATTATTATTATTATTATATAAGTGAAATTAAACACTTTGGCAATTTGTGATATAGAATCAACTTTGGGCTTGTGAAAGTAACATCAAGTATATCATATTTCTTTCTTTCATTAATTTCTTTCATATTTTATTTATATTCATGCTGGACCTATAATTCACAGTTAAAATTTATATTCTTAACAAACCAACATTTTTTTATCAACCATATCAATTAGGGATCACTAGCACTAATGGTGCATAATATTTAGGCGCATAAAGGAATAACTGACTGGCTTAGTTACAAGAAGAAAAAAACAAATTAATTTGCTAAAAAGGGTAATTTAATTACCAGCATTTACATTATTAAACGATTAAAGCAGTCCGCACAGAGTGTGAGGATGTTTAAAATAACTATTCCCATGTTGAAAAAAAAAAAAGTTCTTAAAAAAAGGTTCTTACTTTGAACCGTTCTCTACTTGATGGACAATGGACAAACTGTCGAATTTTGTGGGATAGTAGATTTCTACGAGAGTGTGTACAGTATACTGTATAAAAAGAAAAAAAGAAAAAGAAAGAAAGAAAAGAATTCACAAAAGAAAAATCATCTAATCTGTCTAACTGTTTTAAGATAGCAGACTAGTTTTTCCTTTCTGTGGCAAGAAGTGCGTAACAGGTTGCTGAAGAGGAAAGGAAAAAAGCAAGTGCAGGAATGATCAAACCCAAGGGGGCTTTGGACAACCAATTTGCCTCCCTTCAAATCTCCTAATGGTTCAGCCATCTAATCAAACCATCTTGTTTTGTGAAGCATGAATGCTGTGTACCTCATGTGAGGTATTTAGCATGTTTCAATTTCCTGGCATTTAAATTTAAATTTAGGAAAAGCGCTCAATAACTGGACAGGTTCCACTTTCTAAGGCAGCTGCTATAAGGAATCCTAATACTATTCTATTCTGCAAGGCAAGCTTACTAAATGCAAGTAGCCCTTTAGAGTGTTTGCCAATTCCCAAAGCAGTTCTATTAGCCGGTAATTCATCTTCTCTATGCAGGTCATTAATCTGGTTTAATGCTGACATTATCCTGGAACTGGGAAGAACACATAGAGCTCCCTTCCATGTTGATTTGTTATGTGCAGCAAAAGCGTTAGTGTCAGTTAACCTTTAGTTTTCAGAACTATATATAGTACAAAATGTCAGACGTATTTCCATGAAATGTAATACAAATTCAGGGAGTCAGCCTTTAGAAAGTAAATAGAATGCAGTTCTGTTCTGGAGGTAAAACATAATTCAACAAACTCAGATAGCAGATGGTGTGATATCACGAGTCTCACAGAGTAATCAATTTTCATCTTCCACCTCAAGATCACTAAGCCAAATACATAAGAGCTGATCTTACACTGATCATATAGCACATACAGTGTACTTGATCTTTACTCAGAATCAACCTACAGTATGACACTCTACTCTAGTTTAACTTCTTAAGTACATGGCTTACTATAGCAGTTCTTTTTAAGCATAATTAAATCATGTACTTTGTATACTTTACTTAAATAATCAAATGTGTACAATATTTTTTTTTATCAACATTACATGAGTGAGCTGGTCTAGCCAGATCTATTAAAGTTTTGCAGTGTAAAATCTTTGTATTAAACTTAAGATGTCTTTCGGATGATGGACAGATAAATGGCATTGTGTTTAATATACTCATATACAAAAGAACATTTGCATTATACGTATAAAGAAATGAGCAGCAAATTTTTACAGTTACAAAAATCTCAAATCTAATTTATCATTTCCTTTGTTGTAACTTTAAGAACACAGATAAGGTAAAATCCCCATCTTGCTCAGCAGAGTGATACTTTGTGGTGGATAACCTACTGTAACTAAGATCTTCTTAATGGCCACATGCACTACATTTGCCCTGTGATTATGTCTAGCTGACGTGTTTCAAAAACTAAGAAAAACATTCTAATTGTGCATTTTGTCTTCACACTACCGTGCCCCATTTAGGCTATGCTAGCAGAGAGAGAGGACCATCAGAGTGCTTCAAGTTGCCAGGAATACCATTTGCAGGCCATTTGCAGAGTGCGGAACGGATTGGTTCCACTGCCGATCGCCCTATAGGTCTTGACAATGGCAAGACAAGACGCACTAATGAAGGACAGGACAGATTAATTTCATGATGTCATTAGAAATTGTACGGAAAATGTTACCACAACTGCAGCTGATAAAGTCATCAGACTACTCAATGACGATTGGCTGCAGCTGGACTTGCTGGATATGCAAGGAGGCTGCATCATGGGCCAGTGTTGACTCTATGCCATTGTTAACCTTATCTGCATTTTTAACGTCTGGTACTGATAGACTGATAAACAGATTTTTGTATAAAATTTGACTTCCTTATTTCTTTTACAAATAAATTTTGTCAGAAATATATACGTGTAACATGCATTTCTTCTGTCCAATTCAGTCTTTTTAAAGTAACTAATTATCTTCCAAAATTACTGTCTTCTAAAAGTAATCAGTGACATTACTGTGTTACTTTCTGATAAAAGTAACTAGTTAGAGAACTTTTCCATCGCAGAAAATGAAAACTCTTTTGTGCTTCCTCATGCATGTTGTTTTAGTCAAGACTTTATAATTATTCTACAATCATCACTCAGCGATGTTTGGCCAATCTGTTAACTACTAATACCCCTATCTCACCTATGCGGTAGCCGTAAGTATCGTTCATCATGATTAGCCGCGACTTTTGGAGCTGTGATTAGGTTTGTATCTTTCTGCGCGTCGGTCCTCGCATAGTCATAACAGCAGAGGGGGCGGGTTATCAGGGGCGGGGCTTGTAGGATGATTTTTCTCACACATACACATACACACACACTAATGGATTGGGAATGACTGCTGTCTGGCTCATGGATTGCATAAATTGCCTGAATAACGGATTACATTTTTTGAAAAAGTAACTAAGTACCTGAGTACTTGAATGGCGGAACTAACGTGTTAGATTACTCATTACATCAAAAAAGTAATCCGAGTACTCTAAGGCGTTACATTGTAACACGTTACACCCAACACTGGTCCAATTCAGGTAACACTTAATATAATATGTAAGCAGAAACTTTGCTAGATTGCTAAGGATGTAGTTGTTATTCTTTTGGCAACCCATCAGGCTTGGGACTGGCACTAAGGGTGCCTTGCAACCCCATTGGATGGGTTTCAACACAAGTCCTTCTATATGGCAGAGGAGACGTTTACCACTGATCCACCAATGCCCTATAGCTAACTATGGTATAAGAATGGAAAAAATTAATTTAAAAAAATACAAAATGTCACAATATGTACTGCTTGATCTGTGGGTATGTATTATGTGGTCTCCTTACGCCAACAATGTTGTATTTTATGTAAATAATATTACAGGGTAAACCAAATAATTTTACAAATTTTAACAAGATGTGTAAAAACTGAGTTTACTGTTGTGTATTTAATTTGTTGCTATGCAACAGAAACTTGAAAAGGGGAGTTCAAAAAGCATCTTTTTTTCATTGACGAGGCCACATTTCATACGAAGGGCAAAGTCAACAAGCATAATGTTCGGATTTTGGGGGAAGCTGCAGCTAAGCACATGAGGGACTCACGCTGGCAGGAGCTGGACTACCGACTTGCGATGCACATATTGAACATTTGTGAAGCTTTTTGAAATCAGTTAAAAAAATCTATATCCGTTTCAATATGTTGTTGAAATTTTTATAAATAAATAATTTACTTTTCAACACAAATTTTGCTTAGGACATGTAGTTACTCAGATATTCATATTTTAAATGATGGAATTTTTTTGGACACCCTGTAGAATGTAAACATTTAGACAGGAAATCTTACTGTATATGTTTACAGTGCACTAGCGCTAATACGTCATATGGCATTGTATTGTATTTGTGACATGGGATGCATGCAAACTATTCTTGCATATTATGCTGCATTCAGCCACGCTGTCAACTTTACTTTGTTGCAATGCAGAGCGCAAAGTCTCCCTGATAGAACCACTCTATAAGCATCCTGGTGCTACTGTGTAGTCAGCTCTTAGAGCATGGTGCTGGAGTCTGGGGCCTCACGCTGAGCTCTCCGGCACTTTCTTGCTCCTGCTGACACACCGACCTTCGCATGAGGTATCAGCTGCATAAATTCCAGTAGGTTGCCCTGGCTGGAATGCTGCTAAGAGACAAGGAGGTGTCCTTATAAATGGGCCAGTCCAGTGTACCTGGAAAGCATAAAGAGAATCCACTGCTGCTCCCCTGACTTAGAATCTGCCAAGCTAGCCAACATTTTAGTTAAAACCCCATGAGTTCAGACTCTACCATGCTATAGGCAAATTGCATGTCCTTAAGTCTTAAAAGTTCTGTCTGATGGAAGGTGATTCACTGTAATGCCAGCATGGCCAGTCCAGCCGAGCAGCCCTCTTTGCAGTGGATTATTAAGTTGGTCATGCATTCTGTCATAAAAGGACTGGGGCAGGATGCAAATGCAGACAATAATTTATTGTTGTGATGTTTAGAGATCATAATGAAGTGAAACACAACACAAGAACAATAGGCTCAACTTAAAACCCAGGTCCTTAAATAACCCCTCTAATGGTGTTGTTCTGATGAGTTCTGAATAAATCTGGTTGTGTTCCCATGGCAACAGTCCATGTTTTGGTTGGCAAAAAAAAAGAAAAAAAAGAAAGTTTGTTGCACAAGTTAACAGGAATATATTAATTTTACAATGGCCATGACCCTGCCATCATCCTAAAAAGTACACAAGACAGTACACTGGAACAAAAATGGAATTGGAAGAAAAATTGGAACGAAAATGTCAGCAAGTATTTATTTTTTTTCCTTATTTTTTCATTGACACATTTCAGTATGAGGCGACTGCATGAAGGGTTAGCAGAAGAAATCTCTGACAGCTTTACACTTCAATTTACTTTGCTCAATTTTGATCCGCATGCCCAAGATTCGGAAACGATTGTCTGTCAAATGTTTGTTTTGTAAAAGCTAGTAGTTTTTTCGTTCTTTGGTAGTTGATTGAGAAATGAAACAACTCTAGTGACAGCTACTGTAGTTTACGGAGGATACTTGTCCACGGAACAACTAGGAAACAAAAAAAAACACAAAATCACAAATGGTCGTGATCCGAGAGCTCAGGTATCGCTATGCCAACCATTTTTACCTCATATCACTGTGGTTGTTTTCAGATTTGTTTTACTCGATTTTCTATTCATCTTTCAAATATATTCTCTCTGTTTAAATATTTATTGCCCATTTTTTCCTCTCTTCTTGTATTTTTTTTTTCCCTAGACCGACAGTGAGGATTGCAACCTTGTATGTTAGAGTATGACCTTTAGTTTCCTAGTCTGTTTTATGTATTCGTAAATGTTCAGGACTTTCTCTTTGTAAGCACTTCTTAGCCTCTGTCTACACATACAGTACATATACAGTACAAGTACAGTATTTATATGAAAGTATCTCCATCCACACAAAACTGGAAATAGTTCACAATAGCACACCAGCCAAAAGCTTTTATGCCAAATGCTTCAATGTTAAGAGCGTTGGAAAGGGGAAATATGGAAAAGCATTGCTAACATGGCCAAAGGTTCTAAAAACAAAAAAAGTGATGATGAACACCAAGCATGAATGTGGAAATACTGCTTAAGATTACATTTTAATCCATAATCTTGGCTTGCAGTAGAGTGAATTCAAATGCAGTACAATGTGTATTATTTTGGAGCTATTGCACAAGGGTATAATAATAGAACAGAATAAAAAATTAACATAAACACATTACTGAATACAGATTTTCAGTTCAAAAAGTGACAATCTGGTCAACAGCCATGAGAAATGAATTACTGGCTTATTCATAACTCAAGGCAAACAGGAAATGCACAAGGTGCCATCCTGATGTCAGTGTTTTAAAAATGAAAAAAAAAAAAGAAAAAAGAAGAAGCTTGACATTTCCCTTTTAGGGCATTTTGTTTCTGAAAGTGTCCTTTTTGAACTCCACATTTCACTGAAGTCATGGCAGCTGAGATAAAAACCTTTCGTTCAAGTATTTTTCAGGCGCTGGCTACTTCCAGGTCTCCGCTCACACATGGTCAAGTCCAAGTTTGATTATTATAAAGGCGGAAAAAAAATGTTTCTCTGCTGGGGTTTGGTGCTTTAAAGCCTGCTAGCCAGCTTGGCCATCTACTAGTGAATGCCTGCTCATTGTAAATAGGTTGAATGGAGTGTGGAATTCCATAAATGAAATCGGCATCGCATATTACCTTCCACTGCCTTCAGACATGTGCCGAAGCCGAAAGTCATATGAGCCTGGTTTCCTAAGTAATAAGCCACAGTTTTTTTGCCTACCCCCGAGTTCGTGAATCAGCACTGATGTCTTAAACCTGTCAGATTTGTTCATGAACAGTAAGACAGCGCTCCAATTTGGCGTAATACAGCTTTTCGTATTCTGTGTCCAAGCTAAGGGTTTTGTTTCTGTTCCGTTGCTGAAATAGCACCACTTTTTGTGCAGCTCATATGGCACACACAGTAACCATAACAACACTGCAGGGATCTACTTAGTATGGGCTAACTAGCCAGACGACCGTAGATTAGATTTTTTTTTTTTTTTTTTTTTTATCTGATCACCTTACAGCACGGGTGTGCAAGACGAAGGTTTTGCGATACTCTAATGAGCTGCTTAAAATGTAGTATTGGTAGTATTGTTATGAAATAACTACCAAGACCAGAACCAGTAATTGCATGCACTTCATTTAACCCATTTCCATTCAGTCTATTCACAAACACCAATCTTTGCAATGTCACATCATTAGCTCTGTTAGTCTGAACCTTGTTATCCCATAGCGTCTACTTTTTTTTCTTTTTTCCGAAATGGATTGTTTAGCTGTCATACATATTTTCCATGAGATCCCTCCATGGAACTGAGATGTTTACTGGACTGTGACGATCCAGATATTAGTTTCATGAAAGCTTTCGAACTGCTTCTAGCACAACTGCACCCAGAACCTCATCGGTCTCCCAGTGGTCTGCATTGTGGCAACTCTAGGAATTAACTCTAGTAATTTAACTCTCATAGCAGACAAAGAGTAGCAAACCACAAAACTCAGAGATTAATAAAGATTGTGCTCTCTTACACACGCGCGCGCGCACACACACAAGTATATTACAGCGATAAATCAAAAAAGCCAAAGCCCAAATAACAAATGAGTTAAACACCCCAGAAAATAACCCAAACATATCATCCCCCTTTAAATAGCAAGTCAAGTATGCACATTGCTGTGTTTTATTATTGTAACTATTATATTATATGCAATTCCCCCCCCTGAAACCACAATGACTCTGAAACCACTTTGAGAAAGTTGTAGAAGGTCACAACTACTGTAGTTGTTAGCACTTTAATCTCTTTGATGAAATAATAAAGCAACATGAGGTTTCTGTAAATGAATGATTTTGGTGGGGAAAAAAATGCTTATTTGTGTCTTGTGCGTTTATTAGAGCGAAGAATAAAAATGAAAAAATAAACCGACTCACACTGAAAAGGACCAATAACAGCAGTATGTTTGAATAGCGCCATATTCAGAGTTGAGTTAATACAGAAATTGAGCACATGCGTGTTCAATCAATCAGACCTCAGAAGTAACTAAAGACGTATGTTTGAAGTTATACAAGAGTCACACAGGCAGTGTGAAGATTGAATAATAAAAGAGACTTGTCTCAGTTATGCACGATTCTGTCTTTGAACCTTGGGCACCAGGTTTACACTACATTGTATTTGGCAACAAAGAAAAGAAGCTATTTACTTTTCCAGTCAGCATTTTCTATCCCAGACTTTTTTTTTTATTTTTATCAAAGGCAAGTGCTTGTGTGTCAAGGAGAGGAGTCTAGATGCTATTAAAACTCTCACAGTTGCTTCCACTCAAGGAAATTAAGTCATCTTGGGAGTGCGAACTATGGATCAAGCACAATGAGAAAATCAACTGCATTACCCAGCCCTGAACTTCCCACTCGTTAACTTTTCTCTGTGAATATGGCCCATAGTCATGACATGAAAAGAAAAAAAAAATTACAACATCTTACCAAAAAGCACTTTGTAAGACAGGTACGGTGTTATCCCTGAAAAGATTTACAGACCTCATCCTCTCACATAAATGTTTGATATTACATTCAACATATGCCGCAGAGTTGAAATGAAATCAGCTAGAGGTGATATTTAAACCTGGTGTCCCTACTAATACAATGTTAAGGCATGGAACCAGATTCATCCCAGTCTTGGTCGAAATTACACCATCAATACAGATAATGCTATAATAAACCAGACGCAATATCCTTAAGCCAGCCTTCTGCCTTTCTTATAACCACTGTTCTATATTGATTCTATTAGACCTGTGAATCCAGAGGACTCTTAGAAGCCCACATTGCAGAACGAATAAAATGTGAATTGACAACGAGACAGAAAGTCGATATGGTCTCGCAGACCATTTTCATTATGAAACTTGATCAATGGTTGAATCTGAATGGAGAAATACTCAGGGTTCTTTGCAGTGAGGGCTATACACATTTTAAAGAGAAAAGGAAAAAAAAACTGAAATACAGGATCGTTGTTGACTTTTTAAATACAATAAAAAGTATTGAGACGAGTCGAGCTGGGTCTCTGAATCTAACAAACGGTTAAAGAAGGAATATGTTGCCCATATTTTTGTTCTCTTATTATGATGATAAGAGAAAAATCTTTGTGTTATTTCTAAAATTTTCACTGTGTTATTTCACTTCATTGGTATAATTAACTAAAACAAATCTTATTCATTCCATCACTCACTCATCATCTGTACCATTTTATCCTGTATACAGAGTCGTGGGGGCCTGGAGCCTATCCCAGAAGACTTAGGGCACAAAGCCAGGTACATTCTGGACAGGGTGCCAATCCATTGCACGGAACACACACACTTACACATGCACACCCTCATTTACACACTGTGGGCAATTTTGAAATGCCAATTAGTCTAATATGCAAGTGGAAGGAAACCCACCAAGTACAGGGAGAACATGCAAACTCCTTGCACACAGAGGTAGGAATTGAACCCGGACCCTGGAGATGCAAGGTGACAGTGCTAACCACTACACCACCCCAAAACAAATCTAAGGTCATAAAAAATTTTTTAAATTTAAAACAGGCATTGTATAATGTATACATTCATATTCTTTATATGTGTGTAATGGTTTTTAATAAGCCATTAGATGACCCTGTGGTTGAATTCTAAAAAAAAAAAAAAAAAAAAATATTTTTCTTGGAATTTTACCTAGCAAAGATTACAGTATGTTATGTACCATTAATATATTTCTGAGTTATGCAGTGATGATTTCATTGAGCAAACAATGATCATTCAAGTGAAGAGTGTTCAAGTATTCAACAAGGTTCAAGAGTGGCAAATGCCACGAGTGACAGTTACCTCAAGTGCTGAGAAGGATAGAGACTGATTTGGATGATCCTTATAATCAAAATTTAAGAGGATACAGCTTCAAGAAAATGTCAAAAATATCTAGACACCAGGGCAAGGAGTTTCCGTCCTGGAAATGCCATCTGAATGGACTGTGTATGTGATCATTATATACAGCTCACACACTCAGTTGGTCTGTCGACGATGCCAGGTTAAACTCTTTTGAATATTTTAAATAATAATAATAATAATAATAATAATAATAATAATAATAATTTGCAATACTAAACATACACTTCCAGGCCAAAAAAGGCACCATTTCAAAAGGTAAAATTATTGGCCTGGATCAAACAAAGGAAACAAATAAAGACTTTTTAAATGACTGGAACTTCATTATGAACTGTCCAACACATGGCTAATACCTGGAAGGATAGTGTTGAACTGTAAATTTCATGGGAGAAAACAAGAGCATTTTCACACCACTTGTTAAAACCACTTGTTAGTGAATCTAATCAGGAAAAAAATAAAATTCTATTTAGTAGGTCATGTGATCTGATGGGTCCAGTCTGACCTTAATCCAGAGAGATGGGTACATCAGACTGAGAAGGGTAGCACATGAAATGAAATGATGGACCCATCATGCATGGTGCCCACTGTACAGTACAAACCTCTTGAGGCAGGGTTATGGGCCGGGATTGCTTGAGTTGGTCAGGGCTAGGGCTCAGCAACATTATGTGGCAATAAACTGAAGCCAGTCAGCTGATGAAACGGAATGCACTGAATGATGCACTGGATGAGCCGGAGTTTTTCTTCACTGATGGCGCAGGAATTTTCCAGGTCTTTAAGTATGAGCTCTGGAAACATGAGGAGTCACTTTCACACATGAATGGATTACCACATGTGCTGAAATCAAAGCTAAAGGTGTTTCAAAGGATATTCGAGTGTGTTACTATGATGGAACATTTATGACACTAACACACCCATCATTCATAAATATCCCTGTCGTGCTTTTAGGATTCCTTGACACTACTAAACTGAATGTAGTTTGAAGATAAAGGAAAGATGGGATTGTTGATAGTGTAGCTTTTCAGACTATAAGCGTCTCATCTTTTATAACAGTAAAGTATCTACTGTGACATTTACCCTGTAATTTGCATTTATATTATTTGTACTAAGAGCATGGCACAACATTCATTGCTGTAGTAGCTTGTATCATGTAGTGCTACTCTGTGTGCTCCATTGATATCTCTTTCTGAAGCTGAATCACTATCATCTTGACTTGCTGCTGTCACAAACAAGTCTGTATATTTGGTACATTTTACATTATTTACAACTTTCTCTGACCCATTTCTCTTCACTAATCTGGACTGTTCCGCGCCTCCTTCTTTGGCTGGCTATATTGATTAAAACTTAGAGGGCTGTCTGGTCTAACAGTGAACCTGTACATTTGTCATATAACCTGTCTGGAATGAGTTGACCAATTAAGGACCTCAGATGGCCACTCTGACTGTCTCATTCCCTCCTGTATGGGGGGGATATGGGCATCATCAATAAGCTGTGTGTGTGTATGAGTATGCTTCTCATCAGTAATTCGGTAGGTTTAAGTTATAACATTTAAATAAATAAAATGTCTCGTGCCGCCAACCTGCACGCCAACAGGAATTCTCCCAGTCCTCCCGATTAGCCGCTCCAGACACCATTGGTAGACACCATTTCTAGTTACTGAGTTCACATGAAGTGCTAACAGGTGCATAAAACCAGGTACAGCAATCCTCTTAAACCAACATTGGCAATATGACGCGATTACTGAAAATCTCAGTCACTTTAAAGAAAGACAGTTCAAGAAAATGTCTGCCCTGTTAGATCTACACTAATCTACTGTCATTACTGTTATTACAGCATGGAGGCCTCTAGGGACAATAACAGCTCAGACACACAAATACTGTTCCACACAGAGTGGGGTCGCCAAACGCTGGCGTCACCAAACGCTGACCCCTGTAGCGTATAAAAACTTTATCATGTGTTAAATTACTCGCTACAAACTTATCATGTGTTAAATTACTCACTACAAACATATCCTGTGGTAAAATTACTCACTACACGTTTCAAACTGCCTCAGGAAGCACAACATCAGCTGTAGGAGTTTCTTGGAAAGGTTTCCCTGGCTCCTGACAAACAGATGTGCACTTTCAAAGTGCACTTGTATGGTAGGGCACAAAGTGTGTATGTACAAGACAAACTCCAGATGGTGTAGAGGTTGTTGAAGGTGGCTAGGCCACAGTTGCACCATGGTGGGGAGTTAAGCGTAGGTGGGATGTTGAGCAGTAGGTACAGCACAGAGGTACAAGGCTTCGCTGCTCAGTTAGGTATAAGGGGGAATGGTGGAGGAACATGGATAGTGTCAGGAGCTGCCTATTTTCCCTCATGTTTAACACTGCAAATTACCACACTATAAAGTTTGCTATGCTGCCAATTTTTACAAAAGGTTTCGATAGGTAATAAACAACGTTTTTACATTAAAACATGAAAACAACTTTGTTTCAACAACATATTGCACTGGATGCTTAATGCTTTTCTTTTCACCTTTGTGTCGATATTGGTTTCCAGATTCCATTTCCCAATATCCACTGCAACTCATCTGTCATAGTCATATGATGTTAATTTTATATACCTGCACCAAGTGACCTTGGTCTATTTATAGAGAGTGTTTCAGTTGGATCTTTGTCTTATGTCATCGCTTTCGCTGTTGTTGCCACTGCTACTGCCACTGCCATCATGACTGTTGTTGTCGTTGTTGTCGTTGTCATCATCATCTTCAACTCTATTGGTTTTGTTGTATTCATCACTGCATTTGTCATCGTCATCACCACTGTCATCACTGGATCATGACCAACCACTGTTGTTGTTGTCACCAACATCGATTGTTGTCCAGTTGTATCTGTGTTCTGTTTTTACTAGCATTAGCTTACTTATTAGCATTCTAGCTCAGCCACAGTTGTAGTTTTAATGTGATGTTTGGATTTCATATTTGGCTTTATAATTTTTAAAACTGCAGGTGCACTTGCATCTTGCCTCAGCTGAATTTGTGACATGATTTGCAGCAAGTTCTTTAAAGGTCTAAATAAAAATGTAAGGTACAAAAAGTAAATTTCTTGGAGAGAAAAAAAAACTAAGCAAGCGAAATTTTAATAAACTCAAAGTATAAATATCCAAAAATAATACTTTCAATAGTAAGGAAGTAGAATAACATTTCTAAATAAATGTCAGATTCTCTGACTTTATATTTATTGACTAGTGTTCTATTAAAACAGGAGTAATCAATTCTGGAAAAAGATTGCTGATATTTGAACTCAATATCAAAACTAATGCACTACTCCTTCAGTGTTCCTTCAGAAGCTCATCCTCTTGTGTGCATTGGGAGCTATGCATCTGGTGCTATTCTGACCACACATGTTACCACTTCTGCAATTTCCTCATGGTCAGCAAGTTAGAACAAAGACTGAATATGAACTGTGCAAATCTGCCACAAAGACATTTGACATGATTCTGCAAGTTTAGGGCGATGCTGCAATGAGTTGTTCAAGGTGTTTTGAGTGAAACCATCTGCCAACATTGTACATGATAATCATCAGAATCAGGAATCAGGAATCAACATTCCTGCCATTGTCGATGTGTCATACGGAACAGTCCAGGCAATGTTCATGTGTGATTTGAACATGTGCCATGTTGCTGGCAAGTTCGTCCCCAGGAACATTGCGTCGAAGTCTGCCAAGAACTCCGTCAACATGCCGTGGATCACCCATCCTTCATTTTGAGGATCATTACTGGTGAGCAAACTTGTATGGGTGTATTCGTATGACCCTGAGACGAAGCAACAGTCTTCCCAGTGGAAGAGCCCATCATCTCCACGACTGAAAAAAAGTGAGTGCGTATAATTTTGGTAAGCATCCCTGTATAACATATTTTGACGATATCCTGGTACATGTTCCATAGTACTATACTACAGTAGAACCATGTACCACAGTGTAGTACGTGTACTACTGTATGTACTAAATCTGTGAAAACTGTCATTACAAGGGCTGCTATAAATCTACCATGAGAGCTGCTAACCATTGATGGACCCTCACATGCATTTTTCCCCTTATTTAAATGATCAGAAATGCAGGTGGGAAAAGTTTGGAAATCTTTAATAAGGTCCTTGTGTTCTGAATGGCTAGGAAAATGCATTTCCTCAAAGCGGCATTCAATCAATTATAGTTACAGACACAGAAACAGTATGATTGAAAAAGGAGTAAAACAAAAATGCAAGCCTGGTAAATAAAGGGTAAAATATGTGGCCTTCTTGTTGTGTCTTGTATTGCATCTCCTCACCTTTCTACACCTGGATCTTAGAGCAAGCGTTGTTAGAGCAGTGGGGATGATTGATACAGTGGAGGTTACTGAGAGGCTCATTTTTAAGGGCACAAGGCCACTGCAGCAGCAGCATTATGCTTTTACCTAATGTCCTGTGAAAAGCACCAATTCTTCTCTCTCTCTCAACCCCTCTCTTCCCCTTCATGATTCTCCATCTATCCCTTTTTCACATCACTCACAACATTTGATCCATCCACCTATCCCCTCCTTGTCACCTCCTGCTCATAAATGTGTTCATGACATTTAAAACTATAAAGACGGTTGAGTTCATGTTGAACTCCCCTTTACTGAATTGCATTATATCTTAACATTTGATACATTTAGTTTTTTACCTTTACGTGCATTTAAACTGCTGTAAATGAAATTATATTGACTCAATAGTTTCTGTAAATGTATCTTTAATACATATAGTTTCACACATAGCAGATGTTCACAATTTTCTAAATTTTCTACATCTTTTCAAGCTTTTGTTAATTTTTTCAAACCTCCAAATGCGAAATGCAAAACTCTCTAGAACAATAATTCTGCATTTAAAACTGTTTTTCTTTCCAAAATGCTTTTTTTTTGCATCAAAATGACACACATCATCATCTAAATAGAACTTTATAGCAACCAACATACTAATGTGCTCAGCACAAAACACCACAAAAAAAAAATCAACAGGGTTCAGGGTTACACTGTAGCGAGTTTAGAATGGATGTTTCATTAAGGTAACACACCTCCCCTGCCCTCGTCCCATAACGCTTAAGACAAGAGAAACCCAAGTGAGAAAAAAACTATACTAGAAGCTTTTCTCTTCAAAAATAAATGTCACTACAAAATCACTCGCTACTTTTCTCTTTTCTGAAAAGAAGAATTAAGCATGTATGAGGCGCATCATCACAGCACCTCATCTACATCACAAGCTGTGTTCTACTAGGCCAAAAAGTAGCAAGAGATCCTTCTGGAATAATGGATTAGCTGCTGAATGCCCCCATGTCAACTTTATCACATGCACCCCAATACATTTTGTATGGTTGATTAACCATTTACGGACCAGGGCAGCCGGAATGGAAGGTCAGATCGTCCCTGATGATAACATACCTGGACTGTTCTGGTCCACCTGCTTGGCTGGTTTGAGGATGCCATGTACTTGCATCCAGGAATATGATGAGGTGAGCAGTGTTGTACTGACCATGGCAATGGAGGACACCCTAGTGAGTAATGGTGATATTCCTTCCATAGTCTTCAGGGACATTCACAATTTCACAGTGGCCAATTCATGTCCCCTTCTCTTGGCTAGGTTAAAGCCAGACTCAGCAATTAATATATACACAGGCCGAATTGCAGCATCCATCTCCAAGACTCTCTAAAACAGACAAGACAATGAGAAATAGACCTAGAGCAGGCAATATGGTGAAGCACAATGCAACGAAATTGTCTAGACAATGCTGATAGGATAATAAATTCGCAAAACATTACTTACTTGCAGATATTTATAGCACCCATCTTTAACCCTCTGTAAGTTGAGCTCAAATGGCACCATGTAGACCTGTTTCATCTCGTCCTGGAATATACGTTTGCACTGTAATACATTGTCCCACCTAATGAATGTAACTGAATATTTTTATTATCATTATTGACCACCACCATGTTCACAATGGTGGGCTGATTTTCTCATGTGAACAACTGGTGTCTTTTAGCATGACTTTGTCATCTCTCAATTCCACAGCATATCTAAAAACATTACATGATTAGTTAAACTAATTAAAAAAGATTTCAATACAAAATGACTTTAACATTGGCTAACCACCAGTGTGTAACATTGTCCTACCGATATGTCAGCCTGCAGTATTCTAAAGTGTACATACTGTACAAAAAGTGCAGTAGCATAGTGTGGATAATAGATAACCTAAGGGTTCTTATTTCTGAATTTTCACCCATGTAGCACCACCAGTTGAGCTGAACTCTCTCCCAGCATTCGTCCAACCCAATCTATGGTTAATCCTATTGTCAACCAATGAAGCCCTGATCTCATCCAAGACAATTCCCCTTCCTCATTCTCATTTTCATCCTCTTCTTGTTTACAGAGCAAGAATGGCGCAGCATGTTTCACACCCAACCAGCCTCGGTTTTTTATTGTTCCAGGTACCAAATGAGCTAGAAAACATGGGCCATCGGTTTATTCCCACAAAATGAGCAAAAACATTAATTGCTATTCACTTGAAAAGGTACTTCTTACTTCGCCCTTGACCTCAGGTGTTCTCCAAAACAGGAGAGGCTTTTTTGGCTTGTTTATAATTGTAAACCTCTTATTTCTTAGTGAACAATTAAGCAATCGTTGATTACACCTGTGAGGAGAGGGTGTTGCCAGTTGGTATATAAAGAATGCAAAAGATTCCGTGTGAGGATGGTGTGCCATAGTGGTTTGCCATAATTTAGAGTCTAAAGCAAATTTGTGCTTGGACATTTGCAGAATTGGTTTAGAGTTTTGGGACATGAATTTCAGGTTACAGAGTTAGAATTCTAAGTTTCAAATTTAGAGTGTAAACAACTGTGATAGAATAATACCCAGTGATACTTCCATTGTTTTCTTAGAGAATGTCGCCATCTTTTGGTGTTTCTGTAGCACTGTTCAATACACATGGCAGAGTATTTTATACAAGGAGCCTCTCAAAATGCAAAATAAATCCCACCAACCCCTCTGTATACACACATACACACACACACACACACACACGCACGCACGCACGCACGCACGCACGCACACACACACACACACACACACACACACACACAATTTTATGTGTGTGTGTGTGTGTGTGTTAATTATGATTATTTGCTATAAAACACTTTCTAGCATTATTTGTCCTGTATTATTGTCCCTTAATATAAGCGCAATAAACTGAATGAACTGAATGTTCTGAACAGAATGCTTTCACATTACAGTCATTACAGTCCTCCTTCGGGTCTCCCAAATTGCCCGTAGTGTATGATTGCATGGGTGAATGTTGACCAGAGGTCCTACCAAGGTCGAAACTTGGAATAAATGTAATGATGATCACCACTGGTCTCCAGGGTCCCTAGTTGGACTACAGAGGTTCATGGATGGATGGAGTATTGCTCATACTAGAAGATATGATTATTATTGATGTGGCTGATTTTTCCAAGTGCTCCAGGCAAATTGATTATAAAACATCCCAAATGGAGGTCATTGCACCTGGCATGAGGATCAATGGATCTCCGCAGAAGTGTTGTCAAAACTTGCCTTTAAAGAAGAGGAAGAGGCCTTTATTTGTCACTTATTAATTACATCACAACATTCTTACTTTGAATATCCTAGATTGTTAAGAAGCTGGGGTCAGAGCACAGAGTCAGCCATGATAAACTCCGCTTGAGCAATTAACATTTGCTTGAACCAATAATCTTCTGATCAGAAACCCATATGAGCCTTAATCCATTGCACTACTACTGATCTGTTTAATGAATGATTAATAATTTTTCTTTTTTCTGGTTATGGTCAATGATGTGAAAAGTGAAAATATGTTTATTAGTGTATAACTACACATTTATTTCTCATTAACTTCTTCTTTTTAAAGACAAATGTTCACAGAGCACCCATGAGGCAGCATGAGTCACACACCAACGCGTCCCTGTTACCACAAGTGAGCTAGAATTCAATGGAACACCAGTTTAAATCTGTTAAATAACAAAAACATTAATTGTTCACTCAATAAAGATAATTCCCATTTCAACAAAATTTTTATTTCTATTGAGGTCTGATTTTTTGAAACCTAAAATTTGGTAAATGCCTGTCCAACCTACCACTATAGACAAAGTGCTACTGTATTACTGAAATATACCAATCATCACATGAACAGACTGCTGCTAAACAAAATTATGTTGCCTACATGCTGACAATGTATACTGTAATATAACTACATAACAGTAAAAAAAAAAAAAATGCTTTTCAGCACCTATGGTTTTCTCTAGAAATAAATGTTGCTACGCCCTCCCTGACAACCTAGACCGCCTACAGTTCGCATACAGACCAAAGGGCCACAGATGATGCCATTGTCTTCATCACCGTCAATAACCCTCAGTACAGGTGCAACACAGGGGTGCATTCTCAGCCCTCTCCTGTACTCTCTGTTCACATATGACTGCACTGCCAAACATACCTCAAATTACATCTACAAGTTTGTGGATGACACAATCATTCTATGTCTCATCACAGATCAGGATGAGACGGCCTACAGAGCCTACAAGAGGTTATGGACCTAGCCAGCTGGTGCAAGGACAATAACCTTCTTCTGAAATTCACCAAAACAAAGGAGATGATGGTGGACTATAGGAGGCAGGGGGTTGGAAACTCCCCCATCTACATTGATGATGCAGTTGTGGAGAGAGTGAGCAACTTCAAATTCCTTGATTCCTTAAAATTCCAACATCACAAATGACTTTTCTTGGACAACACACACTGAGACCGTGGTAAAGAAAGGTCGCCAGCAGTTCTATTTCCTGAGGAGGCCTGACGAAGTTCAGCATGAAGACCAACACCCTCATAAACTTTTACATTATTAAGAGCCTGCTGACAGGAGGGATCACAGTGTGGTATGGGAAAACCACTGTGCTTTCCGGCTTTTTTTCCAAATACATACATGAATACACATACACACAAATACATACATATATACACATACATACACGTAATTTTTTTTCCCAAATACATAACATACAGTACATACACATACACACATATACACATACACATATACAAGTTTACTGGCTCTTCTCATCTTAAATATTTCATTGTACTGTTGGCCCTGTGTTGACATACATATGACAAATAAACAGAACTTGAACTTCTGTGGTAACGGCTCTAATCTGCTCTGGTGCGGTCAATTGGTGATCGTTTAGACTGGAAACTCTATTAAATTTCTATGAAATTAACAGAGGTGCGTTTTGGTCTTGATATCCCGGAATGGTCTTCATGAGAGGCAGGTTTAGCATGGTGCTTAATGAGTTTTGCAAACGCATTTGACAATACTGTTGTTGCAAGAACTATTTCGGGACAGCTGGCAATCGTGTCTGAAAAAAATTTGTTGTTGTAAAACTGGTTGTTGTTACTTAATTACCTACTGTTGTATGCTTTTTTTTCATAGTTCTGAATTAAAAATTTATCCAAACTTGTGTTCAAATGTTCACAAATTTTTGGGAAACAGTTCATCATCAAACCCATATATGGGTTTGATGATCAGGCGCGCACATACTCTTTCGCTGTATAGTGTACGTAAGCACTAGAGTGAGTTCCCAGCTTGTAAGAAAGCTTGGGTATATGCTTGCCAACAGCTAGGTGGTCCTAGGGTATGAACACAAAAACTTGTAATCAGTAACCACCACTAAAGAGAGCCACCATTTCCCCAGCAACCAAAAAAGATACAGTTTCACTATTAATAATAGGGTGTTCCTTTTGTCATTCTTGAATGCACTTTTTCCTTTCACAACAGTCTTGATTCGCACGTCCTGGGATGAGGGTTCGATTCTCGTCTTACGTCTATGTGAGGGGAACTTGTATGTTCTTCCTGTGTTTAGTGGGTTTCCACTCAGCACAGGTTAATCGCACTGTCCAAAAACATGCAGATTAGGTTAACTGGAGCTGCCAAATTATCAGAGCGTGTGTGCCATGCGATGGAATGGAACCCTATCCAAGGTGTACCCTGCCAAGTTCCCTGAGTCCTTTGGGATAGGCTCCACGCCCCTGCGACCCCATACAGAAGGCATCACTAAATGGTGGACCGCAGTGTGAATTCGGATCGAATGACAGTTTCATTCGGACCCTGTTGCTCTTTTGATAAATGAGAATAAGTAAAATATAAGTAATCTAGCGCTTTTCACACATCACTCAACAGAGCCAATCAATAGTTTACATAAATGAAAGCACAAAACTTATTCCAAGAAATGTACAGTATTAAAACCGAACCTTCAAAAATGAATGAACAGATAAATATATGTTTATCTCATACATTTCAAAACAGTGGCAATAATAAAAAGCAGTAATGTGAAGCACCACTATAAGACAAAACACGGGTCATTTGAGCAAACATATCTGCAGTGGTATGAGGTGAGCGCACATTAAATTTATTAAATATCCCATACAAAGCCCAGTGTAACATTGCAACCAGTGTCCTTTCAGATTATTTTACAGTGATTAAAGATTGTTGTTTGTATTCAATACAAATAGAGGGAAATACATGGCTATCAAAGTTCCCATGTTTAACATAGTTACTGAAAATTCACAAAAAACATTATTGAAGTGTTATGAGCAAGCATAACTCAGTGGTTAGTACTGCCGTCTTGCTTCTCCAGGTTCCAGGTTCAATTCCCGCCTCTGGGTATGTGTGCATAGAGTTTGCATGTTCTCCACATGCTTGGTGGGTTTCTTTCAGTTACTTCCAAGGTGTTACCCAACTCATGTCCTCCTGGGATAGGCTCCAGGCCCCTCACGAGCTTGTATATAGTGAGTGGAACACTGGAAATTTTAAAGTGCTTATTTTTATGACCTTACAATGACTCTGCATAGAGAGATCTGAATCCTAACACAAATATGACATTTAGACCTCGGCTCGAAAGAAGTTTTATTGACTGGACCTTCTTGAATTTTAATTCACCAACCCCTGTATAGGGTACTTGTGGAGGGAGGGAGAGAGACTTCATAAAAGCAGGTTTCACTGAATTTATCTCAACATAACATAACATTTCACTGAATTTATCTCAACATGGCAACTTTGAGCTCTCACGCTCCCAACTCTGAACGCGTATTTGAACAGACCAATGAACGCGCGTGCACGCCACGTCGTTGAAACCTTCTGGATATAAACCAATCATTCATATAGTGACGTCATCAAGCCGCGTAGTAAATAAACAAGAATGGACGTAGCAGCTGAGAATGACTGACACAACAACTTGGAGTATTTATGACCAAAACCGTTGACTCTGTCGCTGATATTTGCGTCAGAATCTTTCTTAAAACGATTTCTTTGTCTCCAGCAACAGTATATTCGTTTGTATGTACTTGTACTGGCGGTTTCAGTGACTTTAACTATGAATGACTAGGTTAGCATGAAGCTAGCTGCCTGCTTGATGTTTCATTCTTTCGTTTAATAACTTTGCAGGGAATACTTCATAACTACTACTAATCTGAATGTATTATGCGTCTCGGTAAACGTTAGCCTGCTTTCCACAATAACACGGGGCAACATCACAGCGTCATACAGTTATAGGTATCCTGTTTAGCAAGCTAGCTTATTGGGTAACAAACATACTCCTTGTGACATTAATGGTACAAAAACTACTCGTACAATATCGAATTATTACCTACGTATCTCTACCTAAGGCGAGAGCTAGCCGTTAGCTAGGAACATTTAATAATTTAAATGAATGCATTGTGTTAACTGTAAACTAACCGAACTAGCTCAAAGCGCGAGCAGAGCTCACGCGCGGTTTTTAAAGCTGCACAACGAAAAGAAAGGATCATCAGCATGTCGGATTTAAACCGAGAAGTTGTGGAGCTTGTGTGGGGGAAACCGGCGAGCAGCAGCGGAGTCTCATCTCTGTTCCGCAGGTGGACTCAAGGTAATCACGTTTGCTGTGTAACAAGTGATTTTGTCATTCTATCCATGCAACACCTGTTGTGTATATATTTTTGGTCACGTGCAGGATGTAATCACGTGCCGCACTGGACATAGCGCACCACCGATCGGTTTATAAGGAATCTTTTAATCTTCTCATTTATGCATTTATCTAGTCAGAAAACCATGTGGCAGCAGTGGGGTCAGAATGCAACGACGGACAATTATAGCATCCATTGATCAGATAGGGTTCTGGACCTTGCTCAAGGGCCCAACCATGGCTGTTTGGTGGAGCTGGGGCTTGAACTTTCAACCCTCTGATCAGCAGGAATCCTGTTCTCGCTTCCATAGTTTTTGATATGAATCGCTGCAAATGTTGGAGAAGTGTCAGTATACACTGAAAGGTTTTACTGAGATGTTGTTCTACCAATGACAGCTACTTACTTTACAAATTCATACGTATTGCCAAATTGAATATTTAAACTAGGCCATGCATTTGACTGTATGTATGTATGACCCTACTGGAATCACCAGTCCTCTCCAGATACAATATTATCATGATTATTTTTTAGATTAAAATTGTGATTCTGTACATTTCATGACTGAATAAATATTCCAATTCCTTATTACATCTTTCCCTGATTTTGTTACAATTTCAAAACTTTTAAAAAGTTTAATGATAATTAAATATTATAACTTATAACATTCCTTATAACATTAGTTTTCTCACTTAAAAAAACAAACAGGGGCAGCATTTAAACGATACAAACTAACTTCTAATTCAAATAAAAATTTTCAGAAGGTCCTACCAGTAGCCGAAATTTATAGCTACGTTTACTATGCTACGTTGTCACTATTACATAGCAGTAATAGTTTTGAATGGAAAAATATCAGAGATAACATTTTCTGAAATACTGGTAGAACTTTGTGACATTTTTAGCATTATGAGAATATAAATCCCTATCACTGGTAGCAATTTTTGATATGCTGATTTAACCTTATACATCAAGTCACTAGTCGACTGTTAACCATCAAACCTCTAGTCGAAATTAACCATGGAAATTAAATAAAAGACAATAAAACACACACCTAAATAAAACACACATTAAAATAAATCCTCAAGTTGCCAGAAGTCATAGCATGGCAAGGCACTAAAGCACTGAAACATGCTGTATTATGATGCATATTACGTGTGGGTAGGAGAGAGTGATGAAAAGGATGAATTTATGGAACACCTGTTTGGACGAAGATTGTTTTTGAGCACGCTCACAAATGTGTAAAAACTATTTCCAGTGCACTATGTATTACATAAAAATGTTTAAACCTAATGTTAGTGTTGTGTTCCTAATAATAGGGCCAGCATGTTTATGACAGCATGGCAAAATGTAACATAGTTCCATAATAAATAACCTTAATCATATGAACAGTTTCTTCCTCCATGCCACAGTACTCAAAGTCTTAAACTTTACAGTGATGCTTTGTTGTTACTGTTGCAAGCAAGCCTGGGTACAGGTTTTATGATGATCTGGGAACTTGTTAGAACAGCAGTGTATCTTGCTGACTTTATGGTTAAGCCTGTGTGTTGGACTGAAGTGCAAGATTTTTGTATGAGCTGGAAGTAAATGGATTTATAATTAAAAAAATTCGTCTTTTCCACAGGTTTTGTCTTCAGCGAGACAGAGCACAGTGCATTGGAGCAGTTTGAAGGTGGACCATGCGCTGTGATTGCACCAGTGCAGGTTATAATTAATAAATAGTTTTTTCCAACAATATTTTTATTGATTTTAAACAGGGATATAACATGGTAAACATGCAATGTTCCAATACACATTTTATAGCCCCCTTATATAACCCTATACCACCCACCCCACCCCTCCCTGACTCCAAGGCAGCTATACATGTATGGGAAAGTTTAGATGCCAGGCATATTTAAAAAAGGAGAGAAATGAAAAAATAAATAAATAAATGAGCTGGAAGTTTTAGGTTCTGCGTGCAAAAAAGACTAAATAAATAAATACTAAATAAGAAAGGAATCAAACTATAAATGTATATGAAAAAATGAAGGAAGGGCCCCCACACCTGTTGAAATTTCAAGTCTGAACGGCGGATTGAGTAGTGAATCTTCTCCAGGGATAAACAGGACATAATATCTCCGAGCCACTGAGCGTGAGTGGGTGAGGTGGCATCCTTCCACTTGAATAAAAGAGAACGTCTGGCCAGGAGTGTCGCAAAAGACAACAAACGCTCTTTAGCTGGAGTTAGACGCTTATCTTCCTCTCCACTAATACCAAAAAGAGCAATCAGAGGGTCTGGTTCAAGATTGCATTTCAATATGTACAACAAGGTTTTAAAGACATCCCTCCAGAATTTTTCTAAATTCGGGCATGTCCAGTACATATGAATAAGAGATGCCTCTCCGCTTTTACATTTATCACAACAAGGATCAACGTTTGGGTAAAAACGGGAAAGCTTGAGTTCGGAGAAATGAGCCCTGTGTACAACCTTAAACTGTAATAAAGAGTGTCGGGCGCATAAGGAGGTTGAGTTGACAAGCTTCAGAATTGACCGTGTCAAATTTAGGTCTTTCTCCCAAGCAGTTTTGATTTTACTCAAAGAGGTGTGACTCAAACCCATCAGTCCACCATAAATAGTGGATATTATGCCTTTACGCAGTGGGGACAAACAGAGGAGATTATCTATAATATTTGCATCAGGAGCTTCAGGAAAATTTGGTATTGAGCTAATGAAGTGTCTTACTTGAAGATATCTTAAAAAATGAGAATTAGGTAAGTTAAACCTTTCAGAAAGCTGTTCGAATGATGCAAACCTATGATCAACAAACAGATCTTTGCAAAACTTAATGCCCTTACTGTACCATTCCTGAAACACTGAATCATGT
This sequence comes from Clarias fuscus, assembly GCA_030347435.1. Lineage (NCBI taxonomy): Eukaryota > Metazoa > Chordata > Actinopteri > Siluriformes > Clariidae > Clarias > Clarias fuscus. The sequence goes on from CM059226.1 coordinate 17,217,996, forward strand.
AAAGAAGGTTGGAAGAGATGGTTAGAGACGATAGGACTGGAGAGAGAAAAGCCCAGAAGACCATTGTGCTTTCTGAACTGAGCCCATACTCTCAAGTTGTGCCTAATAACTGAATTATTGATTGATTTAATTGAGGGGATGGGGAGTGCAGATCCAAGGAGTGCAGAGACAGAGAGGTCTTTGACAGAGTTTAGTTCCATTTCCACCCAGACAGGGCGATTAGGTTGGTTATGAAAATATGCCCAAAAGATGACACATCGAATGTTTGCTGCCCAGTAGTAAAAACGAAAATTAGGTAAAGCCATGCCACCGTCTCTTTTAGATCTTTGAAGGAGGGACTTGTTCAATCGAGGATGTTTACTTTTCCAAATGTAAGATGATATAATTGAATCTAAAGCAACAAAGTAAGATTTGGGAATAAAAACCGGTACAGACTGAAACAGATATAAAAACTTCGGAAGAATACTCATTTTAATGGCATTAATGCGGCCCACCAGGGACATGGACAGTGGTGTCCATTGCCCCAAGTCCTTTTTTGTTTGGTTAGACACCTTTTTACAATTTTATTAGGTTCTTGATGTTTCCTTGTAATTGTAACACCAAGGTAGATAAACTGATTTTTCACTATCTTGAAAGGGAGGTGTTGCATTCCTGTTGTTAGTACTGTATTATTTAGCAGAAAAAGTTCACTTTTGTGCAAATTCAATTTATACCCCGAAAAATAGCTAAATTCACTTAGCAATGACAACAAAGGTGGCAGGGAAAAAATTGGATTTGATATAAAAAGTAGAAGATCATCTGCATAAAGGGACACTTTATGTTCCTTTCCCTGCCTCCAAATCCCAGATATCTCCCTACAACTACGGAATGCGATTGCCAGTGGCTCGATGGCAAGGTTAAAGAGTAATGGGCTAAGAGTTCCCCGCCGAAGGCTGAATGGTTGAGATTGCTGAGCATTTGTCCGAACTGAGGCAATAGGGCTTAAATACAATAATTTAACCCAAGTGATAAAACTTGGACCAAAATTGAATTTTTCTAAAGCCCTAAATAAATACTCCCATTCCACACGGTCAAAAGCATTTTCAGCATCCAGAGAAAGGACACACTCAGGGATCCCCTCTGATGGTGTGTACAGGATGTCCATAAGGCGTCGAATGTTGAAGTAAGAGTGACGATTTTTGATAAAACCGGTCTGATCCTCAGATATAATTGAGGGTAGAACATTCTCTAATCTCCGAGCTAAGACTTTGGCAAGGATTTTAACATCCACATTAAGAAGAGAGATTGGTCTATATGAAGAGCACTCTGTTGGGTCTTTATCTTTCTTTGCTATAAGGGTGATACAAGCCTCATTAAATGAAGCAGGCAGCTTACCTTGCTTAAAAGATTCAGATAGAACTAAAGCTAGTTGTGGTGCAAGGTATGAGGAGAATGATTTAAAAAAATTCTGCAGGGAACCCGTCAGGACCCGGGGACTTACCAGATTGCAATGATGACATAGCTGAAACTATTTCCTCTTGTGATATGGGCTCTTCCAATCTTAATCTAGACTCAGAGGACAGTGTTGGAATATCTAGTTGAGACAGGAATTTCTCAACTGAACTATGGTCCTTTGGGAACTCAGAAGTATATAATCGAGAGTAAAAATTCCTGAATGCATCGTTGATATTAGAATGATCGGTAGTAATGGTACCATCCTCCATCCGAATTTTTGTAATGTGTTGCTGTGCTCTAAATCCTCTTAACTGATTGGCTAGAAGTTTCCCAGATTTGTCACCGTGAATGTAAAATTGGCTCCGAATCTTTAATAACTGACCTTCAATTACATGTGTTGAAATAAGTTCAAACTTAGTTTGCAATTCTACCCGTTTTTCATACAGATCAGGGTTTTTAAGCAGAGCATACTGCTGATCTATTTCGTTAATTTGGTTGGACAGATCTTTTCGTTCTTTATATGCCTTCCTTTTCATGTTTGCAGTGTATGAAATTATCTGTCCCCTGAGGTAGGCTTTCAGAGCATCCCAAACAGTTAAATGTGACACTTCAGGTGTTTCATTTGTGTTTAAGAAAAAAACTATCTGGTCTTCCATAAATTTAGTAAAATCATCATCTATCAGTAATGATGAATTAAAGCGCCAATGTTTTCTAATTTGAGGGAGATCAGGGAGTTGTATAGACATAACTGGAGCATGATCTGATATCACAATGCTCTGATAAGAACAAGAATTTGGCTAAGTTGATTGTCTACAAAGAAATAATCAATTCTGGAGAAAGTGTGATGAACATGTGAGAAAAAGGAGTATTCTCTCTTTTTTGGATTGAGGAAGCGCCATATGTCAGAGATACCAAAGCTGCTGAGATAGGACTGAAGTAGCGTGGCAGATTTACTCAGTGGTATAGGATTGGGCGATGACCTGTCAAGTGATGGATCTAAACAGCAGTTAAAATCTCCCCCTAATATGAGAGAGTATGAGCCCAGATCTGGTAAAGCAGAAAAGAAATGTTCAAAGAAGGAAACATCAAAATTACGGGCATATAAATTAGCTAACACTACATTAGTATTAAATAATTTCCCTAAAACAATGATCTAGCGACCCTGTATATCAGTGATAACATTATGGTGCTCAAAAGAAATGTTTGGATTAATAAGAATTGAGACGCCCCTAGCTTTGGCCTGAAAGGTTGAGTGGTAGTGCTGCCCTCCCCAACGCGACATAAGGCGAGAGTTATCAGACCTGCGAATGTGAGTTTCTTGTAAAAAGGCGATTGCAGTGTTAAGTTGTTTAAGGTGTGAGAGCACCTTCCTTCTCTTGACCGGATGGTTTAAACCCTTAACATTCCAGCTCACAAAGTTTAAAGAAGTATTCATTCTCCTTGATAGAAGATGTGGGTAGGTAAACATAAATAATACTGAAATGCCTAGCGTCAGCCTTAAAACAAAAGTGTAAAGCACAGAGCAACATATTAAACATACACTGTATACACAGAACTAACATAGTACTGGCTTTGGAGATCCCATACCCCTCCCCCCGCCATACCCCACTGCCCCCAAACAAAACAAGATAGCTGCTAATAAACAAAGCAGCAAGCTCTTCCATTCTTCCATAGTTTCACCCTGACAAATCTTCCTGCCGCTAACCACCCCATCTTCAGCTCCAACGTAATTTACATAGACTAATATAAATAAAACATTTCAACACTTCAATACTGAAAACTCTTAATGAGAGAAAAACACAAAACAACCCCCCCCCCACATTACATTGTAACTCTAGAAAACAAATATATATCACACGTCATTAAAAATAGAAAAAATAATAACAGGAAAATAATGATAACCACTACACAAGTTTAACAAAGTACTCTTACCAGGAAAAACGTAAACATGACTGGATTTTAAGTTTTTTTTAATTTTTTAAATTTTTTAAAGGATACTTTCCTGAAAACTGTAGTTGTATATTGAAATGGAATTTTAAATCTAGTGTTCTACGGTGTTTTCGGCAAGCTGTCTCTGTGTGTTTGCGCCTCTTCTACCGAGCGTAGCCACTTCTTCTGTCCGGTAGAGAGAGTGATCCGGAGTCGTGCAGGATACAGGAGAGAAGGCCGGAGTCCACGCTGGTATAACTCCGTCATAACCGTCTCTATACTCGGCTCGCTGGCTTAAAACGTCGGGAGCGTAGTCTTCCACGATGTGAACCTGCTGACCGCGGTACTCCAGCTTCCCTCTCCGCCGTGCCTCTCGAATCAGAAGCTCTTTGACCTGGTACCGGTGTACACGGTGAATGACGGGCCGAGGTCTCTGTCCTGAAGCGGGTTTGGATGCAGGTACACGGTGGGCTCTGTCAATCTCAGGCGGGGATGGCAGCGTTTCACTACCAAACACCTCGCACAGACATTTTGAAAAGAACTCGGTAGGGAGTCCACCTTCCGTAGCTTCTGGAAGACCCAGGACACGCAGATTTTGTCTCCTGCTTCGGCCCTCAAGGTCTACGACTTTCGCCGTTAACTTTGAGTTGTTTTCCCGAAGACCGGAGCAGATATTCTCCAACCCGCTCACATGCTGGCTCAGGTCATCCGTAGCGAGTTCTAATGAGGGCAAGCGCTGACCATGGTCCTCTACTTGGGCCTGAATTTGGTTAAGTTTACTTTCCAGGATTTAAAGTCAGGCGCTAGCGCTTCACGGTGTTTGTCTAAAAGCGCAGAGATAGCCTCAACTGTTAGAGCGGCTGCAGTGTCATCTTTTTTCCCGGTTTTAACACTCCTGGTAGCCATTATAAGTGGAAAATAGATGACTCTGGGGTACAGTACAAAGTTATTGTTTCCTAAAGATTTTATTTAACGTTTAGAAACGAAAAGGGGAGTGAAGAAATTCGAAATTATCGGAGCACCTCTCTAACACGTCTACTCCATGTGGCTGCTAACCGGAAGCTTAATAGATAGTTTTTAATAACATATTTTAATAGTTTAATGGAAATATTTTCTTACGTTCTGTAACATGTTTGTATATATGTGTAAAATAAGATCACATAAATTATGAAGTCTTACAAAATGAATTTGGTATTCTTTAGAGCCAGGTTTCCCAAAGTGTGCTAAGCACTCGCCTTGGGTTGCATGGACCACTTCTAGGGGGTGTGTAAGGTGAAAAAATGGCAAAAGGATAAAATAATGTTAAATAAACTACTTTTTAATGCACCACTATTATGACCATTCCAATTATTTTTAATTCGTTTTTTGGTTATGATTAAATGTTAAATATGATGCTTTCATGCAGCTGAAAATGTGTCGATGGGTTTTTTGTTTTTTTGTATTTTTTTGTGGCCATGGGGAGTTGACGGGGGGGTGGGGGGGGGTGGGGGGGGGGGGGGGGTTGATGGTTAATGGGTGGCAAGGGTGCATCAGCTTGGCGAGAGCATGGAGGTACAACCAGATCCTCTGTAAGTGGTGAAACAGAGGTATCTTTATCACTTGGAAGTGTTAGGTGACTCTGTTACTTTACGGAAAATTGGAAGTTTTTTAGTAGTATAGCTCAATAAATGCATGGTGGACAAGCAAAATTTTACAATAAATTATAACTTTAAACGAGCGAGATCTTGATATAAGAGTAGTACACATGCGCTTTGTCTGCTGAGCTGTCAAGTGATCACAACCTCCCTACAAACTTCCACCATTCAAAACACACTGCGAAGTCACCAGCGCTGACGTCACTTCCTCCATGCGTTACCATGGTAACATAAGCCCCTCGGATACCTGTCACTGCAACAGTATGGTGGTACCCTTTTTTGGGGCCACATACACACGTGGACAAAATTGTTGGTACCCTTCGGTCAATGAAAGAAAAACTCACAATGGTCACATAAAAAACTTTAATCTGACAAAAGTAATAATTAAAAAAAATTCTATGAATGTTAACCAATGAAAGTCAGACATTGCTTTTCAACCATGCTTCAACAAAATTATTTTAAAAAATAAACTCATGGAACAGGCCTGGACAAAAATGATGGTACCCCTAGAAAATACTGAAAATAATGTGACCAAAGGGACATGTTAATTCAAGGTGTGTCCACTAATTAGCATCATAGGTGTCTACAATCTTGTAATCAGTCAGTGGGCCTATATATAGGGCTCCAGGTAGTCACTGTGTTGTTTGGTGACATGGTGTGTATCACACTCAACATGACCAGAGAAAGCGAAGGAAAGAGTTGTCTCAGGAGATTCGAAAGAAAATTATAGACAAGCATGTTAAAGGTAAAGGCTATAAGACCATTTCCAAGCAGCTAGATGTTCCTGTGACTACAGTTGCACATATTATTCATAAATTTAAGATCCATGGGACTGTAGCCAACCTCCCTGGACGTGGCCGCAGGAGGAAAATTGATGACAAATCAAAGAGACGGATAATCCGAATGGTAACAAAAGAGCCCAGAAAGACTTCTAAAGAGATCCAAGGTGAACTTCATGCTCAAGGACCATCAGTGTCTGATCGCACCATCCGTCGTTGTTTGAGCCATGGGAGACGACCAAGGAGGACACCATTGTTGAAAACAAATCATAAAAAAGCCAGACTGAAATATGCCAAACTACATGTTGACAAGCTACTAAGCTTCTGGGAGAATGTCCTATGGACAGATGAGACAAAAATGGAACTTTTTGCCAAGGCACATCAGCTCTATGTTCACAGATGGAAAAATGAAGCATATGAAGAAAAGAACACTGTCCCTACTGTGAAATATGGAGGAGGCTCTGTTATGATCTAGGGCTGCTTTGCTGCATCTGGCACAGGGTGTCTTGAATCTGTGCAGGGTACAATGAAATCTCAAGACTATCAAGGGATTCTAGAGAGAAATGTGCTGGCCAGTGTCAGAAAGCTGGGTCTCAGTTGCAGGTCATGGGTCTTGCAACAGGACAATGACCCAAAACACACAGCTAAAAACACCCAAGAATGGCTAAGAGGAAAACATTGGACTATTCTAAAGTGGCCTTCTATGAGCCCTGACCTCAATGCTATTGAGCATCTTTGGAAGGAGCAGAAATATGCTGTTTGGAAAAGGCACCCTTCAAACCGGAAACAACTGGAGCAGCTTGCTCATGAGAAGTGGGCCAAAATACCTGCAGAGAGGTGCAGAAGTCTCATTGACAGTTACAGGAATCGTTTGATTGCAGTGATTGCCTCAAAAGGTTGTGCAACAAACTATTAAGTTAGGGGTACCATCATTTTTGTCCAGGCCTGTTCCATGAGTTTTTGAGTTTTAATTTTTTTTTATAATTCCGTTGAAGCATGGTTGAAAAGCACTGTCTGACTTTCATTGGTTAACATTCATAGAATTCTTATTTATTATTACTTTTGTCAGATTAAAGTTATTTCTGTGACCATTGTGAGTTTTTCTTTCATTGACCGAAGGGTACCAGCAATTTTGTCCACGTGTGTAACTTTCCTGGATGTGGGACGCACCATAAAGATGGACTCGTAAGAGAACAATAAATGTTTCACATTGTTCACAGCCCAAGATTTTCACTGCTGGCACCATTGAAACTGATGTTTGGCATTGTCACGAGTGACCAAAGGTTTGGCTATAGCAGCCCGGCCATGTAAATTGATCCTGTGGAGCTCCTGACGAACAGATTTAGTGGAAACAGGAGAGTTGACGTGCACATTCAATTCTGCGATGGGTTGGGCAGCTGTGGTTTTATGTTTTTTTGGATACAATCAGGGTTGGCACCCGGACATCCCTTTCAGACAGCTTCCTCTTACGTCCACATTTACTCCTGTTGGATGTGGTTCATCCTTCTTGGTGGTATGCTGACATTACCCTGGATACCGTGGCTCTTCATACATCTTCATACAAACTTGCTGTCTTGGTTACAGATGCGCCAGCGAGGTGCGCACCAACTATTTGTCCTCTTTTTAACTCTATGTCGCCTGTAATGTTGTATGCATTGCAATATTTTATGCAAAACTGTGCACACTTTGCTCTTACTGATGGAATATATAATCGGTGAAGATTGGCCACCAGCCTGGTCAAATTTAGAATTTTTTCATTCCTTTTTCCAGTGAAGTAAAGATTTTCGCTCCCTGCGGTTTGGAATCACACTTAACATTGCTGAACTTCAGGGCTTTTGGGACGCACCTATTGTTTTTTCTCTTTGTCACACTTTGGGATTGTGGGTAATAATCTCCCATGCTTAGTCTCAGTGCACATGCGTATAGTCAACATTCGTGCATGTGTGTACTATTTACTATAACATTCAAATTTAAAAAGTTAAAATTAAAATTAATTAATTAATTAATTAAAATTAAAAAGTCTGTAGTGCAGAGAGATGAATCTGTTTAATGACAATGCAACGTCGCATTTCCGCAAAATCCTCAAAAGTAGGCAAGAGCAACTGTCATTAGAGAGGTTCCTTGTGAAAGACGTTAGCAGTGATTCTGTTAGTATGTGTGTTTGTGCAAGTAAAAGTCATCCTGCACAATAGCCCCCCCCTCCCTTCTCTCCTCTCTCGTCTTACATCAGCTGCGATTTTTTTCAAAGGTTAATTTGTTTTATTTTTACTTTATATTTTGTATTAATTATTCTTATGAGTATTTTTGGGTTGTGGAATAAATCATCTCAGTTTCCTTTATTTCTTATGGGGAGATTTGCTTTGATATACGAGTGCTTTGATATGCAAGCATGCTTCTGGAACAAATTATGCTCACAATCCAGGGTTTAACCATAAATACAAAAAAAAAATCATATTTCAGTCCATGAAAGCCTATAGTTTTACACTACTGGAAAAAAAAGTACACATGCTCATTCCTGTAATTATCCAAACAATTGATCTCACAGCATCAGTGCATTGCATATAATTCTGAAGATATGGAGCTTCAGTTAAACCCTTTCATTAAAACATTGCCTGTTCTATTTTTAACCTTTAACTGGCCAGTTTTGCAATTGTAGCCTCAACTTCCAATATAATAGTCTGCTGCTATTCAAGCTTCCTTGAATTTATGTTTTCTGAAATGCTTTTCATCTTACCACATTTGTAATGTTGTAATTCCTTTCACCGTAACCTACTCTGGCCATTTTCCTCCGACGTCTCGCACCGAAATGGGACATTCACCTGCACAACTGCATCTCACTGAATGCGATTTGTGCAAAGCTTAGAGTTTGTCATGTGTTTCAAAAATGGAGACTGGTCATTTTTCAAATACCCAATTCAGTCGTCTGTTTTTATTTAATCTGTACTCATTGGTGTGAAGTCCAAAGCTCAATAAACGTGTTGTCGCATGTAATTTACCGCACATATTCCAGTTAGGAGGCTAGGGTCAGCCATGATACAGCACTCCTGGAGCATATAGGGTTAAGGGGAGCCCAAAGCATTGGTGTTTATAATGTTAATGCCCTTAATGTTATGGCTTTTACTGTAATTTTACTCTTAAGGTGAAATAAATGGCACTAAATTCCTGTTAAAGCAACAGGAATGCTAAATCTGAGCCTGCTAAAATTAGCACCTCAAAGCTTGATAAACAGTATATATAGCTGTAAGTACCTCCTAGTTAGAGGGTAACTAAGCACAGCCCCAGTTTTTCTAGGACAAAAGGAGAATAGTTGCTAAACATTAAAATATTGTATTTCAATACTAAGACAGAAATAGATAAGTGTACATGAAGGCAAACATTCTACAACAAGAACATTTCATCTACAAATTGTCTGAATGTATAATTAAAGAAGTGTCCTGTTAACACCCGTAAGTAATAAGAAAAGTATTCTGTTTTAGAAACAGCATCTGTCAAATAAACTTTGTGAACTTGCAACCTGTTCTTGATCACATCACTTTACATGCCATAATGGAGAGTCAATCATATTTTCCTCAGTGAAGTTTGCTTGCTCACTATTAGAGATTGTTGAAAATTATGTAATATTTTCAAAGCAATTGTGTTGTCTTTCATCATAGCATACTTAAGCATGGACCTGTCTTTTACTTTTAGGCATTCCTGTTGAAGAACATCCTGTTCAACATGGAGATCGCGAACTGGAGAAATATCTCGGGTATGAACAATGGAATCGGTTATGGTGGTTTACTGAATTATTTCCAGATGTCCATGTTTTTTAGTTAAATTATATAATGTGTACACTGGCTCTAAAAATAATACAAAATCTGTTAGTGTATTAAACCTATTAGCATTTAGAAATGTATTTTGACACTGTATGTAATATTAGAATCTGTCATTGCATGTGATTGCATGTTAAAAAGTTCAATTAAGTAGATATGCCAAAAATATAATAGTGATGATTAAAGAAATTTAGGAGAACAGATAAAGAAGTCTACTAACAAGAAGCTGGGATATGTGAAGAATAAAGAATTTCACTGTGCTGTTATGTATATGTGATAAATAAAGTCTGAACTTAAATCAGTAAAATAGCAAACATATGTTTTAATGTCTACAAAAAAAAAACTTAAAAGGAGAAGAAAAAAACATAGATAAATTAGAATATGTTCTAATATAAATAATAAATGCATTTTTAAACTTAGCAAACTGCTGTATTTCATTTATTTTATAAATACTTCATTAGAAATCATGTCTTAAAAATTGTATTGGATATCTAGCCCTAATCTAGTCATAAATCTGGGATTTTGACACTTTCTACGTCTAATATTATAAGCACTATACAAATAACTCTGAACTGTAACATTATAACGTAATTGTGTAGCTCTGCTTTACTTGGAGTCAAACTGGTCTGTCTACCGAAATGATTTCTCTGTTTAGATGAGGAGCAGCGCTTGGCCCTGTGCTCTACTCTCTCTGAGATTCTTGTGTCAGCCTGCATTGGCAAAACCCACAACTTCTGTCTTGCCACGTGGGCTCCCTCCAAATCCACGGACGAGAACAGGGACATCCCCGAAGACCAAACAGAACCAGAATCCAGTCAGAACATGCACAGCCAACAGCAGCAGTCCAGTACGAGTCTTTTGATTTCAATATGGATGAATTTAATATTGAGTATTCCGAATGATTTTAGTCTTGGAAACCTGTCACGTTATCCTTCTGTGCACAATGTCACTAAAAATCATTATCGTAACATTTTTAGAAAATAAGAAATAATAAGAAAATGCATGTCCTGAGAGCTGTAATTTAATTTCAACATTTTTAACATGCTTCCTTTTGAAACAGAAAGCCACAGGGGGTGTTAGTATCTTTCCTTGAGAGTCTAGAGCAGGGGTGTCCAAATCCAGTCCTGGAGGGCCAGTGTCCAACACAGTTTGTTGCTTCTTCTTCTCAAACACAGCTGATTTAACTAATCTGTTAATTACTAGGTTCAGTGGGTGTGTTTAGTTGTTGGTGAATTACAAACTGTGCTGGTCACTGGCCCTCCAGGACTGGATTTGGACACCCCTGGTCTAGAGGAACTGTTTGCAGAATTACAGCTCCCTGTGTCAATTTATTGTGCATAATTAAGCCTTGCCCCGTTTTGGAACATGACTGATAAATACTAAAATAAATTCCAGGGTGTGTTTATAGATGTAATTAAAAAGGGACTATGAGCTGTAGGCTCTCTGTAGCTTTATATATATATATATATATATAAAGCTACATACAAAATGCATGATTTTATTTCATTTAAACCAATTCTGTGTTTTATGCATGAATAATAAAACAGTGTTTCTCATTTAAAACCATGTAGAATAACCTTGGTCTGACACCTTTAATCTTTGTGTTTACGTTCTGTGCATTTGTCTGCCACTTCAGTGTTATCTTGTATCAGTGTAATATGTAATGTTTGTGTTTTTGCTGTGTTCTCCTTTGCTCCTTAGCTCCTTTGTCTGCTGAGGAGCTTGGCTTTGAGCGGTTCCACAGCATGGTACTGTAAGTGCACACCGTTAACTCCGTTAAAGACGTACTGTAAAAGTTGCATACTTACAAAAAAAAAAAATCCACCATTGAATCACATGCATAATAATCTAAACTCATGCTCTTCAAACAGTGTCCAACTTATTTCACAGACATTCCATACTTTTAAATGCAACCTAAAATCGATAATCATTATAATTTTTTTGTGAATATTGTTGTAAGTTGCTATGGTATAAGAGGAATATAGCCATTTCTGAAATCATGATTAGTCATGTTTTATTGCTGACTTTAAAAAACCTATGCTACATTTTCAGAATTTCTGTGTTTGGTTATATTTGCTGATCAATGGTAGATTTTTCTAAGGAATATCATAACCATTAAGTGTGTATTTTATTTTTTATAGTATTTCATTATTCTTGTGTATTTATTTTTTCTTTGTCATAGCAAAAGGACACTTAAAACTATTGCTGAGCTAAAGGAGACCATACTATCACTGTATGACACTTGGAGGAATAAATTTGGTGTCTTGCTCTTCCTGTATTCAGTAATACTTACCAAGGTACGGCTGAACTTACTCAGTTTGTAATGTCGCTGCACATTTGTGCGTTATTCATGGTTTCCGATTCAGAACCGATTCCTACTTTTGAATCAAAATCCAAAACTGCAATTACTCACATTTTGCAAGAGTACTGCATCTTCTTTAGAGCTTAAGTGCTGTTGGTACAATACTGAAAGCTGCTGAATGATCTGTTGAGCAGAATATTGACTGGAATCAAATTTTGTGTTGTGCAGTATTTAAATGTTATGTCTCATACAAAGCTTGTTAGACCGCCACCCAATGTTTATTAAATATGTTGAATGAGTATTTAATATTTTAAATCCTTTAAGAAAGTAGAGCTGCTTGAGACAAATTAGACCTACATAATTACAAATTACTTGCAATTTAATATATATATATATATATATATATATATATATATATATATATATATAAAAGAAAGTGCTGTCAGCCATAAATCAAAGCAGGAAGGAGCAGATAGCACTGTTCTCCGAGTGTGTTACGCCGTTCCCAATGATGCGTGAGCGAACAGTTTGAAAAGACGTGGTTGGCTGGTGTCATGTGGCCCGGAGGAAACGCATGATGGCCTTTAGCTTTTGCTGACTGGTAGTTAGTAGCCTTAAGGTGGGAGAGCCCTAAAGATGGCTGTGAATTAGACGCGTCTAACAAAATAATAAATGAATAATGCATTGCTAGTAAGTACACCAAAGGTGACATGATGATAATTTCTTACATTTTTAATTGAAATAAAGGTGCTCATGAAAAATATGTGCGCAAATGAAATCAGAATAGCACTACATCAAATTGGAAATGTAAATTCGAATGTATCATTACATTGACAATTTTCATATTATATTTAAATTTTTAATGTGACACAGGAAAAACTTCATCGTTCCCAGGTGTTTCCCATCCCTAGTAAATACTACAGAAGTTGGCATGCAATGATGATATACTTCTGCTTCGACAGCTGCATTGTATTTGTAACTTTGTAAATATTAACAGATGCGTATGCACGTAATCCTAGTTGATGTATGTATGTTTAATGTATTCTGGGTGCAGTAATGGTGGCTGGTGGTCGGATTGATTTTCGGGAAACACAATGAGTGCTTAAACCAGTTATTCTTCTCTTGGTTTATTCAAACCATATGGAATACTTACCTACTCCCGTTACTAATGTCTGTGTATGTATGTACTAATATGAGATATTTCCCTTTTAATCCATAGGGTATTGAGAACATAAAGAATGAGATAGAGGATACCTCAGAGCCACTTATTGACCCTGTATATGGCCATGGCAAGGTATGATGATTTTCACAAAAATTTGCAGCATAAAATGAAAAACTAAAAAAGTTTCGAATCGCTGTATTTAAAAAAAAAAATGCAGAAAAAGCAATGGTTTACTACATACATCGGGCTTCTAAATCACTAATACATTGTTACTAGGAGATCAGATAACAGTTTTCAGAGACTTCAGAGCGATTTCTCCATGGGAAAGATGAGTCATAGACTAGGACAAAATGCCTTACTGATAAGAGAGGTCAAAGCAAATGGACATAACTGGCTTGAGCGGAAAGGCTATAGCAATTCAAATAGATATTCTTTACAACCATGGTGGTGAGCAGTAAAGCATCAAGTAAGAACTGCAGTTCAATATTGAGGCGGATAAGGTAGCAGAATACCTCGTGGAATTCCTTTTTTTCAGGCCATTACATGTATCTGATGCTTCAGTACAGTACAGAGACTCGAAAAACTGGAATTCTGTTGTCTATATTTTTATTTAATATTATTTAACATCTTTATTAATAAAGTTTAATTGAACTCTCTTAATTCTGCAAGGAAGAGTGGTCAAATGTCTAATAGGAAGATTGTTAATGGCTACCGAAAGCAACTGATGCATATAAAATTTGAGAGACATTCAGCCAAACATTATATAATCTCTATTATTTTGAAATTCAAAAACTTTATATTCAAAATTAAAAAAAAAAAAAAAAGTTGTACAATCATTCTGGCGTAGAAAAAGGCCAGTTCAAAGACACAACGGAAACCCCAATAGCCATGAGGCTCATATTCATGATAAGTGCATGTAAAATTCAGACTGTATGTTCTTCCTCATTCTTCATTCATACTGCTATGAAGAGAAGTTGTGACTTTTCTCTCTGCTCCTAATCAGAGAGTAACCATATATTAAATAGATTTTGTTTTAGCTTTTTTTTAGGTGCCTTCTATGATGAATAATCCTCTTGATCCTCTTTTGTCTGTCTCCTTTTCTGTAGTCAAAGCCTGATCAACCTGCTGGTCACAGGACATGCAGTGTCAAATGTTTGGGATGGGGATAGGGAATGCTCTGGAATGAGTAAGAATGTTTTTTTTTTTATTTTTATTTTTTATCTGTTTCATTGCTTAATGTTTTAGCCTTTTTCCACTAGGTGGTAGTATTGTGTTGGAATTATGTAAGATTTAGTCTCAAGCACTTTTAATCACTTAATTTCTTCCTGTGTTTTTAGACATTTCTTGTTTTCTTTCTTTGCTTACAGAGCTTCATGGGATCCATGATCAGACTACTGTTGGCTTTCTTACACTAATGGAATCACTGCGATATTGCAAGGTATGCAAACACAAACGCTTTTGATTGAGTGTATGGTGTGGTGTGTGTGATTTGTATCTTAGTGCCTGACATTCTAATGTGCAACTTCTATATTGAGCCCATAGTGGGAATCAGTAAAGAAATAATAAAATGCTGGACACAAATATGTATGGTTTTTTAAAAAGTTTTGCAGACATGATGGAAAGCAAAAATGCTAAATAATTTGATTATTGGAACTATTTGCAAGTTATTACCCATAGTCACATTTTCAAGAGGAGTTAAAAAGGCACATCAGGCTTCAAGTGTTTTATTTATTTATTTTTTTTTATCATTTATCTTGACATAGAACTTATTAGAACTATGGTTAAGATGTTGCCACCTATTTTGTAGCATTTTTCACAGTTCCACAGTCCCTGGTTCAATCTCCAGATTGTTTACTGTCTGTGGGGAGGTTAATAAGTTCCCCATGTCCCCATGAGGGATTCCGCTGACATCCCACCATCAAAATAAAAATGAATATGTGTGCATGGTGGTCTGCAATAAATTGGTGCCACATTCAGGGAGTATTCCTGCCTTACGTCCAATGTTCCCAGGGTAGACACTGTATCCTCACAGCCCTTTGCAGGATAGTGCAATTACTATGCATCCTAAGTATGCATAAATTAAATTAAGTCTTCATTTTATTGAAAATCAGTTACTTATACTAAACATTAACTTATTTTGATTGTAAATGTACCTTTAAAACAAGTCACTGTCACAAAAAAAAAAAAATCTAACGCTTAAAGGGAGATTTAATCTTCTGTGATCTGAGTATAGCTTATTATGATTTTACGGTTTTAAACTGAACCGAACTGAACCTAAAATACCATCAGTCTTGGAGACCTTTAAACTACTACCATTTAACATGCACTTTGTAAAAGTATCTCAATTCAACAGTTTGTAGTGGTTGCATCTTTTCCCTGCTTCTTGAGCACTCTGTTGTATTCGTGGAACAGTTAAACCTCCGCCAAATGCAGTAACTTCTATCCACAGCAAAATAATGCACTTCAGTGATCACACTGGATGTCCGAGTCTCGCACACATCAATCTGTCAGCGCTTTAAGAGACATGCACACAAATATCTTCAAAATATTAGTCAAATCAATGAAACAGTTCTGGAAATCAGAAATGACTGAATTTAACAAATTATTTCACACAGTATTCGAATTACTGGTTTTATACCAAATCATGGAAAAATAAATCAATTAAGAACTTATGACTTTTTTTTTTTATGGTACTTTCTAGCACTGTAGACTCTCTGCTATAAAACCCTTTTATAGTGTTGGCTTTGAGATGTTAGAAATGGCTCTCTTGAGAATAAGAGTGGTTAGCAAGGTGATCAAATTGCAGTTAGAAACATGAAAAGTCAACATGTATAACATTTCATTGATGGAAAAGCTTTTGCAAAGGGATTTTCAGAAACTCTATAAACTATAATAAACATTCCCTGTGTCCATCTGTCAAGCAAAGTTGCTTCATTGAAAGAAAGGATATCGAAATCACTTTACAAGTAAGATCCAGTGTTTAAAAATGTGTTGGCTCAGCAGATTGGTGCTACTGGTACGTTAGAGTCCCAGCACCACCACGTTGCTGCCACCACTGTTGGGTCCTTAAGCAAGGCCCTTAACCATCAACTGCTCAGAAAAACCCTAGTCATAGCAGTTGTGGAGATATCGTGCAAAAACATGTATTTATTTGTTTATTTTTACTTAATTATATTTATTTAACATTGCTATTTTCATGAAATTGCCTGCATGTGTAATACATTTCTTGGAAAAGCCTTACCAATGTTCATTTCAGTAGATATGTAAAAATAAACTATAGTTTTCATTGTCATTGGTATTATTACCAAGTGTTATCTTTTATAACTTTAGTGCAGGAATACTAAATTAAATGACTGTTGCAGAAATGTTTGCTCCACATCACTGCTTTTTAATATCGCCATGGTTTTGGAACATATGAGACACACTGGTTTTAAACTTCCTGCAGGAAGAATAAATATATATTGATCTGTCCATTCATCTTTGAAGTTTCAACCCAACAACTAGAATATTACAAGCAGTACACAGTATTGTAAAAGTTTGTGGCCACCCATCCATTACAAACCGTTTGGAATGTAAAGTTTTATAGTATGTCCTATGCTGCTAAATTACCTGAACCTGTCCCCAAAGCAAGGTCCATGAAAATATGGTTTGAGCTCAAGAACTCATGTGGCCTGCAAAGCCCACCTGACCCTAACCCAGCTGATCACGTTCTGAACAACTGGAACACAGACTGCACCACAGACCACTAGAGCCTGACTTCATTAATGTTCTTGTGGCTTAATGAATAATTCCCCATGGCCAGACTCTAAAATCTAATACAAGATTTAGGAATACTGTAGCAGAGGACTGAATATGAAATAGGATATTCAAAATGCACATATAGATGTGAGGGCTGTGGATGCTGTAATTTGAGGTACATAGTCGGAGCTTAAGGACCTCCGATTTACTCCAACAGCCGAATGAAATACACGACATGCACATTCCCAGGTACAAGATGCGTAGTTAAGGTCAAAAAGACCTCCTCTTAATGGTATCACTTCAGGTTAAATCCTGAGTGTGTTAAACTATATAATAACCTACAGTAGATACACACAGATATAAGATGAATGACATGCAGCACCTTTTATGGCAGCATCTGTGTTTTTAACATGTCCTACTCAAATCCCTCATGGAAAACATTTGGTAAGGTTCAAATTCAGCGCAGTATATTGTTTTAACCTGAGAAGAGAAGTACAAAGCTGAAAGCAGAGCGGTAATTAAGAAGTTGGTTTATTTGTAATGGCACCTAACTGAGCAGTACTTCAGGATACACTCTCGCTGTGTTTGGAGTAGAAGTCAGCAGGAATGTGTCGCCACATATTTAGAAGCATCTGAGCCTATCGTTGCAATATTCATTTGGCCCGTTGTGCAGTATTTTCTGAGGCATACACATAACCTAACCTGAGGTAACAGTCTACCTGAGGATTGATGAAGGAAGTCCATCAGCACCATAATGTTTGAACACACGGCTGGATTCCAGCCTGAGAAATTCAGAGAACCCACCATAAACATAATTATTCAGCAGAGCATACATGTCTCATATATCATCTCTCAAACTGCTGACTCCACTGAAGGGAAAGAAAAAAAAAGCTAGGATTAGGTTTATCTAGGCAAAAACTGTTTGTGTGTAAGATGGTGCATTAAACATTTAATTGTTGCAGAGACAACACTTCAATTAAAAATTCAAATTCAAATTTTATTTGTCACATACACAATCCTACACAGTACGATATGCAGTGAAATGCTTAGGCAACTGCCCTGACCTAAGAGAATAAAATTAAATAAAATATAAAATATAGAATATAAAATGTAAAATGTAAGAATATACAATATAAAATGTAAGTAAGTAAAGACTATACATTATACTTTACATTAAGTGTACAAATGGAAAATATTGCAATGAAATTTTAATTGCAATTTAATTGCAATTTAATTGCAATTAATTAACCTTACATTTGCAAAAAATCTAAATTTCAATTTAACTTTTATTCAATTCATTTAAATATGAAATGTAATGTTTCTTGTATGTGCTAATGCTCGGTTCTTCTACTTGTTTCCATTCTATGTCAGAATTTACACACTGCAGTTGAATAATTAAAATTATTGGCACCCTGTATAAAATAAAACAAATGTATTATATATAACAGACATGCATCCAATCAAAACTAACTGTTGTATAGAGACATTCTGTGAGTAGTGATGGAGAACATAATAGCACTGGGATGTTCAACTATACAGTATGTATCACTCCACATCACAGTTGTTCTAACAATTAACTGTCAGTTGCCAGCATGGGTGAAAGTAAGTCGGTACGGTCCATTGTACTTGAAAGAGGGCGGGAACAGATTCCAAACCAGTCACAGAAGCACTTTCAGCAAGAAAACACAATAACATTGTCATCTTAAACAATACATTGTCTCCTTAGTAATTGCTTCTAAGACGCTTATTGCCTTAGAACTGTCTGCGTTGTTTTGTTTGTGGCTAACATGAGCTACAATGCTAACTAATGTCTAACACAATGCTGAATCCCAAATCCCTCTCCTACCCCTCGTCAATGTAGCTTTCCATTTTACTCTATTTGGAATTCAGCCTCAGAAACCCGGAAGTTTGCTGATGTTCTAAATTGGAAAAAGTGAATATCTTTAGCTTCATCATATCAGCAGAGCTATTTTTTTCATGGTACATCAGCACTCTTTCTTGTGATATTGCTTACATACTATAATTCATTTTAAAAAATCTGCCAAACAATAGGAGAAGCTGTCTTTTAACAGAATATAATTTTTGTTTAAATAATGGTATTTTCTTTTTCAAACATGTGCTAAAATGATTAATATCCCTAAGGAATACTTTAAATAAATGCAAGCAACATTTTTGTTTGTTTTTGCTTCCATGGCACAACCATGGTTACTGAAACTTTTAATGTTTACTTATGTGTAATTTACTTTATGTACGTTTGGTCTGGATTACCTGTAGCATGTTTGTGACAGGATATTTGTAGAGCGCCTAGTTTAGCACACACACATACTGTACGGTTGTTTGCAGTAGATCTGCACATTATAAACAAAAGCCAGTTATTATGACTCATTGATATCACCAGTTGCTGGGTATGTTTCCTGTTGTTGCTCGATCAGACCGCTAATGCAGTCATTTCCTACTTTTTAGGGCTTGTTGGGAACTGCAGCTTAGACGAGTTTAGTATGAGTGACTTGGCCAATTATGAACTTTCCGCTGGGGGAAGGGGACACAATTTGGTTTAGTAGTGCGTGTTGTGATGTTTTTTTTTTTATTTTGTTAAATCTAAGTAGCAACTTTAGATCTTCAGACGCTCAATACGTTTAAGAGTTCTTTGCAAGGTTCTTTTTTATATATATACAGTACAGACCAAAAGTTTTGACACACCTTCTCATTCAAATAGTTTGAAAGAGTGAAGAAAAAAAACGAGTGGCCATCATTACGTTAAGAAATGAAGGTCAGTCAGTCTGAAAAATTGGGAAAACAGAAAGTGTCCCCAAGTGCAGTCACACAAACCATCAAACGCTACAAAGAAACTGGCTCACATGCGGACCGCCCCAGGAAAGGAAGACCAAGAGTCACCTCTGCTGCGGAGGATAAGTTCATCCGAGTCACCAGCCTCAGAAATCGCAGGTTAACAGCAGCTCAGATCAGAGAGCAGGTCAATGCCACACAGAGTTCTAGCAGCAGACACATCTCTAGAACAACTGTTAAGAGGAGACTGTGTGAATCAGGCCTTCATGGTAGAATATCTGCTAGGAAACCACTGCTAAGGACAGGCAACAAGCAGAAGAGACTTGTTTGGGCTAAAGAACACAATAAAGAAAACTCTTTGAATGAGAAGGTCTGTCCAAACTTTTGGTCTGTACTGTATATTTTTTATATTAAATGCGTGAGATGCTTGCATGGTTAAAGACAAGTTCTGTGTCGATCAGCATAGTGTGTGTGTTAATGGCATAAAATGTCACAGATACACCATTTTGATCAAAGTGGCTGCTAAACGGATAATTATGCCTGCACAAACTGGACATTTTTCAATTTAAAGCTGTTTTCGTATGTGTTTCAAAGCGTCATTTTATGTATCTGCAAACATCTGTACATAATTGGATTTGGGTTTAGACTTTTTTTTATTTAGGCTTTTCTCATTCAACCCTCTTACTATGCTCACCTGGATGAATAAAAAAAAATATTAGGAGTTAGGAATGCCAGCATTGTCAAGAAAATGTGTGAATTCTGGTATTGATTGTTTTTCCTCTGTCACTAAGATTTATAAGGAGTCTAGTGAACACTTAAAAAAAAAAAAAATTAGCTTTTTTGGCAGTCATATCATTCCTCTTCTCTCTCTCTCTCTCTCTCTCTCTCTCTCTCTCTCTCTCTCTCTTTGACCTTTTTTCTCAGGTGGGATCATTTCTCAAATCTCCAAAGTTCCCTATATGGATTCTTGGCAGTGAGACTCATCTCTCTGTGTTTTTCACCAAGGTGAGTTTCTGGAAACTTTCACTTGAACTCTGGTGTCTTTCATTTTTAATAGTCCTTTTAAAAGTTCAGAGAAATAGATTAGCATCACTCGCTTATTGGAGTAGTGCACGTGAGATGTAATAAAAGACAACAAACTGGCACATCACACTCATGCATCAACCATTCTGTAACTATTTTTTTCTTACTTGCTTGTTTTTTATATTATGTTTTCTCTTTCCGAGTCTGGCATATGTCGTCTATTTCTCTCTCTTTTATTCATTTTACACAATAAAACCTCAAAAACACAAGAATGTGCTCTCTAATAGCTTTAATGCTGTAGACATTTTTTAAGAGAGAAAAAGGGGGAAAAGATAAGGGTGGGATTATGGACCAAATGAGATCGAGAAAGCTTTTGGACTTATAAGGCATCCAGTGTGGTGTGTTCTGGCTGCCGGCCTCGCAGCGTGCCGTAGGGTTTGGCACACCCAGCGCACACAGTGAACAGATTTATTAAGTGTGTTCAATGGAGAAAGCCAGAGTGTGTGAAATTCAGTGATAGCCGTGCGTTAGGTGAAAAGGGCCTGTTGACAGATGTGAGAACAGGTCTCCTGTATAGCAATGTCCCTCTTGTTTGCTAAAACAGTGCCATGCCTCACTTATCCTTATCACTTCAACATCAAAGTTAAGTTGTTGTAACAGAACTGACGCACAATTATTGTTGTGAAACTTTTTCACACCAGTCCAATTGTTCTTGATGGAACTCAAAGACATTTCAATGTTACAGCTTCTGAGAGATTTGTGCCATGAGCATTCCCATGTAGGATGTACAGGGTCCATCTGAGTGAAAAAACTGGTGGGATGTGAGCATGAAGTGATCCATCATACGTGCTGCTTCTCACATACTTGGGTAGGACCTGAATGGAAAATTCCACCCTAAACACATTGAATATGTTTATATTTGTGGTGTGTGTTTATGAATTCTGGTGCAAATTTGTTGGTTGGTGCTGACTCTTTGTTACTTCCATGATAAGTTAGTGCTTGTGTGTCTGGCTCAACTGTTGCAAAGCTTCCTTTTAAACAGATTTTTCAGTGAAGTCTAGTGTACTATTAAGAAGACATCCAGTGTAATTGTTGTAGACAGCAATCAAAATATGCATGAGCACAGTTCCAAAATAGCATTGGTTTAGGGTTGGATATTATATTTCTTTTTAAACAAGTTAAAATAAGCATTAGATGTATCCAAAATGTCTCCATCTGAGATACAGCTTGGATCCTGCATTCTGACTGCTTGATGTTCTTTCTATTCCACTCCTTTTCCACACTGTTTCTATTTCTGTTAGATTTAAATGACCCATGTCCGATTGACCCTTTGAGAAAATGCATTTTCGTAACCAATCAGAATTGCCGGAATTGTAATGTCCATGTTCGAGGATGTATCAAGCATTTCTCTATTTGTAATGACACCCTGAATATTTCAATTTACAGTACTGTGCAAAAGCACTCATTTTTCCATATTTTGCTTCGAAAGAGCCTGAACTTCTTGTATTTTTAATGTTGTCTTGAGGAGTAATTCTCCAGGCTTCCTGAAGAACTTTTTTGCCTCTCGTTTATATCAGTCCAGCTGATATATATTTATATTAGTCCAGCCCCTGTACCTGGCCAGTTTCAGAAGAATGTTTTTGTTTGTAACCTGTCACAGTAAAACATTTGTTTCCATTTAATTAATTTAATCTTTCATTTCATTTACTATGAAAATATGAGGGATGGCTCAAGGGTTCTGCACAGTGCTGTATAGATTTAAACAAAACCAAGTACTGAAAGAGGCTAGTTTAGCAATGAGCAGTTTATTAGGTTTTATTAGCTCTTAAAAATGGCACCCAGAAAATGGCAGAACTAGGCACACTAGTGCATTGAACCAGGGTTAATATATTATGTCACAATAAGGGAATTTTAAGTAGACTTTAAGTAGACACAACTAAATGTATCTTTTCCAATTCTAGATGTTGTTTCTTTTTAATTCAGCTCAATTTTAGTTATGTTTTTTTTTTTTGGTATGCCTTTTAAAAATGGATGTTGTCATAAGATTTAGATAGATTTACTGTAGCTTCCCTAATGATCAAACCAGAGGTGCGGGAGGCAAGGAAAAACTCAACAAGCAGAAGAAACCTTGAGGGCACCCAGGCTCAAAAGGAAATAGTCTCGTACACTGTACCAGATAGTTGTAAATTGTTCCTCTTCTACAGTCAGTGATAATTAGGATGTTTAGTGTGAGCTGACTGAATAAGAGTCATGGGATGAGCACACAACAGACTTTTTGGGTTCTGTACTTTCTATTTAAAGGTTAACTGGTTGGTTTGGTGTTGGTGGCGTTTTTGCTTTTTGCTTCTCTCACCATCCTTATTTTGGTTTCCGCAGCATGATTGAGAGCAAAATTGACAGCCAGCATTAATCTCAATGTCTAGTACTCAGAGCCTTTTTACTGTCAGTGCATTAACTTCTTCCTGTGTGTGTGTGTGTGTGAGAGGAGTGACAGTTTGTCTCCTGATCAGCAAAAATACTTTTTAGATGATGGCTTAAAAAATTAATGAGTAAAGCTTGTCTATCATGTGTTTATGTTCAGCTTCTGACAAACAACTAAAGTACCAGCAAAATCAATATGAAGTGTTGTGTTTTTCCTTTTTTTTTTTTTTTTACGTCTGCGGATCTTGCATCAGGTCTTGCAAGTAAACTTGTGTTCACACAAGCAAGGGCAGAAAATTGCTGGATGGTGCATGCATAGAAGGGACTACAGTTTCCCTGGGTGGTGCAACCACAAGAAACAAACCTCAAGCAAATTGTCCCTAGGTAGTTTACATCCATGTTTAATGTGGGTGTGGCTATCCAAGTATCCCAACAGGACTTTGGTTTACGTTTGTATTTGTTTTCCTCACACCAGTGGGAGATGATCAGATCACTTTAATGGACTGGCATTGAACTCGTATGTGCCCATTAAGTTATCCATGTTCATTCTTTCCATTTTTGCCGTACAAACTGAGATAACTGGTGTATTCTGTCTTCCCAGTCTAACAAAGTCCATAGCACTTCTTGTGAGAGTATCGGTTCACATTATAAAATGAATAAGAAATCTGAACTTGAGCACACACAGGTTCTAGCTACGCTAAAGAATGGAAGACTGAGCTGATTTTCCCCAGTGCCTTGTAACTTCATGGCCATCTGGCCTATTTTATCCCCAGAGACACTTTCAGGGTCACTTTGCTGATCTTTTGCGAGACACGGAAATACTCTGTCTTGCCCCAAACGGAGCCGTTAGCCCTCGCTCTCATCCCCCAACCTCCCAATTAGGCTAATTAGTTTGAACGCTACTAACATCCAGATGTGAACATCAAAGGGATCTCTTCCCTTTTGGGCTTGATACGAACTATATAACTAAAACACTACTTTTTGCTTTTTTTAACTGCATATTTATGGATGCTAACTAGCTATGCAGTCTTCACATCATACTATAATGGAGGTAAGGATGTGATCCTTAAGATTTTAAACATGGAGTGAATGACTGTTGGCGCTAGACAGGATTGAATATTTCAAAAACTGCCAATCTGCTTGGATTTCCATGGACAGCAGTCTCTACGGTCTATACACAGATGTACACGATGGCTACAGTAACACAAATAATCACTCTTTAGATCAGTGACCAGTAAGGCAGATGAGCTACAACAGCAGATTACAAAATCAGTTTCCAGTCCAGTCAGCCAAAAACACGTCTCTGAGGATACAATTTAAACAGACTTCCAGTATTGGGACAGTTTTATATTAGGCACCTTGTGGACAAGGTAATAAACTGTCATTGAGCTGAACTGTTGATGATTTTCTTAGTGGTCTATGTATGAATTTGTATTCACATTAACAACAGAACTGTGAAAAGAGGAAATTATTTGCTTGACATAATCAACAAAGTAAAGCTGACACACAGATGCCATCAGAGGTAACTGCTGCAAAAGTATGTTCTGCGTATTAAATTTGTAGTCCTCACAGCTGGAGATTAAATGGAGTTCCAGTAATTGTTAGAATTGGTGGATTAGATTTTCGCTCCCATTTCCTGATATTCTGGGTTTAGGTGTAGGTCTGAGATTGCTGTTAATGGCTTTTCTTGTGTTGAGTGCCTTGCCAGGTTCAGAGAGCTGCCTCCTAATGGTCTTTGTACACTAATGCTGATGGATGTTTGGTTTCACTGCTCATGGGGTTGTAGTGCCAAAGGTGTGTGTGAGTGGGTGTGAGAGGTGCCTTTAATGGCCATGCAGGGTTTTATTCCTGTCTCCCTGTGGACGGGAGCTCATGTTGCTCATTTTATGCCTCTGCTTTTAGCCTCTAATAGGGTTTGTGTTCCATTCTTATCTGATTTACCAACACAAAAGCGACGCACAATACACATCTGACCTCTCAGAGGGATCCCACGAGGGGCACAGGGAGGCTTGCGCGCACACACACACACACACACACACACACACACACACACACACACACACACACACACACAATTAGACACTAGAGGAATGATCTGCCCTGAAAAATTATGAAACCGTTCACCATTGGGTATAGACACACACACACACACACACACACACACACACACACACACAAAGAAATGGTAGTTTGCAGTGAAATTTTTATTTTTAACACACACAGCAAGGTAATATATAGCCGTGTATAATGCTAAGTAATGTGATCGGTGTGTCTTGAAGCTCGAACCAGAGGTCGTCTGTTTATACCAAACTCCAGATCTGACCTCGCGTGCACACACACACTAAAATTGACATTGTGATGTAGAACAATGTTGTTCTATCATGTCTGCTCTGCCACTGTTGGCATCCATTTCTCCCTTCCTGATGTTTCTTGCTATCTCGTTTCGGAAGAGTGCTCACATCATCACATGGTGGTTTTTCATGGTTTGAGTTCAATCTTCCTGCTTAAATTCATTTCTTTGTCTTTCACATACACTCACTCCCTATCTTAGTCACTTCATGTCACACTTTGTCACACAACAGTGGTGTACACTGTACATACACTACATGGCAAAAAAAAAAAAAAAGATTTTGGATATTGTTTGACCACCTTCAGCTTTGATTACAGAGCACAATGTGGTGGTCACTTCATATGTGGAAATGATTCCTCATGCTCCCAGAACCACTCTGAAAATTTGGGTCCTGAAATATGCCCACTGCCGACAGAGAGAACAAAAATCCCTTGATGTGATATCCTGGTCAGTCATTACATTCAGGTCATCAGACTTTATTTTATTCCCACATAATATTGCTCAGCCTAGACCTGACCAAATAAATCAACCCCAGATCATAACACTGCTCCGGAGACTTGTATAGTGGCCACTATGCATGATGGTTGCATACGCTCCATACGCTTTCCTTCTTACCCTGACGTGCCCATTGCTCAATAGGGTCAGTCTGAACTCATCCAACCACATGGCCTTTTTCCATTGCTCTAAAGTCCAGTCCTTATGCTCCCTAATAGAAGCGTTTTTTTTCCCCCTGATCTTACTAAAAAGTGATTTTCTTGGCCGCACAGGTGTCTAGTCCCAATCCTCTGAGATTTCTCATGTCAGCACATAGTGTTAAAGTCATCTCATTCATGATTCTTTTGGACCACATTTCTTCTACAAAATTGACAGTTCAGCACTGTCCTCCTGGGGTTTAATGGTGTATTGGAGGGTTCTCAACATAATTCCAGTTATTTCAAAAATGTTTTGGGGGTATTTGCCACAAATAGAGATTAAGTAACTTGAATCAGTATCTGAGGTTCTGATACAGTACATTGGAAAAACAGATGAATAATGTCACAAAGTATTTATTTTTTTTCTCCGATTTTGCTCATCTGAATCTCATAATATTTTGATTACATTTTTTTTTTTGGTACAAAAAATCGGGCAAGCAGGAAAGGTAAGATCATCTGTATTACAAAGAGCAGTTAAAAAAGGGTTCACTGTGGGATGGTAGCTGTGCGAGTTTGCCCAAACCACATTTTCTTAACACAAATGTGACAAAATAATACTCAACTTTAGATATTAATATTTCTATACAGCACTAATGGCATATTTTGTATTGCTTAGACGTTTGCTTTCCTCTAATGAATACGCATTACTGAGGGGTTGCTAATATGACAAAAATATTGTATGATGAAGAAGAATATAAATTCTTTATCTTATTTATAATTTACAAAACATTAGATCAGCTATTTTGAGTTTGGGTTTATATTATTATTAAATTATTAAAATTAAGCCATCTCAGAAAAGTGTACAGTCAAATAACTTGTAACAATATCAGTGTTAGCTTGTCATTCTGCCCAGCCACTCTACAGACCCTATCCTGTTCTGGCCAGTTCTATTCTTTCCGACAGGCCCAGAATATATGTGCATGCCCATAATCAGCTGTAGCTGTGGCGTTTTTAACAGGAGGAACAGCAAAGGAGACAAACTGGTGATGACATGTTATGATATATGATGGTTCTTGATCGTGCTGATTTGGCCTTGAGAGCTCCTGTGGCGCATCTGGCCACACACTTGCTTTTCCAGAGCAAATCTCACAACCAGTCTTGTATGTTGTGTGAGAATTTTGAGCTGTAAATGATCCCAGCTCTCTTTTCAGTTACCATGACCATCATCAGTCAGCACCTGCTTAGAAATCCACAGAGAAAAGATGTTGAGATCAGAAACGCATCCAAAACTGAAAGGATGACTTAGGAACCGTAAAATTATCACAGAGTTCTCTCTCTGCGTGTGCGTGCGTGTGTGTGGGGCATGTTTCAGGTTCATCACACATGCTCTAGGACCCCTGAAGGCACTGCACTGACTGACATTTCATTAATCATATCTCTACTTGTAGCTGATCAGTAACGCACAAGGCAGCATCTGCTCATCTTCTATTATACATGGAGTAGAGTCTCTTAGTAATAATTTAATATTTATTGACACACAAAAAAAAGCATTTATTTGTACCCATGGGTCTATTAACGCGTAAAAACCGGATATCACCTCTTACGAGCAAATAATAGCCCCTACAGCAGCTTCTCAAAAGCAGCTTTGTGTATGATTTGATGATGCTAATAAGCTAAAAAAAAAATTAAAAAGCCAGCTATAGTGAATAAAGAATGTGACATGAGATAGAGACAGAGATAATGTTAACAAGTAAGTCTAGCTATAGAGGTAGGTAGGTGAAGTAAGCAAAAGGGCAGAGCTTTTTCATGTTGTCAACCATGTTGTATCAGGTTTTAAAGCGTTCCCTTCTAATGGTGCTTAAGTTTCCTGCTACAAGGTGGCTTGCTAAAAGCTTCATTTAGAGCTAAAGTTTGGGTTACTGGAGATCTCACTGATTATTTTGATGCCTAACAAAACAGTGCCACTGCTTTGATACGAACACAGTAAAAGTGGGTTCTTTGAATAGCCATGAATTGATTTCCGTTGTGGCCTGGGGGAAAAAAAACAGCAAATGTGGCTAAATCCTGCCAAAAATATTTTTAGATTTTTAGTACAAAATTTTAGAATTTTCCTCGAAAGGTAACTTTAAATGTCGGAAGTTGATCAAGTTAAATGTTGGAAGTTGATCAAACAGACATTAGCATAATCTGGTCAGTTTGTAATAAAATTTCAGCTG
Source organism: Clarias fuscus (assembly GCA_030347435.1). NCBI lineage: Eukaryota > Metazoa > Chordata > Actinopteri > Siluriformes > Clariidae > Clarias > Clarias fuscus. The sequence goes on from CM059226.1 coordinate 17,246,215, forward strand.
TCCAAAAGTCTGTAATCCTTCTGTGCTCTAGCCCGAGTGGACCGTTTAAATAAAATTTTTGTCCCTTTTCTCTGGTAACTGGAAACAAGGCCTCACACACACATAGCTGGTTCCACACGTTAGAAGTCCCACTGCAGCTATCCAAAGCCAGGAGCCTAGAAAGCAGATTAGATGTGCTAATGATTAGATGTTCATATTTGAACTCTCGCAGCAAACAACACTAACCAATCCACACAGATAGGGATTTCTTCCCACCCTCTAACAATGTTTGGGCAGTTCATAAAGATGTTGGCAGCACATGTTTCGGAGAAAGCATTGGCCTAAATTAGACTTGATTTGTAAATAAAATAGGTTTTACTGTATCTGAAACACTGTGTTTCAGTAGGTAAAAGTCCTGTAACCATATGCTGTTATAAAGAAAATGTAAAAGTCATTTAATTGTGTTATTGTGTTTTTTATTAGATTTTTCAATTATTTAATTGTACTTGTAATCTCTTCTACTTATGATTGCCTTTTTCAATTTATCACACAAAGTAGAATGGAGGATGCTTTAGTACAAGATGTTTACTCTTAACTAGTATTTTTTTTTTTGTCAAAATTATGACCGGTCTATAGTATAATAGACCTGTTATTACATGGAGTCATTTTTTCTTGTTCCTGGTTAGTTAATACTTTTGTTCAGGAAAAACTAGTCTTGCTGACCCGTCTATAATTATTCAAATCATTGAATTCAAGATTCCAATCAATTCCATGTTTACAGGTGTATCAAATCAAACACCTAGGCATGCAGACCACTTCTACAACCATTTGGGAAAGAATGGGTCGCTCTCAGGAGCTCAGTGAATTCCGGCGTGGTACAGTGATAGGATGCCACCTGTGTGAACTTTCTGCGAGGTCAATAGCTACAGACCTCACTTCATCTGGCCTTCAGAGTTGCTCAAAAACAGTGAGTAGAGAGCTTCGTGCAATGGGTTTTCATGGCCGAGCAGCTGCACCAAGCCTTACATCACGAGGGGCAATGCAAAGTATTGCGATGTGGATGCAGTGGTGGAAAGCACGTCATCACTGGACTTTAGAATAGTGGAGACGTTTTTGCTGGACAAATCACGCTTTTGTCTGGCAATCTATAGACCAAACGGTAATCTATAGGCAAACGGTACTTCTGTGACTTCATTGTGCCACAATGGTGGACAATTCAGTATAAAAATCAAGCCAGATATACCCTTCAGTGGGTATAGGAAGCAGGGGTAGATCAGGAGTTAAGACTTTGGTCGTTGAACTACTGGAGGTTGAGGGGACCAAATCCCAGCACCATCAGGAGGCTCCATCTACTGCTCATATGTGTAACAAGATAATGTAAGTCCCTCTGCATAAGGACATCTGGCAGACGCTGCGGATGTAAATGCAGTGTGAAGCAAACCTTTGAACATAAACCAAAGCTCGAGGGAAATCAGGAATGTGTCGGCAAAAAAATGACTAGATAACTTTAGCAGACAATGTTGTTTTGTACAGTTTTATGGCTCACCATGTCCTGTTGTTCCAGTCGCAATATTTTAAAATCAACTCTCCCTGTACACAATGCTAACAGGAAGTAGTTGGTCGTTTGACGACAGCTAGAAGTCTGACTGACGACACTAATGAAAGGCTACTACAAATGAGATCATAGCTCTGTTATTACCAGAATGAAACCGAGGTCCTTATAATTTGTACTGGCTACATTCTTAGACGTTCAGACAATTTACTTACATGGAAACAAAAATGTTCTGTAGTTCTGGGTAATGTCATGCTGATGTAGAGTTTGTCCAGATGACAAAAGTTTGTCGAATGTACATTCTGTCACACACAACCTCGCTCGTGTAATATTTTATGTTACCTTTTAAGGATAGAGTCTTCCATCAAGATGCTGCTTTTTTGTTGAAGTGCAGCTCCTGGAGTTACTCTGTTCTTCTGTTCGAAATCCTTGGCAAGCTTTTCTCTGTTTCGATCCCCAGAGCTTTATATTCAAAGAATGTATGAAGAAATGTAACTGATCCTTATTTTAATCCATTTTGGGGTTTTTCTTTTTTTTTTTTTCAATTTATTGTTGGGAGGCCAGGATTAAGGGTTTAAGTAAAGAACACTACTTAAAAGCCAGACATGTTTTGCTTTCTCCATCATTGTTTTCTGTTAACCTTACTCTCCTGAAGCAATGGTGTAAAATCACAAGGCACCATGCATACATACAGACGCACGCACATGATGCACGCTTCTTTACAGCTAAGGACAGTTTAGTGTATGGATGAATGGTTACTTTTATTTGTGCTGTAGCTGGTCATGTGCATACTGTGTACTCTGCATTAGAAAATTTTTATTTCTCATAATTTTACACAATTTTCTCCAACTCATCACAGATTACAAGCACATATAGACACACGATGAGTGATTTGGAAACACCAATCAACCCACTTTGCATGTCTTTGGTCTGTGGGAGGTGACGCTGCTAACCAGTAGGCCAACAAGCTGCCCTAGCACCATTCATAGTTCAGTACAGTATGTTGTGATGAAAGTGCTTACCTTGCTCCTCTCAGTATGCTTCTATGTTCTCCTTGAATATCAAAGCAAGCATATGATATGAACTTTGACAAACATCCCTCAGCTCATTTTGTCACAGTTCTTCACCAGAATCTCAACCTGTTCTGCATTTCTTTTGGCTTTGTGATTGCCCAGGGCACTTCAAACCGCCTTGCCGAAGCTGTTGCTCGCAGCTTTCTCCTTCCTCCTCAGCTTTGTGGGAAAGTTGGTAGTTCTTGCTCTCCTCAGGTGTGGTGTGACAAAGTCACCAGATTTGACTTTTGACACAGCTTTGAAAACTTGACGTTACTTTAAGCCTCAGCATCATTCTGTGTCTCGTACTTGGTAGTTAAACATGGTAAAACCTCCTTGGAGGAATGACCCCCCACCTTTTTTTTTTTTTTCCTCAAGTCTTTTGAGGACCTCCTAGCATTACTAATCATTCCTCACTGTATTGATGATAATCCAATTCAGTGCGAGGGGGAAAAATAGTCTTTCTTTTGTTGTTTTATGTGAACAGAAGAGATGCAGATTTACCCAGATTTTGAAATGACCTATGTCTTGGTTGCAAAAGATAAATTTGAGGAGAATAATACGCATTTTCTCTATTTTTGTGGTGTAAAAATTGCAAAATTTTATCCAATTGTAAAATATATTTGTTACATAGTGCTGTTTGAATAAAGAACAGGTAGAGAGGACTAAGAGTCTGTCATTCATGTCCTATTATTCCAGACTTGTAGAGCATCCAGGTCCATTTCCGATATTTGTGGGATAACATTGAATTTAGTAGCTGGTGCGTGCGCACGCGTGTGTCTGGCCCTGTAGAATATTTCTGAGGCTCAGTCAGCAGCTTGTGTTGGCCGTACACGCTCCTGCACAAAACAAAACCTGCCTCTCTGATCTCCTTCTATGGTCTTCTTTGGTTTCCTACTACAGTCTCAAAAGTAAGTGTGTGTGTAAGGCTCAGTAAAGTAATAAAATCCAGCCATGTGATTTCTGAACCTCTGACTCCTTTTCAGTGCAATGCTGAAAATAAAGCTCAGTGAGCGCAGACAAGCAACATGTTCATAAGCACACATCAGTTCCATTACCCCTCTGCTGGAGACGATAGCAAAGCCAGGCCAGAATGTTCAAGACTTGGTAACCAAAAAGAAGCATTAAGCACTTTACATGACTTCATCATCTGGTTATTATGTGTAATCTGAGTCGGACTAAGGGCATTAACCTCATCTTTATTGTTCCCTAATATAAATCAGATTTCACGATGGAGCTTGCTTTTATCTAATGCACATGCAAGTTGCTTTTACAGTGAAAAGCTTTTAACAAAATACAGTAATGGAGATGGGGTGTCCTAAAGGCTGACTTTTATAAAAACAAAATAAAATGCCTAAATTATAAGAGGTAACAAGGTGTTCCACTATCGCATATTGTATTTTTTTTTTTTTAACAATGACTATTCAATATGCCTAGGTTTTAAACAGTACCTGTATAGTTTTGGATTCGTTACAATTCATCTCTAAACTAGTTTTTACCAGTCATCTTCCTTCTGTTACATGACTGTTCCATGTAGATCCTAGAACTCCCCAAAGTCTTTCTGTTGTATCCCCAATTGAAATGCACTTCATATAAAGCATTTTATTTTTAACTCGAGACGGTCTCTGTTTCACTCCTCCTGCGAACATACTGTTTCAGTGTCTATGTAAATGAGCTTCTGCTGAACTCCACCCCACCAGAGAACATCAGAGCTGAGCCACAGGCCAGGGAGGGGATCTTTTTATTATGAGGCCACATTTGAGGTGAACAATCGAACACAAACCTGGCGAAGAAAGAAAAAAAACATTTTTTTTTTTTTTTGGTTGTTTTGTTTTTAAATGACTGGAGACCAATTTTAGTGTCTAATTTGCAAAATAGATCCACTTTATAGCATATGTTCCCTCAAAAGAACATGTTGCTCATACTGCATCTGATGGCAGTTATTATATACATTTTCTGCTGCATTCATGTGAAGGCAGAATTCTATCTCCTGTATCTTTCTGGGCCATTTTACATGTTTCATTCTGTTATAGCATTAGAGTTGAGTATTTTTTTGCGAGACCGGTGCCAAATCTATACTTATTTTAAATGGTATCTGTGCTTATACTGAACCAATACTTTGAGGGGCAAAAAAAGACACAAAAATGATGAATACCATTAAAGAATGAAATTTTTATTGAGAAAAAAAAACAAAATATTAAAAGCTTTAAATATAAGTGAATAGAACTAATTTACTTACTACCGAATAAAACTACAATAATTTAACAACCAATAGCAGCGGAATAGTTGGTATTCTCTGTATGCTACAAACCAGCATTCTTTTGCACAAATATGACCATATTTGCCTCATCAGGTAAAATACAACGACGCCTGCTGATGTTTACAAGCTGTTGCACACAGTGCATCCCGCTGCTTTTAACTCTATCCTGTGTGTCCTCAAATGTTTCATTAGGTTTGACATGTTTCTCCCTTTACACACCATTGTTGAAAGACATTTGCTGCATGTTTACGGTGTCGGAATCCTTTGTTGTGAAATACAGCCACACTTTAAAATGTTTAGCTTTAGGCATTTTAATTTAAGTATGTTTAGCTTGGCTTGCTAACAATAGCTGCTGGCATCAGAGCAAGTATAATTACTGCATTCACGCAGATTGTCTCATTTCAAGACTTGTGCTTGTGCCCAAGTCGGAAGGTGAAAACAACATGAACCCTCGTGTTACTACTAGTATTAGTTGAATTTGTATTCCACATGCATTTTCTCAGTCGGGAGATTATTTTTTTTACGTGCAATGAGGGGATGGTGCGTCTGAAATATGAGTTCTGATTCTGTTCTAGTACATACCGGTTATATCGGTACCAGTACCATATTAGCACTCGGTTACGCTAACCAAATTCAATATGGCATCACCTTAATTTTTTTTTGTCTAACAGTTCAGAGTGCTACCATTCAGCATGATTTCCAAACACTTTTGAAATAGATACATAATCAGGTTTTCCTGCTATGGCTATGATGCAGGTTATTAGATGGTCTTTCTGTGAGTCTAAGATGCATCAGGACGTCGCTACAAATGTGATGTGTCCTAGACCATCTTTTAATGTGGTTTGATTAGATCTTTGAGACGCTTTTGACTATGTTTACACTCGTACTTAGACTTTCTTGGTCCAATTACCCCGGACATACTACTGCCAGATATGAGCAAGGCCTAAGGAAAGCGCCATCATCTCTATTCTACCTCCATTCTAACTGTATGAGCATACGGATAATCATGGTTGGCCATTGGCACTGTTCTCAACAGGGAAGAAAGAGTATGCCATCATTCCCACCAGCATGGTAAATTTTGTGCCCGTGTCTCTTAATAATGGATGGGATATAAGGAAGAATTTAAATCAGACTCACAGGACTGGAAACTCTTTAAGTATCAGTGGTGAATGAATATTGCAATCTCTCTCTCTCTCTCTCTCTCTCTCTCTCTCTCTCTCTCTTTCTGTGTGTGTGTGTGTGTGTTGCAAAGCTACAATGTGTGGTTATAATCATTTTATAATATTTGTTTTTGTTGTAAATAGTGTTTAGTGTAGACTATATAACTATTTTTCCAGTTCTCAAACTCTAACTCACCAAGCATTAATTATCCATGTACTTACTGTATTTAGACATTTAAAGGTAAATATTAAATATGTGTTCATTACAGAGTTCATCTGTATAACCTGGACAGTTAATGAATCTTTACACGCAATAAAAAGCAAAGTAGTAAATCACTTTTTTTTTTTTTTGTCATTTGTAGTCTAAACAAATGCATTAATGTTTTTCTCAGCTTATCAGTAAGGTACATTTTGTAGCGCAGGTAGGCAAGAATCTTACTACAACAAGAAAAAAAAAACAATGTTATTAAATTGTAAAAAGTCTATAAATGTATGTATTGTATTCACATTTCTTTAACAAAGATAATGACTTTGTAGCAAAGGATGCACCAATGTAGATTGCCTCTCAGAAAGTCTTAAATTTATACGTTTTATTGGCCATCACAAATTTTGTTTCATGAAGTAAGGATCAAATATGAGATTACTACGTAGATTAACCCAGCATGCAAATAATTTACTAATTAACCCACCATGCAAATAAAACTAAATTAGCACGGATGCGATCATGTAGCACATTGTTTCTGTACAATAAACGGTAAAAAGGTGAGCGATTATGACAATTTATATGGCTTTGGTTTCTGCATTACCCATCTGTGGTATTTTTAAGTAATCACTTCAGTTAAAATTATTATACCATCAAGCCAGTATGTGTAGTGCAGCAGGTGGTGAGATAAAATTAATTTCAATTGTTGCCTTTTTTAATTCATCCACCAATCTGAATTATTGGATTGTTACATTCCTTGCATGCATTATAGTTAAAGCATATTGTTGTGAAGCATGTTTTGTTGAAACACTGCTAGAGAGCAAATGAAAATATTTGATAGATTCTACTTATTGGGATTTAACAGGTATTTGTCAGTTCTACAATCTTTAATTTAAAGCATAAAAAATACAAAGTTAAAATAATGCCTAAAATATATTATGTGATATTTAGCCGTAAATACCCACAGCATTTGCAGTTCATTATACATTACTACACTACTTCGATGTCCTGCCTGAGGCCTGGTTGTTAAACTTGTCTAGAGCGGACTGTAATTCATGTGCTAATGCTGACTCAGCAGGTTTGATTACAGACCCGATGGTGTTGTTTCGCAGCGGTAGCGTAAACAACAATAAAAATGTTACGAGCACTTCTCCATCGCTGAGACAAGACACATCATGCGTATGTTTTGTTTTTAAAAGGTGACTGTTCGACTGCACAAAGTGCACTCCTGCAAGCATATATCTTTTATTTATTTATTTATTTTTCTGTCCTGGTCATATACCTGTTTGTTTCATCTTTAGTAACTATCATAAATAATCATGGCTAAATTGTTTCCCAGACGCTATGCTTGTTAGAGATCATTTAAAAAATATTCAGTGAGCTGGACATTTAATCATCTCACATTCCCGTTTTCTTTCTACTGTCTCTGTATGCGCACTACTTCATTTGGATGGAAGGTAAAAATAACAAATGTTTTCATTACTCAAAGGCTAAGAGTTCATTTTTCCAGCTGGCCTCAGGCATTCATTTCTTTCATTTTCCAAGTGTGTGTACGTGGACAGGGAGCATCTTCCAGCCTATCTGTTCTACTCTTTTGTTCTTCTACTCTCACCTCCTCCTATCATCTCTCTTCTGTTTTCTACCCTTTTGCCTCCTCTTATCTTTCTAAGCTCCTTAGTGTCAGAAATTTTCTTTATGAACAGTTATTGTCTGTGTGCAAATGTTGTACAGAACCCATCCTGTGAAAGTAAACAGGAAGTTTTAAATGTTTTTTTTTTCCTCTTTGTGTATGTGTTTTGAGATTTGGCAGTTCAGATCACATTATACTGGAATTGTTTGAGCAGTACATCTGGTTATAACATGTGAGAGCGATCAGTCACATGAACATGTACTGAAATTACAGTCAAATACGGACACATGATAGTGACACAATTCTGGTATTTTTCCCTTTTACATCACAGTGAATTTGGAATGCGACAGTTAGGTTCTGGTTGAAGTGTAGACGGTCAGAGTTAACAACTTTTTGTTATTATAAACATGAACAGAGGAGTGGTCAAATTAACAATTTGGTACTGGAATGTTCTGGTGAGCTCAGAAATACCAAAAGACCACGAGACAGCAACTAAATTGGAATGACGAAGAATTCTTTCGTTGGTGAAGAAAAGCCTCTTTGCGACATCTAACCAAGTCTAGAAAGAATGTTTGGTTGAAGATGCATCATTGCCAAAGTCTACGATCAAGAGACGTCTTCATAAATGTACATTCAGAGACCTCAAGATGCAAACCACTGGTAACACTGAAGAACAGAAAGGCAGGAAAAAAGCCCTAAAAAACTAATCTACCTTGACCTTATACAAGATTAAGAACATTAATCTTATACAAGATTAACTTGTACCTGACTGTTGGAAGAGAAGACGGAAGGGCTCATGTTGCAAGGCATACCACTTCATCTGTCAAACATGTTAAAACAGTGTCATGGCAGGAGCGTGTATGGCTCCCTGTGGAACTGGAGCACTGGTGTTTATTGATGAAGTGACCGCTGATATAAGTAGCAGGATGGATTCAGAAGTGTATAGACTTATATGTTCTGCTGAGATTCTGTCAAATGCTGGAAAACTTATAGGAGAGCACTTGACAGTAGTGTGCCCTAAAATTTATCGCAAAAGCAACCAAAGAACTTCTTTAAAGCAAAGAAATGGAATGTTCTTAAATGGCTGAGTCAGACACCGGACATCAGCTCAATTAAGCATGCTTTTCACTTACTGAAGACACATGTGAAGGCAGAAAGAGCCAGAAAACATGCAGCAGCTGGAGGCGGCTGCAGCAAAAAGGTCAGGCTATCTATCTCAAGGGAGGAATTTCAACATTTGATGGGCTTGGGTTCCAGTCACTGACAGCAAATGTTTTGCGTCCAGGTATTAAAAAAATTATCTTTTAATTATGTTAAATTGTCCAATTACTTTTAAGTATGGGTAGGGCCTTTGTAAAATGGTTAATGCAATATTTGTGTTAAACTGCTTGAGTTAAATCTGAACTTCCACACTTTGACATAATTTTAAATCCACTGTGGTGATGTACAGATGCAAAATTACCAAACTTGTATCGCCGTCCGTGCATCCTCAGACATGGGGTCGTCGCGCACACGCGGTCATGTACTGTACACTTATGGACTTCTTTATTGGGAGCAGGTACACTCAGACAATCATGTGGCAGAAACACACTGCATAGAATCATGTATTTACAGGTCAAGAGTTAACCTCCACATCAACCATCATACTGTGGAAAAGGATGTGATCTCAGTGAATGTTCCTATTTGGTAACGTAGATAATCAGTATTTGCAACTGCGGTGGGCAGAAAAGCATTGTGGTGCACACAGCATATTGCATCCTGGGGAGAATGGGATATAACAGCAGAAGCCTACACCTAATGCTAAAATGGGCACTGACCTTAATTGGACAGCTGAAGATTAGAAAACATCTCCTTCACATCATAGCATGAGGTGAGATTGGTGTGTGTGATTGCTGCTGCAGTGCTTGTCCAAAAGTCACCCATGCAAACTGAAGAAATGTCTCACTTGAGCAGAGAGACTCATGGATGTTCACCATGTCTGTTTAAAATTCAGTCAGATATGAACGAAGAACTGTCGAGCGGTCTAATGTAAGCCAGATTAGAAACACTCCTGCTATGCATGGACTTCAGTGGGCTCATCTCGTGTGATTCATGAATTTTACACGCTACGCATGCATAAACTCTAACATGCTTCCTAAACGAATAGACAAAGCGTTTATTTTCAAAAAGAAGTCAGGATAGTAAAAGGGGGAGGGGAAGCGCGCTTTCTTGTTCATATTGTTTTCACTAAGCTGTTGGTGACTCATACATGCCATCTAGTAAACATCGGGGGGGGGGGGGGGGGGGGTTAAACTTTTTTTTATGCATGTTTGCTTGCATTTTAGGTGGTGAAGTCTTACAGGTGGCACACTCTAAACTGTTCACACATTAGCAGGCAGCACAGCATCCTTTGTGAAGGAGTTTAACAAAATCTGAAGAAAAAAAAAATCATGATGCTAATCAACACCTAGGTGTTGTGATAGAATATTATCAGTTGATTCCTGGTGATTCCCATCCCTACTGTCTAGACCAAAGGTCATCAACTTGCAGATCGTTCTTGCTTTCTCCACATGAACAAATTCGGCTTCTGTCATAGATCCTCTATTTTTTTGGTTACCTCCAAACTTAAGTAGATTGCTTAGTTGAAGGGCAGTTCATTGGACCAGGAAATAGTTGCCTGTCTAGATATCGGAAAGTTTTCATAGACTTTCATAGGTTTTTTTATTTGTTTTATTTACTTTCTGTGGTCTGAATAGTGAAGTGAAGACATGGCTTGTTTAAAAAAAAAAAAACACCCAACAACGGAAACTATGTTTAAAGATGAACGAAGAGAGAAGTATGCTTTTATTCTCCCAACATTAAATTCAGAACTGATGTCTCATCTGTTCAGCATCAATGGAGCTAATCAAAAGTGGCAATGTGAAGTTGTTTGATGGAACAATGTATAACCACTTCATATGGTACCATTTATAGCTATAAACTCATCACTGTTAGTTAAGTCATCATGTCGCCATTCAATCATGCTAATTACATATTCTACGCAAGGAATATCGGGTTCACAAATGTTCAAACACCAGCTCAAAGTCTACAATGTTTACTAAAACAGCTCTGATCTACGCTTACAATCGACTGCTAGTGCACCTTCTTGGAATTAAGATGCTGCATGATTGACATTCAAATAGAAACGCATGCTTATTCTGAAAGGTGTGTTTGGTGGTCATTCATGTATCGGGGGAAATTAGACCACTGTTTTTCCACTCAGCAAATATATTTTTAAGAATCAGAAGATTTAAACTGCTTCATCCTTGCAATCTGTTTGCACTTGCAAAGGCAAAAAAGAAAAAATCTATAAGGTTACATTGACATTACAAACCATGTTGGTCAAATCCGATGTTTTGGTCAGGGCGGATTTGCGAGTCATGACCATTTACGTTCATAATTACAAATGACGAATGTACACATGAATACATCTTTATCCACACCATCTGGGTTAAAACTCTCATTTCAAACAATCGATGCGTTTTTGCAAAAATATTCCTAGGATTTTGTTTAGCAGTTAGTCTGCTGTATTTGCCGAGATCAAGAAGAAGGAAGAAAGGCAGACATCTTACTTCGAAGGGTTTTAGCAGCTATTGCTAGCACTACTATAAAAACGCCATGCTGTCTGTGTCTACTGATGTCCGATGTATTCAATCTAGGACCACATACGAAAGTGAATCGAATCCAATCTGACAAACATTTGATTTGTGTCTTCAAACAGCTCTAAAAAATCAGATCTGTGTCACATTAGGGTAAAAAAAAAAAAAATCGGAAAAGTCACTTCATGGTGATCATGTGAACGTAGCCTAAGATACAGACTACATACAATACAGTATACTGCATTTTTCCTATATACTTAGACCTTATAGCTCAAGGTTCTCAAATTTACTATGATGGAATGAATATGATGAATGGGAATGCTTAGACTTGGGCAATCTAATGATTCAATCCTCTCCACGGTAGTAGAAGATATCCAGTGATGTTTGCTCTGATTATAAATCAGATTATTTCCAGACCTGTCAAAATTTATGCAGTTGGCGTAAGAACTCCACATTGGATTAGTTATAACTTTTAAATCTAGCCAAAGGTCCCCCCCGCCCCCCCCCCCCTCCCGCTCAGCAATATATTAGGAAATGAGCCAACTGACATGATTATGGGTTTGTACCCCAAACTACAGTTGAGCTTTTATGATTGCCACTGCCAACAAACAGTTCCTGACTAGTTGGTAATATTATTATGCCTTTCCATACTCTTATCAAATCTGAAATCATGGGAATGCTTGTTTGCTTTTATTTCAGCATATTAATTCCAGATAATTTAATTGTTGTTGTGTTTTTTTGTCAATTTGCACAAGCAAGGAAACCGCAAGATCACTTTAAGCCTTTACAGAGTAATCTTAAATAAAAAAAAAATACTTTGAATTAAAGTCATTACCATGTTACCTATGCCTGTCATCACTACTAAAAATAAATGAAATCATTCTACTGTACGAGACTTGTAGTGTTCAGCTTAACTTATGAATTCAATTTTCTTGTTTATACAATAAATTTGCAGTTGATAACACTGTGAATTCAACCTACGGATGGTGTGAATGTTATTTCAATCCGTGTGATCTGTCACTCCTCGCTGTCTAAAGCCAGAGTGCTGTTAGAGTTAAGATGTTGAAAGGGATCAGTTCCAAATCAGTGATTAGTTAGAATCCACTTCACTGTAAAACACTACAGCTGTTCACCATCTGCCTGAAGTCTGTTAGGTCATACTGCAGAATTAGACTTTTTGGGGTTCATTCAAAACAAAAATGGTCAAAACAATCTCAACTTATTTTCATTTATACCTGGTATAAATTTTTTTTGTCACTTATTATAACAATAGTGCTTACTTGAGAACTGCTAACAAGCCTTCTTCTTCTCCCTCTTTTTCCCCCCCCCTTCTCTCTCTCTCTCTCTCTCTCTCTCTCTCTCTCTCTCTCTCTCTCCCTCCCTGCAGGAGATGTCTCTGGTGGCCCCCGAGTCACCGTCAGAACAGGCCAGAAGAGTCTTTCAGACCTTCGATCCGGAAGGTAAAACAATCCCAACAGAGGATGCATAATATAACAACTTAACTCTTCATTTGTATTCACGAAGAAAGATTAACACAGTTTTAAACACAGACAGTCTCTGGAGAGCAGTTGGAGAAAATGTAATTATTATAAGAGAGACAGATAAAGATGGATATACAGAGTGAGATGTTTTAACAGCATGATGACGGCTCTAAATAGAAAAAAAAAAACACCTCTTGGGGTTGATTTGTCTCACTGTCTGTCAGAGTGAGGAAAACCAACATCACAGTGTTTATTTTCTTGTTCCAGGGTGAATGGACAACCAGCTGACAAAAGAGAGCCTGAGTGTTTTGATAGAGTTTGTGATGTCGAATTGTTGTTGTTTTTCCGCCTTATGTCCGGAATGCATTATAGACCTCACGGCCACTGAGGATCCCAACCATGATAAACCAGAAGTATGTTTAAATGGAGCAATATTCATCGAATGAATTCTCAAAGAGCCAGTGGAGAAAAAATAACATAACAATAACAATAAATCCACCATTCCTATTTTCTGCCCCACAGCAGTTATGTTCTTTCATTATTTTCTTTCCGCAGTGTAGCCTTTTGAGATGATGTCCTCAATGCTTAATTTCCTTCTAAATCCTGGTATGTTTATAGAAGATTATAGACTTCTTAAACATTATTATTATTATTATTATTATTATTATTATTACTACTACTACTGCTGCTGCGAATACATTGGAAATATAATATACAGTAGTACAAAACAATTTATCCAATCTTTACCATTTTGTTACAGAATTTAATATCTGACATAACAACCCATAGGTTTTCTGAAGAGCGATTTTGAATCTTAAATGTAAGACCTCTCGTTGTTGCCATCTTGGCAGGACGGAGCCTGTCTGTTAATTTATATGCCAACGTTCCTTTGTGTTTAATTGCAATTTGCCTATACATCATCCAGTTCCACTGCTACTTGTGTCGAGTTAAACTGCAACGCCTTCTGTTAGCTAGTTATCTAAAGTAATGCATATCAGACATCTAGCTTTTTGACCCCCGCAATGCAACAGTCACTGAAAATGCACATTCACCCAATGATGTACTTTTGGCTTGGTAAACTTTTAAGTAATACAGTACGTTGCTGTACAGCTGGAATGAATGTGGAATAAGGGATTGTTCTCCTTACATAGTGCACTAGCCTTTCATATAATGCTGTTTGGGATTCAACCACAGAACCTTAGAATTTAGCTGATATTCCTAAGTGAAAACATATAAGAAAATCTCGTAAGTTTCTCAGAATACTCCACCACGCCCATGGTTTATTCTTTACCTTTTGGCTACATACATAGTACCGATAAGAATGAAAAAATACTTTCACCCCTGTTAATTACACTGCCAGTCTCCAGCTCTGCCAGTCGCAGTAGGAATCAAGTTTGAAGAACAAAATGTCTGGTAAAACGAACGAACAAATCATAATCTGTTAATGATAAATGTTCATGGAACTGTTATAAAAAGCAGTATCACTGCAGGTTATACTGTTGTGTCTTCAGCCGTCTGGCTGCACACTTGTGCCTGTCACCGCATCACCTATTCAGCACAATAGCACTTCCTGAAACACCATTTATCAACAACAGATTTTGATTTTCTTATCACATAGTCTAACACATAATAGTGAATTAGTATTTCCTGCAATTAAATAGTTTCTATTCTAATATTTGAGGCCTAGTATACTGATGTTAAGAGCTTACATGATAGTATGATTTAGAGTTTGATCCCAACTATTTGACATTTAATCCTTCAAGCAACCAAAACATGGGACTAGGGAAGACATTAGACCTTCCACTTGCCTTGTGGGCTAGCTAATGAATTTATAATTTGTCCAGTCTGGTTATTTTCGTGTCGTCTCGTGTGTTCCTGTACTGGAGATATGCTTGTTAAAAGCAAAACTCAAACTAATGTGCACTTTACTGCGGTCAGTTAATGGTAATCTCAGCTGGTGTGCAATTTAGTAGATTATTATCTTGCTGCCGTATATTTGTCATGTGTGTTTGTGTATTGTAGATACCTGTTTTTGTCGTTTGTGTAAGATAAAGCATTTTCTGTAGTTCTCTATTATTTATTGCTCACAGTATGGAAGCCATGGTGCCGAAGCTTCCTGAGGGATCGGCAGGTATACAGAGGAGGTGGATAGATGGGAAAAAATGTTAAGAGACCTTAGCCTTACCTAAAGCATAATGCATCTGACTTTTTAAGCATGCATAAGCCAGGACAATCATTCTTTTTTTAAGGATGTTAAGACAAAATAATTCAAAGGCAACACAATGAAACATTTTTAATTTACTCAAACAATGTGTATGTATTTGGATTAGACTTAAAAATGGAATGGTGATTCATTAATGTTTTTTTTTCCCCATGACTGTATGTAATTCGAACATTATGTCTCTAAAATGTTATGTTTGCCTGCTTTTTTTTCTTCTTTTTTGTTGTTGTCCAAATTGAATGTAAACCAGCACATAAAAGATTAATGTAAGAATTATGGGCCTTAAAAAGGAGACAATACCATTAACCCTTGCAGTACACCAATAGAGCATTGAATACACATTACCATTTCATAAGTATGCAAACACTAATACTCTGACTGAGTTTCCTTGCCGCACTAGTGGTTGGCATGCGGCAGCAGCCCAGGTTCGGCTTCCAATCAGGAAACTGAACCCAACCACCTAGCTGTTGCATTAGACAGACATTCCTAGCCCTGATAAATTAGGAAGGGTTGCATCAGGAACACCTTCTGGCTGTCACAGCTAACCCAGGTTAACCTGGAATAATAATATTAAAAAATAAAAACTGTAACAACTGTTAAAGAAGAAATAATTTGGAAAGAAGTTTTAAGCTGGCTGTTGAACCACTTTGTATAATATTATACATTATAAAATATTTTGCATGTCTTTCAGAATAGAACATTTTTCCTTTCCTTTGTGTAGGTAAACTCCTGAGCTCAAATGTGGTTTAAAGTCTGATTGAATCCTTTACAGTGTGTCTTTGTAAGGTGGAGAGAAATAAGCACTATGCTGTTCCTGACCAGATTTAAAGGAGAAATCTGGCATAAAATTAGAAATTAATAGATCAGTTTGTCGTGGTATGTAGTGTTGGGTTACTGTCCACATTTTAGGGGAATTAGATTTGTCGTCTTTTGCTGTTTTTACCTGTAAAAAATAGCCAGAGTGCGATAAGTAATGCAATAAAGTACTGGATATCCTTTCTGTATTATCGACCAATCCTGACCTGAGTAAAACACATGACTTTAAAGTTTTCCAAAATTGCGCTTTCCTGGGTTACACCATTTAAAAGTGGTGGTTTATTTTTTGATCCTACTCCAAAATAATAAGTAGGAAACTATTTTCTCCTAATGTCAGTTTGATTTCTAAATAAACTTCTCAATAGAGACTTTTTTTTCCAGATTTTAACTAGGTAGACTCATTTCCTGGGCTAATTACACCTCTTTCTAACCAGGCTATTCATTTCTCTCTATTTACCAACACCAAAGCAGTCTTTACATCACTGAAAAATGATGGAAATTAGTAAGGTCATGACACATAGTACTTTAGCCATATACTGTAACACTGAATACACAATATATTTCCCCAGTAATACAAATTTTATCATTTAATCACAATGACTGGATGATAGCCACAAGAAATTATTAGTTCTGTATCATCATGCATGGATCATAAAATAGAATTGCATATTCTTTGTTTCTTTATTTTTGCACTACATAATTTTTCGCCCTATTGCCTCACAGTACGTATGAAACACTTCCACACATTTCCTAATTGTCCATTTTGAACTTGCTCCTAAGTTTCATGCAGGGTAAATGGTATGCTTGGATTTGCAACAAAAACAATACTTTTCTTTAGAAAAGAACAGTCATTTTTCATATTTGTAGGTTTTTACATTTTTTACTTATTTTTTATTTATTTATTTGTTTTACATGCACCCATGTAGAACAAGTTCCACTCTTTGTACAAGTCACACACACCGTTAAAGCTATGTTTGCTCACATGCCAGAGCTCATGAATGCATGTATTGTATGAAAAACTTTTGTGTGTCTACATTTTTATTTTGTCCTCAATCTTTCCTTCTCTTTCATAGCTAAGATAATTTACATTAAGGACTAATGTAATGTTGTAATGGCCAACAGCCATAATAGTGAAATACACACGTGGACAAAATTGTTGGTACCCTTCGGTCAATGAAAGAAAAACTCTGCAGGACAATGATCCAAAACACACAGCTAAAAACACCCAAGAATGGCTAAGAGGAAAACATTGGACTATTCTAAAGTGGCCTTCTATGAGCCCTGACCTTAATCCTATTGAGCATCTTTGGAAGGAACTGAAACATGCTGTCTGGAAAAGGCACCCTTCAAACCGGAAACACCTGGAGCAGCTTGCTCATGAGGAGTGGGCCAAAATACCTGCAGAGAGGTGCAGAAGTCTCATTGACAGTTACAGGAATCGTTTGATTGCAGTGATTGCCTCAAAAGGTTGTGCAACAAACTATTAAGTTAGGGGTACCATCATTTTTGTCCAGGCCTGTTCCATGAGTTCATTTTTTTTTTTATAATTCCGTTGAAGCACGGTTGAAAAGCAATGTCTGACTTTCATTGGTTAACATTCATAGAATTCTTATTTATTATTACTTTTGTCAGATTAAAGTTATTTCTGTGACCATTGTGAGTTTTTCTTTCATTGACCGAAGGGTACCAACAGTTTTGTCCACGTGTGTAGATATATCCTAAATAACCTCAAAGGGCTTATTGACTTTTTCAAAATATTCCTCTGGCGTTTGTTTAGGCACTCAGAAATGATTGAAGCTCTACAATCCTGTAACTGCAGCTACATATTCTGATCCCATCACATGCTGCACTATGCACATTAGCTGAGGTGTGACTTTGGTGGTAGGTGCACAAGTGACAAAGAATCTTTTCAGAATCAGGACCACACCAAGTGGCCATATACTGTACATGTTTTAGAGAGAAAATTGTGTGCGCGTGCATGTGCGCATTTGCCAGTCTAGTCCCATTGTATTGAATTGATCGTGTTCGTCTATACCAGTCCAGTCCCACAGTATTGAGCAGTTGGGTAGCTTGTGGGAAGAAACCGTTATACAGTGTGGATGTGAGGGCCTGAATTCTTTGATACATTATTCCAGATGGCAGGAGGATGAGGAGTGTGTATGATGTTGGTTTCTTTGCGGATGCATGCAGCATGTGGTATAGATGTCTTCGATAGAGGGAAGAGAGACCCCAGTGATCTTCTCAGCTGTCATCACTATCCGCTGTAGGGTCTTGTGGTCCAAGATGGCACAATTCCTAATCCAGACAGTGATGCAGCTCTCAATAGTGAGAAGTAGTGAGAATCAGTGGTGAACGCTGGGCCTTCCTCTTCTTCCTCTTTCTTCTTCAGTCTGCCTATGATTCACAGCCCTAGTCTTGATTCACTTAACCTGCAACTTTTAGCCTCATCAGATTTCATATGACCAGAGCATAGGAATAAGCAGCAAATTGGAGATTTGTTCATGCTAGCTGATAAGTTTATGATTTGTTCTTGCCTGGAAAGTCAGCCTGTGGAAATGGTACCACTTTTATTTGCACTATTTTTTTTTTTTTGTGGTTTGCCAACAGTGTGTTTAATTTTTGAAGATTCCATACTTATCATGAGACAAATATTTTCCCAGCACTGTTTCTCCCTGCAATAAAACTCACTTCACTGTTTAACCAATAATTATTATGTACAGAGAGTGTAAGAGAAGGAGAATGTGCTAGTAAAGCACAGTGCATGCATGTGAGATACCAAATCCAGATGCATGATGGGAAAGAAGGGGTTAAAAGTAATTTGACGACCGCTAAGATGACCTGCTATTAAGCATAAATCCTGTTCTGTGGTTGACTGGTTTTGTTTGCGTCATCTCATTTTACATGGCTTTAGAAAAATATTAAGGCTTAAGTTCCTTTATACCTCATTCTGTTTTTTTTTCACCCTAGCAGTAGGACTAACCATATGTTTCCTCTGATCTACTTTTCTCTTTAGATAACGGGTTCATTCCTGACACATTGCTTGAGGACGTTATGAAGGCTCTGGATCTGGTCTCGGAGCCTGAGTAGTAAGTTTGTGCATGAGTGAATGTAATGTTTTTAGTGATAACAGTAGTCGGATGTTTTTGTGTATATTGGTATCCAGAGAGAAAGGGTGTATGTATGTATGGATCCGTTTGTGCGTACAAAGAAGCACCTGCATTCCCTCCTCAGGTTACCAGCTGAATTTACTTTTCTTCACTTGGTTCACATATTCCTGGGTCAGCCTACAGGATGAAGAGCAAAGGAAAGACAGAAATGGAGGAAAACAATCTCGCTCTTTTATCTGAGCTTTGTTAAAATGATACAGAGTCCAGAGGGACAGCAAACCCAGACTCAGATCTTCAGAGCTGACATTTGTGCTAAACACACACTTCAGAGCAGACTAATAAACTTTTTAAAACTCTCACATCAGATCTCATCACATTCATCATAACATAAATATGTAACATAATCGAATGAATTGGATTGAACATAATATCAATTAGGTAGTTGTTCCTTTCAGGTCAGCATTGGCTAAATATTCTGCTTAAACTTTTGCTATAAAAATGCAATCTGAACCCGTATGTTGACGTATGTGTAATCAATTGCATTACATGCAGTGCTGGAAGTTATCCCAGTTTTAAGCCGGACACCTTTCAAACTTTTTACTCCAGCTCTATTGTAGTGCTGGCAGTTTCTTAGCATACCTGTACAGTTATATCATGATGCATGATATGATTGATTACTGAATTGACTCATATTGTCCGCGCTTACTAAGAACCTAGATAAAGGAGTCCTCTGTTT
Source organism: Clarias fuscus (assembly GCA_030347435.1). Lineage (NCBI taxonomy): Eukaryota > Metazoa > Chordata > Actinopteri > Siluriformes > Clariidae > Clarias > Clarias fuscus. Next base: position 17,266,028 of record CM059226.1, read on the forward strand.
TGACGACACTCGTGTGGAAGAAAACTTACGGACAATTACAAAGACCTCAGACTGGAGAATTCTTCCATAAATATTTTATTACAAAAAATCTTCTCCTCATTAATTTTTGTTAATAACTCCTTTAAGATATGCATTTTGTAATGCTTACTTATTTAGCTTTAGTTTATTTATGATGGGGAAACCCCATCGTAACTGCTGAACGGCTGGAGGCAAAAAACTAATAGAGAATTGAAAAAGGAGACTCCGCACATTGTCCATGCAAATATCTTTATAACATACAAGCATTCGTTCAGAGATCACCTTCAAGGCATAAACAAACACAATTATTCTCCTCAATGTGGAACACGTGTGTCAATCAGTTAAATGCATTCAGCCTGATATCTGCAGGGAGATGTAGTTTTCGGTTCAATAAACTACGAATTAAAGATACAGAGTCTATAGACACAATAATAAAGAAACACAATCAAAACAATAGGATTAATGGAAGAAATTAACAAAAGTTAACAAACAAAGACTGTCGTGTAAAATTTCTAAGATTTTATCGCTAAACACTCATAAATTCCTTCTTTAAACCCAATGGTGGCATTGTTCATAAAGTATGGGGCTGTCCCTGACACAGTTTTTTGTCTACATCAACCCGTCTATGAAGAGTAACCTGTTCTATAACTTGAAATAACTTGAGAGATATGAGAGAGAATGTAAATAGTTATTAAAACGACATGCCACAGGAAAATTTACATAATTTCAGCTTACTTTCAACGCTGTTTAAGGATGACTACTTTTTCCCCAACATAAACTTCGTCATTTACGTTTCAACAGACTATACAACTCTCGGCTTTATCGAAGAGTTTGTTTACCTACATGTACGGAGGATTAAGATTTATTCTAGTTCTTTAGAAAGATTAAACTGAAATATATGTTTGGGAATTCTAAAATGCAATGGTCTGATAAATTTGTGTTTAAAAGTAAAGATAAATTTAAATCAAGCTATTCAAACCTTCTGCAGAGTGTTAATTATATATGTAATGTTATTTTATTTATATATATATATATATATATATATATATATATATATATATATATATATAGTGGAACCTCGGATTGCGAGTAACGTGGTTTACGAGTGTTCCGCAAACCGAGCAAAGATTTTTAGTAATTTTTTATTCGGAAACCGAGCAAGTATTAGTTTACGAGCGCCGAGTATCATGCTTCACACATGCGACTCTTATTTTGACACCGAGCGTCACACTCTCACCTTACCCCCCTCCCCCCACGGCTTCGCAAACACACAGAAACTCTGCTCGTGCGCGCGCAATTTGACACTGATACACACGCACAGACGCTCTCTCGCCTTTTCACCCCCTCCCCGGCTTCACAAACACACAGAAACTCTGCTCTGTCGCAATTCTTTTCAAATGTAAGGTGCTGGTTCATTTGTTTTTTTGATTTTTGTTTTTTTACTTTACAGCAGTGATTCCCTTAGTATGCGCTCACGCCAGGTCAGAGAGATTTCTTTTTTTTTTTTTTTTTTTTTCCTGTTAAAACAGTGTGCCCGTTTGTTGTGACACTTAAGTGATTCCTTGAGTATGTGTGACTGGCATGAGTATGTGCTCATGCCAGTCTCGCTTTTTTCCGTTAAAACGGTGTTTCCGCTGTGTTTATGCGCTTGTCGTGAAACTTAAAAAGTGAGTCTGTTAATATACGCTCATGCCAGTCTCAGAAAGATTTCTTTTTTTCCTGTTAAAACGGTGTTTCCGTTGTGTGTGTGTGTGTGTGTGTGTGTGTGTGTGTGTGTGTGTGTGTGTGTGTGTGTGTGTGTGTGTGTGTGTGTGTTGTGAATCTTAAAAAGAGAGGTGGGGAGAGGGAAGAGGAGTGTTACTGTGTAAAACGAGGCGAGGGAAGGGGCTAATTCCACACACACACGGCGCCTGTGCGCACCAACGGAAACACTTATCTGTCAGGGTTTATTTGTACTTTTTTTAAAGGTAAAGTGCAGATTAACTTGTTTTATTTTCATTTTATAGATTGTATTAATTATTTTTATGTATTTATTTTTTGGGGCTGTGGAACGAATAATTTGAGTTTTCATTATTTCTTATGGGAAATGATGATTTGGTTTACGAGTGTTTTGGAATACGAGCCCACTTCCTGAACGAATTATGCTTGTAATCCAAGGTTCCACTGTGTGTGTGTATATATATGTATATATGATTATATTGTTAATGTTAATCACAGTGCTATACCAGATTCTAACCTAATCTGTCAGGTTATTATAGTTCAACTTATTTAGAATTGAGGTACAATTGTTGTACAGGACATGTCTGATTACAACAAGAGGGTTTATCACCAGATTTTATTTTGATTTATTTATTTTATTTTTATTTTTTTTAAACTACACTTACCTGCAGATATCTGGCTGCATGTGTTTAACTGATTGATGCACACGTAAACGTTTTGTTTATGTCTGAAAGGTGGTCTCTGACCAAAGTGTTGCATGTTATGATAAAAATTTTAGCTGGAATTGAACGTGCGGAAGCTCCTTTTTTATCAGCTTTAATTTATTTACATGTTGAGTGAATGGGTATATAGTAAAGAAGCAGTAGAGTATTACAACAAGTACATTCATGTAAACTAGTAATCTACATAGTGGTTGCGATCTGTAATAGAAAATAAAACACCACCTTCTGACCAATCATAACTGAGAATTACACTGCACAAATAATTCCAATGAGTATGACCTCTGTATGTATCCTAATTTCTTGAGTGTGAGCGTGTGATGGTAGGTGAGCAGATCACAGATGTTTTGCAGAACATGCTTCCTTAAAAAGGAAAAGTCTGTTCATTTAAAAATTGGCATACTTTTGTTACAGCCCAGATGCCAGACATTACTCATGGCTATATATAACTTCTGAACCTTCTATTCCTGGGCATCATAACTCATTGCAGACCAGTATTTCAACACTGACATATACACTATCCAGCCAAAAAAAGTCATCACCTCCAGAAGGGTCAAATTATTGCCCTGCATCAAGTACAAAAAAACAATTAAGGACATTTTAGAATTACTGGATTTGTGTTTAGAACTGTCCAACACATTATAAAAACTTGTAAGGACTGTGCTGAAACTTAAACTCCATGCAAGGAATGTCATCAAAATAATAATTATGAATGGAGATCACTTTATTGTTTAGTAAAGTTGCATGGTAAAAAGAAAAAAATGTCCAGTAGAAATTTAAGCTATGGTTAATAGTGAAAGTAAGAGAATTTCTACATACATAGTTTGACACCAACGCACAGGATTGGGACTAAAAAGCCACTTAGGTGAGACGAACAAAACAGGTGTCAATTTGTTCTGGATCATAAAGACAAGATGAAACCAGAAAAACCTTTACAATTTCTAGCAAAAATGCATCTAAAGAACCTTGTATAAAATCTTGTTCCCAATATTTATTTATTTATCCTTTTTTTTACCTTACATTATAGCTATATATTATATTATATTATATTATGTTATGTTATGTTATGTTATGTTATGTTATGTTATGTTATATTTTATGTTATGTTATTATATTATGTTAAAGGGAGTGAATGTTTAATATGTATCTGCCATGAAATAGCCTGTGTAACTGATATGGCAATAAACCCTAATACAGTGGAACCTTGGATTACGAGCCTATTTCATTACGGAAGCGGGCTCGTATTCCAAAATACTCGTAAACCAAATTTCATTTTGCCATAATAAATAATGAAAACTCAAATTATTCATTCTACAGCCCAAAACAATAAATACATAAAAATAATTAATACAACATATAAAGTAAAAATAAAACAAATTAACCTGCACTTAACATTTAAAAAAAAAAAAAGTCAAAAATAAATCCAGACAGTTAAGTGTTTCCTTTTGTGCGCGCAGGCGACGTGTATTTGTATGCGTGTGTGTGTGTGTGTGTGTGTGTGTGTCGTCTTAAACATTAAAACTGCTCCTCCCTCCCCACACCTCGCTTTTTAAGTTTCACAACTAACATACCCAATGCAAACACTGTTTTAACGGGAAAAAAATAAATCTCTCTAATGATATTCGCGTGAGCATACTAACGAAATCACTGCTGTAAAGTAAAAAATCGTCTCCTAAAGAGGATTCAGCTGCGGGATCGGAGTGCCACCAGTGCAGAGCTTGCTCAAGAATGGCAGCAGGCAGCTGTGAGCGCATCTGCACACACAGTGAGGCGAAGACTTTTGGAAGATGGCCTGGTGTCAAGAAGGGCAGCAAAGAAGCCACTTCTCTCCAAAAAAACCATCAGGGACAGATTGATCTTCTGCAAAAAGTATGGCGAATGGACTGCTGGGGCAAAGTCATATTCTCGGATGAAGCCTCTTTCCGATTGTTTGGGGCATCTGGAAAAAGGCTTGTCCGGAGAAGAAAAGGTGAGCGCTACCATCAGTCCTGTGTCATGCCAACAGTAAAGCATCCTGAGACCATTCATGTGTGGGGTTGCTTCTCATCCAAGGGAGTTGGCTCACACACAATTTTCCCCAAAAACACAGCCATGAATAAAGAATGGTACCAAAACACCTTCCAACAGCAACTTCTTGCAACAATCCAACAACAGTTTGGTGAAGAACAATGCATTTTCCAGCACGATGGAGCACCGTGTCATAAGGCAAAAGTCATAACTAAGTGGCTCGGGGACCAAAACGTTGAAACTTTGGGTCCATGGTCTGGAAACTCCCCAGATCTTAATCCCAATGAGAACTTGTGGTCAATCCTCAAGAGGCGGGTGGACAAACAAAAACCCACTAATTCTGACAAACTCCAAGAAGTGATTATGAAAGAATGGGTTGCTATCAGTCAGGATTTGGCCCAGAAGTTGATTGAGAGCAGCCCAGTCGAATTGCAGAGGTCCTGAAAAAGAAGGGCCAACACTGCAAATACTGACTCTTTGCATAAATGTCATGTAATTGTCGATTAAAAGCCTTTGAAACGTATGAAGTGCTTGTAATTATATTTTATTACATCACAGAAACAACTGATACAAAGATCTAAAAGCAGTTTAGCAGCAAACTTTGTGAAAACTAATATTTGTGTCATTCTCAAAACTTTTAGATTGACACCACTCTTGAGCGATGGGAGCATCAGGGTAAGAAGGGAAGCAAATAAAGCGATGCACATGAAGCTATCATGCATAGAGGCCACTGTACAAGCCTCTGCAGGCAGTGTTATGATCTGGGGTCGCTTCAGTTGGTTAGGTTTAGGCTCAGAAACATTATGTGGCAATAAAATAAAGTCAGGACCTGAATGTACTGAATCACCATGCTGTCACATCTAGGGATTATTTTTTTCTCTCACGGCACAGGCATATTCCAGGAGTGTGAAAGTGTGGTTCTTGGAGCAGGAGGAATATTTTTTTTTATACATGAACTGGTCACCACATTACATGCTGTAATCAAAGCTACATGTAATGTGGTGCACTACAAGTTTTATTATTTATGCTGTTAAAACATAGCCGTCCTGACCACCAACATGCAGTAAAGTTTTTGTGTGAATATATAGAAATCTTGGCGTATATGACTTTTTTTCATATGTATTTATTTTTTCCCAGTCAGTGTATTTAACCTTGCTTTTACTTTCAGACGCATTACGTATATCAATGTCTATCTTTTTTCCCCCCTCTCTCTCTTTCTTAAACATACAATGTCTTGTCCTTTTTGAAAACAGTGTCAATCTGATGAAGACCAAGTTGGATCCAGAGGGCTTAGGAATCATTCTGTTGGCTCCGTTCCTGCTCGAGTTCTTCCCTGATCAGGTAGCGCACCACATTCTGTGTTGTGCCAAGTCACTAACATTGTTCTTGTTAGTCAGTGAAGATTGTGAGCTGAAATCCCATACCTACATTAAATAATGTACAGTAGGGTTTTACACTACTTTACACTACGCATGTTTTTTTTGTTTTTTTCATTTATGCTGTTAAAACATATAGCCATTCTGACCACTAACATGTAGGGAGGTTTTTGTGGTGAAATTCTGGTTTTCCTCTCTCTACTAAGGTTTTCATGTTAGCAAAAATTGGCAGATGTGGTGCTGTAATATGACAACTTCTTAGTACATTTCTTGTTTTAGCGTTTAGTGTGTGTTGAATATCTGGACCAAAGACAGCAAAAGAGAGAATGACTCTTAGACCTGGCATACTGTTGGCCTGCTCTTACTGTTGGCTATGTGTTAAATAGATTAGGGGGTTAGGGATACATCCAGTACTGGCAAAAAGCCTCAGAATGACCAATCAAACATTCAAACCTCATTTCAGACACAAACATATGCTCACATGCTGCTGTAGTTGTGCCAGCGGTACACGGCTAGACTGAGTTATTTGGCTCCTTATTCAGTTGTGTGTTCGGGTCTCAGTGAGGCAAAGAGCTGGGCTTCGGGACTTTTTTTTGGCTTTCGCTATTATTTTATTTTATCAGGTTCTGAGTGTTTGATCTGGCCATTTTGTTTTATGTCCCGAAAGAAAAACGGTTTCATTTATAACTTTTCATGTTGTCTGTGTAGCATGATTTTGTTCACTTTGATTAGTTTGTGCTGGACAGAGATCATTTAGAGTTTCTTTGGCGTAATGTTCTGTGGAACAACACTGTAAAGCGAGATTAAGTCTGTCAGTTTGATTGATGCTTTTATTTAATGGCTTGGAGTCTTAAAATTAGGAGTCTACTGTACATTTCATTACATATACTTGTTTTACCTACCTGATTGAATTATGAAAGACTAACAGAACAGTCAGATCTGTTAATCCTTGAGAGACCGGTACTACGAACGACTGCATGCGGTTATCGTAAAGGTGGTCTTGCACTCGATTGTGCACACTAAAGTATCCTCTTGCTGTTGCAGGACTCAGGAATTCCAGACTCATTTCCTGTGTACCACTACAACGGCCTCAAGCAGTCCAACCACAATGAGAAGGTAACACGCTCGCGCACAACCTCACCCATATCAAGGCCATGCACAATATAGACACACCAACGGACATTAGCACTAGTTGGAGCTTTTGATCCTGTCTGACCCGCTGCACCACACTGAGTGGAGTCTAAATGTGATTATTGAGACAATGTTTAGGCTTCTACCCTCGAACCCATTTCAGCAGCCCACTCGCCACACTACTGATGGTTAGTCTGCTTTTTCTGGCTTAAAAAGTTGAAAGGCTTTGAAGACCCTGGCAACAGACACATTCATTATGTTTAAATAGTTTGAGGGTTATGCCACATCAACACTAGAGGATTCTTGCCCTAATTTAGCTTTCATGAGATCATGCATGGCTTGTACTGAGGGCACTCCAAACATCATCGTCAAAACGTATATAGGTGAGGTCAGAGAACGGGCAAACAGCATTAACAAAGGCATATCCTTATTTATAGATGAGGCACAGACACAGATCAAAATCCAGGAAAAGACCAGAATCACAAACACAGAACTGCAAACTAGAAACACTTGTAACATAAAGGGACAGGAAATCACAGAAGGTCTTTACAATGGAATATAGAAACAAACCGGTTTAAATAGATAAACTAATCAGACGTGTACAGACATCAGTTGAGTACAATAGTGACAGACTAGAGCAATAAACCAGTGACAAGGTGGAGACATGACTATAATTACAACCAGAGACACAGAGGGAATCTGTGCTGTATGCTGGAAGGCATAGCTCACATTAAGAGGGGTTTTACATGACAATTCACAAGATTTAGGTATCACATTTGTCAGTCTTTTGGTTTTATTGTGATAAAACCATTTATTGTTTTATTACTATTGAATATTGTAGATTTATTGAAAAATAAAAGCACTGCTTATGTATAATATGGATTGCACAGATAAAGTATAGGATTGTGATAATAAATAAAAAATATATCTTCTTCTCCTATTTCTCTTTTCCTCCTATTAGTTTCTATAAATATGAACTACATCTTTTTCTCCTATTTAAGCTTCGCATCAAGGTACAGGTCAGTGCATGGCATTTAAAAAGGTGTCTTTAGTTTGAGGTGTGGTGTCAGTCTGAACCAACAGATCTGATCAGCAAGGGAGCTCATTAATGCCTTGCTGATAAAGGTGAAACAAAGTGCTTGCTGAACGTAACTACCATTCAATTTTAACCCTAAACTCTCGAGCTGCACGGAGCCATGCTGGAAACACAACATTGATTTTAAATAATAAAAAAAGGTATTGACCAAACACTTCTTATATTTAAGTCCTGCTGGTCTTTTCATAGAAATAACCAAAAACAACCATAGAAGCAGGATCATGTATTTTCATTGCCTCTGTGACTGTTTATTTTGCTCAGTCATGTTTATGTAGTTTGGATACAAGACTCTCTATATTCTGGATTGGCAGTGGCACGGCAGCAACAAGCCCTCCACCATCATCCAGAGACGCAAGTTTGAATCGAAGGTGATCCTGTAGCTTGTTGCACCTGGAAAGTCTAGAGAGAACTGATTGGACAAGCTCTCAGAGGGGAGAGATGGGAGGCATTCAAGCCTTTTAACATCAATCATGGTGACTATATTGCGGGCGGCTCATGCCACGTGTCTCAGAGGAAACACAGTCTTGTTAGTAAGCAACTCAAGCTACTCCTTTGCACTGCTTGCAGAACATTTAATATATTTAAGTCTTTAATTATGAGTGGGAGAGCAACCAGCTTTAAACCACTTTAAAATCACTTTGGCCTGTAATGTGTAGATTAACTAAAATGAGGGAGTGTGTGTGAGAGAGAGAGAGAGAGACGGAGAAAGAGAACATAAAAGAGAAATTCTATGGGCTGGGATCCTCGTCTCTTTTACTGTGACCAGTAGCTAAGTGTTTCCCTCCATCCATGCACAGAAGGCCATTTCCCATTTTCCACACACTTACCTATAAAGAGCTTGATGGCATTAACACACCATCCCAAGAGTGGGAGAAGCGCACACATGCACCGCTTTCCTCGTATATCAAGTTATCTCTCTCTCTCGTGTGTGTGTGTGCGTGCATGAAGAAGCAACCTTTGACCCCCACAGGAAGTACTGTATGAAAGATTGAAGGCTGCCCGTTCTTATTCTAGATGAAGGGTTGTCAATCATGTGTAAGGAAATGTGTGTACACGCGTGTACACAGGGACCTTCGTTTCTGTGGCAAGTGCATTAGAAGTAGTGGACTGTCTCTATTTTCTGGATTGATTTTTACTGTGAAGTTGATCTCCTTATAAAGGCATTTGCTGTTTTACTGGTTTCTAAGGGGACCACGCTATAAACTAACTCACAGAACATGGATCACTTTTCTGGAGAAGCCATTTAGGACAAAGAGAGCGGGGCCTCATTCTGTCCATGGTCTGTTCATTTATCCTGTTTTTGGCTTCTTGAGTTCGTGCTACACATGTTAAAATAAGCCTTCTTATTTGCCTGGATTTCCATCTACATCTATAGCACATTATAAATTAAAGACGGAAAATATTTAAGGATATTTATATTGTGCTTTGAAATCATTCTCCAATGGCAAAACCCAGATATCAGTTCTTGCTGCTTTAAAGACGGTATCATGCACTTTTGTAACCATTGAGAGAACTGGCTTCACTGTATGTGATTAAAAACTGTCAGTTAAGACATTCTAGGCATTAAAATGTTTAAAATATTATATTAGAAGATTTTTTACTTTGAAAATTTAAATCTGATCGTCATTTTTGGAGGGTGGACTAGGCTTCCTATCTTTTCTGATAAATCCCACCTTTTTTGGTTGCAATAATTTAGTCTCATCTATGATTGGTTAGATGCTTTACTACATGAGAAATGTAAGCCAGTCAGTATGCCTTCATCAGACACAGCCAGTTAATAGAAGTAAAGGAAGCAGAGGGGGGAAAAATGGTAAGAGACTGGTCAGAGAGGTGGAAGCAAAATTCCCCTCAGAAAATTCGATACATCACCTAATGTTACTCCCACGAGGGGCAAACATAAAAGAAAGGTTAGAAGTTGCATGCTCTTTCTCTCCTGCATGCTCTGTATTTTATAAACTCATGAATAATTAAGCTTTCCTCGAAGTGTGCTTTCCTGCCATGTATAGCAGCATGATCAGCATATCTGTGCCAATGGTTCTCATTACTTTTGTGTCAGGGTGTAATTCCCCCAAAAAATATAGATTTTTTTAGCCTTTTCTTAGTTATATTATACACAACATTGAATAATTCCAGCAAGTATATGCTTTTAACTTATAGTAGTTTTACTGACAATGAGATTTTTTCAAAAATATGAACAGAAATGCAATCAGGGTATCCAATCGATTATGAAATTCAATTATTTATGTAGAACCACAAAGATCCAACAAGGTACTGGGAAAATTGCATATTGACTTGATGGCATTATTCAGTTACTGCAGATTTGTTGTGTGCAGATCCATGATACGAATCTTCAACTCCACCATATCGCAAATGTGCTCTATTGGATTAAGATCTGTAAATGGATGAACATAGTCAGTAACAATACTGTGGTATTTGAAAGATGCTCATTTGGTACTAAGGGGCCCAATGTGTGCCAAGAAAATATCCCCTACACCATTACACCCGCCTGAACCGTTGATACAAGGCAGGATGTATCCATGCCTCTACAGTATGTTGTTTATACCAAATTCCAACATTATCATCAGAATGTTGCAGAATAAATCATGATTAATTAGATCAGGCAACATTTCACAGTCTTCTGTTGTCCAATTTTGGTGGTGATATGAATTTTTTGCCTCAGGCTCAGTTTTCTGTTCTTAGCTGATGGAAGTGGCATCCAGTGTGGTGGTCTGCTGCTGAACCCATCTGCTTCAAGCTTCGGCGTGTTGTGTGTTCAGAGTCGCTCTTCAGCATACCTCTGTTGTTACCAGATGTTTGAGTTTTTGTTGCCTTTCTATCAGCTCTGATCAGTCTTCTATGACCTCTGTCATCAACAAGGCTCACTGGATATATTGGCTGCCATTGGATTGGCTGTTTTTAAAAGCATCATTTATTACTGTGATACAATTAAACCATAATATTTTTTAGAAGGGATTATCATAGATTCAAAACCTATCTATGGATGACGGATCCAAATAAGAGCATGCTTTTTATCATTTTTTTTAAAACTGTTTTTAATATCCTTTATTGAATTTTTTCCAACTTCACCAAGCAGTACAACTATTCTTTTATGTTTTTTGCATTCCTGTTTTCTCATGGGTAACTAAAAAAAAATGCTAGATTTTTTTTGTCGAGTGCAAGTCATTCTCTAATCTCCAATCACATATTTGTGGAGACTCAATGAGGAAAAATTCATTATTGTTCGTCACAACTTCATCTTATTACTGATGAGTGGTGCTTAAGCCCCAGTGAAATAGTTTCATAATCCACACAATCATAAGTCATGAGTACTGCAGTCATAACTAATCCAAGCCCAGTGTATTTATATAGATAAAGCTATTTATATGTACGTTCTGCATAATTTGGAACTCATCCATTTTTTAATCATCATGCCTTATTTATTACTTAGTTGCTAATTTTATACTGACCCTCTGTAGCGCTACGGTCATGTACTATATATCCACAGCTATTTGAAGACTTTACTATTTTACTCCAAGCACAAATTTGGTTTTGATATTTTTGGGTCAGACAGGCACAAGCAATGCTCTTTTACCTGGCTGCAATAAAGTTTCCTGACTGTTTCTAGTGGCAACTACATACAACCTTTTTGTATAACGTTACATATAAATTGGGTACACTGAGGTCAAAGCTGACTAAATTTTTGGACCAGAGAGAAAGAAAACAAGCCAGCCTTATCTTTCAGGAAGCATGAGCTTTAATTTGTTATGGCTTGTAAGAATAATCTGGAGCGCTTTAGACACTTTCCCAAATAAAGTAGGGAATATTATGATGTCATTCTTACACCTCCCTGTTTTTCCATTTGTCTCCAACCCAATTATGACATTCTTTAGTCCTTATAGCAGGTGTTTACACATTCTGTCCAGGAGAGAGATTCTCCAACTCTTAGTTTTCCATGTGGAGTTGATAAGCACACTTTGAATAAAATAAAGTAAAGGAAGCAAATGAAGACACTTTGAACCAATGGCCAATTCAATCGATTTTTTTGTTGTTGTTGTTCTTGGAAGGATGGGTCTAGGAAAGATTATGGGGGCATGGAGAATATTAGATTCGTAACTGACCCACTTCTTTTTTGAAAGCGAAAACCTTCAACAGCTAAATTTCCATGTAAATGAAAAAAAAAAACATTTTAAAAAAAATCACATTTTCCTGAATACCAATTATTTCGTTATGTCTACCAAGAGGATTACTTGATTGACTGGCAGACTGCATGTTTGAGTTACAGTGCATAATTTCCAGCATACTTGCAGTTTAATGTCTGTCAGAACTGTACACGCAATCGGTCATGAACACCACTTGCCCATTACAGGGAATGGGTCAGGGAGTTATTGACACATTTACTTGTACAATTTATATTTTAATTTAGTTACAGTGAGAAATCACAATCCATTTTTGTGTCACCTGCCTGCAAAACGTAAGTAACACATGGGTATCTCTAGTCGTCCTTATTTAAACTTTTTTTTTTCCCTCATCTCCTTTGAAAGCATTCATGGGAATTTGGTCCAACCTTGTATAACCCATATAACACCCTTTATTAGGATGCATAGATGTGCATTAGCTGTTTAATTTTCTAATATCAATTTTCCTGTACAGCATTAAAAATTGTAGCACATTCAGTGGGCAGGCCATACAAGTATTTCTTGGAGGACTTTTAAAATGGGACATATTTATCATGGAGTTTTTATAGTTATTGGCCTTCTTGGTCAGATGAATTAAATGGGTTTTATCCAAAGCTAAATAATTCAAAATCAAGTAGGTTAGAAATAATGTCTGCTTGGAGCTAATATGTTCGGTTTTGTAACAGAAACCTCTGTGACTGTAATAAATAAAGTAAAAAACTGTTTAAATAGATTTCAGAGATAATTTATTTCATTATTAAACTGTCCCTGGTTACAAAAACAGTTGAAAGCTCCTAACTTCAGAGTCGTGCAGATGTGTTCAGCATTCAGTTTTATATATATTTTTAAATGTCACTTGAAAGCTATGATTATTTTCATCCCTTTCTTCAGTCAGGGGAATTGAACGTGCATGTCAGTAGTATTAAACTGTGCATGAGATGTAAATTATCAAAGCATTGTTAACACTAGGCTTGGCACTATCTTGTCTAAAATACCACACGCATAATATATTTTCAGTTATCGGAATGCTTTATCAAAAACTATTGGTATAATTTCAACAATACCAATGCCACATAGTATGCCCTCACTGTAGCTACAGAAAAGAAGAAAAAAACACTTGTCCATGTATACCTACAAAGCACCAAACACATGTTTTTCCCCTCAGTGTGTTCATAATTATATTTTTAGCAGAGCGTGTTCAATGTACTGAGAAATTACACAGGTCAAAATGCAACAGAACTGAAATTGTTCCCAGTTGAGTGGTTCAGACGGGTCCTTGGTGAAATAGTGGGAGGACTTGCGTAAATAGCACAATTCAAGACGACAGTCGTATCTCAGATTGTTGGTCTTATCTGGTCGCTGGCCGTGACATGAAGCAATTCGTACACGGTCGCCATGACTCAGCACTTGTTATACACACACGTGCTCCTTTTGGTTTTGTATGTAAGGCATTTTAAGCATGTGCATTCAGTAATGCACACAAACAAACTGTCCTCATATGTTTTTAATACAATTATTGTAAATCACACACCTTAGTAATGGTTTTCAGTTATAACAGGCAGCATTGCACACACGGTCACCATGGTATAGTGTGTAGGTTGGAATCTACACTGGCAATGAGAGGCCCTCATCTCCATATGGAAGCCATCGAGCACCTCAGGTCTCATGATGTCATTGCAGGAGGCCAGGTCTCTAATAAGAGGCAGACTTACGGACTGGTACGGTCTTCTAACAGTGGCTTTCCTCTTCCTCCTTACAGCAAACTGCTGCTCGTGTTATCTGCTTAACACAAGTGATTATTGGGTTCGTATACAGGGTGGCCCAAAAGTCCGCATTCATTTACATTTTTTTTTTTTTTTAAATAGCTTCAAAACTAATAGAACTAATAGAACCAGACAACACCGCTTTCATTTTTGTCTGAAATTGGTAGTCTATCAGAATCATCCCAGAACAATCATTGCACTAAAGGAGGAAATTCAGTTCAATTTTATTTGTATAGCGCTTTTAACAATTGGCATTTTCGCAAAGCAGCTTTACACAATCAAAAGAATTAATTTTGTAGTTTGTAGAAATCAACTTGATGATAAAAATAAAAATTGCCATTGATCCTTGAGATATTTAACTCTCCGGTGTGCTCTTATTCATTCATCGTCAGCCAACTCAGATTATTTGAGCATGCTTTACTGCCATGACCATTATAAGGTCTGTTCAATGAAAACAGTCACTTTCTTTGAATTGGTCTAAATGTATGTCTTGCCATGCTTCACTGGCTTGACATTTGGCTTTGTATTACCAAAGAGTATGTTATGTATGAGTATGATAATAGTCATTCAGGTATTTCCTGGCCGTGTCATGTCATGTTATGTGGGTAAAATAAAAATAACATTAATAATAATAATATCCTGACTAAATATTGTATCTGTTTCACCCTTTAAAGTGTCTAATGTGTGCTTGGTTTTAAGTTGTTTATATAAGGAATAAAACATGACAGGACATGCTGTTCTAGAAATATAATCATGGTCCATCACTGTGATTTATTTATATAGGTGTATTATTTTCCATTCCCCAATTGTTCTATTTCTCATATGCAGTACCACAGCTATTGGTATACAATGACATTTTAGATCAATTAAAAATGGGCACCTCATAAATTTTATCCATATATAATTACATTAAATGCTACGGAATTCCAACAAATCAAGTTAGTTTGTGTTATCACTTTAATTATAGCTGCTCTAAACCATCATTTCATCACTAGTATTACTTTTTTAGTCACTTGAACTTAAGACAAAAAATCTGTTTGTCATTTCAGAAAGAAACCAGCAAGCCATTCAGAACTTTTCCGTGTTAAATTATAACGCTGCCTGTTAACGAAGTATAGGCACTGGAGATTCTTCAAAGTTTTATATGTTTGAAGTTATGGTGGAATGTCCGTGAAGCTACTTCATTCCAGTTAGCAGACGGTTGCTCGTAGTGTTGCACGAGAAATGGGGGGGTTGTCATTTAACTAAAAAATCACTGACTGTTCTAAAGTTACTGTGAATGTTCGTAATGCTCACACTAGAGACTCCTTTCATAAATGTTAAATACAAATCTGCCCACTTCCCATCATCATTTTAATAATTATATGTTTTCTGAGATAAAGTAATTGCACATTTTTTCAAACAAACCATATCTGCATGGTATTTTGTGGAGTGTCCGTCATACAAGCCACTATGTAAGTATTATAGAAACAACGGGTTTGTAGATAAGAGATAAAGAGTTTGTAGAAATAGTTAAAAGTTTAAAGCAAAAAAAAAAAAAAATCTGATCAGCATCTGGTACATAACTGCTCATAATTTTGATTCTAAACATTTTGATTTAATTTATGGCACAAGGTTCAGGTTTTTTTTGTTTGTTTGTTTTGATGGAGTAAGCCATGATGAGTCTCGCTGTCGTCTCTGTGTATTAAGCATTGTGGGAGCTTGTAGGTGCGTTACAGATGTTTTTGTCTTCTGCATACTGTGTATATAAGGTATCACATTGATTGGAACTGTTAGGTGATACATATAGCAACGCCCACTTCAAAGGATAATGCGCTATATTCGTCCCAAAAAGCACTAGAAGCCCTTTCCTTTTCCTCAACATTTAAATTTCATTTTTGGCTCAGGTTTAACTTCAGGCAGATACCAAAGGGCTGGCAAAAAAAAAGTTTCATCCATTTCTGTTCAGCCGGTTTTGCATGATGCTGTGACAAAATTTGGCAAGACAGACATAAAAACATACTTTATATGACAAGCTTTCTACAGCTTATCTATACAATGTATATGGTATGCATTATATAGATAACGCTTTAGAATGAGCAGATGGATACAAACCTGTGATTTGTCTTTAGTTTGGCACGTGTTCGAGCTGATGTTTTAGAAACGCAGAATATTCTGCTACAAAGATTAATAAAATGAACTTCATCTTTATGAA
This sequence comes from Clarias fuscus, assembly GCA_030347435.1. Classification (NCBI taxonomy): domain Eukaryota; kingdom Metazoa; phylum Chordata; class Actinopteri; order Siluriformes; family Clariidae; genus Clarias; species Clarias fuscus. The sequence goes on from CM059226.1 coordinate 17,282,226, forward strand.
ATGAAAATGCTACACAGTTCGACTGCATTATTATTATTATTATTATTATTATTAATCTTCTGTATCTCCTTGGTTATAGGTAAGCTATGTTGAGGGCACCACTTTAGTTCTCGGCTACGAGAATCCCATGGTGCGTACAGACGACACGCCGATCAAGCGCTGCCTCCAAACGAAGTGGCCATACATCGAGCTTCTGTGGAACACCGAGAGACCGCCGTCCCTCAATTAACCCTTTCGCCAACACCTTACCTCTTACTTGCACGTTCTCCAAACCAGGAAATTAACAAGACTGGCATAGCGCCTGGACTAAATCCCCAAGACAAACGATGCTGCCTGATTCGCATCGGCACGCTTGCTCTAATCTTTACTAATTCATCCAGCTTGTAGGGGTTTTTTTTTCCCAGAAGGTGTTATTATTTTTATTTAGTTTGCAGATTCTCTACAGGTTAATTTGTTTACAAGGCTAAAAGATAACAAGTGGGTGAACCAGGCCTACTGAGTTGACCAAATAATCATTAATGGGTCTGTGGCTAGATTTCTGTACAAATGTAGATTTGATGGTGGTAGTTGGGTCCAAGTATTAATCTGACCAAAGCCTCCTGGTGCTTCAGGCCACATTCTGCAACGTTTACGTAACTTGGATAAATGAAAGCCGTGCTCAGTTTCAAAGTTGGTCTATAAAGGAATGCACTACAACTTAAAACAGGGCACAGGAAGACAGAGGAGGAGAAGGAGACTAGATTAGAAGGGGGGCGGCCAGACGGTATTGGGATTTTGAACTTGTATGTGACTAAGCTCTCTTTTTTCTTCTTTTCTTTTTTTTTGTCCACCACAGCAGTAACACCTATTTATTGTTTGTTGTCCCTGATGTGAAGGGACAAACATCCATGTGCGCATATTATTTATTCTGATCTCGATGATTCACCAAAATAAACTTTTTGTCTTCTTGCCTGAAGTAGTGTCTTTGTTTCTTTTTCTAATTTTATTTGAAATTTCTGGAAAAGCGCCAGTATCTGTATGTAATAGTTATAGATATGTTATTTGCATACAATTATTGTAATGATTGATTAAGTAAAATGTGACATTTACATTTTTATTGATTTTTCAACTGCAGCACGTCACTCTTACCAAGATTTAAAAAAAAAAAAAATTGTTTATCCGATGCATAGTTTTAAAATGAGAAACATACATTGTCAGATTTTTTTTTTTAATTGTTTTATAGGAATTGCAATGATTGGTAAGCACTCCGAAAGTCATAATTATAAAATGCTTTATAAAAAAATAAAAGTGAGTACACCCCTCACATCTCTGCAAATATGTAGTTATATCTTTTCATAGGACAAAACTGCATAAATGACTCTTTGACACAATGAAACATAGTCAGTATAAAGTTTGTATAGCAGTGTAAATTTATTGTCCCCTCAAAATAACTAAAAATACAGCCAATAATAGCTAAAGCCCTGGCAACAAAAGTCAGTACACCCCTAAGTGAAAATATACAAATTGAGCACAATTAGTAATTTTCCTTCCCCTCTGTCATGTGACTCATTAGTGTTAAACTGTCTCAGGTGTCACCAGATAGCAGGTGAGTTAAATTTGGTATAAAAGCTTCCACTCTCTCAACCTGGCCACTGAAAGTTCAACATGGCACCTAATGGCAAACAACTCTCAGAAGACCTGAAAAAACGAATTGTTGCTTTACATGAAGATGGCCTAGGCTATAAGAAGATAGCGAACACTCTGCAACTGTGCTGCAGCACAGTGGCCAAGACCATCCAGCGTTTTAAGAGGACAGGTTCTTCTCAGAACAGGCCTCGCCATGGTCGGCCAAAGAAGCTGTGTGCACGTTCTCATCATCAGATCCAAAGATTGGCTTTGGAAAACGGATGAGTGCGTCCAACCATTGCTGCAGAGATTGAAGGGATGGGAGCTCAGCCTGTCAGTGTTCAGCCTAGCGTCAAACATGGTGGTGGGAGTGTCATGATCTGGGGCTGCTTGAGTGCTGCTGGCATTGGGGAGCTACAGTTCATTGAGGGAAACATGAATTCTAACATGCACTGTGACATACTGAAGCAGAGCATGATCCCCTCCCTCCGGAAACTGGGCCGCAGAGCAGTGTTCCAGCATGATAATGACCCCAAAAACACCTCCAAGATGACCACTGGCTTGCTATAGAGGCTGAGGGTAAAGGTGATGGACTGGCCAAGCATGTCTCCAGACCTAAACCCCATAGAACACCTCTGGGGCATCCTGAAAAGGAAGGTGGAGGAGCACAAGGTGTCAAATGTCCACCACCTCCGTGATGATGTGATGGAGGAGTGGAAGAGGATTCCAGTGGCAACCTGTGAAGCTCTGGTGAACTCCATAAAGACCGTCATCTTTGTAAAACTAACATGAGTGACAGAGGTTATCTCTTCGCTTCATGTTCCATCAAACCATTTTTTTTTATGTTTTCCTTATTCACAGAATCACAGAGAATTTGATATTGCTGCTTTTTCAATTTACCTGTATTTTTTAGTGCTCATGCTATGTAAAGCTATTGTTCAATTTGTTTTAGTTGGTTACAAAGTACTTTGATTTGACTACTTATCTAGTTCTTGCTATCTTTTTTTTCGGTGGCACCTCTCCATTTCTAGCACCTGATGGCACAACATTCATCTGCCCTTATACTGTATGGTGTTTAGAGGGCATTACCTATGCTTATTACATTCATCATTTAGCTCATCCGGCGAGAAGCAGATTGGGATACGTAGAAACATTGGTTGCATCGAGCGTTGACTTCTCTTAATTTTTCTCTTGAGAGAAGCCCCACTTTTCACTCTTTTTGAAGAAGTGTGATGTCAGAAAGTTACAGTACAGCTACACTTGCTACACAGTCGGAATGCAACATCTGTTCCGATGTAGCTTGAGATACACACTGCATGTGTCATCTTTTCTGGCCACAGCCTTCAGGATATTTTGAGCAAAGGAGATCATCTCTTTCAGAAGACACAAGAAGTCACTGCTAGGATTTCAGTTTCTCAGCCTGTTCCATAAGGTTCACGCTGATCATTAAAGTGTTTTCTCCCATGAGCTACATGTGTGACATATGGAACAGATCCCTTATGCGCCAGAGCGACTCACCCCCAACCCCCCAAAAAATACAGGGTAATTATGTCCAAGATATAAAACGCAGAGTTTTCATCAAGCTCTCATATAAAGGACATTCTGGCACCGCATCAAACACTACGTTTGACTCATGTTCAGTGTAAGATGAATTTATAGGCCTGATTATAAAAGGCATAAGGTCTGTGCTGCACTTGTGCAGTCGGTGTAAGCTGTACAGTAAGTGTCGGTGTCTGTGGAGCTTTCAGGTAAGCCTTCAGTTTTTTTTCTGTTTAATGTAATGTTTCTAAAACCATATATCCTGATCAGCCACAACACTACCACCACTGCCAGGTGAATTGAATAACCTTGATTATCAATTATATACTTCATCATGTCCACCCAAGGCCATTTGGGAACCAAACGCCTGATCCTACGGAAAAGCCAAAGTAGCACAAATTGCTGGGGGGGAAAAAAAGAAAGAACGTCAATGCAGACTACGGTGGAAAGGTATCAGGGCACCCAGTGCATCACTACTAGGCTCAAAGTTGTCAGTCCAGCTTCCGATCTCCTCAGATCTCAATCCGATCAATCATATCTGAAATGCGCCTGTCAAGCTAGTCCGATTCCATGGAGGCCCCACCCTGCATCCCACAGCACCCAAGCGTAACCCTCATGACTCTGGACTGTGGGAGGGACCGGGAGTACCCAGAGAAAACCCACCAAGTACGGGGGAACGTGCAAACTCCATGCACATAGACCTAAGGTGGGAATCGAGCCCTCGACCCTGGAGGTGCAGGTCGGTAGTGCTAACCGTTAAGGCCTTATGCTGCCCCCAAAATTAATAGATCAAATTAACAACATTAACAGATTTGCAGGTATGTCAATATTCTTTTGATGCAGGATCTTATTAATTTTCAAATAGTTGATTGATACTCACAAAAAGTGTTGCTTGTGCAGGGTATAAATCGTGGTGGGTAGCATGGCACCATGTGACACTGTGTCTGCTTCTTAAGGCTCTATGGAATGTAGTAGGCCTGGGTTCGATTCCCAGCCACTTTATGCAGGGCCTCCTAAGTACCAGCTATCAGGAATGGTATCCGGCATAAACCAGTGTTTAGTTGTATTCAGATCTGATGATCCACTGGGGCAACCCCTTCTTAGGAGCAGCTGAAAGACCAACTACAATTAATGTTCTACTCTAGAGAGGTGATAAGGTGTGTATTAACCTTAAACCATTTTCTCATCACAGTTAGTGATTGAATTTTTAAATCCTCTCATGTAGCCTTTAAACCTACCAAAATCTCTGTTTTGAGTACTTGTCTAATGAATTTAACAGCTTACTAAATACTGTTGAATTTAAGTCAGACTTTTTTTTTATTATTTGAAACGCAGCTCATAACTGTAATCACAATGACAGCAGAACATCTTAAGAAACAGAGCTTGTGAGTGTGTTTAATGTCGCTATGCCTGTTAATAGCTAGACATTACAGTTTAGCTTGGAAATCAGAAAAACACATGTTTTTGCTCTTATGTGCCATCTAGTGGATGTCATGTACACTAACAGTGTACATCCCAAAAGTTTGGAAACAAAGTTCTTTATTTTTCTAGGCATAGAGTCACAAATATATCTGCAGTACCCCGGTGTCACTTGCTCAATCCATGCCGTGTCAATTTCTTCCTGAAGATCATGTACAGAAGACGGGCGTGAGTTCCTGACTGCTATTGCGTTCTTCACCATTGTTCAGCATGGTCTGGAGATAACCCAGGTCCTGGCTCCAGCAGCATTACATAGGCAGGTTTTCACTAGGTAGCTGAAACTAACTAGTGAAATCACCTGTTTTATGCAAGGAGAACTATAATATATATATAATTTTTTGCATGGTGTTTTATGATGCACTGGCGTTCCATTCTGTCCTAGCTAAATGTATGTAAACTTCTTCACATGGTGTCCAGGTCTCTCATCTGCCATGCGGAGGACCCGGGTTCAATTCACACCCAATGCCCAAACCCCAGCCACTGGGGACCCAAGACCGGATAAAATGGAAGGGTTGCATCAGGAAGGGCATCCGACATAAAACCCGTATCAAGTTGTTGCACAGATGGTCCGCTGTGGCGACTTCTTGAAGGGAGCAGCCAAAAGACTAACAACAACTGGTCCTGAAGGATAACTGAGGTACCATGCATGCTTAAAAAAAACAACATGCACCTTCGAAGATAAAAGAAAGTACATCCTACAGGTAAAGACGTATCATTAATTGTACCAACCCTTGCAATAAAGGAAAGTTTGGTATTTTAACTCAAAGCTTCCATTTATTTTGAGGTTTTTAGAAAAGTTTAAAACTTGTCATTAATTCCACCTGCTTTAGCTATTCAGTTTGCACTCACAAAGTGAAACCAAATTATATCCAAAGTGTGTGTGCACCCGGTCAAAGCCAGGTTTGTATTCCCAGTATGATTAAAAAAAAATAATAAAAACCATCCAACCTGGCAACACGGTTTGACACACTAATGCGATCGTAAACAGTTTGCCCTCCTCATATCATTTTTGAAGAGGTTTCGTTCCAGCCAGGCTCTGACGAGTGTAAACACTGTAATGACTCATTAAAAGGGACTAATGTTTGGCATATGGACTCAGGTTAGGTATGACCTCAATAATAACATCTTCCCGGGAATGAGGGGTGTTTAAACCTCGTCACAGGCTCTATTTAGCGTCTCGGTTATAAATGAGGAGAGAAATGAAATCTGGATCAGAGACGATCTGTTCCAGTTGGAGAAGGAGTAAGAGCTATTTTTAAGTCGAGAGAATATTTGGGTCTCGTTTTATGTCTGTGTGCTAATGACTGAGCTCATAATTTTATTAGCGTACATATTTGGGCAAGAAGAACGGAGCACTGTTTCTAACTGCATAACAGAGTTAGAGTTAGTAATGGGTTTATTACAATGTAGTTACATATGAATGACTCCCTTGATGTTGGGTAGAGTACAGATGTTTTGTGTACACACACACCCTTGTCTTTGGGTTTTGATCTGTGAGGAGGATTTCTGGTACTCCTGGTACTCACTCTTTCCTCAGGTCTGACAAGATTCCTTTTATATACACACAACATAACTAAACCATGAAGCCTTTATAAGAGAATATGTGTGTGCTTTGGCAGTGCAAAGAAATCTGAATCCTTCAGTGACAACAAACCAAAAAGACTCAAGCACAAGTTTTGTGCCATCCAGGGACGGAAAACCATTAACAGATGGGATAATGTTCAGATCACTATCCTTTGGAGAGGGTTGAATTTCACAGTGCCCACACGTACAGTGTTGAGTCGCTTGTTTTGGCATTTCGTAAAAAACACATTATAATTTGGCGTATTGAACAAAATTGAATTAACCCCGTAAATTTAATCACTGAGAAACTTTAGTCTCCTGTTTGTGTGTGTGTGTGTGTGTGTGTGTGTGTGTGTGTGTGTGTGTGTGTGTGTGTGTGTGTGTGTGTGTGTGTGTGTGCGTGTGCGTGTTTTTTTTTTTTTTTTCTCCTGGTCCATTACAGCACTGTACTTATTTCACTTAATCAGACTCCTGTGGAACCTTTTGTTGGCTTTGCTAGTAAATGAGGAAGTATATTTCAAAACAGCATTTTCCCTCTCAAATCAAGAAATGTTGTGTGTGGATTCTACAGCCAACAGTTTGTTCCATTTTTCTGGAAATGCTTTGCAATAGATTTTGGACTTGGGTTTGGCCGTGGAGATTTGAACAATTAGCCTCAGGAGCAATAGTGAAACTGATATTGGGCAAGTAGGCTTGTGGTGAAGTGAGCATTCTAGTTCATTCCAATGGTGTTCATTGGGGTTGAGTTCAGATTTTGGTGCACATAAAGAAAATTATACTGCTCGTATATGCTCGAAAATATATACAATTGTATGATACCCCACCCCTCTTTCTATTTTAGTCGTGTCCAAGTTCTACTCGTCTTATTACAGAACTCCCCAATCAATGACAACTACCAACCACGTGATTCCTCTAAGGTCTGTGCAACCATATACATTTACATCTTTTTCAAACTTCTGCTCGGTTATATAAATGTGTAGCTGTGTAACACATTCTAATTTGCTAGTTTCAGTCCAGTGATTGCTGTGGAAATCTGCTGTCTAGGCTTCCAACTATAGATGGTTGGTTGTAGCCACACCTGGGAATCAAACTCGGAGATCCAATTGACTCTGGAGCCCATGCTTCCAATTTTGTGGCAAAATTTTGGAGAAGAACCGCATAGGGATATAATGGTCAGGTATCCACATAGTTTTAGCCATACAGTATAGTTAGTACTGTACAGTATGTTTTATCAGAAAATGGGATCCTTTGCTTTTATCTTACCTGTAAGATTTTGCAGTAATAACAAAGGGGAATACCCATTGTGAAGAATCATTTTCACACTTGAACTGGCCACCACATTGTGTGCTGTAATCTGTGTTGGAAAGAAGTGTGTGGGATTTATTTTTTTTATTTTTATTTTTTGACCAGGCAGTGTATCTTCTCATGAACCAAGTTCTAACTTGGTTTGTGGCTGTAACACAATGTTAGACTTAACTGTAACAGATGGAAGCATTATGATCTTGGTATGTTGATCTTCAGAATCCACAGAAGTAGCTACAGTACCATCGGCAAAATGGTTTATTCTTAGGTTTAAGTTTTTTATGCTATAAGGTTTAACCATAATAGTTCCATAGTAATAATGCTGATAGGAAGCTCACATTGTATCCAACAAAGCTGTAGAGGATCAGATGAAATGCAGTACAGAAAACGATACCTTACAGCAACCACAAGCTCATGCAGCAGAGCCAGTGCTGGAATTTATGAAATACACATACATCATCTGGCCATGTTTGTGTTGCAGCCAAGATCTTGCTTCTCCATTTGATCTCGGGAGCAGTACGCTATGTGAGGAAATATATTTGCCAACTGTTCTTCTCATCCCTTTGGTGTACTTTTTCATGACCAGAGGATGAGCGTTCTGCCTGTTGTTTTCTCTCTTTTCATGGCGGTCATCACGATCTTCCTTCTTTAAGGAACGCCAGTCTTATTTTTCATCTTCAGTTATTTGCCTGTTTAGGTTTTCATTCCAGCCGTCTCATTCTTCTACATCTCTAGACTTGGTTCTAATTCAAACTTGTAACGCCCAGTTTTCAATCTTTTTTTCTCTGTGTCTGTCTGGTGTCTTGAGGAGAAAAAAGTCATATGAACGCAATTAAATTCTTCCAGAGTTTAAAGAAGGTGTCACACCTGGCTTACATCATCCCTCAGTCTGATTTATATTATATGTACGTTCACTGTACATCTGGCTCTACAAATACATACAGGTACAGTAGGGCCCAAGAGACTGAGAGCACTAGTGAAATGCTTACATTTTGCATTCTTTTCTAACTTAAGACACTTGTTTTCATTATGGGTTATATTATTGACAAAAACATGAGTGAAAATGCAATCTTTAAAATATTTTTATATATTCTTTTATTATTTAGTTTGTACCGTTTTTCCTTTCACTCTTTAAACTAAAGCAGCACAGACCCATGCAGGCAACACAGCCAGCCAATGAAATTTTTATATGTATATAAATATAGTGGGTATGGAAAGTATTCAGACCCCCTTAAATTTTTCACTCTTAGTCATATTGCAGCCATTTGTTAAAATAATTTAAGTTAATTTCTTTCCTCATTAATGTACACACAGCACCCCATATTGACAGAAAAACACAGAATTGTTGACAGTTTTGCAGATTTATTAAAAAAGATTATTATTATTCACACCCTTTGCTGTGACACTCATATATTTAACTCATATATTTTGGTCTTACAGACCATGATCAGGTCAAACAGCTTAAGCAGGATTTAAACAGAGACCTTGAGAAAATAGATCGCTCTATGCTGCCTGGCAAACTAAAGCTCTGGTGCCTCCAGTTTGGCCTACTTCCACGACTGTTGTGGCCATTGACAGCGACTGACTTTCCCATCACAGCAGTCGAAAAGATGGAAAGAAGGGTCAGCTCGTTTGTGAGAAAGTGGCTAGGTGTCCCAAAATGCCTGAGCAACATTAGCCTATATGGGCATGGTATTCTCGATCTGCCACTCTCAAGCCTTATGGAAGAGTTTAAATGCTCCAAGGCAAGGCTGAAGTTGACCCTCTCAGAGTCTCGCGACTCAACTATAAGAAGTGTTGCACCAGCATTAACTACAGGCCGTAAATGGACACCCAAAGAAGCTGTACTACAGGCTAAGTCAGCCCTACAGCATCCTGAGATCATGGGCCAGGTACAGCAAGGAAGAGAAGGACTGGGCCTTTCTTAGGACAGACCCCGCTGGAATAAGGCAACTCCATCAGAACAACGAAAGTTGGTAGTCCATGAAGTTCGACAGCAGGAGGAGGCAGCAAGATATGCTAAGGCGGTGTCACAAGCCAAACAGGGGCAGTGGACGAGTAGAATCAGCTTTCTACTCAGAGCAACATATGATGTCCTCCCCTCACCCAAAAATCTCCATCAATGGAAGGGTGAAGATCCCGCATGCCCTCTGTGCTCAACACCAGCCTCCCTCAGACACATCCTCACTGCCTGTAAAGTAAGCCTCTCCCAAGATAGGTTCACTTGGAGACATAACCAAGTCCTAAAATCAATAGCCGCAGCCATCGAGACTAAGAGAACAGCCATAAATGCGACGCCGTCTAGAATATCGTATGTTGCCCAAAAGATATAATTTGTCCGTGAAGGGGAACAAGGACAACAAAAATCCCCTTCACTGACCAGGGTTGGATCTCTGGAAGGGGCACGAGACCATCGGCTGTCTATTCCATCAGAAATTGTCACCTCAACCTTAAGACCAGACCTGGTACTATGGTCCAAATCTATACGCACTGTCTATTTTATAGAGCTGACAGTGCCATGGGAGGACGCAATAGATGAGGCAAATTAGAGAAAGAGGTTGCGGTATGCGAAGCTGAAGCTCGAGGCGGAACAACGTGGCTGGAGAGCAAGAGTCTACCCGGTGGAGGTTGGCTGCCGTGGCTTTATTGCTACATCCACTATTGGGCTTTTTAAAGAAGTGGCCAAGCTCTGCACCACACCATCAAAGAGACTTCAGAGGCTGCTGAGCGCAGTAGTCAATGGCTGTGGATTAGGAGGAAAAATCACAGCTGGGCCCCAAGACATTAGGGACACACACCCAGGTCCGATCAACCTGGGTGGGCCTGCCTTAGCAGAGGGTGTATTGTGAGTAAATGGCCGAAACACCCGATGATGCTGGGGAACACAACTGACGATGTGCCCCTAACGTCTGTTGGTGGCCTGGCATAACATCTTCATCATTCTTGTACAAAGGAACTTAAAGGGACTATTTCCATCTTGTCCTATAACTGAAAAAAAAACTCAGGTGCTGTCCATGTCTTCTGATCATCCTTGAGATGGTTCTGCATCTTCATTTGAGTCCAGCTGTGTTTGATTATACTGATTGGACTTGATTAGGAAAGCCACACACCTGTCTATACAGTATAAGACCTTACAGCTCCCAGTGCATGTCAGAACAAATGAGAATCATGGGGTCAAAGCAACTGCCTGAAGAGCTCAGAGACAGAATTGTGGCAAGGCACAGATCTGGCCAAGGTTACAAAAAAACTTTTGCTGCACTTAAGGCTCCTAAGAGCACAGTGGCCTCCATAATCCTTAAATGGAAGACGTTTGAGACGACCAGTCTTGGGATGACCGTCTGGACAAACTGAGCTATCGGGGGAGAAGAGCCTTGGTGAGAGAGGTAAAGAAGAACCCACAGATCACTGTGGCTCCAGAGATGCACTCGAGAGATGGGAGAAAGGCTTTGTGGCCCGGCGGAAGCCTCTCCTCAGTGCAAGACACATGAAAGCTCGCATGGAGTTTGCTAAAAAAAAAAAAAAAAACACCTGAATGACTCCAAGATGGTGAGAAATAGGATTCTCTGGTCTGATGAGACCAAGATAGAACTTTCTGGCTTTAATTCTAAACGCAATGTGTGGAGAATACCAGGCACTGCTCATCACCTGTCCAATACAGTCCCAACAGTGAAGCATGGTGGTGGCAGTATCATGCTGTGGGGGTGTTTTTTCAGCTGCAGGGACTGGACGGCTGGTTGCAATCGAGGGAAAGATGAATGCGGCCAAGTACATCGATATCCTGGACGAAAACCTTCTCCAGACTGCTCAGGACCTCAGACTGGGCTGAAGGTTCAACTTCCAACAAGACAATGACCCTAAATAACTTCTTACATAGTCGCTTCACAAGAATTCTGTGATTGTTCTGGAATGGCCCAGCCAGAGACCTGACTGAAACCCAATTGAGCATCTCTGGAGAGACCTGAAAATGGCTGTCCACCAACGTTTACCATCCAACCTTACAGAACTGGAGAGTGTGTACATTAATGAGGAAAAAATGAATTTAAATGATTTTAGCAAGCAAATGGCTTGAGAAAAAGAGTGAAAAATGTAAGGTGGTCTGAATATTTTCCGTACCCACTGTGTATATACTGTACAGTGGAACCTTGGATTGCAAGTAACCTGGTTTGAGAGTGTTCCGCAAGACGAGCAAACATTTTAACTAAATTTTGACTTGAAAAACAAGCAAGTCTTGGTTTATGTAGCACGCATGCGCTTCTTATTTTGACCTCAAGCATCATGTGATCACAACTGAGCCAATGGTTTTTCTCTCTTGCACGCTGCGGAATTGTGGGTAATCGTCTCCCCTGCTCGGTCTTAGTGCGCATCTCTCACTGGTATAATGAACATCTGTGCATGCGTGTACTGTTTAAAATATTTTGTGTTTGTTTGCATGTGTGTACAGCATGCGTGTACTGTTTATTATAACACAGGTGTGTGCCTGTGTAGTGCAAAAGCAAGCGTTATTAGAGAGATTAAAGATCCATTCTTTCTCTCTCTCTCTCTCTCAGCCTGTACTTTGTGTGCATGCACATTATTGGACAGCGTGCTCCTTCCCCTCTCCTCTCGCCTTCACACACACTCCTCCTCCTCTCGCTTTCACACACACACACACACACTAGTGATGGGAAGTTTGAATCATTTCAGTGATTTGGTTCTTTGAATCTCGTTCACCAAATAAACAAATCTTTTTTTTTAGTTCATTTTCATTTAGTTCATTTAGTTCCTTTGTTCAGAAATAAAATAAAATGTTAGAGTTCCCGTAATGGACATATTACAATGCAGTTATGGACATATTATGATAAACAGAATGAGCAGCTCGCCTCTCTTATCTTCTAGTCTGAATCATTCATTCTTTTGAATCTATTGCACCACATAGCGTCTATGGGAGTCACGTTACAAAAGAACGAATGCCCAGTACAAAATGAACGAATCACTCTCCCATACTACTCGTTCTTCTGAGTCACATTAAAGACTTGTTCAAAAATAACTTTGTTAATTTCCCAGATAAGGCAGTGCTTCCGTTAGTGTGTGTGTGTGTGTGTGTGTGTGTGTGTGTGTGTGTGTGTGTGTGTGTGTGTGTGTGTGTGTGTGTGTGTGTGTGTGTGTGTGTGTGTGAGAAACTTAAATAAGAGAGAAAGAAGGCTTACTGTGTAAGACTAGAAGAGGGAGAGGGGAGGGTCTTAGTCCTTCTCTCCTCTTACTTTAGCTTCACACACATACACAAACACACACTACCAGAAACACTTATCTGTTGGAATGTGTTTTTACTTTTTTCATAGGTAAGGTGCAGGTTAATTTGTTTTATTTTTACTTTATATTTTGTATTAATTATTTTTATGCATTTATTTTTTTTTGCCAGTGGAACAAATCATTTGAGTTTCCATTATTTCTCATGGGGGAATTCGCTTTAATTTATGAGTGTTTTGATATACGAGCCCACTTCTGGAATGTATTATGCTCGCAATCCAAAGTTCCTTATATGGAAGCCTTACCTGTGTGTGTTAACAGGGAGAGAGGCTGTATCTGTACATCAAACTGTACATTTGAGTATTGGCTATAATGCTCTGGGATTTAAAAGCTATTAACGTTTCAAGTTTGTGCCAAACCTTATGATCCTTTTCCAGTCAAACACATTTCAATACAAGAGATTAGAAGCATTTAACATGGTCAACATTACAAATTTGCTTACGTTTAAAAAGATACCTGACTGAAAAACATTAAATATTTAAGGCATTGAATTTTCTTTTGTTTCACATATTTCAGCATTCTAAATCCTTTTGTTTATTTCCAATTTCAAAATGTAGTTAAAGTGTATGTTAGTAATTTGCTCCAAGTTCAATGAATACTTGGGGCTCTGGCGACTTTGCTCCTATTTACAGGTATTTATTCTGGACTGTACATATGCCTTTTTTAATACACATCCTGTTTTCTTCAGTACATTGTTTTTGTGGCGTGCACAACACAAATCTGCTGTATGCAATTTGCATAAACCTGTTTCTTTATATTGTGCATTTAACGTTCTGCTGCTCTGTCACACAAATCTTCATCTGGAGTCAATAAATCCCATAAGTCTGCCCATCTGCTCATTTTCAGTGACCGTAAAATTGCTGACAACACTGTTGAAATCTGTAATTGTTGCTGTAGTGGATAGGAATTACGTAAAATAAAGGAAGCACTGATGTATCATTTATATAATACAATACAATGCAATACAAAAACAATAAAGGTTGTAGAAATATCAATGCATTAACACAAACCCATCTGACTAATATTTCGTAGGTCCCCCTTGTGATGCCAAAACAACTCTGATCTCGACTGTCAAGCATGGACTCCACAAGACCTCCGATGGGAAGCTGTGTTATCTGGCAGCCAGGCATTAGCAGCAGATCCTGTAAGTTGCAGGGTGGGGCCTTCATGGATCAGACTTGTTTATACAGAACATCCCACAGATGCTTGATTGGAGTGAGATCTGAAGAATCTGGAGGCTAAGTCAACACGTTGAACTCTTTGTCATGTTCCACAAAACAATTTTGAACATGGTAGGATGCAATATCCTGCTGGAAGAGGCCACTGCTAAGAGGAGGGTTTGCTTAGTAACAATGTTTAATTATATCGCACATGTAAAAGTAATATCTTTCTTAATAACTTGCTTTCTTCTCATTGCGCATCCTGCTGCCATCATTTCCCCCAGGTAAACGATGCACAAGCACCTGGCCATCCACATAATGTTAAAATAATGTAATTCATCAGAACATTCCACCATCTTCCATTTCTCTGTGTTCCAGGTTTGATGCTCATGTGTCCATTGTAGGTGCTTTCGGTGATGAACAGGGTTTGACGTGAGCACTCTGATCAGTCCTAGGACCACTGATATGGCCATTCATGCAGAGGAACTAGTTCTGCACTTCTCTTAAGCATAGTCCTACCCTCAGCTTCAACCATTATATTAAACGTGTCACCCATGAACACTTGTTCAGGTCCAACTCTACCCCATGAAACGTTTGTTTTCCAAGAGTAAAACAAAAAACCCTGTGCATGAGGTTGGAGTCACCATAGATAGAACACCAATCGATCACAGATCACCATGCACACACCTAGAAACATTTAACACCTCAACCCTAAGACCTCAGACCATTTCAAACCTTAACATTTAGGGAACCTGGAGTTTAGGGCAGCACATCTACCCACTCTATCACCAGAGTTTATTTTTATTCAAAATACTGCATTCAACATCACATGGAATGGTGGCTTAGTGGTTACAGTAGCACTGTTGCCTTGCACCCCCAGGGTCTGATTCCCATCTGTGTGTGCATGGAGTTTGCAATGTTCTCCTCGTGCTTGGTGGGTTTCCTCCCACGGTCCAAAGACATTCATATTAAGCTAATTGGCGGCCCCAAATTGCCCCTACTGTGTAAATGAGTGTGTGTGTGTGTGTGTGTGTGTGTGTGTGTGTGTGTGTGTGTGTGTGTGTGTGTGTGTGTGTGTGTGTGTGTGCACCCTGCAACGGATTGGCATCCTGTCCAGGGTATACCCTGCCTCATGCCATGGGATAAGCTCCAGGGCCCCCACAACCCTATATACAGGATAAAGCGGTATAGATGGTGAGTGAGTGAGTGAGTGAGTGAGTATTCAACACCTGAGCTAACGACAAATTCCCAGAGAGCTCTGACCCTTAGCCAATGGTGTGCATGTACCACAGTCCTGGTACATGCACCATAGTGTCTTGAATCCCACAGTATATTGGCCTAAATGCCTCTGGCATTTTCCAATATCTGGTAGCCAACACACGATTTTCATTGTAATGGAATTCACGTGAACACATTCCTGAATGCAGGGAGTCAGAAGTGCTCAGGTGACATTTCATTAAATGTGCTGATACTTACCATCTGGTGTGTGGTCAAAGACAGGGCCATGCCAAGGGGGTATGCAGAGTATGTAGTGCATAGGGGCCTGTTGGTATTAGGGAGGACATTAGAATAACTTGGATGGGAAATTATCCATATACACATGTGGACAAAATTGTTGGTACCCTTCGATCAATGAAAGAAAAACTCACAATGGTCACAAAAATAACTTTAATCTGACAAAAGTAGTAATAAATAAGAATTCTATGAATGTTAACCAATGAAAGTCAGACATTGCTTTTCAACCATGCTTCAACGGAATTATAAAAAAATGAACTCATGGAACAGGCCTGGACAAAAATGATGGTACCCCTAACTTGTTAACTTGTTGATAATGATGGTACCCCTAACTTGTGCTTGTTGCATAACCTTTTGAGGCAATCACTGCAATCAAACAATTCCTGTAACTGTCAATGAGACTTCTGCACCTCTCTGCAGGTATTTTGGCCCACTCCTCATGAGCAAGCTGCTCCAGTTGTTTCCAGTTTGAAGGGTGCCTTTTCCAGACGGCATGTTTCAGCTCCTTCCAAAGATGCTCAATAGGATTGAGGTCAGGGCTCATAGAAGGCCACTTTAGAATAGTCCAATGTTTTCCTCTTAGCCATTCTTGGGTGTTTTTAGCTGTGTTTTGGGTCATTGTCCTGTTGCAAGACCCATGACCTGCGACTGAGACCCAGCTTTCTGACACTGGCTAGCACATTTCTCTCTAGAATCCCTTGATATTCTTGAGATTTCATTGTACCCTGCACAGATTCAAGACACCCTGTGCCAGATGCAGCAAATGCATGTAGTCCACTGTGACTCAAACAACGACGGATGGTGCGATCTGACACTGATGTTCCTTGAACATGAGGTTCACCTTGGATCTCTTTAGAAGTCTTTCTGGGCTCTTTTGTTACCATTCGGATTATCCGTCTCTTTGATTTGTCATCAATTTTCCTCCTGCGGCCACGTCCAGGGAGGTTGGCTACAGTCCCATGTATCTTACATTTCTGAATAATATGTGCAACTGTAGTCACAGGAACATCTAGCTGCTTGGAGATGGTCTTATAGCCTTTACCTTTAACATGCTTGTCTATAATTTTCTTTCGAATCTCCTGAGACAACTCTTTCCTTCGCTTCCTCTGGTCCATGTTGAGTGTGGTACATACCATGTCACCAAACAACACAGTGACTACCTGGAGCCCTATATATAGGCCCACTGACTGATTACAAGATTGTAGACACCTGTGATGCTAATTAGTGGACACACCTTGAATTAACATGTCCCTTTGGTCACATTATTTTCAGTATTTTCTAGGAGTACCATCATTTTTGTCCAGGCCTGTTCCATGAGTTTATTTTTTTAAATAATTCTGTTGAAGCATGGTTGAAAAGCAATGTCTGACTTTCATTGGTTAACATTCATAGAATTTTTTTTTATTATTTCTTTTTGTCAGATTAAAGTTATTTCTGTGACCATTGTGAGTTTTTCTTTCATTGACTGAAGGGTACCAACAATTTTGTCCACGTGTGTAAAATTTTAAGTCAAAATGTTTAGTTAATAAATGGATGTCTGCATTAAAAATACAAGTTTATTTAGTATGATATAGTATTTTTGCATGTTCTTGCTCATACTCATCAGTAGTTACTGAGGTGGGGTTAGTGGTTATATACAGATTGATTAGCCGTTAGTTTACAAGAAATTAAATAATATGTAAACAATTTTATTATTTGTTCTAGTTTCCACAAATTTCTGACTGAGATCTGGTTCAACCATGCACCCTGATATACAGGTTTTGTCTCACTTTGGAAAAAAATCCATACGTTTCATATGGCTGAATTAAAACACAAAATATATACTGACAAAAGTAAACGAATCACAAAAGTATACAATATCATGATCATACTATGTTGAAAATATTTAATACGCTGAAATATTCATAGACCGAACGTTCAGTAGTATAAAAAGCCTTCTATTAAATCCACAGTAAAATTTTCTTAATAGGGCAAAAAAAGTATGGCAAAGACAAATATCCTACACACCATCTGTGAGTCACACCCAAGGTGAATTAAAAGGTGCTTGACTGGTTGTGGCTTCCTGCATGTGCTACATTATTTTAGTGGCAAATGGGTTGGAGATCACAGACGACTGCACTTGATTATTCTTTATTCTTAAAATTCTTGCATACTCTTGTTCAGAATGAATAAATTAGACATATCTGAACACAACCATTAAAAAATTTACTTTAATGCATGTTGGTGAAGAATCCTTCTCAGTATCTGAGTGTTGGTATTTCATCTTCATGGTCCTGATCCTAGACATCTGCATTCCTCCTTTTCCTACTTTGTTTGTTTGTTTTCCTTGCAATTAGCCAATGACTCCTGAGCTGTCCATGTGCTGACCAGGGATTTAGGCTATAATTTAGGCCAGGACACTCGGTAGGATGTGTGGTTTACCTTAGCACACTTCTTGCACTGCATTTCCTGGTCTGTGTGTTGTCCCAGGAGCTTGTGCATGTTTATGAGAAATCCTTTCATAGTGCTTGCAAACTCCATGCACGCAAATCATAGGGGAGATCAATTTTCTCCTGACCTGAGGGTGACAGTTTGGAGAGTTTTCTGCGGGTACTCCAGATTCCTCCCACAGTGCAAAGATATGCAGATTAGGTTAATTGGCGTAGTATTTGCCTGTAGTGTGTGAATGGTGACTGGAGGTGATACCAGAGTTGGAATAAATACAATGGGCGCCATTGGCGGCCACAGTCTCTAGTTGGACTTCAACGGTTCCTAGATGGATCGATGAAATGGAATTGAAATTGTGGTTGAAAATATTGTAGTAGAGATGATTTTCACATTATTTCTATGAAAGGTCAAGAGGTCCTTAGAGCATGTGAGTTATGATATGATGAGTTATGATAATGAGAAAAAAACTGTTAACCTTAGTTTTATTGACACATGGTTGAACCAAAAAGTCAGGAATGGGGGGAAGGAATCAATATTGTATCATATTTTGATGCTATCTCATAATGTGACACAACAGATTATTTTGTTGCCACACAATAAAATACAGCGATACACCAAAAAAAAAAAAAAAACAAGATAACAGACTAAGACATTACGATGACAATAATGTCAGATTTAATAGGAAAACTGGATGTGAGCATTGAGATGCAAGTCAAATAACCAGATGTCAAATATGTTTCAGATTTAGAACCGTATTTGAATGAGGCCCAGGTTAGATGTAGGGAAAGAATCTGATCTAAGCTGTCCACACATGTGCAACAATATCCAGATTGTCTTGGAAATCCGCAACGACACTGAATGTACTGTAAATGCGATCTAACTGCACTCACCAACGTGAAAGAAATCCTCCTATCACCAGTTACCCAGATTTAATCTCTCGACCAATTTAACGAGTGGGCTGTGTCTCAAACCGCATGCTAGGACAACAAACCATATGTTAAGTGTTGCACTATTTTAACATAGCCTGCTGCGCGGTGTCGTAATGTGCAGTTTTACACTTAACCTGACTTCCGGGCGCTCGCTCCACGTCTGTCAGCAAGCTGTTTTCTACTCTGGGATGCGAGGATCTAATTATAGTTTTTTATTTAGGAACAAGTCAGTGAGGTTGTGTGATTTCGGCTTGGCATCAAAACACCCGCAGTGCTTGTGTTTGTACGGTTGTAGCGTTACGTTCCCACTTAACGTGTGCTTTACGTAGTTCCCTAATTCCTGGTAATTATTTTCAACTGGTGCACATGGTTGAAAGCATTTGAGAGAGGATATACAGTATATGACTGCCAAAGTCAAACACACGACTTGCTCATTAAAGAAAATTAGATTTGAAATAGCTCACATGGATAAGGAGTGTACTTGGCATACAGCTGGAACAGAGTTTGTGCATGCATACCTTTTAACATTGGAAATTTCACTTCTGAAACACTGGCCTCCCAGGAACTCCTTTATTGGTGCAAACGTGAAAATGGTTTGGAGCGATATCAGGACTGTACAGGGGATGTGGCAATAATTCACAGCCGAGTTCCTGCAATATGCAAGTGAATGGTTGTGTGTCCAGGTAACACACACAATTGATTTTCAAGGCTCAGCCGTTCCACTCACAGAAGGTCCATGAGAACGACTCAGAGTCACCTCAGACGGAATTGTTATTCATATACTGTATGATATGTTTACACCCTTCAAATGTTTTATTGCAGCTAAGAATCACATCACTACACTATGCTTAAAGTATTCTGTAAATGCCAATTGCTTTTACGCCTTCATTCATAAGAAATTTCATCACAAGTTCCGGTTTGACTTATTTATTGTTATACTAGATATTTACACTTAGCTCTGTCTAATGACTGGCCATAAATAGTAAAAAAAAAAAAAATGCAATGTTGTTATTTCAGCTTAATTGATTATTATTTCAAAATATTAGGTCATTAGACACACAAACTCCCAAAGCACTTTAGGAGAAACATTTGTACACCTACTCATTAATGTAATTATCAAATCATCCAATCATGTGGCAGCAGTGCAATACAAGCAATCAGGCAAATACAGTTCATCGATTTTGTGTAATGTTCACATAAACCATTAGAATGAGGAGAAAATGTGACCTCTGTGATATTGAGTTTGACATGATTGTTGCTGACAGATAGTCTGGTTCGAATATTTCTGTAACTGCTATAATCTTCTGGGATTTTCACACACAACCTAGTGAGAGTTTCTCAAAATGGTGCAGTAAAAAAAAACATGCAGTAAACGGCAATTCTAAAGACAAAAATGCTGACTGATTCAAACTAACAGAAAGATTACATTAACTTAGATAACCGCTCTGCACAACGTTGAGCAGAAGGGCTACCACAGCGGAAGACCACTTCCACTTCTGTCAGCCAAAAACACTACAGATTCACCTAAACTGGGCAGACTGGAAAATGTAGCACATTGTAGGTCTGGTGAAGCTTGATTTCTTCTGAGACACACAAATAATAGGATCAGAATTTGGTCCCAACTATATGAATCAATGGACCAAAACTGCCTTGTGTCACTACTGGTGGACTGGTGGAGGTTGTGTAATTGTTTGGGAATTTAATCTTTTTTTTTGCCTCCTATTACCAATTATTGCCAGATTGCAGCAGCCTATTTTGGTATTGTTGCTCAGCATGTGAATCCCTTCATGGCCACAATTTATCCAACTTTTACTCCCAGCATTATAGTGCACCATGCTACAAACCAAACGTCCTCTCAAACAGGTTTCACGAACATGACATTGAGTTATTGTTCTTCAGGGGCCATCCCAGTCACTGGATATGTATCCAACTGAACACCTTTGGGATATGGTAAAACGCAGCACAAAACTGAACAATGCAAGATTTTCCATGTTCACTTGAGTCAACAGAATCTCAAAGGAATGTTTCCAACATCTTGCGGAATCCATGCCATGAATAACAGAGACAGTGAGACTGAATTCTATTAAAGCAGCATCTGGCTTACCTACTACCTGGCTAAATAGCATACACAAAAGTGTATATGTTAATATTCAGTAATAGGATATGAATTAAAAGGATATGCAGAAAGAACAAGCTAGTATGAAGAAATTATCATATAATAAGTTAGAAATAATAACTGTGTTGAAATAAAAAAACGTTAAGGCAACATAAGTAAATTATATAACAATATAATGAGTTATCAAGTTGAATTGACATGCTTTAAAACAAATCATAATGACATTAAATATCTTAAAACAACAAATTAATTCATCCATTATTAATATGGTACATCCTGTGTAGGGACACACTCACAGAATAGAGGGAAGATTCAAACTATCAACCATGGAGGTGGGAAGTGACTTTGCCAACCACTGAGCCAGTGCACTCCCCCAAAATAGCAAGTTAACTAAAAATAATGTTAAAAATACAATTAAAATTATTCATATTGACCTCTTATAATCTGTTAAATAAAAGGTTATGACATAATGTTCACATAGTCTCACAATAAGGGATTATTAGATCAAATTGGTGTATAAAGGTAAGAAAAACAAAGAGATCTGAAAAAATCCAGCTGGGGGGTAAAGAACTGCCCAGCACAGTATTATTAAACCCTGTAAGGACTGTGCTGAACATTTAACTTCATGCAAGAAATGTGGTCAGAACAAAAAATCTTGAATGTATCTCACATAAATGCTTATTAAAGATGCATGGTAATATTTTTTTGTCAAAATCATGGCTTTTTTTTTCCACATGCACAATATAACGAAAACTCACAGGATTGGACCTAAACAGCTGTGTGTCCATAAGAAAACCACTTGTTAGTGAGAAAACACATACGTTTGCCAAGGAGTATGAAGATTGGACTTTGGTGGATTTGAAAAACAGGTCATGTGGTCTGATGAGTCCAGATTGATTCTATTCCAGAGCGATGGGTGCATCAGGGTAAGAAGAGAATGCATGACGCATAATGGCCACTGTACAAGCTTCTGGAGGCGGTAGATCTGGGGTTGTTTCAGTTGGTCATGTTTAGGCTCAGCAATGTTTTGTGGCAATAAAATGAAGTCAGCCGATGACCTGAATGTACTCATTAACCAGGGTATGACATCAATGGAGTTTTTTTCTTGACTGATGGAACAGACATGTTCCAGGATTCAAGAAGAGTGAAAGGTTGGTTGTGGGAGCATGAGGAATCATTTTCACACATTAATTCATAAGTAAAGTTTGAAATTTTGGAAATTGTGACTTTTTTTGGCCAGGCATAATGTGTATAATGACATACGAAGTCAAAATCACACTACTTAGAAATTTGTAGGGAAAAAATGTTGCTTAGTCATCCTTTTCCTCTATACCAATTGTGGAAAATATAAGCAATAAATTAATATATTTAAAATCCTAATTATTGACACATAAAATAGGCAAAAACATGATATTATAATGTACCACTTTAATAGACAAAAGTACAAAGTTTTATTTCCCCCCACCAAAGTGGCCTGTTTCCTTATAAGGACTTGCCCGGATGACGTATCGAGGGCTCGCTCTGTGTGATGTGGTGTAGGAGCCCGGGCTCGCGCGCAGCTCGTTATAATGGTGTGTGCGCGCGGACAGCGCGAGCATACACCACAGTCCGGCGGGAACGGCGCGCGCAGCTGAATGAAACGGAGCGCATGGAGCACGCGCAGGGACTTTGACAGGCGGACTTGTGGAAAAATTTCGGGATTCTGCAAATCCACTGCATTCGCTCACGGGTTAAAATAAGCGTTTGTATCTGCCCCCCCTCCCCTGGAGTGCAGCAGCGATGCCGGCGCGTGAGGCTCGAGCGTGCTTTCGTGAGATTTCTCGTCTCATCTCGGTTAGTCTCATTTTGACTGATTTGCTTTGCGGAATCATTGCTTTTAACTTGGATTTGGAGAACCCCGCTGTGTACAGTGGACCCCCCGGGAGCTACTTTGGATACTCCGTGGACTTTTATCATCCGACGCAGGACAGGAGCGCGTGAGTTGCACACACATTTTGCATTTTCGTTTATATGCATTGGCTCATTTTATTAACTGGAATGATGGATAGAAACGTAAAGCACCTCAGCCTAGTTATGCTGCATCACCGAATAAACATTTTAACAATACGCATTCGCATCAAGATGATGCTTTTCTGGAGTTATGCACGCACATCATTTCTGCCCCAACCTGATGGATGTGTCATAGTTTGTTTACTATCCAAAGCATGACGCATTAACTTTATTGGCTTTAGAATTCAAAGTTGTGCCTCCTGCTCTACCTGTCAGATATTTACAGTCTTAAGCGAATGTGCAGATGCATCCATGTAGGTGCAGTATAACGGTGCCTTCACCTCTGTCTCTCTCTGTCTCTGTCTCTCTCTTTATGTGTGTGCAGTGTGTCAGTGCTGGTCGGGGCTCCCAAAGCCAACACCACCCAGCCTGGGATAGTGGAGGGCGGTGCGGTTTATTACTGCTCCTGGCCCCCATCTGAGCAGGACTCATGCAGGGAGATCCCTTTCGATAAAGCAAGTGGGTACACCTTTCTGATCCCTTTTTAACACCAAATATACAAGATGTCATGTTTCCTGGATTTTCCTCGATGCACTTACCGATTTCTAAGAGGATGCAGAAGAGTCCAGATCCATATTCACCATCAAATGTGTTACGCGCATGATGAAATCAACGTTTGTTTTTATTTAATCCTTCCTATGGAATCTAGTTTATACACATTCCGGCTCCTGCAATAAAAAGATCAAAACCCACATCCAAGACCGAGCTGATTTCCTCGCATATGGTTTGGTTTAGACCAGAGGAGCTGAGTAATTACTGCGCGCTTCCAGAGAAAGGCGCGTAACTTTACCTCCATGCGTAATGTGGCGCAGTGGACGTCCTGACGCGCAAGGGGTCCCGCGTGCATCTTGCCGATCACGATGTTTAAAAGTGCTCTACTTAGTTGCAGGTTCGACGGATTGTATAATTGCATTGTGACTGTAGGTTCGCAGTGAAGGTGCAACTAATACTTTATAAAAAGTTTGGGAGACGCGAGGTTCTTCTGGACGAACGGCTGAGACGCAGGAGGAACTTGTACGGCTGTGAGGTCACGTTTAAATTGCGCTTGTCATGTGGGAAACAGATGCCAGGAGCGCTCGAGGCCAAATGCTGTTTGCGGTCTCTGGCCTGCTTTCTGCGCAAGTGACTTGTCAGATGTTTTGTGCCGGAAAATTCGAGTTGTTGTAGTGGTTGGATTGGTGTTGCACTGTCAAAACTACATTGTTGTGATTTTTTTTATCATCCTCAAATATATCTTCCATTTAAGGTAGCTGTAAACAACAATTTAGTTAGCAGAGGTTTAAAAAAAAATCTCTAAAAAATGTTTTTTAGGGGAATGTAGCTAATGCATGCACAGAAAGTCACTACAAGCATATTCACTGACTCCTTAGTAACGATTAAGATTCAATGATTTGTCACATGTACCTTAGAGCACAGTAAAATATTTTTTTTATTTTAAGCATGAGCATGCAGCAAGTTGTAGAGATGAAGGGGAAAATGTATTGGTTAAATATTGCGATGCACGCCGACTCAGAAATCCATTTTTTTAAATGATCTTTTATTTATACTGTACAGTAGGTTTGCATTTGAGGTGGAAATATGGTGCAATTCCACTATAATCCTGCAGGTGGCCGCACTCTAAACAAGTCACTCATTGGCTGGCAGCACAGCATCCTGTACAGTAGAGGCACACTATTTGCTTAATTTGTTTAGAATTCTGAAAAGATCTGGGGAAAAAAAATAGATAAAATCGGGATATTGATAAAATCTTGATACTTACAGAATCGCAATACGAATTGAATCAGCACATAGCTATCGATATAATATCGTATCAGCTGGTCAAGCAGTGATTCCCATCCCTAGTAGGTAAGAGTCACTGCTGCACAGCAACAGGATCACTGGTTTCATTCTGAGCTTAGGGTAATCCAGTGGATGTCCACCAGCTTCTCAAGTTTCCTCTCCTATGCTAAATTATACCAAGGTGTAATTGGGTCTGTCAGTGATGTGTGTATATAGGCTTTGTAGACTGCCTGCCCCATCCCCTTAAAAAAGTCACCATTTCAGAAGGGTCAAATTATTAGCCTGCATCAAGCAACAACAAACACAAAAATGATAAAATCATTGGAAAAGGGTTAAGAACCATCTAACACATTATTTAAAACATGGATGTATCGTTCTGGATAAACAATTTTGTGGACAAAATGTGGTCAGAAAAAGATGGCCATAAATGACTGTGATTAGAGCTCACTTTAACACACTGAAGTTGAATTACAAAAAGTCACAGTTGAATTTTTAAGAGTGAAAATAAGAGCATCTTCACATGCCATGAACAGCTGTGTGGCGATTAGAAAACCACTTGATAGTGAGACTAATCAGAAAAAAAGGCACCAGTTTGCTATGGATCATAAAGACCAAAAGGCATTTGGAGCAATGGGAAAAGGTCATGTAGTCTGATGAGTTCAGATCAACGCTATTCCAAGGCAGGAAGAGCGTAAAGCGATGCACCCATCATGCATAGTGTCGACTGTACAAGCCTCTGGAGGCAGTGTTATGATGTGGGGTTGCTCAGCAATGTTATGTGGCAATAAAATGAAGTCAGCTGATGACCTGAATTAGGGCACGAGGCAGGTACACCCTGGACGGGGTGCCACGCATAAACACACTCACACCCTCATTCACACACTACCGGGGAATGTGGAAATGCCGGTTAGCCTAATCTGTTTGGACTGCGGGAGGAAACCGGCATACCTGAAGGAAACCCACCAAGTACGGAGAGAACACGCATACTCCATGCACACAGTCCCGAGGCGGCACAAGGCAATAGTGCTAAGCCCCCGTGCCACCCACAAACAAATTATTAGATAGAAATGAACAAAAAGTTTACATATTAAAAAGAATTCCTTTTTAGTACGTGTCTGTACACACAATAGGTCATTGGAAACCAATAGTTTTTAAGACATTGCTTATTGGAAAACAGTGATGATGTCACTAATGACTCACTGTGAAATAAGGTGGGGTGGGGGGGTCAGCAGTTGGTCAGTGCGGAGGCATTATGTCACTGATTGGTTGCTGGGAAATAATAGTCATGACTGATTGGTCATTAGGAAACATTTGTGATCAGTGAATAATAATTGAGAAACTATGTTGTAACAGTGTTTTGGCTGTCATTTTAATAGTTTTAACATTACGTAATATGGTAATCCAACACTGCAAAAAGAGCTTTGATTATTTGCCAACTGAACTTTTTTGGCTCACGGTTCCCAAATTAGTCAATTCACAGGTGCTAATCTGGTTTGAACAAGTTGGCATCGGTTGAAAGACTCAGCGAGAAGAAATTTGGAAAAGGATAGATCAAAAAAGGATTAGAACTACATTTTCCAATTCTTATCTTCAAAAATGCAGGCCATAGATTTTTTTTACTTTAATCCAGTCATTTTTTGGCAATGTTAGTGCCTGTTATTTTTGCGCACCTTCAAATCCAGATTTTCTGTTCTCTGTGTGGCATG
Source organism: Clarias fuscus (assembly GCA_030347435.1). Taxonomy (NCBI): domain Eukaryota; kingdom Metazoa; phylum Chordata; class Actinopteri; order Siluriformes; family Clariidae; genus Clarias; species Clarias fuscus. The sequence continues at coordinate 17,308,681 of CM059226.1, forward strand.
AAAGAGCCTGTATCTGTTTACAGGTAATAACTTGGGGTTATAGGTCTATACACCGGCATGAAAGACGTTCTTGTGTGTTATTTGGTTGGGGAATAAAGTTGAAGAGGTGGGAATAAGAGACAGACAGGAAGACAGCGAGGGGACAAGACGTTTAAAAGAACAGCGAACACATGGGGAATTAGAGGAACCCGGCTCTCATGGAGAGGTGTCTGCTTTTTATTAGACACCGAGAAACTCTTTAGACAATCCCCCACCAACCCCCGGGCCTTTCTACTTAGCCAACTCAGAGTGCATGCACACACATTATCAGATTCATTAGTCACGTTGTCGTGACCCCTGATCTCACCTTGGTATCCAGAGGTCGTTCGGGGGAAATTTACATCTTTGGTCAACTTTGATGAATGACCAGTGCAGTAAAGACAAAGTGAGTTAAATTAATTTGATACGCCACAAACTGTCACATACCTGGAGTCACTTGTTTGGTGCGGGCACACACACACACACACACACACACTCTTGAGTTATACCAGACACATGGTGTCCCTTTGACTTTGTGAGGAAAACTTCATCATGTGATGAAAGCGTATGCTGATCAGATATTACATTTATGATCATTTTCTACTAACTCACCACTGTTTATGATATTATCATGATTCTGCATTTATCTGAAAAAGATTAGGGCTATTATTTTTTTAAAATGACTTCTGATCTTTTTTTTTTCTTAGAATTCTGACTTTAATATCAGATTTCTGATTTTAAAAATAAAATAATTCGTTATTCTCGTAATTCTCAGTTTAAAGTCTGAATTCTGAGATTTATTTATTTATTTATGTATTTATTTTATGGTGGCTTTAATCCTCTTCTGTAAATTTAAATGGGTTGCATTTCAAGTTTTTGCTTTGTTTTTTTGGTTAACTAGCACCCATCTAATAGCTTGAGGGTAGGAACAACATTTATGATTCAGGATATGTACGTTGATTCTATTGTTACAAATAATCTTTAAAAATAACCTGTACTTTACATATGCATTTATATATAGTAAGTCCCCGACATATGAACATTTGAGTTACAAACTAGAACATACGAACATGCACTCGTGCATGTTTAATCGCGGAAGTTAGATAAGATGTCCGGTGTACATTGTCACATATGTGCAGCATGCATCCCAAGATGTCTGGAAGCAAGTGTAAAAGCAGCTATGAAGCTAATACTGCTAAGAAGGCCGAGCAATAATGATGAAAACAGAAGTGAAAATAATTGAGAGAATAGAGCAAGGTTAAAAGACTTTGCATGTTCTTTTAACATGAATCAACAACCATCGGCACAATTCTAAAGAACAAGGACAAGATCATTGAACATATTAGTTTTATACTGTATAATAGCCAATTGTGTTTAGCATCCTAGCACCTAGACAATGTTTTTTGAACTTACAAACAAATTAGACTTACGAACAAGCTCTTGCAGCGGAAGCTCTTGTACTCATAGAGTTTACTCAAGTCTTTTGAGAACATTTCTTGCTTCAAATCTTTTAAGCTTCTAAAATATTTTTTAAGTTGATTAGAATTTCATACTGATTTGAATACATGCACAAATTTAAGTACAATGGACTAAGCATGAACAGCATCTACAGTTAAATAGACACTACATTAAAATTCTTTTTACACACATCTAAGCTATTTAGGAACCTGGGTCAGCCTTGAGACAGCATCCCTCGAGCAGACAGGGTTAAGGGTCTTAGCAGCAGCTCAGCAATGTGGAGGCTTGAACCTAGAACCGTCACTATGGCACTACTGCACTGCCCATGTTCCTGTTTTTTGCTTTTACCAACAAACAGGAACTTTATATTGTGCAGACTAAATGAGTAAATCTCCTTTTATTTCTCTATATAATCCCATGCCACACTAATGCACTTATCCCAGCGTTTCACTATTGCTTGGATACCATCAGAGTGGAAAGGTTTTTCAGTACACCTGGGTCATGATCAGACTGCTTGCTTCATACTTGAACCTCTGGCCTCCCAGGAACTCCTTCAATGGCCCAAACATATGGAAATGGCCTGGAGCGAGGTCAGGATTGTATGGGGGTGTGGCAAACGCTCAGTTCCCACAGACAGATGCATCTCTTCCGCTAGTTGGTGACAAGTTATTGTTATTCAAGTATCAGGCATTTCACTCGATGAATGTTCACAGGAACCACTGCAACGGGTTAAAATGGGCTCGGGATGGCTACAACACAGGAGCAAAGATAAGCTGAGTGGAAATTATGACATTTCGTACAGGACAGGGATTAAGAAAAAGAGACCAGTGAACTACTCGTGACTTATCCGTTCAATCAGTTCTTGTCGAAGACAGTTAAATGGATGCTCATTTGCTCGCAGACGTTATCCTGGTACTAAATAGATCCGCACATACAGACTCCAATAAGTCTGATACTTAATACACTTCACTCCGGTTTATTTAAAAGTATTAATGAAATTGTCATGTCTGATTATTCAGTCACTATACAACACTATACGATGATACAGCGAAGTCCAACCACAGCGTTTAAAAGCAGCTGACATAGTTTGGCTTGTATTATGGAGTGTCCATTAAAACAGGTCACTGAACTCTTAAATGAGCCCCTGCTGTTTGTTTATGCAGTTTGTTGAGGGGAAACTAGCAGAATGAGTTTAATTAACACATGAGGTATTGGGATGTTTGGGGTGCAAGTGTTGTTTTAGTGTCGTTTTAATGCAGTTTCAGCTAGACGTTTCCACATAGGATGACCTCGTGGTCCTTGAGCAATGTCTAATAGGTTTTCATAGGTTTTGGTCAGATTAAAGAGTGTTTCCAGCAGTAGACTGGGCCAACTATGAAGCAAGAAGCAATGTAGAAAGTCATTTTTGGACTAAGACTATACCTCAATGATGTTAGATTTACAATGGAAAACGCTGTTGTTGTTGTTTTTTCTTCTTCTTCTTCTTCTTCTTCTCACTAGCAGCTTAGAAAGTAGTTCCAGGCATAACTCAAATCACATGTTGATATTACTACGCTCATTATCTTTTCTATACATCCAAAAGGTGCTATTGTTGTGCGGTGTCCGTAACATTTTTGAATTCAAATCTTTCAATGATCTCAACTGTCATTTAGATGAAAATTGGCCATTTTAGATTTCACATGAAAAGACATAACCCTGAAAAAGTGATTTTTAAAATGAATTTCTTTATACACTTAGAATAGAATTTAGAATATAGTTTTTCTAAAATGCAAAACTGTTAAGACAGTTAATTGCAACATTAATTTGACTTGGTTACGGACACTACAGATTTTTTTTTGCTGAAAAAAATAGTTTGCACTGATTGCTTGAATTTGGTGCACCAATTATCACAGGTCATACAGAAATTTTAATATCAGTACTAATATGAATAATTTGCATTTAAAATTATTATTGTTTGAAGCGAGACAGTACAACGCTGAAAAATTGTCATTTATGGGGCATTTATGGGGATATAAAATCATCTCTCCAAAATTATTACTGAAAATTTTTAGGGAAGCAAGATTGGTCACTTCCATGTTGTATAAACTTTACAAGTAGCTTCTGTGGCACACACATTTTCTGTATTATATGTAAAACAAACAAACAAACAAAAAGTACTAAGACTATGTAATTTTGGCCGATAGTAAAAGCTCATTAATAATAAACCTGATATTAAACGGATTAATAACCGTTGTGCTATTTAACGCAGTAAAAAGTCTTATCATTTATTTATCATATATTTGTGTAGCTTCTGGTATGGAGTTTAACATTTATGAAAGAAATCTCCAGTGTCTCTGCTTCGTAACAGTTTTCAGAGATCTTTGTCCCTGTATTTTGTCATTCTTTAATTCATTTGAACCCAGCCTGTCATGCTTTATTCCTGCATCAAATCATAAATCCTGTGTTTTGTGAGTAATGAGTAACAGGTGGAGATTTAATGTTCCATATATCATTCATCCATTGTTTCATTCCATTGATGAGGCTTTATTACCCTTCCATAAGCCGATGTAGAGATATATCACATATCAACCAATAAGGTATTTGCTTTTTTCCCCAAGACAGATTCGAGTTAATGTGAGGGACGGTGTAATTGCAAGACAGAGAGAGAAAGAGGAGACAGATGAAAGATTAATGTTCTTGCATTTTAATGAAGTGTGGACTGTGCCATACTCAGCTTTAACCAGAGCCATCTGTGTGACCTGAGGTCTGTAGTAGAACCCCTTGAACCCCCTACAGACTCGCGCACACACACAAACACACACACTCTCACATACACACATATCCAGAGACTCTACAGTAAAAAAAATGTTACATTTCTACAGTTATGGAATTTCTGGAGTTACGTATGAAATGAGACTTGTCTATCACGAGCTTCCTGGTGGTCAATATTCCTGTGTTGTGTTTATGATCAGAATCCACTGTGACTTACCTGTAAACACTACTCATACTATTCCTGCGTAAATGTTGTAGGTAACTAATAATTATGTTCTCTTTTCTAGCAATATTCTAATTAAATACGACTTTGTTCCAAGTTTGTTTTCTTTCAAGAGAGAATTTTTCTCTCTCTTGCAATTCTGGTATCATTCACATCAGGGTTTGGCGGTGATTTTCCAGAAATAAGCTGAACTCCTACGCTACATTCACACTAGGCATGATTGATTCATACCCATACCATGCCCAGGTACGATTGCTCCGCTCCTCTTTCCCCCTCTGGGCAGGATTCACATTAATAATATTGTTCCATATCCGAATAGACTTACATATTTACGCTGTCCTGTACAGCAGGTGACACAAAGAGAAGAAGAGTCGACTTCTGTGTTCAAATAAAGTTGGCTTTCCTATTTGAATCGAGCCATGCCCAAGTACACGGTACCATGCTTAGAACCACCTTTTCATGTGGACTTGGGCGTGGTATACTAATCCGTGCCCTGGCACAGTACAGATTGTTGACATTACACAAATGTACGAAACTTTGGGGTGTACTCCACTGAACCAAGATCCATGCTTCAGCCCATAGTGAGAATGCACCCTTAGGCAGATGTACCATTAAAAACCCAAAATATTTAACCTATCAATGAATGCTACTTGGAATGAATCGAAATTTGAATTGAAATTTTCACTGCACACTGTATGATGCAGCTTAATTTTATTTTGCGTTGATAGTGAGTCGAGATTGGCGGTCCTAGAAAGCATTATGTGACTTAACATAACTCAATGTCACTAGGAACTAAAATAATAGGAGTAAGAGATAGGATGATAAACCCGCAGCTACAAATGTTAGCCATCATTTTGAAAGACTGACTTCTTGATATTGATTAGTACGTACAGTATACAATGTTACTTCTAGAGTAAGTTGTAAAGCTACAATGCATATGCTAATGGAATAACAAATGAACAGTTTGGCAGCATATGGAGCAGTTTGAGCAGTTTTGAGAAGAAATTCAAATTCAGATGTTATTTTGTATGTCACATACACAACCATATACAGTATGATATGCGGTGAAATGCTTATACGATGGTGCATGATATTTTCTTTGAGGACATTTTCTTTATTCGACCATATTGTTAGAATTGGACCTTGGAATTGGACAAGGAGAACATGTTATTATAAGGTTTTTTACAGAATGTGGACAAGATTGTACATAATAGCAATGATCTTAAAAGACTACTATAATAACAGGCTAAATCCGACATAAGATTTATTTATTAGTGGTAGAGATGCAGTAATAACTAATAACTAATGTATGCATTTTTAAAACATAAATTCATTATGTATCTGTTTATTTTACACATTCATCATCTCTTTTTCTCTTTATCTTTTCCAGATAACAGGATGATTAAAGTGAATGGGACACGAGAACCGCTGGAGTACAAATCCTACCAGTGGTTTGGAGCTACTGTCCGAACACAAAGGGGGAAAGTAGTGGTGAGTGTTCTGGAAAAAAAAATTGACCTATAAATGTCCCTACCGAGGCTTCATCCATCATGCCCATCGTCAATGTATTACTTTATGTCTCATTAGATGGAAAACTATAGTTACATGTTGTGTTTTCCGATCATTTAGGCACGTGTGGGTGATTTACTGGATGTAAAATCGTGCATACGATATGCATACTGTAGTCGTGCAGTTATGGACAGGAAGGAAGATTTATGAAGTGGGGAAAGGCTGCTCTATCTTCAGGCTGTTGAGGGATTCTTGGCGACATAAGCTTGTGGTTGATATCATATACCAGTTATTAAATCCAGTAATATGTATATTTATAAATGATTCAATTATAACTTGGGAGAGGGTCTTGTTCAGATTATAATGACAGATTTACTGTATGTGGGAGAGTTTGTGTAATGCAGATCTTGTTCTGTGTCATGTTACTAAGAGATGATTAAAATGAAGAGGTGGAATACAATAATCTGACAGCATGAGGAAGGGAGGAAAAGATTAAAATGTGGTTTATTTACAAGGAAAGGTTTTTTTTTATTTTTATTCCATACCATGTTTAGGAGGTACAGAACAGTACTGTACAGAAAGCTTAGTCACATGCAAATAACTGCTGTAGCTCAAGCATGTCTTTGAAAACATTCTCTTCATTGAAAAACATTAGATAAAGCTGTAAAAAGTCATTAATGAAAGGCAATAAAATTATTCAAATGCAACGAAATTATAATGAAATTCGCTGCTTAGTTTTACTGAACACCCTGCAGAACCAGCAAGACCTTTTTTTGTGTGTGTCTGAAACATTTTGTATTTTACATAATATCCTGCATTCTTTTCTGCCGTGCGTATTTTCCTATCCTAAATGTTTTATTGTGCTGATTTAATAATGAACTCATAAAATAAACATAAAAAAATAAAGTTTATGCAGAAAACAAAAAATACATTCTAAAACTTTTGCTCAGTACTGTAATGCTATAATAAAAAAGTTTTTTTTATAACAGTTTTTGTATTTTTGTCCGTTAAGCTAGAGAAGTTACCCCAGCAAGACTTTTTGGTTGACAAAATGTTGTTTTGAAGCTAATTTGGCAACGTTATACATTGGAACGCCTTTGGCAGGTTATTTTTGGAAGTTAGAATTAGTTTGATGAAATGAAATTGGAACAGCGCTGACTGCGGAGTGATGGGATAGAGGAGAACAAATGTAATGATGCACAATCTATACTACAGAATACTTCAAAACAATATTAATACCAAATCAATAACCATCAGAAATCACATATTACGCTATAAACAGAATTCCTGGGAGGCCATGGCTCCGGCGTATTGACTTTCGCCATTGATGATATTCAGGCACTAATCAAACGCAGGGTAAATGCATTAGTGCCGCAGGCGATTATATAGAGAAATAAGGGGAAATTTTGATCTTATAACTGTGTTCGGTTATTCTGCAAAATCCAAAGTCCTGGTTTGACTGGAAAATTCCTTGTATAATTAAATCACTTATTATTGAATTATGTGTGTGTGTGTGTGTGTTTGCGTTTGCGCATCAACAGGCCTGTGCGCCTCTGTATCACTGGCGAACAGTGAAGGTTAGCGGTGAGATGGATCCAGTGGGCACATGCTATGTTGCTGTGCAGAACTTCAGTGCCTATGCAGAGTACTCACCTTGCAGAACACGTGAGTCTGACACACACACATGCACACACAAACACAGTGTATAGTGACAAAAAATTTAATAATAATAAAATTCCAGCCTTATGTAGCTTTTCAATATTGATATTATATCTATTTTACTCAAATAAATTACTTAATGTACTTACCTAAACATGCCAATTTTCACCTATTTTTGTTTGTTGTTCTTGAGTGAAAAAAAAATTCTGCCTTTAATACTGTAAATAAGTTTTTTTCAACGTTTTGCATAATTACCTTCTTAAACATGTCGACATTTTGCAAGACAAGGGTACGTTTTAAATAGTTTTATTTAAAACTATGAGTTAATGTAACGTGAAAGTAGTAAATAAAGTGTGCATATGTGTTTCATGTGACTAAGCAATGATGCTGACAAAATAAATACAGTTACATCACATTTCATAAAATTCAGCTGATATTTCTAACAAAAGCATTCACAAAGCAAAGGCGCTATTCCCTCCTCGTCAATAAGAGTGACATTAACCAGGCGTGGATATTAACCCGTCATAGGTGCATGTGATCTCATGCATTTCCTTTGAGGAAATTTCCTCGGAGTGTGTTCAGTTGTCCTGGGGCATAGCACGCGAGCGGTTGTGCTTCACATGTCTCGGAGGAAGTGTGTGTTAGCGAGGTGGAGATGTCGTGTGTACCAGAGTGCACCATTTGTAGTATCAGTATAAACCCACGCACTCTCCCTGTTTCTCACACCACATCACTAGGCGTGATGCCAAGGCAGTTTTGCACCGTCTATAAACAGCGATCAAAGCAGTGCACAGTGTTTGTTTAGATGCAATTTCCTGCCCGGGTCCTGTGCTTTTGATGAGTTTGAGAAGATTAGGGGCGAAATGCTAAATATATATATATATATATATATATATATGTATATATATATGTGTATATGTTTTCAAATACCATGACAACATTATTTTTTTCTTTTTGTTATCATATCAGCCAAAATCTCAAAGCTGTTGAATGCTCTTGTGGCATTCACTTCCTGCTAGCAACATGTTTGCAATTTGTTAACTTGATTTTTTTTTCTTTTTCTTTCAGTAGAACAAAACATAAGAAATGTCAACACTAAGTGTAACGTCAGTGAGTGTAATTTTAGCTAAACAAAGTTTTATATATATGAATTTCCCAACATTCCTGAGGTAAATAATGTTATTCCCAAGAGTTTTGTTTTGTTTTCATGATAAGTTATCCATTACATTGACTCATCCTACTGTAGCTAGCTAATGTATTAGCCTTATTTTCATTCTTAGCAAGAACTTATTTACCACAGGTCTGTTACATGCTATTCCAAAAGCGCAAAATTGATTTACATCAACATACTTAAATTACATGAAGCAGTGTTTATACTGTATGTGTGAGGCTTTTTGAGCTTACAGTACTTAAAGACTCAGCCACTCCATCAAGAAAAGACCTATCAGTGTAATTTCTTTAGCAGCTACTCAGTAGCATGTGCTTGCCAGTATACAGTACAGCTGTAATGACTTCAGAAAAACAATAAGTGGATGATATATACGCCTTAAATGACTATTAGGTTCTCTTGACTGTCTAATAAACACTGTGAAGTGGCTGCCTGGCAGGTCGCTACAGCAACAGAACCAAGGCAAAGGGCTCATTGTTTAATCTAACGAGCTCTGCTAGGTTTATGATACACACACGCTTGGCAGCTCAGAGTAAAATACCTACAATGGATGGCGGTTATTTTAAGAAAAATTCCATTCAATGCACACTCACTCACTCATTGTCTATACCGCTTAATCCTGTATACAGGGTCACATGGGTCCTGGAGTCTATCCCAGGAGATTTAGGGCCCGTGACGGGGCACACCCTAGATAGGGTGCCAAGTACAGACTACGGGCAATCTAATCTGCATGTCTTTGGACTGTGGGAGGAAACCCACCAAGCGCGGGGAGAATATGCAAACTGCAAGCACACAGAGGCGGGACTCGAACCCGGACCCTGGAGGTGCAAGGCAGCAGTGCTAACCACTAAGCCCCCATTCAATTCAGTTAACATTGGTCACTGATGCAAAGCAGCTTTACAAAATCCAAAAATTATGGAAATGAGTTTAAAAAGTGTGAGTACATATGTATAAATCAGAATGATCAGATTGAAAGGAAAAACTCCCTAAGATGACAATAGCAAGAAACCTTGGGAAGAACGAGACTCAACAGGGAACCCATCCTCATTTGGGTGATAACAGATTGGTCAGTGTGTTAACAGGCTGGAGGTCCAGTATGAAAATGTCAGCAGCATCTTCTGTAACTGATATTACTGAATAAACTTGGGGATTGTGATTTACATTTTTTTTTTTATATAATGAATATAATTTTCTTGAAATTATATGCTTCAATCTAGTAAGCCTGAGATTTTAATAGATTGTTCCATTAACTTTTGACCCTTTAAAGGTCAAAACAGATATTCCTTGAGCTCATTTACTCCAACCGACTCATGACTGTAGAGTCAGATTGGTTTTGAAAAATTAAAAAATCATAGCTCGAGTGCCAGTTCTCTGGCCTTGTTGATATGAGAGGTCAGGCGAAAATGGACAGTTTGGTTCAAGCCAACAGACTTGTCAGGAGGACCTAATAGTAACATAGTAACTAAATCACTCTTTAAAATTGGTAAACCTGTGGTCAGCCAAAAAACATGAACACACAATACGCTAAAACCTGAGGTGGATGGGCCACAATAGCAGAAGACCACATCAGGTTCTTTCTTCTGCCAGTAATTAAGCTCCTTAGATGTGTGTGGTATGTGTGATGTGTGTATGCTACAGCATTTTATAAGTATTATATTGTTGTTAATAAGGTTTTTTTTGTGCAGACAATTCCGACCCTGAAGGACAAGGCTTCTGTCAGGCGGGTTTCAGCGTTGACTTCACTAAGGTAACTGCGCTATGATTACACCACTTTATGTGTGTAAGGCATGTGTTAATAATATTTTACACTATAAACTGCAATAAAATGAGAGAAAAAAATCATAGCTGTATAAAAAAAAAACCTAGAAAGTTAACAAGAGAAAAAGCTTGTCCTGAAGTGTATTTCTCTTATACCACAACTATCCCTGATTATGACTTTTAAGATTAAGACAACAAAAGTAGCTTGGCATGATCCCAAGAAACCAAAAGGTAAAAAGGGTTTGTCTTGAATACCGTCTGTGGCAGCAAACCTATTAACTACTATAAAGAGCTGACACGAGAGCCTCCTTCCTTCCATAAATGTTAAATATATGTGTCCTAGTAGAAAGCTTCATAGTGTTTTATGATCTGTTTATCATAAGTTTCAGATTATGTGGATTGTTTGCCATTCATATCTTTGTTGTTGCTAAAGAAGCACTAAGGCAAGCACATTAATAAAAACCTGGAACTCTTGTCATAGTCGCTGTTATCAGTGGTGTGGTGTGAGGAAAACTTTTGAGGAAGCCAGCTGAGATGACCGCTATGCCCTTTTTCATTTCATCATTCTGTGTGTGTGTGTGTGTGTGTGTGTGTGTGTGTGTGTGTGTGTGTGTGTGTGTGTGTGTGTGTGTGTGTGTGTGTGTGTGTGTGTGTGTGTGTGTGTGTGTGTGTGTTTGGTTGTGAGCCAACAAAATGTAACCAGACTATGATTTTACACAAAACTGCATTATGCAGACGTCTCTTATCCGAAACTTACAGCTACACATCTATGCGGTTGTACACACACACACACACACACACACACACACACATACTGTGCGCACTCTAGCCAATGCTTGCATTTACAGACACATATATACACATACGCTGTGTTCCATTCTGAAGTGTACTTTGCAGGGTGCTCCCTACTCCCTGCTCCGTTTGCAGGGAATGTCGGTGAAGGGAACTTCCAAAACTCCACCATTCTGAACACCCTGCGAAGTCACCAAATCACAGTTCGAAGACACTATGAAGTCCCAGCCTTATCTGATTGGTTAACGCTTTACTTTCTTTTAAAAAGGGAAGCCAAGCGGCCTGGCTTCAATTTCTCGCACTCTAAAATATTCAGTGAAAAATAGAAACTGTTTTTTGTTAATGGAAGTGACAAATACAGTCTAAAAAACTAGGGAAGCCTTGTTTCCCTCGGATTCCAGGAGAAAGCACCACAGTCTGTTATAGAGAATAACACATTCTGATCAGTTCATCGACACACCAAATATACAGTAAGACACTTTTTTTTTAGTAAGAATAGTAGTAACAGCAACTTGAAGTTTTTAAGGCACATTATACAACAGTAAGTTCTGAGCGAGTGATCTGATTGAACAAGAGACTTTCCACGAGTGATGATAATAGAGCGTAACATCACTGGGACATTAAATTATATGTATCACTCTGCATAACAGAGTCCCCCGTCCATCGCAGGATGGTTGTAAGTAAGTCATGGTCCGCGAGAATGGAAAGGGGAGAAAGAGATGCCAAAACCGATGTTCAAAACCAGTCCAGATTCACTTTTGGCAAGAAAACACACCTGACAACGTTTTGCCATCTTAAACAACACTGTCTACTTTATTATTACTAAATTTCTGAGTCATTTTGAATTACCATACTGTATGTCTGGCCTTATTCACGAGCTTCAAAGCTAAATATCTTCTGATACCAGGCTGAATCCTAAATCCCTCTCTATTCCCTGATCAAAAGCACTACTTGTTGTGTGGAATAAGGCATTGTCCACTCTACATATAAAGTCAATTGTTTGTTCTCCTCACTTTTTGGCTACATAGGTAAATTTTAAAATACTTTCACCTCTGCTAATTAAAATGCAATTAACCAATTGACAATGCAATTAACCAACAGTCACTAATTGTCAATTACCAGCTTCACCAGTTGCGATTATTTAGTTTTGGCAGTTGCGGAAGTATATGCGAAACCTGGTTAAATAAATAAAGGAATCATATATTGACAATAAATGGTAATAATAAAAGCAATATCTCACTCGAGTTCATGCTGTTGTGCTGTCTCTTAACTGTATTATCTTTGATATCTTCCACATGCCTATGACCACATCACGGCAGTGCTGATATTGAGCACAACAGCACGACTTAGAGTGGGATATTGCATAATTGAAGGTGTTCTGGTGGATCTTGTTGGCTAAATTCCTCATCTTCATTTGTCACCCATTATATTTGAAGGATGACTCATACAAGCAAAAAAGGAAGAACGTTAGGATGTTGGAAATTTTACAAAGCTATTGTAACATCACTGTTTTTTTTAAGCCTTGTATTTATGTTTGGTAATTGCCAGAGGACATTCCCATTCCAAAGTTACATTTAGCAAGCTAATGAAACAAATTTTAACCACATCTATTTAGTTTGTGTTTATTACAGTATATTTATGCATGAGATATTTTCATATTGGGAAATTTAATGTTACCCCTTCTTTCCTCCCGTCTCTTTCCCTGGAATCTTCTCTGTGTCATGAGAACAATGCAAGAAGTTTATTGAAAAGGGCAAGGAGGAAAAGAAAAAAGCAGAATGAGAGAGATATGGATAATTCACTCTGACCTCCGACCTCATCCTAAAGCAGGAAGAGGCCTCCTTTCCTTCAGTGTTTTGCTCCTGCCCCCACCATCTCCCTGTTTTTAATGTAATCATGTTTTCTCATGCACTTATGTAGACAAATTGTTCATGTCTCTTCCTGTCCTCAGTGTAACCTTTTTATTCACCCTCCTCTTAGTCTGTCATCCATGTTTTTGTCAGCGCTAACATACTCCAGATGCACATACATGTAATTTTAACCTTCACACATAAGTAATGTCAGTACATCTGCCCCATCCTTCACCCCAAATTATCAGCTGGAACACCTAGATTGTGTAGACACACCTAAAGTGCTTAAACACTCTTTCCATGTAAAACACACGTTCAGTGCCGCGAAAAAGTATTTGCTGAATTTAAATGACATTTTTTGCATATTAGTCACATTTAAATGATTCAAATCATTAAACATATTTTAATATTACACAAAGGGTACCCCGAGTAAATACAAAATGCTGGCCCTATGTAAAAAAGTTATTGCCCCTAAACCTAACAACTGGTTATGTCCCCATTGGTTGCAACAACTGCAAATAAGCATTTATAATAACGGCCAATTAGTCTTACACATCGCTGTGGAGGAATTGTATTGAAGGGTTTTCAAGTATGAACAGCCTGTTTAAGCATCTCAATTGGATTTGACTTTGTCTATAAGTCTGGACTTTGACTACTGTAGGCCACTCCAAAACCGTTTTTTTTTTTGTTGTTGTTGTTGAGCCATTCAGAGGTGGACTTGGTGGACTTGTGTTTAGGACTATTGTCCTGCTGCATAACCCAAGTGCACTTGAGATTGATGTCATGAATGATGGCTGGACATTCGCCGTTGGGATTTTCTGGTTAGGGCGAAGAATTCATGGTTCCCTCCATTATGGCAAGTCATCCAGTTCCTGATGCTGCAAAGCAGCCCAAGTCCATCACACTACCACCACCATGTTTGTCTGTTGGTGTGGTGTTGGTTTTGTTTATAAAATGCTGTATTGTTTCATGCCAGATGTAATGAGACACCACCGTCCAAAAAGTTCAGCTTTTGTCTCATCAGTCCACAGAATATTTGCCCAAAAAGTCTTTGGGATAATCAAGATATTTTTGGCAAATGTGGACGAGCCTCTGTGTCTTTTTGGTCAGCAGTGGATTTTGCCTTGAAGCACAACAATGGATGCCATTTTCACCCAATCTTTTTCTTATTGTTGAACCATGAACACTGAACTAAACTAAAGCAAGTGAGGCCTTTGGTTAGATGTTGTTCTGGGTACTTTTATGAGCTCCTGGATGAGTCATAGTTGTGCTCTTGGAGAAACTTTGGTAGGCTGGCCACTCCTGGGAAGGTTCACCACTGTTCTACATTTTCTCCCATTTGTGGATATGGCTCTCACTGTGGTTCACTGGAGAACTGAAGCCTTAGAAATGGCATTTTAACTCTTTCCAGACTGATACTGATAATGTCAATTACTTTAGAACTTTTAGATCTTTTTGTTGCTTTTTAAAATATTTTTATATCTAGATCAGATTCTATTTAAGAGATTTCTTATTTCAATAGGTCTGGCAGTAACCAGGCCTGGGTATGGCAATATTTAATTCAGATTTCCAAAAATCACAGTTTGCAAAGTTACAGTACCAGTAAGTACATGATGGACATTTAAGGAGTTGTCTAGAGGCAGGTACAGAGTATAGTGTAGATGTTGAGATACCTTTCTACTCACCTTGGTTGTAAAAGATTGTAAAACTTGTTACAGTTTTATATTTGTGCATGAAATTATTGGCCCCCATCGTTAATGGAATTGGGGGCATTGGTGGCTCTGTGGTTGATTTGTCACCTGTCATGTGAAAGACCCGGGTTTGATTTCCAGCCAGTGCCCCAAACCCAGCATCTGGATGCAGTCCCATGCCTGGATAAAGCATTTCCACATGCACAATATAACAAGGACTCACAGGATTGGGACTGAACACTAAAGACTAAGCAGTTAAATAGCTAAAGACTAAACATCTCAAGAAAACCACATGTTAGAGAAACAAATTGGAAAAAAAAAAATTCAATATGCCAGGAGGCATAAAGGAGGTCAGTTTGATCATAAGGATGAGTCCTGCATAGTCTGTGGAGGAAGGATTGTGATGTATTTTCTTAGCAGTTATGTGGCAATAAAATGAAGGACCTGAATGGACTGAATGACCAACAAAATCTCCCCAGCAAAGTGAAGCCTTTTTTCCAATTAGTGTCATTAACAAGTAGTTTTTTTATGCCCACACAGCTGTTTAGTCCCAATCCTGTGAGTTCCTATTAAATCAGGTTTAATATTTATATTTTCTTGATGTTTCATTAAAAGTAGATTAAATATTATCGACCTTATTCTGATCTTAATGATATTTTCATTTTCTCATATTCTCTTTCTTTTTCCTCAGGATGGGACATTAGTACTAGGAGGACCAGGGAGCTTCTACTGGCAAGGTAACATAATCATTCCTTTCTGGTCATTATCCCTCCAAGCCACCAAATCCATAATCAGTCTCTAATGACAATAAGGATTGTTATTCAATAGTGATTCAAGGGAATTATAGAATTCAGGACTCTGCCAACATAGTGGGAAAAAAAGCCCTGCTCCTTCACCTGTAGAGGAGGTCTGGAAAGACATTTAGAAAGACACATGGCTATCCTGTGATGTGTATTAACCGAGGCGTCCAAGTGAATTTTGGTTGCGATCCCAGTTTCATCACTACAGCTGCTCGACCAGTTGTGTTTCTTCACAGTGAATGCATGAAGGATGATTAGAAATAGGCTGTGTGAATACGGTAGCTTACTATAGGGCTTAATACACCAAAAAAAAAAACAACAACAAAAAGCAGCTTAGCTTCATGGTAACTAAGCTCTGAGGATTTATGCTCTAATGACAGTCTGCTGATGGACAGCACTTCTATTTCTTTCATTGCTTAAGATTTTAGCCACACCTAATCCACCATAAAAGACAGATGTGTATATTTTAGTGTGCGTAGAGTTTCTATAACCTTGAACTATTTTGAATGTAACGCAAGGGTTGCTATTAGAAAAGTGTCTGCTTTTGACAGGCCAAGAACGTGACACTGCTCAGGATTTCATAGCGGCGACTAAGTCAGAAAAATGCTGCATGTGCGTGCGCATATGTGTGAGTGTGTGCATGCTTGTTTGTTTGCACAATGATAAATACAGATTGTTGGATAATTGCAGCCATGTGTGTGTGAACAGATGCATGTAAATGAAGCCGATCCACAGGCCCCCCACATTTCTCAAGCTATCTTCAGTTTTATGTATGAGAGAGAGAGAGCAGAAAAAAAGGATGATTAGGATTATAATACAATTTCAAGATTGGCAACAAAATTTGGCAACTATTAAATCATTATGAGTTACCAGCTCTTCTTCTTTTGCGTCAGCCAGGTTCACAAAGTTCACACATTAATTCATCACATTCATTTCACAAATTCCAGAAAATTCTGGAATTCTTTGGTCTTTCATTCAAGCATATTTCATTCAGATAGGCTGAAGATGATTATAGTCTATAGAACGGACTAACTAAAAGCAACTGTACTTAAATTCTAGCAATTTCAGTTCAATATAAATTTGACCAAAATTCATAGATCAAAATTGATATAACCGCTTAGCATAAAAAGGATTTTTAAAAAATACCACTTTTCAGTTCAAGAACATTGAAAGTAGCTGCCTTATTCACAGAGCATGCAGCAGTTGTGGGTCCCATTGATGTTAGAAAGTTGTGTTTACAAAAGTGGGGTTTCCCTTAACCAACGAATGATGTAAACCAACCAAGTTTCCTCTTTCTCTTACTTTTTCTGTGTATCAAAAGATAGATTTGATGTAAGAGTCAGGAGCTGTCCAATTGCTTAAAAGAAGTGATAGAAACTATTAAAATTTTCCAACTCAATTTAATTATTATTATTACTAAAATTATTAGCATATATGATCACCCATAATAATACAATGCAAAACATGAAGCCCAGTATTGTGTAGGTTCCCCTTGCACCACAGGGGCATCTCTGAGCCCTCGGGGCATGACTCCACAAGACCTCTGAGGGAGTTCTGTAGTGTCTGGCACCAGGACTTTGGCAGCGGGGTGGGGCCTCTGTGGGTCAGACTTGTTTATGCGGTGAATCCCATGGGTGCTCAATCAAATTGGGATTTGCGGAGTTTGGAAGTGGGTTCGGCAGCCTTGGGCTCATTGCCTGCTGGGCCCTGTGGGAGGCAGACTGTGGTACACCATTGGCCACAATTGACTTTTTTCTGTGATTTGTGTTACATTGTCTTTTCTGTGGGATCGGATCAAACAGGCTAGCCTTTGGTGTCGGCATTGGTATTAGGTTGGTCTAGAAAGTTAGAATTACTTTGATAAAACATCGTCAGACCAACATTGACAAGACTTTATGAAAAATGCTAGATTTTTCCCAAGCAACTAAGTTAGTACCCCTGACAGGAACTCCATACCATCTCATGGAAGTGAGAGTGCTGAATGCTAGCCACTGGTCCATAAGCGAATCTGCTTCTGAGGGTAGTAAATGCATTTATATTGCTTCTGCAAACAAGCCTCGCAGAATAACTGTAGTTTACAAAAACATTGAATCAGGAAGCAAGAAAAGAAAAAAAAAGAAAAAACTATCAATGGCAGGATGAGCATGTCAAAGATATGCAGTGTGCGCCACTTAATGTCCGAGATCCATTCTGTGAAACAGGATGTTTTGCGATTTGGACATGCGCAAATGGATGTTAAGCGGGGAAAAAGCTATAAGTAAATGTTGAAGGTTGTGTTTGCAGCATTGTGTCATGGTCATTTATTTAACGTTATTCCAACATAATTCTATGAAAGAAACATTTTACTTTCATTTTGCACCTGTTTCTCACTGGTTCAAGTGTTTGTATGCTTAAATGATTCATAGATCACTGTGGGGCTTAAAACAAAGAAGCATTCCTCCGATAGTGGTCAGGTACAGGGACTGTACTGAAAATGAGAGACGAATCTAGCCAAGAGCCAAAAACAAGTCCTTCAGGAAGCCTGGAGAACTATTCCTCAAGACTCAAAGTCTGTCTCTTTGGTAGCAAAATATGAACAAATGATGGGCGGCTCAAGACTTGATTAGTCTTGGACTGTACTGTAAACTCTAATGAGCATCCTTTCTACATACTTACTGTCTAAATTTATAGTAGACATTTGTAAAATATTTTGATTTGATTTTATCCTTTTATGTTGTTATTTAAGGGATATCAATGCCTATCGTTACACTAGCTATACAAATGAAACCAAGTCAAATTCATGTGTTGTGTGTTGTAGTATAGATACTATGAGTATTTTACAGAGAAACTGCTATAAATGTCAAGTGTCTATTATTTGTTTTGTTTTTTGGGGGGGGATTTTCTCCCTAATTTAGTCGTGTCCAATTCCTCCCTGTCACTAGGGGGCTCCCACGTTAAGGCTACTACTACCACTCAGCCGGGAGGGCCGAAGACTATCACGTGTTTCCTCCGAACCACGTGACGCCAGCCGACCGCAACTTTTCGAACTGCTCACTCACGCACCTTTCGCTTGCGTGAGCTCACAGACGACCCTAATTGGCTGTAGAGCTGTGATTAATGTGAGAGCACTAAGTACCTCTCATCCCTCTCCTCTCAGAGAGCTCAGCCAATCAGCTCTCTCTAGACCTCCGGCTGCGCGAGGTTACAGCATCACCCGGGAATCGAACTCGCGATCTCCGGATGATAGGGCGAGCGCTTTACCACTGCGCCACTCCAAATACATATAATAATATTATAACCAAAAGTTATATAAAATTACTCATAATAAGTTAATATGGGCTAAACAGTATAGCTAAACATTAAACATTACCCATGCCCATTGTTAAGGGCCAGCCTTGCCCTTAAAGATACTTTACAATTTGACCACTACTCTTACACACACACACTTAATTTTGTTGACACTTTTGGGGTCAGCCTCCATCCTGTTCTCCTTTCCCATGCTCGAGTCATCTATCCTGACTGAACTCTCTGGCTATATGGCTTTTTAAAGAGGTGTTTTCCCCATAGAGAATAAAACAACAGTAATATGAGCTGCAGCATGGATGGTGGTTGCCTTCATCACACCTCCTCCACTACGTATAATCTGTGCACTCTATATGTGTATTTTATTTTAATGGTATTTTGCAATAAGTTTCAAACAAGGTTTGAAGTCATAAATCATCAGAACTGTTTTTTTTTTTTTTTTGTAAATTGGTTAAAGCGCTTGTAAGCATTTTATATACTTGAACAATGTCATGCAGTGCTTTAGTAAAATGCTAGAATTATTACAAGGTGAACTTAAAAATGTTGCCAAGGCTGTAAATAACAAGAGATGTATGTAAAATGTTTATAATGCATTTAGAGTTTACAAGGCTTATAAAAAGGCTTGTTATGGAAATACAAAGGATTATGAGCCCACTAATAAAGCTTTATTTCCCAAGCAATTGTGGGCACACACAATTTTTGTGACCAGTCAGTCCATGGTCTGATATTTGTAAGCATGTTTAATGAAATCCTCAGTGAAGAATGATTTTCGTTTAAGCGCTTTGGTGGCTAGTTACAAGAACAGTTATGAGAAACAGCTAGCGAGAGTCAGAAAGTCAATCTAGTCATGCACAGTAGATCCATGAATCCAGTTTATCACCCATTGTGTGGGAGAGCCAGAACAATAATTTTGCCTTGACAAGAAATGATTTGGGGCTCCCAAGTGGCGTAATGGAAAAGTTTTTGTCCTATCATCCAGAGATCCCCAGTTTGATTCCAGGGCAGTGTTATGGGGGTGGAGAGACCACGCTCTCACATCAGTCATTGTGACACTAGCCAGTCATGGGCGTCTGTGAGTTCATGCAGGTGGAAGTGGCGGATAGAGCTTCCATCCATGTGTGTTATATCATCCCCAGCATCCGTGTGCAGCAGTTTAAAAAGATGCTTTCGGTTGGCATCATGCGTCTCGAAGGAAGAGTGTGATATTCTTTGCCCTAGCAAATTTTAAAACTACAGAAAAGCATGATTCCAATGATTGCAAAAAGATATAACTGATTCTTTAAGTTTTTTTTTTTTCAGAATAGTGACAAATGTAAAAAAAAAAAAAAAAAAAATCTCACATTTATTTAGGAGGAACATTTAGATTTGAGGATGCTCAAGTTACACAGCTACACCCACAGTACATATTGGAAGCAACTAAACACAATTGATTAAAGCAGTAATCAGAGTTTTTTTTTTTTTAATTCATATAATATGCACACAGCTTCACTAACCATTTAAGGATATTGTTGGGATGAGCCAGAAATCTGCACAAAGGTCCAAACTATTTTTTTTATTATTATTTCCTTGTGGGGACAGTTGCTTTTCAGTGAGAACACACACACACACACACACACACACACACACACACACACATATGGAGAGATTAATGACATGGTCCCAGGACAGCCTGCAGCCTTACTAATAAAAGAGAATAATGAGTTTGTCTAACCTTTAAAGGAGGAGGGTAATGTAATCGCTCTATCTCGCAGTGCGGATGCGAACTTTTTCGTTACTTTAAAACCCAACTAGTACCTAAAATTCAGCAACACAGCTGCTGAAATTATCATCAGTACAAAAAGCAGCATTACTTAAAATGAGTTAAGCGGTAAATACTGTACGAGTCCTTCCATCCATCCAGGAACCTAGGATCTAACCCTAATCCAACTATAGATGGTGGAGGCCCATGGTGACCATTGTATTTATTCACATTTTCACAACCATGGTAGAACCTACAGTCACTCTATGGGCAATTTGGGAACGCCAGTTAGCCCTGATCTGCATGTCTATGGTCTGGAAACCCAGAGAAAACCCACCAAGCACGGGGAGAAAATGCAAACTTCATGCACACAGACCTGAGGCGGGAATCGAACTGGGACCCTGGAGGTGCAAGGCGACAGTGCTAATCACAAAACCACACTGCTATTTAGTTCAGTCAACATGCAGACTAATTAATCTGCTAACAAAAGATGATCAAAGAGGTATCCATTGTTTTATGTTTTTTTTTTTTTGCGTTTGACGTGTGGGGATAAAAAAAAAAAAGACCACTTCTGAGGTAGATTGAATGAAGCATTAGACTGATCTAGACAAAACAATTATTTGTGAAGCAAATACACCAACAGTTTTAATCACATGTACATACAGTATGTGTGAACATAGTGGTACTCTTCTCTACATCATATATTCATCCATAATATGTGTGTGTGTGTGTGTGTGTGTGTGTGTGTGTGTGTGTGTGTGTGTGTGTGTGTGTGTGTGTGTGTGTGTGTGTGTGTGTGTAGGCCAAGTGATCACTGCAGGAGTAGCGGAAATCTTAAACGGCTACTCTTTGAAGGCGATTCTCCGAAAGGTGCAGGGAGAGAAACAGACAGCAGCCGCCTCAGACGACTATGATGACAGCTACTTGGGTAATAGAGGACTGTGTGTGTGTGTGTGTGTGTGTGTGTGTGTGTGTGTGTGTGTGTGTGTGTGTGTGTGTGTGTGTGTGTGTGTGTGTGTGTGTGTGTGTGTGTGAGCCTGAGCCTGTGAGCCTGAGCCTGTGTGTGTGAGCCTGTGTGTGTGTGTACATGTGTGTGTACATGTGTGTGTACATGTGTGTGTACGTGTGTGTGTACGTGTGTGTACATGTGTGTGTACATGTGTGTGTACGTGTGTGTACATGTGTGTGTACGTGTGTGTACGTGTGTGTGTACGTGTGTTGGTATAACTGGTTGCCATTTCATTGCAGAGACGTGATGACTTAATTTCTAGTTATATGTATTACAGCTATAACCCTTGCCACTTGAATTGCATTGAGTTCCTTACAGAATGCTGTTGTTCATTTCAAAATTTAAATGCATAAAAAATGTATATATATATATATATATATATATATATATATATATATATATATATATATATATATATATATAATCTAACTAATAATTATAATGATTAAATCAATTAAACTTATATGTGCTATGATCATATGGGGGTGCCAATAATTTTTAACACCAGAAGCGATTCCTTCATATAAAAACTGAGAACGATATAAACCAGCTTTTTAAAGATATACAGTAACTTTACTTGTGTGTGTGTGTGTGTGTGTGTGTGTGTGTGTGTGCGTGCGTGCGTGCGTGTGCGTGTGTGATTCACTCTCTTATTCTTCCGTGCATCAGGATACTCTGTAGCTGTGGGGGAGTTTACTGGCGATTCACAACAAGGTGAAAATTTCTCTGTCCCTCTCTTGTCTCCTGTCTCCATTTCTCCCTCTTGCACTCCTCTCGCGCAAACAAGTGTGTGTTGTTGTAATAAAGTTCATGTTCGAGTTAAGCGTAGCTGCAAGGAGCAATTTGTAAGAACGGTTTCTTTCCCCAGTTGTAGTCCGTAAGCCAAGACATACTGTACTGTATTTGATGTCGAGTTACTGGAATGAAGGACGGCCCTAACAAGAAGTGGAAAACTATTACACCCAAAAAAACACTTTTCCAAAACATGCCACAATCTTTAGAATTTAGTGAAATAGCACTGATCATTCATTATTGAGCATGGAATCTATTATTAATGGCTTGGTTTTAGCGCCGTGCAGCCAGCTCACGGTAAGTTCTGCCAGCATCACTGATAATACAGTGCAGAAGAACGAATGTCTGCCTTTGCGTTCCTCAAGTCAGCCAGACCCCGTGCTGCAGAGATTTAGTAACTGTTCTGCAACGAGTCAAAGATTAAAATAGTTTGTGTTCGCTTGCAACCACTCACTTTCACACTTTAGTTAGTGAATTGAAGGCTTTTGTGTGTGTGTGTGCGTGTGTGTGTGTGTGTGTGTGTGTGTGTGTGTGTGTGTGTGTGTGTGTGTGTGTGTGTGTGTGTGTGTGTGTGGCATGCTCCGTGGGTGGTAACACCGAGGCTTCATTGACCGTGTTCTGCTTTTGTAATGCTGCACAGCCTTTTCCTCAGCCAATCAAAGCCAGACTTTCAGCAGATCTCGATCACATACTTACAGTTCTACTGACTCATACACACACACACAGACATGGACATGGACATGCACACACTACTTTCCTTTTACTGAATTCATCCTTCAGCAATCTGTCTGTCCCTGTCTAGGTGTCTGTCTCACTCGCATAAATATTTATGTAAGAATGAGTGACTATCCTCACCTCACTGTTTACCCTCAGATAATACAGATAAACCATCCTACTATGTATGTGTGTGTATATGCATGTGTGTGTGTGTGCGCATAAGGACAGGATTATACCGAAAAAGAATCAAAGCACACATTGATAACCAGTAGGTTGTACATATTCTGCACTCTGGTATAGTGGACGGGCTTTAAACCAATCTAAGCTGTGGAGTGTGTGTGTGTCAGTGTCTCAAGTGTGTGTTTATATCCTATATATTTATCTAAGCCATGGTTTTCTCTGCAGAATTGGTAGCAGGAGTTCCACGAGGGGCGCAGAACTTCGGCTATGTAAGCACAAACTACTACACTATTTATTTCTTTCACTTTTTGTTTCCCGTTCTGTCTCTTGCGCTCGTCTCAGGGGTCAGAGGTCAGTTGAACCAGACAGGAAAAAGGCAGACACGGCTAGGGCACGGGAGCGAAAAAGGAAGTGCATGAAGATGTCTGTGATACGAGTGAGAATGTTGATGAGGATGGTGTATGAGGATTTCATGCCTCCCATATGGAGAAACGCACATGTTTGAGCGCGTTAGGGTCGACATGTGCGTCTAGGTAAGTGTCGGTGACCCCGGTTCACCTCATCTGGATGTTATTTGAGTTTTCATTAAGGAATCCCGAGCTGGACTGTACTATCGGGTTTGGGGGAGGGATGCACTTTTTTTTTTTTCGAGATTTGATTTAGATTCCATTGTAGGCAGTCAGCAAAAGAGGCTTCAGTTACTGTATGTTAGATGTCTGCTTGTATCTTTTGTTCCTGTAATTGGTTTATTTTTGGATGTAGCCTTTAAGGACAAGCCATACAAAGTGTTTCAAAGTGCTTTTCGTTTGCATCACTACAGTATTAACTCTGGATATGGAATCGATCGACAAAAGAGTTTTAGGTTTAATTTAATCTGATTCTCTTTTTTAGGTTGCCGTGATAAACTCAACAAGTCTCAGCCTCGTTCAGAATTTTACCGGAGAACAGGTGAGTTTAAATCATCCATCATATCATACAATTCTGTGCATGTACAAGAAGATCCAAAAGTCTGCTAACAGAAATTAGTAACTGATTGGTTGTAACTAAATTAAAAACTAACAGTAATTATCAATAAGATACCAGCAAACTCGGGACAGGATCAAGAGCACCCAAGGTAAATCAATGGGTTAGGGTTAGGGTTAGGGTTAGGGCCGGACAACAAGTCAGTACAACCCAGGGGCCCTGTGGAGCGACGCTAAGTGACAAAGCTCCTGTAGAGCCACAAAACTGTCCGGGTGGCATGAGCGGAACCTACACATTATTGATCATTTTAATAATTTATGTTTCAATGCTATGGCTGATCGGTAATTAACAAAATGGCCAAGAATTTGCCACAAATGTGTAATAACATTTTGAAAGCATGTTACAGTTAAGGTTCTAATGAACAATAAAAAAAGGAAAAACTTGTGCTCAGCCATGTTCTAGTAGGCATCTCATTTTGCTTCCTTGCTTTGTCCTTATTTGTCCGTTTAGAGGAAGATAAACAATGCACATCGTACAAAAACAATGCACATCTTCTGTCCAATCAGAATTGCACAATCACTCATCACATGGCATAAAGAAAATGAAACCAGTCCATCTGACCAATCAGAAACAAGAATACAACAGTACATACAGGTACAATAAGTGAGGATATAGAGCATAACAGCACTGCATATAGGATATTTAACTATATGTATTACTTCATGTCACAGACGTTTAAACAGATCGAATGAAAATATAACATGAAACAGCATGAAGAGCAGACTGGAAGAATAGGTCGTAACTGTCGGTCTCCAGCTTGGGTAAAAGTAGGTCAGTACGGTGCGCAGTACTGTAAAGAAGGGAGAGATGCCTGACAAAATACATATTCAGAAGCATTTTCAACAAAGAAACATATCTGATAATATGATGTCATCTTAAAAAACGCCGTTTTTCCTTAGTTCTGAATTGCCTCTGAAACGTCTATGTTGTTTTGTTTATGGCTGCCTATGACAATATACTGTAATAGCCGTGCTGATATTCAGTACAACTGCACTCTCATGTGATATTACACACACACACACACACACACATATATATATATATATATATATATATATATATATATATATATATATATATCAAGTGGGTAAAATGAAGTTTTAGTTTTTAAAACATGACTTGCAGGTCTTATATTCAGACATTTGGAATCGTTTCTCCTCTTTAAAAGTATAGGATTTTTATATTAAATTATATGCTATAAACCTGCTTGGCTTTTCAAATAAGCAAAATTCAATTTAATGTAACAGAATTGTTTTTTCCCTAGATGGCTTCGTATTTTGGTTACACTGTGGCAGTAACAGACATTAATGGAGACGGGTGAGTTTCATCCACCACCTGAAAAAAACACACACAAAAAAAAAAAACAGAAAGCACAGCTAAAGAAAGAAAAATATTTGTCACACAGGCTGATCAATGAATGTGTGACAGATTGGTCATGGCCCTATTGAAATCAGCATGACCATAATGAAGTTAGGCACGTGTATTGGATGATTTAAGTTGGATTTGATTTGAATAGAAAAGTATTGTGTATGTATTGTGTTACTCAGTGTGTGCAGATTTCACATGGCATTCATCTGATTCACCTTCATATATGAACTATAACCAGATTTGGAGTTAACGGTGTGATTTGTTTGGGTCATTAAATTTCGCAATGCAAGTTCAAAACCCCTCCCCTTTTTAGAAACCTTTTCTTCCAGTCTGCTCTTCATGCTTTTTCATGTTATATTTTCATTCGATCTGTTTACTTTCTTTCTTCTCATCTCATTTTTGATTCTTTGACCTTTGTACTGCATTTTATTCTTTTCTTGTATATTGTTTCTATTTCTTTCTCTTGTATTTTATCATCTCATCTCATCTCATCACATAATCTTGCTGTCTTTTACCCATCTCATCTTATGAGTTTTTTATGATTTCCTATCACTAATGGTATCTTCATTCACCTGCTCCTCGTTTTTATTGGATTTCTTTTCCAAAATTCCTGGGTTTTTTTTTTTGCACTCATATCAAAACATGTAGCCAGGTCAGCACATTCCGAGCACAATGGAATGCATTTTTTCGAGTTATCAGTATTCATTTGGCTCCCATGCTGAAGCCATTTGCTCTCCTGACTCCTAGGGCGCTCATTTTTGGTTTGATACAAAAACAATGTGTCATGTCAGAAAAACTCTTTTACTAAAAATGGGCCTTAATCACTCACTCATCATCATCCTGTGTTCAGGGTCACGGAGGGCCTGGAGCCCATCGCAGGGCACACATACACACCCTACGGGCAATTTGGGAACGCCAATTAGCCTAACCTACATGTCTTTAAACTGTGGGAGGAAACCCACCAAGCACGGGGAGAACGTGCATCGAGACGGGAATCGAGCCTGGCCGGGAATCAAACCCGGACCCTGGCGGTGCACGGCGACAGTGCTAACCACTACACCACCGTGCCGCCAAATGGGCCTTAAATCATTGCAAATAAATAACTCCACAGGTTACAAAGAAGTTTCAAGCATGTACTCAAAGATAGGACACACATCTGTCTCTTTCTCTCGTGAAGATTGGCTGACTTGTTTAGGACCTGAGAATTTCTTTTCTATTCTATGTTATTTGTCATTGTTGCTTTTTCCCTATGTCATCTGTTTTCTTCTAGTCTTGTCTCATGTTATTCCTTTACATCTGTTTTTCTTCTCTTGTTGCTTTTCTTGGAGTTACCTCTTTTCTAGTCCCTTCCCGCCACTTTTTTGTTCTGCGCTCCTTCCTTCTATTCGTTCTTTGCTTCTCTTCTCTCTTCTCTTCATGACTGTTCTCAATTTCCATCTCATCCCACTACACTATCTCTTCTCTCCACTTCATATTTACTGTCAAATCTTTCTTCAGTGGTGGCTCAGTTTGAGTTACTGATCAGAAGGTTGGTGGTTCGAGTCCCAGCTCCACTAGGTTGTTGCTATTGGGCCCTTGATCAAGGCCCCTAACCCTGCCTGCTCCAGGGCTGCCGTAAAAATGGCTGACCCTGCGCTCTGACCCCTGGGATAAATAGAAAAAAGAATTTCACAGTGCAGACATGTATACAGTATACGATGTATGAAGGCTGAACTTTCTTCTCTTCTTTTCTGTCTCGTATTATTTGCAGTAGAGGCACTCTGCTCTTCCTGTGTTGAGTCTGTGGCTTTCTCAGTGGGCTTTGTGGACAGACATGGCTGATTACACTGCAGTGGCCACTCATCTCTTCTTTAAATCGAAGCTTGAAATGTAGCGGAGCGTTTGAATTTACATTGTGTCTAATTTTAACCCAGTCCCCGTGTTTACACCATAATACCATGTTTCTGCTCACACTAACAAACCCAAGAGTGCACAGTGCTGAACACCAAAGCCACGAAACGGGAAGTGTAGATGAGAACGACTCTGAGTGTTCAGACCTCTTGTAATGAAAAACAGGGAAATGGATAATTTGTTAGACCTGATGCTAAAAAAAAAAAAATCTTCTAAATAGAAAAGCCATATGTTTGTTTTTCTCTGGTATCACAGTTTAATCAGGTGCAGCGTCGGCTGGGATGTAACCTATAACATTCTACAATAGTCAGATGTGGTTCAATTGTTTTGTTGTTTCGTTCACCTTCAGCTTCGGAACATGAACTGTGGAAACAATATTTCTTCAGTTTATAGCATCAGTCCTGGACTTTCTCACAATTCTCCTCAAAAGGTTTGGCATGCCTCCACTTGAACATAAATAACCCAAAGCTGTTTTGAAGCTTTGCTAAATATCAGATGATTTGATACCTTCATATATTTAACGGCTTATTTTATACAGCTGATGGCTTTGATTCAGGATGAGGAGCTATTGGTACTGTGCTCGTTCTTTTTTTTTTTATTACTGTCATTTCCTCCTGAGTATCTGTTCAAAATGGAAGGAAGGACAAATCTCTTGTGTGTACGCTACTGGTAATCGTTCCGTAAAAAAAAAAAAACCTTGTGTGTGTTAGTCTTTGATTGGCAGGTCTCTGTCTGCGTACTGTATGTATGATGTAATGATGTAATTCAAATATCTGTATATGTGTCATATATTGAATCCGTATAAAGCTCTAAGTGTCTGTATCTGAACAGTTTCACAGCAAAACGAGATAAACACCATTTTTGGGTGTTTTGGTTAATTATTGAGCGCAGGCAAACAAGGTTGTCGATAACAAAATCTTTTTGTTGAAAATTTCTATAATGTATATTCTTTTGAAGCGTTGAATTGACTTTAATGAGCTTTAAAAAAAAGTTTTGTGAAAGTAATATAAAAAAAAAAAAGTTATCAGTGAGATAACCTGTTATGCTACAACACTCAAAAAAAGCTCAGGAGACATGAGATACATATCTTTTGTGTGTGAAGTTGTTTTCTTTTGGTACATCTGGTAATATCTGCATTGGCCGTTCTCCAATCAAAGATTTCCGAACTTTGTTATAACCTTATGGTACCACAGACATACAGAACCAGTCAAAAGATGGACACAAGTGTTGATTTTACTCATCGCTCACTCATCATCTATACCGCTTAATCCTGTATTCAGGGTCACGGGGGCCTGGAGCCTATCCCAGGAGACTTAGGGCACATGGCAGGGTACACCCTGGACAGGGTGCCAATCCATCACAGGGCACAGACACACACACACACACACACACACACACTCACTCACTCACTCATTCACACACTACGGGCAATTTGGGAATGCCAATTAGCCTAACCTACATGTCTTTTGACTGTGGGAGGAAACCGGAGTACCCGGAGGAAACATGCAAACTCTATGCACACAGAGACAGGAATCGAGCCTGGCCGGGGATTGAACCCGGACCCTGGCGGTGCAAGGCGACAGTGCTAACCACTACAACACCGTGCCGCCTGTGTTGATTTTACAATACTGTATTTTTCAAAACTATGAAATAACTAATACGACATTAGGTAATTAAGTAATAACAACAACAACAGTCAGTTCTTATTTTAGCTGTTCTGGAACACTTCTTGTACGAACAGTATTGCCAAGTGCATTTGCAAAACCCATCAAGCATCATGATGAAACTGGCTCTCATGAAGACCTTCCCAGGAAAGCAAGACCAAAACTTATCTCTGCTGCAGAGATAGGATTAAAATTTGTGCTCAACAAAACAAAACACTGTTTGCTTGTTCTAATTTGCTGCCGTGACTCAAAAGTACAAAAATGTAATAAAAGCATGAGATATTTTTAATCCTAAAACTCATCCAGTACTAATACTAAATTACATTTATTGATTTATGAATTGGAATAAAAATGTGGCAGATGTAGAGTATTAATAGCGTTTTGCCAAATTATCCAACTTCGCAGACATAACCAAAACAATATTGTTGTAAAAAATTTTGGCATGGTCCTTTTTAACCACCACAGTCTCACTTCAAAAAGATATCTGTTTTTGCTGTCAAAAATCTGCATTTTATTCAAAAGTGCGCATGAATAAAACCAGAAGGGGTTTTACAGTACTTGTTTGTTTGAAAACAGTGACAGTTTCTCAACCTCAGCTATGTACATACAGTAACTACATAACAGTTCATAATTGGTCTCAACTAGAGATGTGTTGTTTGTTCTTCTAATCACCTAGTTATTACTTTTTGGTTGTACCTGCCTACAGTATATTCCGATGAATTTAGTTGAAACTACTGTATTTGCTGAAATTTAAGCAAACTTAACCTTAACATAGCCTAACAACTATTTACAGTAGTACGGCCATCAGTTGCGGCTGGTGCAAAAAAATTTTTGGGGGGGGGGGGACGCAAACAAAATTTTAATTTAACTTTTAATACTCGCCTGTAAATAGCCATTTATCAGGGGATTAAGCATCATTACTGCTAGTATAAAATAAAGGCATGACTCACATCACATCCAGTCAGCAGCTCCGCTTGTCATAAGAAGTGCTGGAAAAGACTCGTTGAGAATGGTCCAATCACATGAGACCAAATATTTAAAAACAATATTGATTCGTTAAGAACAAAAGTGGGAGGGTCCAGGGCGCACAGTGCTCCGCCCCAAAATTGGATTTGACGAAATCCAATCAGAGCTCAGCCTCAAGTCACATGCTTTTCAAAAATTTACATGTCTACATACACACTTGTTTGTCCGACGCCCCACGTACACAAACACAAATGAACATAATACAGTTTAGATTTTTTTAATTGCAAATAAATTATATTAAGAAATACAGCGGAATAGTGTGACTAAATGACTTTATTTCATTATTATAATAAAATAAATTATTATTATGTTAAATAATTACATGTTAAAGGAGCATTCTTCTCTGCCTAACTTTAAGGGGGGAGGCATATTGACTGGCCGTAGAACTCAAAGCCCAAGGCATTCTATACTGAATTTCTCTAATTGAAATGTATCTGATACTATTGTATCTAATTATTATCAGATTTGTTCTTGGACTTCTCTTCATTTTGGGATTTGCTAAATATGGTTTTCAGCCATGAATAAAAATAATATTGTTGTATTCTAGTGGTTATACTTGGAAGTACTGTATATGCCAAGACAGTTATTCTGCAGGATTCTTTGTAATCCTCAAGTGCAATTACAGATTTAATCAGGCATATATGAAACTGAAATAAAAGAAAATTAAGTTTTTTTCATATTTTGATCATATTTTGATTTTTTCTTATGTTAATTTAACCTCAATTTTGATCTTAACCCCCTTAAGACTAGGTTTTATCTTGATTCTGGCTAATCCTGGTCATGGACAACCAATCTCACATGATTTTCTGTTGTTGCACTCCAATATTCTCAAACCGATGCCCTATTTGTATCTGTTCAAATAAGATCATACTGTATCTGTTGATACAGAATAATTTATTGGTAGTCGATTACATTCCTACTAGACCCATCAGATCAACTTTCAGATTAAATCAGAATCAACTTTGAACCTAATTTTTCTTAATCGTGTCTGTTGTATGTCTGTAGGTTGGATGATGTTCTGGTCGGAGCTCCTCTGTATATGGATCGGGAGTTTGAGAGTAAACCAAGAGAAGTGGGCCGGGTTTACCTCTACCTACAGGAGGACACGCTCCTCTTCTCAGCTCCCATAATGCTCACCGGTATACACCTGTTTGGACGCTACGGTAGCGCCATTGCTCCCCTTGGAGACATCAATCAGGACGGTTACCTGGGTAAGCATCTCTGTGTCTATGTGTGTATGCGTGTATGCGAGTGCATGTGTGTGCGTGTATTGTTTGGGTGGGTCTGGTGGTTTTATTTTTGGATTTTTCATTGGTCCTGCATGTCAGAAGGCAACAGTTCTTTTTCCTTCCCCACATTTCCTGATTTCTGGCCTTGTTTAGTCTTGCGTAAGGACGAAATACTATTGTGATGCTAAAGTTAATCAGGATTTAGGAGTTCAGCTAGTGACCCTGCAACCCTGTCACTCGTTTCCTGTTGCATGACCTGCTCTAACATGCATGTTGGGGTGTGTGTATGTGTGTGTCTTTGAAAAGAAAAAGAGAGAACTAGTGTCACTGCCCACTGGAAGACCAAATGGTGCAAAAATGACAAAATAAACATGATATTTCATATCATGTCATACCCTGTGGGAATGTTTCTATGAATAGATAATAGAGATTATGTGTAGTAATAATAAACATGTGTGTGTTCTTGTAAGAGTGTGTATATGTACGTCTGTTTTAAGTGTGATAGAGACCTTCTGTTGCCGAGTTCAGAGTGTCCAACTTTTTCACATTTTGTTTTGCTGTCCACAGTGTGCACGCTGTGTCCTTGTTTCAGTTTGTCCTCGTTCTAGTTGCTATTATAGATTTACCAAAATAAGACTTTATTCAAATAAGCAAGTGCACAATGTTCGTAGATAGAAATTAGTGGGGAAATTTTAAAGATTGTATTGAAGTGAAAGTAAAGATGATGTGTCTGAATTTTGCTTAATAAAAATATAGTGAAGGTGAAAATTTTGGGGGAAAAAAGATCAAATTAAGTATGCAATGCTAATAAATAGTATTATTTATACAACCAATATTTGCCATTAGCTCGAATATGAGTTGCCTAACTGGTTTATGTGGTTAGCACTGATGCCTTACCCCTTTTCTGAGGGTCCTGGGTTCGAGTCCCGCCTCAGAGTCTGTGTGCATGGAGCTTGCATGTTCTGCCTGTGCTTGGTGGGTTTCCTCCAGGTACTCCGGTTTCCTCCCACAGTCCGAAGACATGCAGATTAGACTAACTGGCGTTCTCAAATTGCCTGTAGTGTGTGAATGTTGACCAGAGATCTTAACATGGGAATAAATGCAGTGGTCACGATTGGACTCCACAGTCCGTCATCCAGTAGCTTTTACATAAACCAGCTCCATCCCTCCATCTACTGTAGATAGCTTACTAGGACGATGGATGGCTGGAGCTGGTTTATGTAAGCTACTGAAACCTGATATTAGGAACAAAAACAGACTAAATTATTTAAATATACACTGAAAGCAAAAAAAAAAAAAAAAGAAGTCACCTGGTGTTTTTTTCCAGACTTCAGATATCCAGTTTGGGTGAGACTGTGCCCTTCATAGCCTGAGATTATTGTTCTTGGCAGACAGGAGTGGAGCGCAATATGGTCAGCTGCTGTTGTTTTTCATCCACTTCAGAGTTTGATGTGTTGATGTTCTTCTGCTTACTACAGTCGTCAAGTGCTGATTTGAGCTACTGACATTTTCTTTCCATTCTCCGTCCGTCCACAGAATTGCATACAGAATCACTCACAAATCTTTTGAATTACGCACAATTATTTTTGACAGTGATTTTATTCCATAACTACTGAGGTAATTAAAACTCAGGTAGAAGGCGTGAACCAATGCAAACAAGTAAACTAGACATAACAATCATTTGTGAATCATGTACACATAAGCAGTTTTCAGTGACATGCACATACAGTACAGGTGCATAATTTACACTCTTCAATGCAGGTATTAACCCATTATGTGTGTGTGTGTGTGTGTGTGTGTGTGTGTGTGTGTGTGTGTGTGTGTGTGTGTGTGTGTGTGTGTGTGTGTGTGTGTGTGTGTGTGTGTCCACCCTGGTGCATACACATTACTCTGTATTACTGGAAGGAGAGGACATTAAAATTTCCGGGAGGCATAAATTTAAAATGTGCATCTCGATACTGCCAATGTCTCACACACTCAAATCTCAAGACATCATTTGTGGGTAGGTGTGTGTGCACGTTGTATTCCAGATACATCTGAAGTAACCAAACACCGTTCGATTTGTGGAGCAAGGGAGCACCAGGGATTAATACTGTAGTTTACGCAGTATGCATGTTTGGGATGACGCTATGGAAGCCTATGAAACAAGACTCTTGGATAACTACAAAGTCATTTCCAATTCAGTAATTAATGTAGATATAAATCACTACAGTCAATTAACCAGCTCATGGTACTGCCATAGGTTAAAATTTTCTCTCCAAAAATGGCAAAATCATGCATGTCTTACTGAATGAGTGTGTGATCTGTTTTACTCATTCCACTACAGATACACATAGTGAGCATCCCCTATGCACCTGTAATTCTTTGTACGACCTCCCCAAGCAAAGGTGGGATTATGGTGGTTGAAGTACTGTACTGTATAAAAGTCTTGAGTTAACCTTATTTCTTCAAATCAAATTACACGAAATGATGTAAAATTATAATTTAATGTAAGAACCTCAGCAGCAACCTCATTTCCCGTCTCATCATCTGTCATCATCTGCACCGGATTCTTACTGGTTCATGCCTTAAGCTAGATGTTTTTTATGCTTGAATGATTCGTAGGTCACTGTGAGGGTTAGCAAACGAAAAACAGGGACTGGCCTGAAAATGAGCGACAAAAATTGCCAAAAATGAGCCAAAAAAGTCCTGGCAACTATTTCTCGAGAATGTACGAAATATATTATACTCTTTGAAACCAGGAAATGAAGCAATGAGGGCTGGCTCAAGTCTTTTGCACAGAACCGTACATCCGGGTGTAATTAGTCAGTTCTGGGCCATGCCCATTTTTTTCCCATTCCCATTTCCTTTTTTTTTTTTCTCTAAAGCAGGAAACAAGAATGGCAATAGCTTTCATGGCTATGCCACAACTTATATCCACATTAGCACAAACTGCATACTGCATACAGATCAGACATGCATGCTCATACTCACCATGGTCAGTGTTTAAGCCAATGAAACGTATGAAGTGTTTAGTGTAATGTTTTTCACTTTCTTGTCTGATTCATGTGGAGAAGCAATCCCTATTGGTAGAAATCCCAATCTACCTTATATTCTCTCTTATCCTATGTGTATAGGATAAGAGAGAATATAAGGTAATGAGAATGTGAGAGTTTAATATTTATTAAATGTCTGTCTTGTTTTAGCTGTTTCCTTAATTTCAATTCGATTCAATTAAATGTCATTTCTATAGTGCTTTTAACAATGATCATTGTCTCAAAGCAGCTTTTTCATTTAATCAAAGTTTGCATACAGAATGTAAAACGATTTCCTCCATTCCATGGATCAGTGGCGGTTTCCATACCAACCGTTACGCAGATATTTGCTCTGGTCATTTGGCGCCGTGCCAGCTGCAGTGCTCCAGAGTTGGATACCAGGCGTCAGGCAGGAAGAGGAAATAACCCGGGCACTCAGCCCAAAGCGTGCCAAGTTCAAACTAAGCCTATTTATAGCTTAGGATGTAGCTTACACATGCACACACATACACTCACTCACACACGCGCACACACACACACACATATATACACAAACACCAACCATGTGGTCCCTAAGCGGTTCAAGGAAATTAAAGTGTTTCTTGTGGTGATGAGGTTATTTTGTTCGGGCATAATTAAACTTTTTCCCTTCTACTGCTGTATGGTTTTCTCACTTTTAACAGCCTTCGGTCTTCCTAAATATTTCGTCATGGTCTCTTTTGGTGCTCCATACACCTTGTTCCACCAATAAGGTGTAAAAGAACTTTAAGCAGAGCTTTAAATTAAAATTAAAAGTGTAACTTTAAAAATAAAAAAAAGAAATAATTGGAGCTTAAGGTGTCAGTGATTATATAATCAAATGTGGGACTGTTTGAAATGTTCCAGAAACAAAACACAGTTATGATATTGATTTATTTTTTTCCCTTTTTATTTATTAACTTATTACTATAAACTTTTCATGATCTTTCTTTCCTTCTTTAGTTAGTTAGTTAGTTACTTTCTTAGTTCGAAACTTTCTAGAGCCAGATCTGAACTAGTTTTGTATTAACATTCTCTGCTAGTTCTCATTCTTGGGCTTCCTAATTCCTCTCTCTTTCTGTTTGACTGTACTTGTACTTATGCTTTAGTTAGTCTGCTGCCATCTCTGGCTTTCCGTTTTCAAAAACAATGAACCACACTCTAAAGTTACTGAGAAGACCTCTTTAATGTGCTGTATTTGGTCATTCAGACCACTCACTCACTCATCATCTATACCGCTTAATCCTGTATTCAGGGTCACGGGGGCCTGGAGCCTATCCCAGGAGACGTGGGGCACATGGCAGGGTACACCCTGGACAGGGTGCCAATCCATCGCAGGGCACAGACACACACATACACTCACTCATTCACACACTGCGGACAATTTGGGAACGCCAATTAGCCTAACCTACATGTCTTTGGACTGTGGGAGGAAACCGGAGTACCTGGAGGAAACCCACCAAGCACGGGGAGAACATGCAAACTCCATGCACACAGAGACGGGAATCGAGCCTGGCCAGGGATCGAACCAGGGATCGAACCCGGACCCTGGCGGTGCAAGGCGACAGTGCTAACCACTACACCGCCGTGCCGCCTCATTCAGACCAAACACAGGCTTTAAGCCTCCTCAGTGTGTGCTGTTAAGGAGTGTGCTGACATTCGGGGCTCGGCAGGGGTGAGATGTTTAAGACTACAGCTTTGCCACCTAGTGTGGCATATAATACACGCATCACAAATACAGCGAGTACCGTGCTGAGTAACAACCAGTGTTGGGTGTAAGGCATTACAAAGTAAAGTGTGTGTGGTGTGTAAGAGAAAGTCATCCTACAATACCCGCCCCCATGGTTGTCTTGTAGGTCACAGCCCGTCACACACTAGCCAATCATAGACAAGACCAAATTCTTATAGGCAATCATACAACAGAAGGTGGGATCTGTCAGATTCTCTTCTTCTTTATGATCCTGCATTCTATCTCTGTCTGTTTCTCCTACCTGTTCTATTGTTTTCTTTTGAATCCTTTCGTCTTTTATCTGTCCTGGTAATTTGGTTTCATCTCTGAAAATTAAAAAAGTTGATAAAGATAAAATATTATATATAGAAAATATTTAATAATTTACATATAAGCCTCATAAGTAGGGTTATTATTGGGTATAAGTAAATCGACTGACTGTGTGTGTGTGTGTGTGTGTGTGTGTGTGTGTGTGTGTGTGTGTGTGTGTGTGTGTGTGTGTGTGTGTGTGTGAGAGACTCAGCTAAATGTGGGTTGATGGTTTTTACACTGGTGCTCCGAAAGATACTTTAGACATATGGGCCCATGCAGGAGAAGATTTTTCTGTTCCTGCGTATGTGTGTATGAGTGTGTGGTAGTAATCTCAGAGGGAAGCAAATGGAAGCGTAGTCTCTCCCTATAGAGGTTTACGCAGGTCTGAGTATCCACTTAATCTCTTTTACTGATGAAATCCATCTTCTCCGTTTCATCCATCTCAGTTGGAAACAACAGACACAACAGACATAACAATGAAGATTTATTGTATATCATGTTAGTTATAGGGAGTTATAGGGGCGTTGCCTTCTCACTGATCCAGGGTCCCCAGCTTCTAACCCTGTGGGATTAGATTCCTTCCCAAGCTCTCTGGGATGGTACAGGTTTCTTCTTATTTCTCAGGTTTCTCCCACCATGCAATGGACTAAAAAAATTTTTGGATATGTTGTTAAATTTTATGACATTAGCTTGGGAAAAGCTGCATGATACATTTTGTGTCCTCTCTTAATGTGTCCTCCTTTACCATGTCTCTTTGTCTCAGATGTGGCAGTGGGGGCTCCGTTTGCAGGCGAGGACCGCGGCGGGTGTGTCTTTATCTATAACGGCGAGAAGTCTGGTTTAAGGCTGAAGGCGTCACAGGTGCTCAAAGGATCCTGGGCTACGACTGGAATCCCAGCAGGCTTCGGGTTTACGCTGCGTGGTGACTCGGACTTGGACAACAACCAGTACCCTGGTGAGTAGAGAAATTACTTTTGTTTTTGTTTTTCTTCCTTCTCTTGTCATCCTTCAGACTGTTTGGCTGTTTATGAATGTTTCCGGTAATGTCATCATACCATCGTAATGAACGTAAAACCACAGAGATGAGACAAAAGCTAGTTTAATAAAACAGAGAGCGAGGTCAGGGGGACACCAGTTGAAATGAGATCAGGTCTATTTTTCACTGAGTTTCACTTTAGTTAGATTTGTGAATGTGGTTTTGATTCTGTTGTTCTCGTAGTTCTTCATGGTTTAGCCTTGAGAACAATCTATCCGGAACAATAGCATGCTTTTTTGTCAGTGCATGCATATTTGTTTGTTTGTTTATTTGGCTGTATGGGCGGGGGAAATGTGCGTGTGTGCGCACACGACCATGGCCTCTTGAATTGAACACGCTTACACACACTGCCAGTGCACTGCTTTCCTGTGTAAT
Source organism: Clarias fuscus (assembly GCA_030347435.1). Classification (NCBI taxonomy): domain Eukaryota; kingdom Metazoa; phylum Chordata; class Actinopteri; order Siluriformes; family Clariidae; genus Clarias; species Clarias fuscus. Next base: position 17,346,760 of record CM059226.1, read on the forward strand.
CGGTGGAACATGTTAAGCTTCTTTGCTACATGTTTATTTCTCTGGATCTGGTTTTCTTTGGTAATTTGTAAATCTTTATCGCGATGCAGTGAGCTCCTACAGCAATAATTATCCATTGTCAATGTCATCCAAAAGATAAAAGTTTAGATCAGCCATTAATAATCATCAAATATTAATTCAAGAATAGGTCGCTTTCTGTGGACCAAACATATTGTAAAGGAAAGTCTTGAAAATTAAACCTCTGCTTTGTTCACCTCGCAAATTATACCGTAAATAGTACATTCGTTTTGTGTGGCTATTTGTATGTCATCACACTGACAGCAACATAGATTTTTTTTTATTATTTTTTTTTACATTTATAATAGTGATGCAGCCGTCGATCGGACAATGACCGGAATTGACCAGTGATCGGATGATCGGCCTCTGATATAACCGATTCTGTGCATGAGCTTCCAGGTGATGCAACAGAAACCATTTTTATGGCATTAAATTATTCAAGCCCGCGTGTTCGCCACTGCTCAACATGCACATGTTACCAAGTTGAGTTTCGAGACTTAAGATGCAAAAGCATCCTGTGTGGTAGGAGTGAATTATTAAATAAGTTGGTTTAGTAATAACAAAACTTATCGCAGGATGTGATAAGAGATCTATGTGCTGATCAATAAAAAATTATTTTATTTAATTTTCAAAAGTTGAAGTTATTTTGTATTGTTTAAATGCTGCTCTTCGTTTGTAAGTGAGAAGACTAATGTTATAAGGAATGAGCTTCCCGTGAATTAGCCATGTTCAAAATTAAGTGTGAGCTATAGTAAGCTATGGTAGAAAACTTTCGATTATGAAGATTCAAGGTCTTAAAACTTAGATTCACGGTCAGGATATTTAAAATCAGGATATTTCTAACATCATGCTACGGAATCGCAATAGAAATCAAATTAGCACCTAGGTATTGTGATACTATTAGCAATTTCCATTTGTAGTAAATAGCTACAATAATGTTACACTCAGCAGTTTCAAACCCATACAAAACGATGTGGGTACACCTAGCTGGAGAAATGAAAAATATCACTTCTTACAGACTTTTACAAATCAAGTTGTCATGTTGTATATGGCATTCTTTAAGTATTATGTAAGGAACACAATTAGCTAACTACTGTAGCATGCTAGTTAGATCTGCTAAGCAAATAAACACAACACCTTAGAGCTTGCACTGGCTTGGTTAGCTAGCTAATGAATTTATTATTTTCTCACACCTCTGGGTACATCTTATGCAGGATTGGAATTTCTGGAAAGTTCCAGAAACTTTAATGGAAACCTGTTTTCTGGGGGAAAAAGACAGGAAGCAATACAGTAATGTATAACTTTAAATTAGCGTGAGACTATATAAATCAAAAGTACTTTTGTGGAACTGTCAGACTGTTCTTGTCAAAATAATTTAATATTTTAAGAGCAAACAGATTTTATTGTTCTGTGTTTCTAGTTGATGTGTGATTTAAGGAAGTTTATCAGTTGGGTGATAGATTAGCTTTCCACAACTCCGCTACGTGAAGTGTGTGTGTGTGTGTGTGTGTGTGTGTGTGGTCTTTTGAGGCTACAATTAAGACAGATGTTTTTCTCTAAACCTGAACTCGAATGCTGATTGAGCTGTAACATTATCCAGTGTATCGGCTGGACAGTTTTCTCCGTACCGGGAAGTGTTTCATTTCTTCTCTTGGCCAATAACACACATTTCACATATGAAGTGTGCAAAGTTCATTAGCACCAGCTTCGTAACTGCACTTTCGTAATCCACATCGGCTGTACTTTTTAAATAAGACCACCCTCAGTCCGAAGGTTTCATTTTAGAGCTGTTTCCAACTGATCTATGAGAGGAAGCGATGCAATAATGCTTTGGGTGGATTTAATCAAAAACTGAACGTGGGTAATAGTTTGTTTACTCCGACTGCCATTCTCGTTTTCTACAGGCTCTTTTATAGAACCGGGGGTTCATAATGCGGACTCCAGATGCAACCGTTTAAATCTTTTCCCCTTCCTTATTATTCCTAACTTATTGATTAGACTTCATTAGAGTTCAGTATAACAACACAGCTTGATTTTAAGCCGTTGTGTTTATCTGAGATTAAATGGAATCCTATCACGTCCTTGTTTCTGATTCTGGTTTAAGGGTCTATATCTGTGTCATATTATGAGTTTGAGGTCCTTTTCATCCATATCTATGTGATTAGTGTTCATAATTTTTGCACACAAAAATAGTGTGTAAGCCTCAGGCTTCCATTTCATCTTACATCTTTGTTAAGTTAGTCTTTATTGTGGCGTCCTTACGCCCAGTTTCTACTTTCACAATTTTTGCTACAGATCATTATGAGTTATGAATTATGAAGAACCATTGGTAGTTATAAGGGAAGATCCGTTGCTTACCTGGGTGTGTCAGGTGACCCACAGTGATCCTCAGATTGCCGCAGTGGGCAAAAGATATGACACAGTTACTTCCATACCATGGGTAGGTAGTCTTTCGGCTGATCCCATTGTGGGGTTGCAACAGCAGGCACAGTTGTTTTTTAAACCATCTTGCATCTTGGGTGCCCTTTCTGACACAACCCTCCCATTTTATCTGGGTTTTGGGACCAGGCACTGCATCTAGTGGCTGGGTGGGAATCGAATCCGGGCCGTCCGCATGGTAGGCAAGAAACTTAGCACCAATGCCCATGCAGTATATGGTAAGCATATCCATGATGATTTGAGGCCTTCCTTAGTCAATTACAATCAGCAGATGGTATACCGCAATTAGCCATAGCTTTAACGTTAAAATCACATATTTTAGGTTGCCCCTTCTGCCTCCTCTGGTACCACGGGTCATGATGCCACAGGACCTCTGGGGCTGTGTTGTGGATGTTGGCAGTGAATCCTGTGGGTGCTGTTCAGTTGAGGTTCCTATGGATTGGCCTTGTTTGTCCAGTTTTTCCAGTCAGTGGTCTCGCACGTGGCTGATCACCTAGACTGATATTATTGTGATGACATGCTGTCATCAGTCTGTGAATATAACCAAGACACCGAATTTGCAATAAGCAAAAGTTTTTTCTAAAGCAAAACCACATGGAGAAACGCCTGCCAAAGGCATTAACATAACAAACCTTATTCGCCACTTAAGAACAACGCAGCGTGGATAATTTGAGCATGAAAATTTGTAAGTCGACCCTCACTCAACCAGCTCTAGCAGAAGCCCTCAAAAAGCTCAAGCACTCTGCAGAGCGTAAAAAGACACAAAAATAATACGTTAAATAAAATTTTAACAAAAATAATAACGCAGAGAGAAATAAAGAGTGCTTCACAGATCTGGCCGGGGCAGCCTGGGCTGACAGTGAGCGACTATTCAGCGCAGCTGCACTCACTCTGGGTGATAAGACAAATAGATTGTCTCTTTAAAATGCAGAAATTCTGATATTTATAAAGAAATGCCTGTCCTCATTGCTTAATAATGAGTAGCCATGATTGGCTTGACAGAGTGACTGATGTCTGCATTTATTTAAAAATGTTCGGTGCAGAGTTTCAGGTTTCTTATTTATTGACGCAGCTTACTGTAGTTCCTTGTGCTGCACGTTATAATGATTGAGAATAGCAGGACGGTCGAATTATATATAAGCATTTTGGCCTGTGTGACCTTGATGCTAGTTAAGGAATGGAATATTTTTGCTCTTAAGTCAAACGTTGGTTTCAGTGTCCTTATAGTCTATCTGAAACAAATGGAAATGGAATATTTTGTAAAGAAAAGTTGTAAATTTGTAATACTTACTAAGATTTTAATGATATTTGTACACTTCGTTCTGCATCGCATGTCTCTTTGTAGGTCTCGATTTCTGTTGAGACATTCAAATGGTAGAGTCAGAATTTGGCGTAAACAGAATGAGAACATGGATCCATCATGCCTTGTTACCACTGTGCAGGCTGGTGGTGGTGGTGTAATGGTGTGGGGAATCTTTTCTTGGCACACTTTAGGCCCCTTAGTGCCAATTGGGCATCATTTAAATGCCACAGCCTCCCTGAGCGTTGTTTCTGACCATGTCCATCCCTTTATGACCACCATGTACCCATCCTCAGATGGCTACTTCCAGCAGGATAATGCACCATGTCACAAAGCTCGAATCATTTCAAATTGGTTTCTTGAACATGACAATGAGTTCACTGTACTAAAATGGCCCCCACAGTCACCAGATCTCAACCCAATAGAGCATCTTTGGGATGTGGTGGAACGGGAGCTTCGTGCCCTGGATGTGCATCCCACTAATCTCCATCAACTGCAAGGTGCTATCCTATCAATATGGGCCAACGTTTCTAAAGAATGCTTTCAGCACCTTGTAGAATCAATGGCACGTAGAATTAAGGCAGTTCTGAAGCCGAAAGGGGGTCAAACACCGTATTAGTATGGTGTTCCTAATAATCCTTTTGGTGAGTGTAAATTTCTCCTTAGCTCTTCCTTTAGCACTTTATTCCTATAGGCAAGCCATGATAAAAGAAATTAAAAATTTAAAGTGCACAATGATAAGGATAAAGAATGCTTAAAAAAGTATGGACCTATATAAGAAACCATGGTAGGTTCATCCTATAGTAATAGAGTTATGCTATATATTATAGATGTATGCAGTGGGCTCCAGCCATAATATACTGTAGTCAAATGCTTTATGAAGAGCTACAACAATGCTGCATACAAGACTCTAGACAAGGAATCATTCTTGGTCCATGACTGCAGTTAGCAAGAACAGACATCTTTTTGTGTCTTCATCTACTATTAACTATTTTTGTTTTTGGACCGTATTTGCTGTCGTGACAGCACAGTGGCGTAGTGGTTAGCACTGCGGTCTCACCCCTCCATAATTGAGGGTTCAATTCCCATCTCAGGTCTTAGTGTGTGTAGTTTGCATGTTCCCTTCGTGCTTGGTCGGTTTCCTTCGGGAAGTCCGGTTTCTTCCCGCAGCCCAAAAACATGCAGATTTGGTTCATTTGTGTTCCCAAATTCCCTGTAGTGTGTGGATTATCCAGAGCATATCCTGCCTCATGCCCAAAGTCTCCTGGGATAGGCTCCAGGCCCCATGACCTTGTACAGGATAGAAGATGAAAGAAAGCTTTGCTTTTGTTTATATATTCACCTTCATTGTATTTATTTGTTTTAGAGTACTTTATTAATCCCAAAGGGAAATTGTAATTTTTGCATGTCCCAGTTAGGAGGCTGGGGTCAGAGCTCAGGGTCAGCCAAGATACAGCACCCTTTGAGCTGATATGGTTAAGGGCCTTGCTCAAAAGTTCAACAGTGGCAACTTGGCAGTGCTGAGGCTCGAACCCCGACCTTCCAATCAGAAACCCAGTTACCTACAGCTTTAAGTGTTTGAACCACCACTCCCCCTGTTTGCCATTTTACTGATATACAAGTTTGATGAATAGCACAAGGCAGGCAAAAGCTAGTTCGCTACCAGTATAACTCTTTTTTTTTTAGGTTGATGAGGCTATGCATAAGGGCTGTGTCACATTCTAGAACATATTCAGGCAACAGCTGCAAATGTTAAGCATTACAAGCCAAAAAAAGAGAGATAGAAGCAAGACCACCTTTTCATTTATACTTTTAAATGAAACTGGTTCATAGTTGAAGGAGAAAATACTAGAGCTTTAATGGTGATTAAGGTAGGTGTGAAAGAAAAACATATTTCAGGATATAATTTATTAAAAGATCCTGAAAGAAATTTCCCAGAAAGAAATTTCCCTCTTCAAAGCTTTAGTCATTCCCTTTGAACGTCTCAGTCGGTTGTGAACTGGTGAAACACCTTCATGATTATAACACATGTCCAATGGGCTAGGCTTACTATTGAGGTAATGGACACATGGTCTTTTCATCAGGACGAATGTTGGCCTGTGACGCAGAATTTTTTTATCATTATTTATTCAGGAGTCAATAAGCGTTTATATATATATATATAATAAGTTGATGTTGGTTTACAGAAGTTTACAGATCAAACAATACTTTCATTAAGTTGGGGTTTTCAGAAGTTTAGAGTTTCAAAGTGTGCACACACAAACACACACACACACACACACGTGTCTGGCAAGGTGATGATGCACAGCAGACCCCTTAAAAACAGCCTAAGAAGAAAAGCAGGTTTCTCTATCATGTGAAGTCATGATATCACAACCTTGAAAGAGTACACACCTTTATCTTTGATTAGGGTAAAGATCAGGTCTCTGATTAGCCTTTGATGATTATTATTGATGTGGTGTGTGTGTATGTGTGTGAGTGGAGTATGTGTGTCTGTGTGTCAGTGTAATGTATAATGTCTTGTGTATTGTCAGTTGTCAGTTTAGATACATTACTCACACGTGAGTTTGTGTTTTCGTGGCTAAATGCGACCACACTTTAGGGTTAAGGCGAAGTTCAGAGGTCTCATCTGGCCCAGCTTAGGATTGAATTCAGGGTTAAGACAAAGGGCAAAGTTCACCTGACATGGCCTGTCGAATAGCCAGTCACGAATATATAGATATTCAGGTTTATTTTCTAACGTTTAAACAAACCATTAGTTTAATGTAAGGCATTACAACCCTGACCAGGCAGTCACTATCACTCAGGGTGAACTACTGAGTGCTGTAAATGCAGCCGCAGTGTTCATGTTAATGTATCGTGCTTTTATAAATATTACGATTCCCGATATTACAATTTTAAAACTTTAAAAAGGGTTTCATGAGACACTAAATGTAGCCCTTTCCTTACATCATTGTCTTGTAATATTGCTAGCAATAAAATCTAAGTAAATGCATTACACCTATCAATAATGTGTGTATTTAGTTCATATTCTGCAAATATGAAATTCTCTGCAACCTTTCCGCAGTCATAATCACTCCTTCGTGCTGTGTGTCTCCGCCGAGTGAATAAAAATGTAAAACACACTGACCAGACTCACAAGCTTCTCAATGTTATCATAACACAGACACAACGCGTCATTTCTTGAACATGTATAGTTTGGGATCGGATTACATGTGACGTGCATATAAACAGAGATCGACTACAGAGTCCGGAATACTTATAAACAGTTCGTTGAGAACTTGTGGCGAGAACGATTCCGTTTGTGGAAACGTATCGCATGTGAACACGATCTTTGACTGGACGTGATGGTTGACATATAGAAGGTCCAAAAAAATGTATAATCTACCTGTAGAATCTGGCTTCATATTGCTCTCATACTCCTTGTATCAATAACTTTAAGAGCTCAGCATGTGCGTGTGCTTGATGGTGCAACTGGGATTTTGGATAAAAAGGATGGACATACTGTGTGGATGCAAGGATGGATTGATGGATGAAATGAGAGATGAGGAATGCAAGGTTGGAGGTGTAAGTGGGAATTGTGCTTGCTGGCTTTGTTCTCTGGCAGGAGAAATCGACGTGCTTGAGATAGCTTTAACAGACGCGAGTTTCAATTAACCCCGCGAGATCCGAGGCGAAGCATGACCTGAAAGTAGACGTTTGAGCAAAAAAAGTCAGGAGTATAAAATATTTTTGACTGCAGCGTTATTTTGCAGTGTTCCGAAATAACCAATATGCAGGATATCAGTACAAGCTCAACTTTTTAACTGACAAATATTAAACACAACGTATCTTATATATAAAAAAAAACATATTTTATTTTATACATCAATTTTATATTACTTTTATTGCAACGGAAATTAAAACATTGAAAAACCTTAATAGTGTATTGAAGGGCCATAATGAGTTAACTTATGCATGTGTATTAGGATTTCACATGTAATTATTTTGAATGTATTTATTTTTAATAAACAGAGTCATGGACTACACAGTTAATCTCTAAATGAATTTGAATACACATAATTTTCACTGTGTGATTTTTAATGTAAGTTTTGTATGTAAGTCATAGAATTAAAACACCAACGAAAGGAAGTAACGATTTTCATAAATAACATTTACATTTAGCAGACGCCCTTATCCAGAAGCACTTTAAAAAAAAAAGTTTATCTCATCATACATCTGAGCAGTTGAGGGTTTGCTCAAGGGCCCAACAGTGGTAACTTGGTGGTCATGGGGTTTGAACCTGAGACCTTCCGAACCGTGGTCCGATGCCTTAACCCTTGAGCATGTAATAATATACTTTTTTGATAACAGTTCCTGGAAATTTCCACTCTTTGTATACATGTTTCCCTAATTGTGAAACATAATATCCATCCATCCATCCATCCATCCATCTGTTTAAGTAGACAATATTAAGCTACAGTTGGTCGCTATGATTTCGCTCCTGGGCCGATTCTCGTAAGTTACAGTGCTGAAAACCCCAACCTGGCAACCTATAGGCATTCAATTGTAATTCAGCATCCAGTGCATGTGAAGGAAAACAGAGCACCAGGAGAAACCCACAAAGCACAGATACATCTCAGATACAGACCAGAGGCGAGCCTCGAACTCGCATCCAACTGCTAACCACTAAGCCGCTGTGCTACTGAAACCTAATACACAAGAGGAAATAGCACAATGATAGATAGCTATCTCACTTAAACCAACCTTTTTTTTCTTTTTTTTTGGCATTTCAGGTATTGTTAAAAAATCTAAAATCTTTTCTTAAAAAAGTATAATAAACTTTGATTCAAAACAGTGATTAAAATTTAACTTTGTAAGCACTGCTCCTGGAATTATAAAGACTGTCCTGGACGCTTGTAGAAATTTGTGAAGGGATCCATTTGTCCTTTATTTCATGCAGTTGTGTTAAACTACATGGCAAAACAGAAATAAAAAGTGTTAATTTTCAAAAATTCTATTAGGTTTACAAATATTTATAAATTCATCTTCTATAACGCTTATCCTGTACAGGGTTGCATATGGCAGGGTAAACCCTGGACAGGATGCCAATCCATGGAAGGGCACAAACACATACACAGAACAAGCAATTTGGGGACGCTAATTATCCTAATCTGCATTTCTTTGTGTCATGAACACTCGTAACACGACCGGCACTAGGACCCGGAAATAATACGGTCGTGTTTCAGGAAGCATAAAAGGAAACAAGATGGCGCTTCACATTGCTCAGTCATTGAGTTTTGCCCATGCTATCGCCGACGCTTCGCTCGTCTAAACGTGAGTACTCACTTTCTTGGGTTTCGCTTTCGATTGGGTGTGTGTATTTAGAACGCGGGTTTATTTGTGTAAACTCTTGCTCTCGCTTCGGAAGAGTTCTAATAATAACCAGCATGGTTATCCTGCCTGCTCGCGCTACTTCCGCGTTTGGGTTTACCATCCACGCTACAGGGCTAACTGCTAGTCTTCTGGTTCATCTCCGGTTAGTTCGTGATAGAATGACTGAGCCATCAGCAGTAAACCCAGCGGAGTTTGCTCGCCTCTGCGATGTGGTTGACCAGCACACCAAGTTGATCGATCAGCTCTGTGGTGAAGTCGCGTCTCTCCGCAAGGAGCTCCAAGACGTTGCGGTCTTTCGCCGCGAGGTGGCGGAGCTGCGACAGGAGAATGCGACCCTCCGCGGGGCGGCCGCTCAGCCGGCTGTTGCCACGCCCATCGCAGCGGCTGCTGCACCGCCAACTCCCTCCCCATCTTCAGATGTTTTTCTGGCTTTACCGGATAAATGGGATGGCACAGATGGGAAGTGCAGTGTTTTTCTAACCGCATTGGATCTCGTGTTTGAGTTCAATTCCACCAGGTACTCCACAGACCGACTGCGCATTGCTCTTCTCGTCTCGATGCTATCCGGGCAGGCAGCTGAGTGGGCCACGGCAGTTCTTCGCTCAGATTCAGACGTCGCCTACTCATACACGGAATTCACCCGCCAACTCAAACTCACCTTTGAACATCCTGCTGCTGAGGTGGAGACGAACTCCAAACTATATCACCTACGGCAGGGACGGTCGTCCATGAGCCGCTACACCGCGGAGTTTCGTACCCTTGCTGTGCAGACCGACTGGGGAGACTCCGCCCTCCGGACGACCTACTACGAGGGACTGGCTTCGCGTATAAAGGACGAGCTCGCCGGACGAGAGCTCCCAGCGACCTTGGAGGGCTTAATCCAACTCGCCCTCCGGATCGACCAATGTCTGCTCGCTCGCCCCAAGCCAGCTCCCCGTACCCTGCCGCCCATCACGATGCCATTACATCAGTCTGCTCCTCGTTCCACCACTTTCTTCCCCCAAGCTCCAGTCTCCAAAGCCCGATTCTCATTCACTGCTCCACCTACCGGACCCGTCGGTTCTCCACCTCCCGCCGTGGTTAACACAGGAGCCGGGGAACCCATGCAATTAGGGTGCGCCTCCTTAACCGCTACAGAACGGGAACGCCGATTCAGAGAGGGGCTCTGCGTGTATTGTGGCTCTGCTACACACCTCCTAGCCATCTGTCCTCTGCGACCGGGAAACACGCAGACCCGGTGAGCCACTCTCAATTCTCATTTCTTGGATTAAGCCCTCCAAGGTCGCTGGGAGCTCTCATCCGGCGAGCTCGTCCTTTATACGCAAAGCCAGTCCCTCGTAGGGACTAAGTTGGACCTCCGGAGTGCCTACAACTTGGTGCGCATCAGAGAGGGCGATGAGTGGAAGACGGCCTTCATCACCCCTACCGGACACGATGAAAGCCTGGTCATCCCCTTTGGTCTCTGCAATGCACCCGCGGTATTCCAACAATTCATCAACGACGTTCTCAGAGACATGTTAGGCCGCTGGGTGTTCGTCTACCTGGACGACATCCTCATTTACTCCCGAACCATCAACGAACACGTCCAGCACGTCAGGGCGGTCCTAAAGAGACTCCTCGCCCACCAACTGTACTGTAAGTTGGAAAAGTGCGCTTTTCACGAGTGCTCCACCACGTTCCTGGGTTTTGTCATCTCGTCCCAGGGTGTGGTCATGGACCCGCAGAAACTGGAAGTTGTGAGTCCTTGGGCCCTACTCAAGACTCTCAAACAACTCCAGCGATTTCTCGGGTTTGCTAACTTCTACCGTCGCTTTATCCGGGACTACAGTACAGTTGCAGCCCCATTAACCGCTCTGACTCGCCCCTCATCTCACCCCTTCCATCTCACCTCCACCGCCATCTCCGCCTTCCACGAACTCTGTCGCCGCTTCACCACTGCCCCCATCCTTCTTCACCCAGATGCTGACAAACCATTCGTTGTGGAGGTGGACGCTTCGGATGTGCGCGCCGGAGCCGTCCTCTCCCAGCGAGGTCCAGACCAAAAACTGCATCCTTGCAGTTCTTTCTCCAAGAAATTTGACTCCACTCAGCAGCGATACGGAGTAGGGGACCGCGAGCTGCTGGCCATAAAGTGGGCCTTGGAGGAATGGCGACACTGGCTCCAGGGCGCCAGAGAGCCGTTCATTGTCTGGACCGACCATCAGAACCTCATAACTATCCGCACATTGAAACAACTCAACCCCAGACAGGGCATTGTTTTTCGAAAATTATAACTTCCACCTGTCATACCGCCCGGGGTCCAAGGACACCAAGGCCGACGCTCTATCACGACAGCACGAAGAAGAAGTCCCCCGGGTGGACCCCGCGCCTGTCCTACCACCCACCAAGATCCTTGCACCAATTAACTGGGATTTGAAAACGAGGGTTCGCCAGGCACAGACTGCGGAGACCGAACCAGCAGGTGTGCTGCCTGGTCGTCTCTATGTCCCTGACTCCGTCAAGATCGACGTCCTCCAATGGGGACACTCCCCCCCCCCAATTTCTGGACACCCCGGAAGGCGACGCACGCTACTCTTCATTCAACGCGCCTTCTGGTGGCCAAATATGAGGAGGGACGTGGACGAGTTCGTCCAGGCGTGCCCACCCACCGGGACGAATGTACCAAGTAGGTGACAAGGTATGGTTATCAACAAGAAATCTACACCTGCAGACAGAATCACGGACTATCACCCAGATTCATCGGACCATACCGCATCAACCTCCGGATTAACCCTGTCACCTACCGGCTCCAGCTGCCTGCGGCGCTCCGGATCCACCCGGTATTCCACACATCTCAACTTAAACCCTACACTACGTCACCCATGGTAATAACCAGCTAATAATAACCAGCGTGGTTATCCTGCCTGCTCGCGCTACTTCCGCGTTTGGGTTTACCATCCACGCTACAGGGCTAACTGCTAGTCTTCTGGTTCATCTCCGGTTAGTTCGTGACACTTTGGGTTGTGTACCCGGAGGAAACCCACCAAGCACGGGGAGAATGCGCAAACTCCATGCACACAGACCCAAGGCTGGAATCGAACTCTTGACCCAGGTGGTGCAAGGCCACTGTGCCCACCACTACGCAACCATGCCACCCTGGTTTACAAAGAAACCAGACTTGATGTCAGGAAAGTGAATCTTTTTACATTTGAATTTGAACTTTCTTAAGTTTAAGGAAAGCGTTCAGTTTTCTACTGATACTTGTACTGAAACCTGTCATCCTACTGACGTCTAGCCAGACGCCTCTGACCTTAATTTGAAGAGTCTGGTACGCCACAGTGTATTCACACGATTAGTCCACTAACACAACACACTTCCGAGCCCATCTGATTAACCGCTGAACAACGCAACGCTGTTGCCAGATGTCAGATTGGATTTGATTACATCCTCAAGTCCATCTCTGTTGTCCAGCGCTGCTACAGACTGAGCTCTCTTTCTGAGCCTGTGTATATTTTTGTACGTTGCACTGATGTGATTCAGAGCCCTAAGGTGTGTTTTCTATCCTTCATCTCCCGGGCCGATTGGAGACCGGCCCTTTTTCCAGGACAACCCAATTGTAAATTCCTGGTTAAGGAGCCTTTTAGAGTTTTTGGAGCAAAAGTCAGAAAACTCTCCCACTACTTATTAGGGTCTCTGGAAGTATCCTAGAACATTCCTGCCTTTAAGCCGCAAATTCTGGACGACTACTAGAGGCCCTGCAGGAGCAATCGGTGCACCACTGCAAATTAAGCCGAACACAGGAAAAAACAACATTCCAGTCAAAGATCTCACATGGATTTTTTATTTTTTTTTTAAACATGTCACAAAGTAATTGAAGACACAAAAAGTTGTATTTTGGTTCTACAAATGTTAGTCTCATTAGTATTTGCACACCAATGAGATAAGTCTGAAATGAAATTGAATTGCAAATAGTGCAAGCAGTGATGAATCGCGCGTCGTTCCCGGATCATAAAACAGTATTTAATGAAGTTTAATGATGGGTGGAGTCGTACTGTATGAATAGTATTTTTATAAAATGTGTGGAAAGATGACTGACAGTTATAGCTAAAACAGCTGTCAGTAGAAGAAAAAGCGACCTGCCAATAACAGCACACTGTTTTACTCAGGGGGGTGTGTGTGTGTGTGTGTGTGTGTGTGTGTGTGTGTGTGTGTGTGTGTGTGTGTGTGTGTGTGTGTGTGCCTGTTTAAATTCGCATCTGCAGAACCTATAACAACGAATTTCTATAAAAAAACGTAGTCGGTCGTTGTCAGTTTCACTTACAGACACACGTGTTATGAAATGAGTTGTTTATAATCAGAGTGATTGAACGAATTGAATGAATGCCGTAACACGCTGACTGCAAAACAATATTAATTCCAAACCGATGGCCTGAGCAGAAATCAAACTTCGGTCGATGAGAACAATGTGTGAAGCTACTGGTGCTGATGCTGCTGGTGCTAGTAAATGCACGTACATAACAACGAGCACCATTTATTGCGATATTAAATTTGAATGCAGCCAAAAAGATAAAAATACATTAAGAAAAAAAAAACAAGCTTTGTTCTGTGAATGAGGACATGGTGCAGTTTTTAGAGCTTTTGGGAGCTAAGCTGGAGGTCATAGTAATATCACTTACTTACTCCCTCATCGTCTATACCGCTTTCTCCTGTATATAGCTAACCACTACGCCGCTCTCACAGTAATATGTGTAATAAAACGAAACAGAGGGTGTGTTCAGACTTGACAAATTTGGGTTGATTAAAACAAACTCTAGCATAATTCACTTGAACGAATGTGAACGCTGCCTGATAATAATGACCAGAGAGCTTCCACTGGTCCACTCTGTTGTGTCTGTGACATCTGGTGTAGAAGAGGCAGCGTTTTGATGGACAGGAAGGAAAAGTCCTAGCTACTTTAGATCACATGTTTTAATAACTAAAAATGTATTAGCTTAATAATACAAAAGACTACTGTACATTAATAAATATACATAATATAATAGTACATTAATAAATGAAACACAGACAAATTTAATTGGTTAAATTTAATGTGCATTTTAGGACATTCACTTTGGACGGCACAGGAATGCATGTGATATGCCGGCGGGGCTGCGTCCATTCACCAGAGTGCTCGTGAAATGTTTACGAGGAGACAACAGTTGAATGAATTAATGAAATGTCGTATGTTTTTGAGCGCCCGCGTTATTGAATGCAGCCCTGCTGTACTGTTGCGCTCGTGTGCTCTTCTACCAGGCAGGCAGAGACAGAAGGGGACAGAATCTATCAAGGGATTAAAGATCACTGCTTGCATGAATTAATTAATGTATTAATTTATTTATTTATTTATTTATTTATTATTTTATTATTTTGAGGGACAAAATTTTGTTGCCACTGCCGGCTGTCTGGATAAAAGTTAGTTTCAAAATAAACACACACACACACAAACACACACAGGTCAATGGCAGAGCCCTGATCTTTAACTTGTTCTTTGCCGTTTCCGTTTTTTTTTTTTTTTTTTGCGTTTTGTGCAAGATTTAGTGAAGACCAGGGATCCTAGGAATGATAGCAAGGACTGTTGCAAGAAAAAAAAAGAGAGTGGATTTTAGGAAAGAAATCATCGCTGATGCCAAGAGGAATCATATATGAAGGTTACGTGTGGTTAACGGATGAGGAACGGATTACCTGCATTCACATTATTTCTTATGGGAAAATTTGTATTGCAATACAAATGTTCACCTTAAGAACTCGCCTCCAAGGTTCCGCTGTACATAAAGGCGTAAATGAGTGGTCGCCATAATTTTAAGGTCCCGACAAGCTTTTTCAGCATTATCAAGCAACGACAACTTGATGTCTTATTTTAGATAATACAAGACAATTTCAGCGAAGTCTTTTGGGAGCAAAGATTCTGTGATGTCTGTTATTCATGTTCGCGTTCGGGGGACACGGTATCAAAACAAACCGCACCGTTAGCGTTAGAAGTGATAAAAGGTTTCAATATTGTGTGAAACTGTGTGGAGAGTGGCACGGCATTACCTCACAGCTGGATCCTGCATTCGGGTTACAGCCTGTTTGGAGTTTCACATGGAGTCTCCCAGCATCCACGCAGGTTTCCTCAAGGGTCTCAGGTTTCCCAAAAGGCATGCTGGTCAGTCAGTCGGCATTGCTAATGTATCGATGTGTGTGCATTTTGGCCTGGAAAGGACTGGTCACCCATTCAGGGTGTGTTCTTGCTTTCCCCCTCGAGGGCCATGCGTTCCTGGGATAGGCTCAGGATCCATCAAGATACTGACCAATAAAATATGAACATACATTTCATACATATATTTCATATAAAGTCATGTATTTATTCATGTTCCTTGGTGTTATTATTTGTGTGTGTGTGTGTGTGTGTGTGTGTGTGTGTGTGTGTGTGTGTGTGTGTGTGTGTGTGTGTGTGTGCGTGTGTGTATTATTAGATCAGAAAAGTCATAAATATATTTAATTGTCTTGTGTTTTGATGTACGTCTGTGAATCTTGAACAGAACCCATGGGATATTTTTAGTTCTTTTGACATGTGTGTATGTGTGTGTGTGTGTTGGTTGATACGAGCAAAATGTGAGACGCCTGTGTGTGATGGAGACTGCTGGAGAGCTTCAAATCACTCCCAGCTGTGGCATGCTTTGAAGTTGACACACTGTCCCCTCTTTTTCTCAGACACACACACACACACACACATGTATTTTGTCTGTCCTTTATTGGTCGGTCATTTATTTCTGCCTCTCATCCGTTGTTTCTCTGTTTTCTTAGATCTAATTGTTGGTGCTTTTGGAGCTGACAAAGTAACGGTGTACAGGTAGGACACACACACACACACACACACACACACACACACACACACACAAATACACACACACACACGTGTAATCCTACCTGACCAAGGAGAGTTGATGTAGTGCAGTAACATGCCTTCAGCTGCATACACACATTCCATTTTCCCCTCTTACTCTCTCTCTCTTTCTCCCCCTCTCAAACACACACACACACACACAGCATCATTACACAAACACTTCCACATGTTCCTCTCATCAGTGCGAGTGGCTCAGCAGGCTGACCAGAGTATATTTCATTGCAAAGAACGATTTAGAGATCAGGGCTCTGAAGTTGACCTGTGTGTGTGTGTCAGTGTGTGTATATGTGTGTTTAATGATGCAGCACTACATTAGTACGTGACCTTTTCATTATTCTACAGAGAAAACTTTCAGCAGTTGCAGTTGAATACAGCCTTTTAAATCTTGTGGCTTCTTTGTCTTAGCTTTTGCTTTCGTAATGAAACGACCTGCTCACTTCCTGACAAAAAGCCAATCAAGTACACCATGACGTCCCATAATGCACCACATTACTGTACACACTCACTCACACACACACTGGTCTGGGCTTCAGCTAGGTTTGGTTACGAAACCCACTGCCAATATGCACCGGTATCTATATAAAACCGGTGGCTCAGGGGTAGGTGTTTCACCTGCCATGCGAAAGGCCTGGGTTCGAATCCCAGCCGGTACACAAACCCCAGCCACTGGGAGGGTTGCTTCAGGAGGTAAAAATCTGTGGCAAGCTTGTATCTGCAGACCGGATGGTCCGCTGTGGCCGAAAGACCAACAACACTAGAAATGAATCAGCGCACAGATTGCAGGTCCTCACTTCGGTGCCACCACACGAGAAAAATAATCTCCCAATTAAGAAAATGCACGTGAACGCGAGTTAGAAAGCTCTAATAATATATAGTAAATACAACCGATCTTTGTAGTAACGCGAGTGTCCATGTTGTTTTCACATATGGATTTCCAATATGGATTTTTTATGACAATCTTTGGAGTTCACACATAATTCTATTTAATTCTATTTGATTTTATATTTTAATTTCTAGCTGACATTGTATTTTTCTATTTTAGAATACAGATAGTCATTTAAACAGTTCACTGCATGTCATACTGTAGACGGTTGTATACTGTATGTGGCAAATAAGATTTCAATTTGAATAGTGCGGAAAAATGCACCGAGCAGTTTTCCAGCAGATCACACAGTAGATGAATGCCCAGTCTGGTTCGAGCAGACAGGAAGCCGTTTCTGAGACCACTTGACCCCAAAGTCTGGTTCACTTTGATCAGTGAGAAAACCAAAAATCATTCCAGGCTCAGGAACGGTTACAAGAATACAGCGGGCAAGGATTGAATCAGATATGGAAGCCACTTGTACCTGAGAACGGAAGTAGACTGCTGTTTAGACGCGACGTCAGTCGCGTCTGTCTCCTCCGAAATATCTTGTAGCAGACGCCAGTCCCATCTTCTAACCTACACAGCCGTAACTGATACAGTAGGAAGGTATGCGAAAGCGTTACTTTTGACTATTTTAACATCCTTGTTCTCTTGTGTTTAATGGAGGCTTACAAACCAAGTAGGTGTATACTGCCACCTGCTGTATTGGAGAGTGCATTCCCAAATATGAAACGTAACAACAAAGGAATGTAAAATGCAATGTAAATGGGGGCCAGTGTGTGTGCATGTGTGTGCGCGTGTGTGTGCGCGTGTGTGTGTGCGTGTGTGTGTGTGTGTGTGTGTGTGTGTGTGTGTGTGTGTGTGTGTGTGTGTGTATGCACAACACATTAACCCTTTCAATACAATCCATATAGAACACACTCCCTGATGTATTTGGATTTGGTTAATTTGTGTAATATTATAATGTAAAAATTTATATATATGAGTTCATATCTGAAAAAATACATCTTTAAGCAGTAATTTATTTTGCTTTTGCTATGTTTTGTTTTTTCACATGGACGTCAATGTGTTTAGAGCAAGACCTGTGGTTACAGTAGACGCTCAGCTCATCCTAACTCCAAAAATCCTCAACCCGGAGAACAAGACGTGTCTCGTGCCCAGCTCTAACATCATGGTTCCCTGGTAAGTGTCTCAGCGAGACGGGTTCCCTAATGTTTTAGTTTGATGTACTAGTCCTGTACTACAGTGTGTGTTAGGGTCTTGTGTATGTTCACATTAATGCAGCGGTTCTGGTTCAGTGCTGTCGCTGATTGCGTAAGGAAACCGAGCAGACGGAATCGCTTTATGTCGTGCCGCACATGAAATACAAACTTCCGCACAAACACACATTTATATGCAGCCTTGTATTCTTGTGTTTTCCCTCTTTGTCAGCCGCTGTGAATCTGTTTGATGCTTGGGGTGTGTGTCTGTTAGGTTTGGCACTTACAAAATCTCTCTCTTTCTCTCTCTCATCCTCACATACTCAGACAGGATATAAAGTAGTAGAAGATTTAGGAAAACAGATAACAAAGGCCTGGGATACTGTAACAACAAGAGTGTAGCATTTCAAACCGATGTGCGTTCTGTGCAGAAAGAGGACCATGTGTAGAAATCGCAGTCTTCATTTTGCACATGTGGGCGTGGCTTATTTTGTGATTGACATCCTGAGAATTTGCTTAAAATGATATGAAAAAAAGACACCAGACCGGTAAAATCAAAGGCTTCAGGATTTCTGTTTCCTCTCATATTTATGGTTTTGTTTCATCTTCATCTTTGGATTCAACCCATGTTTATGTGTGAAGCTGTGTGTAAAGAATGTGTGAAGAGTTCAGGACTCCATGCCTGAGCATTGATAGCACACTAATGCCTTGCTTTGCCTAAGGCATTTGAACAAGTGCTATACAGTCTTGACTGCTCGGAATTACAGATATTAACACACACACACACACACACACACACACACACACACACACACACACACACACACACACACACACACACAGGATGCTATTAAGTCAGAGTTGTATACAGTAATTGTAGCTGCCAGATAGACTCCAAGTGAGGAAGAACTTCTACAGGGTCAATGCACAGGTCAGGGGTTGTCGCCCGGGCGCTGGGGTGTGTGTGTGTGTGTGCGTATCAGTGTGTATTGTGGGGGGTAATTACCCTCCTCATGAGGGAGCATTTTTAACGAGGCTGACAGAGAAACATCATTAAGTTATTCAGCAGGGTTCTTTCCTTTGCTAAACAAATGTATGCTGTCCCAACACACACACACACACACACACACACACACACACACACACACACACACACACACACACACACACACACACACTTACACACAAATTACACATGCATGTAAAAATGCCAGAGAGGTCATGGCCGGGTCTCCATGGTTTCAGTCTGTGTCTTTTTGGCATCAACCGAGACTGAAACACAGCCTTATGCCTATTTCATATTTCATATTCATACACAGCACCAGGTGGTCATGGGTCATTAAAACTTATGCACTCTGTACAAAGGGGGGATTTGCGTGTCTGTGAACTATTTCAGAATCGCACGTGTAGAGCTCGCTTGGACAGAATTAGGAATTTCTTTGTAAAATTGCAGGCTTGAATATCATTATAATTGTTTGTAGAAATAGTGTGAGAATGTGTGTGTGTGTGCGCGCGCATGTGTGCGTGTGTTTGCATGGTTGCCACACATCCCAAAATGTGTGATTAGGTTACTGACTAGGTTAAATAATTCCGTTCTTTCAGGACTGTGATTTTTGCAATGCAGGAACATTGATGGATTCAGACATAAACACAGAGTCTGGTACAAATGGACATCATTTATAGATAAAAGGCATTATAAGGTATTATTATAAAATTTTTTCAAACACTTCTGGAAAAAAACGTTTAATGCAGTTTTTAAACAACTCTTATGTAGTGTTGGTCTTTAAATACATGACTATTATTGTCCTCACAAGCTGCATGTGAGCAATCTAAACAATATTGAAGCAATAACCACTAGAAAAACCATGCAAAACTCATTACTTAACAGTATTTCTATAGATTTTCTTATCGTGATATCAGCATGCTAGGTTAGCCCTGAGCCTCAAACATTTATATTGCAATAAGTACCATATCCTTTACCTCATTTTATTTAATATGCAGCATAGCCTTTGTTACCTTACTGAGTAAGCAGGATAGCTTTAGGTTTGTTTTTGTTTTATTTTTTTTATTTTTTTTTTACCTCATATCACTTTACTACTTATAATCCCTCAATTTTTCATCACAGCACTTTTTTTTTTTTACTCAAACTGATTAGCTTTAAAGCATAGTACCATTTTGTAAATGCTCAGTTTACCATGCAGCTTTTTTACCTCAAATTCCTTAGCTTACAGCATATCACATTTTTATTTAAAAACACTGTTTGTTGCATGACCTTGTTTTTTTTTACCTCAAATTTGTCAGTTTACATCAAAACACTTTTTAAAAATTAGAATCCCTTAGTTTTACACCATAGCATTTTTTACCTCAGAATGCTCCGTTTAAAGCATAACACTTTTTTCTTTACCTCAGACTGCTCAGTTTAAAACATAATCTTTTTTTTTTTTTTTTTTACCTCAAATTACTCAGAATGCAGCCATGGTACTTTTTTTTAAAGCTTAGATCTCTCTGGTTACAGCCTAACACTTTTTGTTTTACCTCAAACCACACAGTTAAATTTTAAAAAATGGGACTTTTACCTCAGAATATGCAGTTTGCACCATATTGCTTTTATTTTACCTCAAATCGTTCATTTTACGGCATAGGTTTTTTTTTTTCCCTCAGGTCACTTTGTTAACTGCATAGTGCTTTTTTCTACCTTAAATCACTCAAATTGCAGCATAACAATTTGTAATCCTCAAATTGCTCCGATTGCAGGATGGCACTATAAACGCCAGATCACTTTGTTCACAGCATAGCGCTTTTTTATTTTACCTTAATTCGCTCAATTTACAGCATACCACATTTTTTACATATCATCACCCAGTTTTCGGCATAACCATTTTTATTTTTACCTCAGATCAATCAGTTTGCAGCATGAAACTTTTTTTTTTTTTACTTCAAATTGCTTGATTTACAGCAAAACACTTTTTTTAATCAATTTAAAATCACTCAGTTTGCAGCATTGCAATTTTTTAAACATCAAATCATTCAGTTAACAGCATAGCCATTATTACCTCTGATACTTTGATTAACAGCATTTCCTTGGCTAACAGCATCTCGACTCTGTTAGCAGCATGGCCTCAGTGCGCTATAACTTGGTTAGTGGCAGAGCCTTTGTTATCTTAGATCACATGGATACTGGGATAGATTTCATTACGTCAGATGACTTCAGTTAGCAGCCAGCTTTATGATCACTTGGTTAGCACCACATTCTTCATAACCTCAGATGACGCAGTCAGTAGCATAGCGTACCTTAGAGCCTTCAGCACTATTATCTGTGAACGCTCTGTTAGCGACATAGCCTTCATTTCTTCAGATCACTTGCTAACTCATTTAGTTGAACTGCCTTTGCTACATCAGATCATTCAGTTAGCACCATTAAAAGCTATTAAAATTGTTCATTTGAAAAAACAAAAAAGAGCAGGAAGAAAGAAAGTGCTTAGGGGGGCAGGGGATGGGTTTCATCAGACCCTGGGTAATTTCTCATAGCACCACCATTTTAACATTCCTCCAAATTAATTGTGCGGCTCAGGGGAAGGAGACTTCCTGTGTCGATATGAGACATGATAACAAACCTGTAAGTGTGTGTGCTTGTTGCAAATTAATATGATAAAGGAATGAAGATACAGGCTGAAACAGAATAAAAAATATCACACACACACATTTGGAAATGCTACTTAAGGCTCACATGGAGGATGACAGATCATGCAACGGATAATTATTTTTCATAATCAAGCTTCACCATGCAGGAGGTCGGATTACATGAGCAAATCAGGATCACACACTTAAACCACACTCATGGTGTGCATAAACATATCTGTTTATGACACACCTGTGGTCATATATTTTATCAATATCAGCAATGTGAAATGGCTTTGGCCAACAATGACCAGTTCGATCTTTGAGCTTTGTGGTTTTCAGAACTAATATTTAATACCAAGAGTATCATCATTAATCCAGGGCAGGAAGAGGAAGTGATTAGTGAAAGTAAAGTATGCTGGTTGTTTGGTGGAAGCTCACATAGAGGACAGTTATTAAAATCCTATTAGGAACTAACAAAGGGTTACTATTCAACATCGGTGGCTTAACTGATGAACGTGATTTTATGGGTACATTTTACTTTGTACAGAAACCAAAAACACAAATGAAGGACCATGGAATTTCGGAAAATCTGACACACCGAAAGCAGCCAACCAAAATTTCTGACATCCGATCCTTTGTGAGCCAGATCGCTGGTTATTTGGGTGATTAATCCGGAGTTGGAACCCTGCTTGTTGCATGTCCAACGACAATGGATTGGTCTGAATTTTGAGCCGATTATAAAATTAGTCACGGGCGACTGACTTGAAGCAGTGTCTGGAAAGAATTTGGGGATAAATGATGTAAAGTTAAAAAGCCAATGACATTCATTTCTTTGCTGTCAAACTGTCCAGTAGTTTGATTTAGTGCATCCTATTATTGGGCAGTTTCTTTTTTATATCATGCTCATGAAGGTCATATAATTGTAATTGTCATAATTATAGACCTCTTATTTAATAAATAAATGCATGAATCATATCCATGTCTGCTTATGCTGCCTTTCAGTTTGAGAGTGGACATCTGTGCTAAAGTCTCTGGTATTGAAATCCCAGATACCATTGGTAAGTCAAATTTTTTTTAATCAGTATTGGTATACTGTACCTTATGCTTCTGCCTATAATTTGTTTTGGTCAATTAATAGAAATGTAATAACATAATGTTTCTTGTAAAAATTTGGTCATTTATTGTTTGCTCTATAATGCTGTATTGCTTTGCTGTCTGAAAAATTTGTGATTATATTCGAGCCCTTGTTTTGCCTTACACATTATGTTCTTTTAAACTTTTTACAATGATAACATAAGAGGCAAAATCCTACCCATGGTATCTATGCTTGCTGCAAAATTATAAGAGGCAATTAATTGTAATAGATTTTTTTCCATAATCCAATAGAAAAATAACAAATCTTTAAAAACACTGGTGCTTTGATGAATTTTCAGAAAGTTTGGACACACCTTAAAATTACACGGTCTTTCCTGATTTTTATTTCTTCCTCTAATGTAAAACAATTCTGAAGGCATCTAAAATATGCAACAGTCTCTAAATGAACTAATTTAGAGGAAACTCGAAATTAACTTTTCCTTTGCAGCAGAGGTACATTTTGTTCTTGCTTCTTTTGTTCTACATTTTGTTCTTAAAATAAATGTTGTTGTTGTTGTTGTTGTTGTTACATAATTACCCAGTATTGTTCTAGAATATAGAAAATAAATCCAAACTTGTGTCAAAATTTTTGATGGGTATATAAAATTGATTAGTAGCATTGATTGAACAGCATACACAGTATTAATAAGAAACATGCACATGCTTTCAGCTCTGAACATGGAGCTGCAGTTGGACTCGCTAAAGCAGAGAGGTGCAGTGAAGCGGGTTCTGTTTCTCGACTCACATCAGCACCAGCGCTCACTCAAGATGCTTCTGGGCCAGCAGGATCGCCAGCGATGCCTCAACCACACCATCTACCTGCGGGTAAGCAAATCTAGCTCTTTCAATTCCATCAATCTATCTTGCCATCTTTTCTTGCTCATGTTGTCACTCTTAAAAAAAAACTTTTGCTTTTTCCAAAAATTGAGCTAGTTGTTAAAATAGCAGTATGTTTTGTTTTTATTTTATTTTATTTTTTATATTTTTGATCTGATAATGTTATGCCATCTTAAACAACACCATAGAAAAAAGATTATAATGCACCACTTGCATTACGCAAGTGCACTTAAGTCTTTACTCTTTTGTTCTGACCTGTTTTACCTCGATCCTCCTCTGACATCATGTTATATGCTTGGAATTTTAAAGAAATCAGATATAGTCGTTTAATATATCCCTTTGTGCTGCAGAGCCAAAAAAAAAAAAAAAATCCACTTAATTAAGCTTAAGGAGTTGAACTCTGAGTGTGTGTTTGTGTGTGCACCTCTGATCCATAGGGAAATGTTCCGTCGCCGTCTGATGGTGATACAGTAATGAGAGTGGGTTATATCAGATTAACAGAAAGCCGAGTTCTGGGATTAATCATTAGTCACTTCCTACACACACATACAGATACACACACCCTCAACAGCCTGAACAATCATATCTGTAATGAAGCAATCTTCATTTTTAGTGTGATTTATGTCCGATTTGGCTCAAAATCTACTTTTCCAAAGTCTATATGGTTTTCTCCTTAACTCATTAACGCGTGCCGTGGCATGCCAAGGGAAGAGAACGTGTTCCAGTTTCAAAAAGAAACACATTTTACTTTTACTAATTCCCAGCAACTTTTCCCCATGAAATCCTTTCCCATGGCATGGATCATGCAAATTATAGAATTAATATATAAAAATGAAAAAAAAGTTAAGAATCTGGCTTTGTGTCTGTGCCTTTCAAAGAAACACCCATTAAATATTTCCAGCTTATTTGTACTCTTGTGGCCATTTTATAGACATTCTAACAAGTATGGATACAATTGCTGACACACGGACCGTAACTACGTATGGGTTTTTCGTTGATTTTTAAACCAGATGCTGCAGGGTTTACATATTATTATTATTATTATTATTATTATTATTATTAAGAGCTTAATATTTATATAGAACTAATTGGACATTTTATACATAATGATGCACTAAATTGCTAGCTGTTTTCTGATTATCGCTATTGAAATGTAAAAAATGGCCAACACATAACCAGCAACAACGAGCGAGATGTCCACATGCCAGTGTACAAGTCTCGGCAAAAAAACTGTAATAAATGTAGGTAATTAACAGGGTTAAAGTACTTTTAGGAAATTTTAATGTTAGGAACCTGGGATAAAATCCAAGTATGCCTAAACCCAAAGTCTGGTTCATTTTCATCAGTGTAAACCTAAGCATACCGGACTTGGGAACCGTGCCTGAATCCACTCAAAAAGGTGCCCTTAAGCACAGTAGAATATGTAGTAGAATATATAGAATCAGATGAAAACCAAATGTATCTAAACATGGACTGCTGCTCAGAAGTCATGGCACATCTGTCTTCTCCAAAATCTCGAAATGATGAGATTGCTTGAAGCGAATGAGATTGCACGAAGCATGTGCCAATAGAATGAGATTGCACGAAGCATGTTCGAATAGAATGAGATTGCAGGAAGCATGTGCCAATAGAATGAGATTGCATGAAGCATGTGCCAATAGAATGAGATTGCACGAAGCATGTTCGAATAGAATGAGATTGCAGGAAGCATGTGCCAATAGAATGAGATTGCATGAAGCATGTGCCAATAGAATGAGATTGCACGAAGCATGTTCGAATAAAATGAGATTGTTCGAAGCATGTGCCAATAGAATGAGATTTCATGAAGCATGTGCCAATCTCATTATCTGACCTACACAGCCATAGATGATTTAGTAAAAACTAAATCATAAATTTTACAGTAAAAAACCGACAGCTGTGGTTGCCAGAATTTTACCGGAAAAAAATACGGTAACAGCATTTTTGGTAGTAAAGGATTTGCACTCATTATACTGTATATTTTATGAATTTTAATAGCTTTTTTTTTTTTTTTTTCGAGCCTGGCCAGGAATTGAACCCAGACCCTGTTGGTGCGAAACGAAAGTGCTAACCACAACACTACTGTGTTTGCTTTGCAACTGTTGTTCTCTTCTTTTCTTTGTGTTTATTGAACGTTCAAAAAGCAACTAGGTACTGCCACCTGCTGTACTGCCACCTGTATCAGAGAAAGAAAATACAGAAGTGTACCCGAATAATAATAATAATAATAATAATAATAATAATAATAATAATAATGTGAACATTGGCTGGATTGGTGAGGGGAGTGGGCAGGGGACAAACCAATCATGCGCAGTGTGAAACGCCTTTAAATTGTCACTGGTACTATGTAGGCAAAAGGTGAGGAGCATAAATAATGGAAGTGTTGGACAGTCCTGTAAATCTTGCATGTTTCTCTTTGTGTTGGCACTTACTGTATTTAAAATATCAGCTAGCTATAGGGTGGCACGGTGGTTTAGTGGTTAGCCTTGTCGCCGTGCATTTCCGGGTTTCAGGTTCGATTCCATCTTTGGGGTTTGCCATGCTTGGTGGTTTTCCGCAGTGTACTTCGGTTTCTTCCCACAGTCCAAATACATGCAGATTAGGCTAATTGGCATTCCCAAATTGCCCGTAGTACATGAATGTGTGTGTGTATGTGCCGAGCGATGTATTGGCATCCCGCCTCGTGTCCGAAGCTCCCAAGTTTCCTGAAGATATAATTAGTATAGACGAGTGAGTCAGTGAGCTAACTATAGTATAATTAATTGTTATAAGAGTACATATAAATAAATGTCCCAGTGCTGTTATGTTTTATATCACCACTCGTGAAAGGCCTCTCGAAAAATCTGATTACTCTGTCGAAATTAACTGTTGTAGGATTTCCTTTACCCATTTAAGTCAGTTACTAGGATTAGTCAAAAACCAAATAAAGTGTTTTATTGCTGTTTTTCTCTAGGATGAGACCGAATTTAGAGATAAGCTGAGTCCCATCAGTGTGGCTCTGAATTACAGTCTGGATCAGATGTTTCCTGTATCTGCCCTCCAGCTGCGACCCATACTGGACCACTACAGCGTGTCCTTTCACCGTGAACAGGTGTGTTGCGAACTCATGTCAAAAGACATTGTATACAAGTCAATTATGCATGTTATTGAACAACAGCAAATACAGACTCTCTTGTACTTGTTGTTGCTCTCAGGCAAACATCTTGTTGGACTGCGGAGACGACAACATGTGCATCCCAGATCTCGAGCTCTCTGCTAAAATGTGAGTCCGTCTTTCCCAAGTATGTGACTGAAAGCGTTCTGTTTTCTTGTTTATCCGAGTTGTTTGAAGTGCTCGAGTTGTAATGGAGGTTTTGTTTCATCACGATGTATACAGATAGTATGTTACAGCATTTTGACCTGACATCATTGCACATTAAAAGCTTTTTCCGAAGGCAATAAAAGACTTTACTACCACTGCCATGAAAAAGTCCAAATGCTGTTTAAATAATTGTTATACTTGCGACGTGTAGGGACCGGACAGAACTGGCGATTGGTGACGAAAACCCACTGATGCTTACCATCATGGCAGCCAATCATGGAGAAGGAGCATACGAGGCGGAGCTTGTGGTGCGTCTCCCACCAGAGGCAGATTATAATGGCATGGAGCGCCGACGGGAGGTAAACCACTTTAACCACAATGTAATTATCATTTAGTTCTACATGTATTTAATCAAGATTATACCGTGCCCTAATGCTGCTGCTTAATCCGTTCAGAAAGCCTTTAATTTTCAGTGTATAGGGGAGACTACGTGTTCCCTGTCATAAAATGCTCCTGAACTGAATTTCTTTTTTTTTTCTTCCTCTTTATGTCAGTGGCTGATTATGATATTCTTAGGTATTTGGGTTAAAATATGCAAACACAATACTAAACTAAGGTTTTTTTTTTATATATCTGTAACAAAAAATTTTTTAATGGGTAACACTGTTGCCTTGCACCTCCAGGTACTGGGTTCGATTCCTAAAATAAAAAAATTATATTTTATATATATATATATATATAAATATCATTTTTTATATCATTTTTTTTATATATATATATTTTTATATATATATTTCATATTATCAAAATTGAACAGATTTTCTTCTTAATAAATCTATGGATATCTATACAGTATAAGTAAAATTGCAGTAAGTGCTGGCTGTTTTATAATTTGAGTTTAGTTAATTAAGTCATGATCAAATTAGTGAATCTTCTTTTAAGTAAACAGGAGGTCCCGTAGAACACGAACATTTTTGCAAACTAACTAGATTTGAGAATCTTCATTCATGTTTTATTAATTGAATGATTGATAAATAAAAAAAAATCTTGGTTTAATGAAATCCCAATTTCATTCCATTTGATTGGATAGCTGAACTTCTTGTTCAGATACATGGACAGTTCAGGACTTTTTGATTCAATCTGTATCATACTGTATCACCTCCAAGAAATAATATAGTCCAGGTTTTTCCAAGTCTCTCTTCAATCAAAATTGAGATGCATCACCATACTGTAGGTCTTGGTCATTATAAATGTTCCGGGTTTGCACACCGACCCTGTAGTTTGTCACTTGGGAGGCAAGTACAAATCAGGGCCAGATTCTTCAGCCCTCGTTCTGTGCAAAGCTGCAAGTTCAGCTTAGGCTCCTATGAAGCGCATCACGTTCCCTCCGATCCTCCAGCACTGCTCGGCTGGTCCCACCATCTGTCAGAGATCGAGGAAGACATAAGTCTAGACTCTTCTGTTTTGGCACATTGGATGGTGGAATGAACTTTACCTACTGTAGATGTCCGTACAGCTGAGTCTCTGCCAATCTTTAAACAATGACTAAAGACCTATCTGTTCCTTCAATATTTGGGTTAAAAAACAAAAATCTTTCCAACAATGTTTCCGCCAAATGCCTCAATGTAAATGTAAATATAAGCTTCTGCAGTCACACGAAGCTAAATGAAGTATGTAGCTTTCAAAGTTAACTCTTTTCCTTCTCTATAAGTAGCTGCATGGCCATATAGGATTACTTTCATAGTACTCTTGGGGGACAAACTTCATGGACAGTGTGTTGAGCAGGAACATTTGTAATTACCAAAATCTATGGTGACGTACTTATATGCACCTCAATTTTGATTTAAGATAGACCTGAAGGAAAAAA
Organism: Clarias fuscus; assembly: GCA_030347435.1. NCBI lineage: Eukaryota > Metazoa > Chordata > Actinopteri > Siluriformes > Clariidae > Clarias > Clarias fuscus. Next base: position 17,375,678 of record CM059226.1, read on the forward strand.
CCCACAAACTATTCCTTTTTTAAAATGTACATATTATGCATATTCATATATCTGCCATTGGTGGGTAACGATGTTGTTTTTTTTGCTAGACCATCTTAGAAGCTCTTTGGACATGAGAAAAAGCATATTAAACGTTTATTACTCAGCATAAATTATATTAATGGTTTCAATGCAATCTTTCGGAGTGCTTTTATTCAGACTGGAATTTTTTTGCATTTTTAATGCAATTGTAGGTCGTGATTAAAGTGTGTGTCTTTTGACTTTAAGCCAATTAATATGACTCATGGTTTAAGTTCTCTTGTGTGTTCTTGGCTATTTTGGTCCCTCGGAGCTATCGTAGTGTTCAGATCATTCATCAGTCGTTTCGATTAGATTAGATTTTCTGTCAGAGTAACCCTAGTAGCTTGGGCACAATAGCTTAGTTTTACATTTGCGGCGATGCTCGTGTGAAAAGGTCAGGACTCTTGTGCGGAACATTTCTTGTACCGGGTTTCCTTTAAATGCTTTGCATGTTACAATCTGCTATCCATTTCTTCTAGAAAGCTAAAAACACAAACATGGGATAATAAGGCTGGAATGTGCCGAATGTTGATTTAATTACGGAGAACATTCCTCGTCAAGCCACAAATGTCCGCCGCGTCAAGATGCATTGCGTATAACATGCTTTTCCACAATGGCGCATAGAAGCAAGGAGGAACTTGTGCAATCAACATAAATACTAATGCTAATACTGCTCCCTATGTATATGGACTACTCAGTACTAAAACAGACTATTGAGATAACAATCTTCACTGCTCTATTTCTCTGTGTTATTAGCTTAGCAGGCGTGGTCTCTCTGGTAATTGCAGCACATGTTAGAGAGTGGCTCGTAATGTGATTAACATGACTGCATGAGGCCGCGTTCCCTTGGGAACGTTTCGGTTTGGCCGAGAGGAAACAGTTGCCAGAAGTGGAGATATATGGAGAGAGAAAGGTGCAGAGGAAGAGCGAGCCATGATTAAGAGAGTGGGAAAGGGTCGACAGGACAGGAGGCCTCAGAGATGTATGATGTTATTGCCATTACTGAATTCATCACACTGATGCTCTCTCTCTCTCTCTCTCTCTTTCTCTCTCTCTCTCCATGTTCCCTTTCTTCCTCCCACGGTTCTTCGCCAGACGCCACAGGGTCCCTTATCTGTGGCTTTAAATAGACCAGCTTATTTTGTTTGTGCCTGTTTTTGTGTTTAGTCATAGTGTGCTATGGGATGATGTGAAGCTAATCATCATGTTATAGGAATACACTCATGTTTCGGAGAAAATAAGTTTAAAGCATTTTTCAATCGCGATAAAATGCACACAGGAAATGAGTCAGCATTTTTGTTTTTGGTAATCACCTGTATATTTCACCTAACGGAACAGAGCAACTGAGAAAATACTGTAGCAGAATTAGTAAATCTATCAAAATCTGCACATACTGTCGTTTCTTCCTTTCTTAATGCTTGTTGCATAAAAGTGTTCCAGTCCTGCAGATGGCACTGTTAAGATTTCCATGACTAAGGAAATTATTATGTAAAGCAATTTTGGTGTCTTTGTAATCCTTTGGAAAAGCCTTGGGCATACATGCTGCAAATGACCATTGTACATGATGTCCACCCATTATGACATATTTATTGTTATATTACCAGGTATTTTTGCTCCGCGAACACACATTCCTCCAAGAATGGTGAAACTAACTACAGTAACCACGCCTAGTAGAGCTGGTGATCAACAGTTAGTTTAATTAACAGGAGCAAAAGTAGTTTCAAATTCTTATTGGTACTATGTAGCCAAAAGGTAAAGAAAATAACCCGTGATGGTAGTGGACAGTCCTGAGAAATTTAAGTTACTTAATGTTTCCACTTATTCTGCTTTATGGCTCATTTGCTTCTCCATCAAATACACTTCTGATTCTCAAGTACATCTCAGATTTCTCAAATGTTGTCTCGGGTTGTGTCTCAAGTTATGTTTCTTTGTTAAACATGTCTCAAGTTATGTTTCTTTGAAATAGAAAGGACAGGGTCGAGCTTGTAATCAGAAAGCTCAATTCAATCTCATGAGACAAGAAAAAGCTCATTCTGCACAACAAAATTTTGCCATGGGTATGGCTCATTTGCTTCTCCTTCAAATACAGTTCTCTTTATCATGTACATCTCGGATTTCTCAAATGTTTCTTAAGTATGTCTTGGGTTGTGTCTCAGTTATGTCTCTTCGTTTCTCCTAACTAAAGGAGAAATAGAAAAGACAGAGTCAAGCTTGTAATCAGAAAGCTCAATTCAGTCTCATGAGACAAGAAAAAGCTCATTCTGAGCAACAAAATTTTGCTATGGGATATCAGTTAACCTCTAGGTCGCGGTTGCATAAAGTTGAATGCAAGTGCACTATGTAGACAATGCCTTGTTTCACACACCAAGTAGTGCCCTTGATCAGAGGTTAGAGAGGGATTGTGATTCAGCCCAGCTTTAGCTTCATGAACAGAACTTCTGTACATGAATGGTTCGGCAATTCGGAATAAATTAGAAGCAATCAGTAAGTGCTGTTTAAGATGACATAACGTTATTAGATAGTGATAGTGAAAGCGCTTCCGTGAAGGGTTTTGAATCAACAAACGAAATCAAATGTAATTTTTTTGTATGTAGTAGCTAAGTTTGCTTTATATCAAGTTTATGTTATAAACTGTAGTAGTAGTGTAAGTGTATTTCCTAATTGTTACTTTCAGTTCCAAAAAAATAACTTACATTAATTGATCTACTGCTCTATTGCATTTCAAATACTTATGCATCATGCACCATGGATCATGCATCACGCATCTCCTAATTTTTACTTAAACCCAGCAAAAAAAAGACCACCTAGACAAAAAAAAACTGCTTTTATAAGACATAATCAAGTGGTTTTATTTTGTTCTTCTGTTTCAGGACCTACAGATTCTTAATTGTGAGCACAGGATGGGAAATGACACCCAGCTGGTTATATGTGAATTAGGAAACCCAATGGTGGCTGGAGCAAATGTAAGAAACTCTTTTTTTTTGTTTGTTTCTTTTATCTTTCTGCTTGTATTCTCTTTTAAGAAAATGTGCAAGATGTATCTGTGGCTCATCTTCTTTTGGACAGTAAATTGTTCAAAAGTGAAAGGTTGAAAGTGCTAGAGAAGTGTAACCCAATATTGGAGTGATAGTGATGGAGAATTAGGTCACACTCAAGGGTTAAGTGCGTTGGCTCTTCAGCATTTGAAATGATACTTTACTTTCCCCAAGCCATGGCTTTAAATTATTAAATCAAACAGGAAACAGACTTCGCCGTAGCCTTGCTGACTACAGTAGGTTAAAATGCTTAGAGAGATAAAAGGGTATAAGGAGAGGAGAAGAGCGATAAAAAAGGAGAAGACATAAATAACTGACTCTTATGAGATACATTTATCAGTATGGTTTTGAACCACTGAAACAGGATTTGGGGCTTTTTAGATTTCTCCCTCTTCAAATATAAATTGTTTGCGTCAGTGACAAAGGAAGCCAGGAATCAATTGTCCCAATGCCAAGACCGAGCTCCTCTCAAAGTGAGATGAGAAAAACAGAGTGGGTTTTTTTTTTTTTTACTCAGTATCTATGTGGTCATGTAATGTAATGTGCACATACAGTATTAATATAGTATTACTGCATATAACATATTACCATACACGTCTGTTGATGCCGTGTCCACAGTCCTCTGAAACAGCACACACGTGCACATTGATACGCAATCTGAGAGACACATCATGAGTTTGTGCTACCACTCAATCATTTCAATCAATGGATGCTATTTTAGAAAAAACATGCTTGGGATTGTTTTGGAGGATGGAAAGCAGGCTATATTTGTTGATGTCCAGAAGATGGAAAAAAAAAAAGCCAGGCGCCTCACTTTAGCTGTTTTATCATCTGTTGCTGGCGCTGCTATGAAAGCCTCATGACGTCAGCGAGCGCCCGACACATGCACATGGGCAAAAAAGTCACCTGATTGGTGCATTCAGCCCTAAAGAAATAAAGTAAGTGCATCACAATAGGGTACAAAACCGGATTTGAGTCACTTCAGGCTAGAAATATGAATGTAGCCTTAGAGTGAACAAAAAAGTAGCGGCTTTTTCCTCCCATAAGTCCTTGTATATACATGCAAAAAAATACCATTTCAAACTACCAAGGTCCAGAGCAGACACATACTTGATTATGTCTGTGTGTATGCGTTAACATAGATAAAATATCACCATAACCACAGAAAAGCACCCAGTGTATATTTAGCTTGAAAACAGTTTACGTTTAGCTATAAAAGTGTTACGTGAAACTATATAGTTAACATACTGTATAATATACATATTCATATATATGAACCAACGTTCCATCCCTATGCTTGCCTTTTTAGTAGTCATGCACTGTCCCACTTAGTTTCCTTAGTAGTCAAAAAAGCAGCTGCAAAAATGATCAGCACTCTGGCTGTAGAGGTTATTTTAATTACCTTTTAGGAAAAGACAAATACATAATTTTCCCATATAATCTTGCATTTCAATACACTTTTTTCCATCTGTCAACAAGCTTTCGTATTCCCTCATTACAAATTGCTTTTTACGCTGACCTGCGAGCCATGAATGCACCACGTTCGTCACTTCTGTATCAGAAATGAATCTTCATCCTCGTAGGGCTGCTTCCAGAGGACCAAACAGGTGAAAGTCTGACGGAGCAAGATCAGGACTATAGGGAGAATGCTTTAACATTTCAGATCGTCGACATGTGAGCAGAAGTGTACAGAAGAGCATTGTCATGCGAGATCACGACACACATGTATAGCAGTCCTCTGTGTTTAATCTAAAGTCTAGGCTTCAATAAGGATCTAACTGTACCGAGCACTGTTGATTGTTAATCCTTTTCCTGGTACTGGTCCAATACTAGGCCTTGAGAATCCCAGAAAACTGTAAGCATCATTTTACCAGCTTTAGAATTTTTTCTTGGTCTGAGATTGAGGATGTTTCTGGTCCATATTCTGCTGTTTATTCCCAGGCTCATAGTAATCACCAGTAATGATTCTCTTACAGAAACTTTCACATTCCTTAGAGTATCCAAATGCTTCTGTTGATGCTTTTCCGTAAATTGTTTCAGCACATTCAACCCACAAAAAAACGGATCACTGCACGCTACTATTCTTTCTTGCAAATTACAAAAACATATTTGCTCGCACTGCAGTTACGAATGAACTGATGTAACATGTTCACACCTGCACAGCTTTGAACGGAAAACGCTGATAAGACAGTGCAGACATATAACCGGAGTGCGGATCATTTTTGACTCACTCTGGTACTTTGAGACCTCAAATACCCATGTTTAAGAGCAACTAATCATAATTTTAAAGATAAAATGTTTATGATGAAGTACGATAGTCTCTTGACTGTATAAATCTATGGACATGAGCTGCTACTGTTGTAGAACAGGAGTGGAACAGACGTCTGTCATCGGAGTGGACAATTTATATTTGAATTCCTAAATCGAGATCCAGGTCCAAGTCTCTGCTATGTCACAATGTCTATTTTTAAAACCGCTATAAGTAATTTAACTGAATTGAAACAAACTTAGAGGGACATGACGCCCCGCATATTGCTTTTGGTGGTTATGGCTCTGATCCAGTGCGACTTCTGGGAGGCAGCTGTTATCCAGATGTGTTCAGAACACAGCATCTTCTCATCTCCTGAAATGAGTGGTGCAGTGTGTGTGTTACTAAAGCATGAAAAACGCATGCTGTGGAATCAAAGCAGAGAGGAGTATACCTGTGGTTCTTAACACCACTGCTGGCTGCTTGGACATGTCTGACTTGTGGTGCTTTTTTCATGGTTTCTTTGCTGATAATGGCAGAATTTTGAGTAGCAGGGCTAAAAGTAACACAGTAAAAGATGTTTAGTGTAAAGTTAGCAAAGACACCAAGGGTGGTTATCATCTATCGTCCATGCATTAAGAACATCAACTCTTTCACAAAAATGTAAATTAATTTACTAGTATAATAATAGTCTATCTTCGTTTAATATGACCAGATCGTTATTGCTGAGAATATGCCAGGTAGCAGAGCAGTTGGATTTGTAGGCTTTATTCAAAAAACAGGCAAACAAATCCAAAACGTAACGCAAACAGACAATATGTCAGTCGATTTAGCAAACATGGCAAAAAGCTAAATCACAAAACCAGAGAGCAAAAATGAGATCATTAACCATGGTAGCATGCACGATAAACAAAAGTATGCTTTGTGTGTGTGAGCATGTGTGTGAGTGATTCAGGTCAGGTGTGCATGATTAGAAATCCACCGACTGTGATCGTGGCATTGAGAGAAAGTGATGGGAATTGGACTAAAAATGGAGCAGCCATGTTTCTAGGCCATGAATTTCTTTGGGAAGTTGACATGACAAAAAAATTTAATAAAGCATCGGCGATGGTTGAGCATGTTTAAAATGAAGGTGAAAGTGCACGAAGGACATTAATTTGTCTGCATGTATCTCTAGTTGTAGCATTTTAAAGGTCTAATATTGTACTATTTATTTACCAAGTTAACACTCCTGATTTCTGAGGCTCCCCAAAGAGCATGTGTTAATTCTCCATCTGGAAAACCCTTCAGATAATGCATTTTTTTATACCATAAACTCTAAACATGCTTCTTCAGTGTCTTTGTCAATGAGCCACTGCGGAGCCACACCCCGTCTGAGAAGAGCAGAGCTGAGCAAGGGGAAGGTGTTGTATCTTCCTAAATGAGGTCACAGTGGGAGTCTTTCTAATACAAAAATGGAAAAACGGACAAAAAGCAGGAAATCTATAAGTTGTTCTATGTACATGCACTCTGCAGACCCATCAAAAAGACAAAAAAATACTAAAAATTAATAATAGGTCACATTTACGGTCTGGTTACCACCAAATGGAGTAAATCACATTTAATATTTCACCAAATGACACCTACAACTGTATATATAACCTAACATAATAACCTTTTTTTATATAACAATAATAAATCAAAACCTTTATTTAATTCTATTCTGTTCTGTTCATGAACATGATTTTGAACACATCTTCAAATTTATTTATTTATTTATTTATTTATTTATTTTGCTTTGTCGTTTATTTCAGAGTAAAACTGCTGATTTCACAACTAAAGCATAACACATACTGTATGGCATCATGTACTTAAGTAACATCAACAAAAATTAGTTGCTCTTTTAAGACATGAAGGTCTGCATTGTTTTACAAAATATACAGTATATCACGAAAGATCACAGAATCAGACGGAGTGTCCAAACTTTTGAATGTAGCGAAGTGAAGGCAAACTGACTAATTTACCACTGTGTTTCAACTCAAGTCGAGTCAAGTAGGCTTTTATTGTCACTTTATCATCACTATTGTTATTCATGTGCAACATGAATTAACAATATAAATTAACAGAAACTTACTAGCTAACTAAGAAAACTAAGTAGCTGGCTAGCTGGGACATTGATGATTTAAGTTAACAGGGAACAATGTACGTTTTTTAACAAAAGACACTGTGTACGTGCAATGTGCAAACACGAGCGACAAAGTGACAATGCTACAACATGACATTATGAAATTATGAAACTACTGTATGACATTATGAAACTAACTTCTTAAGCAACAAGATCTATGCAGACAGAAAACCAAAACATGGTTGGAAAGTAGACTAAACATAAACACATTTTAGCAAAAAAAGTTTGAAATACATTTTTTTTTTTTTTGAGCCATAGTGACATATACCCGTTTTTCCCAAACTGCGCCATAATTATTACACTTTTAACCCGTAGCATTCTCCAGAGCTGATCAGTGCCATAATTTGTCTGGATGTCCAATCTGTATGCTAAATCTACACATCCCAAGTCACAAACTGAATCGCGAACATTGACGCTCTGATTGTTTGCCAGTTTAGTCAATGCTGGAGCACCGCATCACATTCCAGAAGCATCCCTGAAGGAGTTCTCCACTAAATCTCCTTGCCTATTCCATCTTTAATAGAAGCTGCTGCTGCTCTGCATCTGAAAGTGCTTTAACCCACCAATCAGGTAGCACATTCCTCGTGAATATTCCAGGAAAAAAGTCTTGTCAAGCTTCTCCGCTCCTGAAACACACCCAGCGGGGCATGAATTTGTGCAGAAGCTGGAACAAAACGATGTCGCAGATGCGATGTCATCAGTCTGCTCCCGGTGGAAATCTGGTGTAAGAAGCATAGCAGTGAAGTGAGGCTGTTGTAATGGTTGTGCTTTAAACAAGGGTTTTGTTGTTGTTTGTTGTTTATAGTGTGTTTCAAATGTTGCGGTAAATATGATTCCTCTGTGTGTTGTCATGGTCATTTGTTACAGAAGTCAGTCTTCCAGGAACGGAATGACCACTTTATGCAGTGGGTTAAAAAAACACAACCAAATACTTTACTTGGTATTATAGCTTATCCGGTGATCAACCGAAGACTTTCGACCCCAGTGGATGCTCGGGTGACATTACAAGATCTGTGCAGCTGCTTTGTCTCTGCTTTTTTCCTTACCGTCATTCCGTTCTTCCTCCCCCTCTATCCCTTACCCATCAGTTTACTATTTTCCCCCGAGCCCTCGGGGTACACTGCACTCATATGACTTGAACGCTTCTTTCATGATTTATCCTTGTTTAGCTCCGGCTGACTTTTACTTTACCTTCGTCTTCGGAAAGGGAAAGAAGATACGATTGCTCGGAAGTGGGCGAATTTTCCCCAAAGATCCTAAAACCCATGTTTTCCGAGGATAAAGCCGAAACTGGGATAGATTTTAAAGCCGCTTTACCGCTGTTTATTCTTTTCCTCTTCGCTCTGTTATGATAGCCGTGCCTGTTAAAGCCGGGCAAATTGAATGGTAATTTTCTTCTAATTTGACACATAAGCTGGTAAATGCTTTCCTCTGCAGGATACGAAGAGTGTGGTTTCCAACCTTATTACCGCTGTTCAGCCCACTTAATACTTAAGATCACCAAGCCAGAGTGGCACTATTGTGCCCTATGACTCACTTTCTAGTGCAAACATCGCTGATCAGGCATTTAGTGTTTTTAGGTTAAGAGGTTGTGTGCGCGGGGTCGCCCGGTCTTATGACTTGCATGATTGATTGGTGTTTCTGCCTGTTAGCCTGGAATGAGATGGAGCCACTCGTCTTCAAAGCTCAAATTGGAGACTAAGAGGAAGGGGAGAATGTCAATTAGGTTAGAGAGCGAGGAAAATAGGGGTAGAGGTCATCTCGAAAGCACTCAACATCGGCCTCGTTCAGTTTTCTCATCCAAGATAAGAGAGATACCGGAGGAAAGCGAATGAACAGAGAAACAGGCTGGAGGTGCGATTGAACTAGAACATGCAGAAGATGATATGTGAAAGGGACGCTAGTGAGGGACATGCGAACATGGTGTACTAGTAGGGAAAGAATTGTTTCTCTGTGGTTTCACAGGAATGGAAGATTGAGAGTCATGAGACAACCTTGTTTTGACATGGATGGTCGTTTGAACATAAGAGAGAGATGACATTTAGAAAAGGATTGTCTTGTGGTGGTAATAAGACAGAAAGACAGACAGTATGACCGGGTTGTTTACTGAGCGAGAGAGACAAGGGATGAATAAAAAGGCTGTTTTGCTGAAGCTGTGGCTTAATCGAACGAGTAGAATAAATAATGAATGGAGAGTTAGAAGAGAAAGCGTAGGAAGGATGGCTATATGTGTGTGTGTTTGTTGGATGGGCTGAGCTTGACATGTTAACATGTTCCAGATTGGGGTATGCTGTTCTCAGAGATTCCGAGCTCACCATGCTAGCCTGCAGGGTTAAGCTCACATGGGCCAAATTAACATGGCACCAGTTAAGCACTGTGACGCATCCCCTGCCCCACTCACCACATTTATGTTCCCCATCACCCTCCAGCACGTCACAGGCAACCACATGGGAAGCACATGCGGGATGTGATCCAACCAACAAAAAGAACAATAAAGGCTCGGTCGCACATTTCTTTCCAGGTGGTCTCTTCATATACCATAGGACCTCAACATTAAAAATGGAATTTGGACGAGTAAAATTGACAAATGTTATGAAATATGAGAATTGTTAGCTTGTATTTGAAATATCAAAGCTTCTTGGATGACTTCTACATCAACATTGGAGCTCCGATTCATGAAGTTCATGGCCAAAATTTTCGTTTTTTACTCACTTGGCTCAGCTGGCCACTGACCCGACCTCCAAACTCCCCAGACCCAAATCTGATTGAGCGCCTATGGGATGTGAAATGGGAAGACAAATGATCTGATCCACAGAGTCCTCACCCTGCCACTCGCAGCGCCCCAGAAGTCTTGTGGTGCCAGAACTGTTTCTGTGGCACAAAGGGAACCTACCCAATTCTGTTTTGACACATAGTCAAATAATAATTAAGTGAATAATATCAGACGGCACGGTGGTGTAGTGGTTAGCACTGTCGCCTTGTACCGCCAGGGTCCGGGTTCGGTCCCCGGCCAGGCTCGATTCCCATCTCTGTGTGCATGGAGTTTGCATGTTCTTCCCGTGCTTGGTGGGTTTCCTCCTGGTACTCCGGTTTCCTCCCACATTCCAAAGATAATTGGCGTTCACAAATTGCCCGTAGTGTGTGAATGGGTGAGTGTATGTTTGTGTGTCTGTGTGCCCTGCGATGGATTGGTACCCTGCCATGTGCCCTAAGTCTCCTGGGATAGGCTCCAGGCCCCCGTGATCCTGAATACAGGGTTAAGCGGTATATATGATGAGTGAGTGAGTGAGTAATGTCACAATAGTGTTGTAGCTTTATGGCTACTCTGTGTAATCACTTTAAACATACTCATACTGATGTTCTGCTGTGAGAATGGTTTAGAGATCTTTTGCTGTCTTTTTTTTTATATGTAGTACCATTTGCATAAATGCTCATAAATGAGAAAATCTAAATGATACATAAATAGAGACCTATGTGTTCCCAACCATGGTCCCAACACCCCATCTCACCAGCCTTATGAATTATTGAAAAGATGGTGTGAAAGAGCAGGGAAACCACTATACGTACAGGACAGGGGGTCCTCCGGGAACAGGTGGGAACATGGGGTTTAAGCAACTTTACGGGATTTGAAACATTCTGTAAGTAATTGGAAAACGCCAGTAAGCATGTAATTATGGATATCTGTAACTGGACTTTTGACTATTTTACTAGGAATTTTGACCAGAAATCTAAATCTAACAATGCAACTAATAAAAATGTATATATATAACTAAGATAGAAATTGAACTTACATGTAAATTTTTGATGAATACGATTTGTATTTCACTCTGACGTTATGCCTAGTTTAAATGTACCTTTATTAGTTAACAAGTAATTAAGTAAATTTTACTTACTGCAGGTAAGTAAGTAAGTCATTCAGTTGTAATGTAAGTATTTAGGTAAGTGCTAAGTAAGAAATAAGAAGATTAGCAAGCATGTTACTTACTTACATACTTACTAGCATTTGTCCTTTCCTGGACTTTTTTCAATTTTATTTGTATAGCGCTTTTAACATTTGTCATTGTCACAAAGCAGCTTTACACAATCAAACAAATTATTTAAGTTTCTATGGAATATGAATGTGTATGAATCAAAACGGTCAAATAGTCCCTGATGTTCAAGCCGAGGGCGACTTCATCCCTGTTCACTGCCTGCAGACATATGGACTCTGTCTGCTCTCTGCTCATAGTGCATGATCTGAACAGTAACTATGGAGGATGACACGTACTCTCTCTCTCTCTCTTTCCCCTTTCACCACTACAACATCATTCACTCATGGCTTAATGTGTCTCATAATATTGAATGAGATTATATATGCACATGGAACATGTTGTATAGAATCTGAGTCTGAGTTTGTATAGAATCTGCTAAAATGTTTAGTTTTGCTTAAAACACGTGTAAAATGAGTCGAGGCACTAGTTATTTAGACATGTTTATGGCAAGAGAGGCGTCTATTTAAATAAAGCATCTCTCACTCTCTATAACTTAAATCTGCTGCCTGATTTAGTTTGTATATTCCGTGTCTTCTGAGGTCATACAATAAAGACATCGTCTCGAATTGTTAATTATTGTCATGTTGTTAGATACAGGAGAGGCACTTCAGCTGTCTCGAATATTTGACTGAAATAATGACTTTTATTTGTATGACTGCCAGGACCTTCTCCCTGGGTGTAGGTTATTAACAGACAGACTCGCCCAAATAATGTCCTCATTGTTTTCCAGTCTGTGTATATGCGAACGTTTTTGAAACAGACATATTGTTTTGATATCTCCCACACTTTTGAAAGCTCATCCCTCATTAGGGTGGTAGAGGTTCATAAAGTATGGATGCTTCTGGCTGAAAACAATTGGAAAAAAAAGGGATTGCAGATGGTGAGGCGCGTGGTAATGACACACAGCTGAGCTGCAATAGTGAGTTCCTTTGATTCTTTAAGGATTCATTTGTCAGGAAGTGTCTGCAGCCTGATCAAACCCAACCCTGTCCCTAAGTCACATAAAAGGGGCGTCCTAGATTAACCTCATGGGTCCAGATTTCCAGTTCACTCCTAGTGGTTCGCAGTAGATCCGGAGTTCACTGGCAGTACACACATTGACACGCTCATTCACACCTTAGACAGTTTCGTCTTGAAAAGTCTGGACAGAAACTGTCTTGACATTTTCGTCTCATGCGCTCATCATGTGATCACATTGTGATCTGTGGTTGCTTTCTTTGGTCAGGTCTAGACTCAGCGACGTTGTGCGGCAATAAAATGAAGTCAGCTGATGACCTGAATGTACGGAATGACCTGTTTATCCAGTCAGTGGATTTTTTCTTTCCTGAGTCATTCTAGGAGCATGAGGAATCATTTTCACACATGAATTGCCCACCACATTGGATGCAATAATCAAAGCTAAAGGCAAACAAATGAAATCTTAGAGAGTGTGATTTTATTTATTTATTTATTTATTTTTAGGCACACACACTCAGTTTTCCGTAAGTAAAGAGGATGGAAACTTATTGGAAACGTGATGTAGTGTGAGAAATTAATTTCCGGTCCTTCAGTTGTTTATCTGCTTGTGCTATACATATTTAACTAAACTAAAAATTAAATCGGAACTGTAATTTTTATATTTATATCTATGCAGCACCAAATACGTAGTTTTTCCAGTTATTCCTTTTAATGCATCCTAATCCTTTTTTGGTTCCATAAAGACCTTTTCATTGAAAGATATTGTCTCAATAGAGTAATTGGCCTCCACAAAAATACACAAGCCGATCCTCATAAATCCCGAAGCTTTGATGAAATACGCGCACAGAAATGTGCCGTTCCAGTTGGCGAAATTTTATCGACTCTTGGACTTTTTGAAGCAGTAACCACAAAAGGAGGCCGTGGATTTTAAGTTTAACAGCGCTTGTTCTTTTCACCCCTCCATCATGAGCTGGCTTTGTAGTGTGCAAGGTTTCCATCAGGCTGTTGGGGGAGGATGGAGGGTAGGGAGGAGGGCTGTTTATGGGCGTTCGTAATTAGCGTACAGCCTGTAGCCACAGTGCTGGCCTTCATTAGCTGTTATCACAGTTGAGCTAATGAACTGCAACACACGGGCACAGTTAGACATATAGTATATAGTAGTATTATATATTACCACTGCTGTGTTACTTATAATGGTGGCAAAACACCACTTTTATTTATCATGTTCATTTTAAGCCGTCTATAATTCAAAGTTTCTATTCAGAACCAACACCGCTCTGATAATAATAATGATCGAGAAATTCTGCCTTTATTATCCTGTTCATTCTCTCCGTCTATTTCTCTAGGTGTCTATCGGATTGCGATTCTCTGTCCAGAGGTTAGAAGATGCTGAAGCAAAAATTGGCTTTGAGCTACAGATACACAGGTGAGATCCATGTCTTCTCCTACTCCCTTTGTCTCTTCTTTCCATCCCTCGTTCTCGATTCCCACTCAATGCCCAGACCCAAGCCTTTGGATGCAGTGCCAATCACAAGCCCGAATTAAATGGGCGGGTTGTGTCAGGAAGGGTATCCGAAGTTCTCGAAGAACTAACAACAATGTTGTGGAGCATGCTTAATAAAAACTGCTTATCTTACCATAGAAAGAAGTCAGTAGACCAAGAAATGTTACAGCATGAATTACCGTCAAAGTCATGACCAATCATAACGGCGTCCCACAGCACTGGACTTTGACTCCATCTGCCTCCTCTCTCTTAATCTCTTTATCAATTATTCTTTCAAAATAATCTTTCCTGCTCTACATCACCCTTTCTTCAATGTCCTCCTTATTCTCCACAGTCCTCATTCTGAGACATTCTGTCTCACCTCTTTTTCTTTTATTCTATGTTTTTCTCTTTCTGTTTTTTTTTTTATTTCAATCCAATCTTTGCTCTTCTTTCCATTTCTTTGCCTTCTTTGCCATCCATTCTCTCTCTCTCTCTCTCTCTCTCTCTCTCTCTCTCTCTCTCTCTCTCTCTCTCTCTCTTAAACAGCCTGTTGGGTTTAAGTCCATTCCATTCTCTGTTCTCGCTATCACTCTCTCTTTTTCTGTCCTCTGGTCAGTATTTCTTTTAACTCATTTTAATCTGTTTTCATCTTTACTCCTTTTTTTATCAACTTCTCTCTTTTCCCATCTGCCCTCCACTATTTCCAGTTGTCCTTTTTTCTCCATCCAATGCTTCCCATAAATCACTTTCTTCCCTGATTCTCTCCTTTTGTTTCCTTTTATTCCTTTCTTTTGCTCACCTCCTCTTCTCTCTGTCATCTATCCTCTGTCCGTTTCAATACCATGCTTATTTTTATACCTATTTCCTACTCTTTCTATCCATCCTGTTTTTTTCTCTCCTCTCCACCCTCTTTCCAGCAGTATTACGCCTGTCCTCTGCTTTCTGTGTTCACCTTCCTCTCTCTCTGTCCTTGCCCTCCTCCTTCAATACCGCAAACCCTGTTTCCCTTCACTTGCGATATTCTCTCACATCTGGCATGAATACACAACCTAATGTTATAGCTTAAATATTGTAGGAAGACACACATACAAACACACACACTGCACTAAATCTCCATCAACACTACATTCCTCAAACAAGAGTTTCCAGCTTTAATGATCTGTCATGTGTGTGTGCATGTGTGTGAATGTGTGTCCTCAAACTTTCAACACTAGATATCGTACAGATCTGCCGTTTATTAGCACTGGGTTGCTGTTAGTGTGTGTGTGTGTGTGTGTGTGTGTGTGTGTGTGTGTGTGTGTGTGTGTGTGCGTGTGTGTGCGTGTGTGCGTGTGTGTGTGTGTGCGTGTGTGTGCGTGTGTGTGCGTGTGTGTGTGTGTTTGTGTATCTGTGTGTCTGTGTTCAGGGTCAGTATTCACTGTTATGTGATTGCTGGACAGTAGTTTTATAATCATGTCCTGGAATGTCAGATTTTAATTCAGATTTATTAAACTTTAAAAGTTTCTCCTGATAAGACAGAACGATGATAGACTTAGAAAAATATCGATATGCGTGCAGAGGCTGGATTTTAGTCAACAAGTGAGGAGATCATCTGGACATCTGGTACGTCTACATAAAATTGGTTTAAAAATGTTTTAACAAATAATGACATTTTTGGACAAAACTAGATATGTAAAAAGACTAAGGTTAAGGTTAGGATTAGGATTAGCCATACAGTAGTATGAAGTAGCTAGAGTGGCGTTTTGAGTGTTTTCACATTGTTATCACAAGCTTGCTTATCTACAACCATTTGAAAAGGAAAGATTATCACAATTATTGACCTAAATAAACTTAGGTCATCATATTTGTGCTTATCATAATTATAGTTATGGTTGGTGAGTTTTCTCCGGATACGCCAGTTTCCTCCCACAGTTCAAAGACATACAGAGTAGGCTAATTGGCATTTCCAAAATTCCCCGTATCGTGAGAGTGTTGGATTGGCACCCCGTCCAGGGTGTACCCAACTTCATGACCAGATTCCCCTGAGATAGGCTCCAGACTTCCTGCAACCATGTACAAGATAAGCAGTGTAGAGAATAAGTGTGTGAGTGAATTTTTCTTAACTTTATTATTACAGACGAAGGGTTTCAATAAGGTACAAGACATGCAAAGGCATCCCTAAACATGAAAAATATACCAAATACAACGTAAATAGTTAATTATATATATGGAGATATCGACACCAATATCTCCATAGCTGGGTCTGATAACGAACAATACTGAATCTCATATTGGACAAGACCAAAATTATTTTATTATTTTATTATTTTATTATTAATATATTATTTTACAGTGAACAAATACATTTATACATAAGCTCTCCTAATACTGCTTGAAGAGTATTAACTCATGCAGTTACTAACAAGAGAAGGCTTATTGATGCCAACTTTATTTGTGCTACTATGCTGCTATTAACTTTCTTGAAGTTTTGTTCTCAACTTTTGAAACGTTTGTCCACAAATGTGCAAGCATTAAAAGTGTTACGCAGCATCAGAACATGCTAAACCTGCGTGCGAGGATATTTACCACTGTCTATGGATATCATCCTCATCATCAGTCCTTTTATCAGCAATAAAATCCCCAAGATATTTTTACTTTATTACAGACGTCAAGATAATTGTCCGCCAAGTTAAACACTGGAAAGTTCAGTGTCTGATCCTTCTAAGTTTGACAGATCAACACTGCACAATGAAAGCATTAGATTTGAACAGAGCAGATGGTTAGTATCTCCTGAAGACCAGCGGTACTCAGACAAGGTCATCTGCATACATAAGATGGTTCATGCAGTTGTTATATATCATGCATCCAGTATTACACGCTTTCAACTACAACTGCTTAGACAGATCATTCATATGAAGATTAAAAAGAACAGTGGACAAAATACAGTACATCCCTATTTTACTTGCATTTTACTTGCACATCCCAGTAAACCAAAATTCTCACGAAGGACACAGGCAACTCCCATTTCAATCATCTTACAAAGCTTTTTTGGATTAACGTGATCAAAAGCTTCGGAGGCATCAATAAAACACAAGAAAATTGTGTTTTTACTAACCCTAACCCTAACCCTCTACATCTATAAAATTTGCTTTACTGTATATACTGTATGCACAAGTCTGTGCCATGATTAGTTTTAAAACCAAGCTGGTTGGTGGAATTAATGAATATGGTTAAACAAAATTCTTTCCAGGACTTTGGATATAATGCTGGCCACTGCTGTGGGCCTCTACTTATCCATCCCTTCAGCTTGAATAAACTATGCTTATCCAAAACCCTGTTGATTCTTTAGTTTTTGCTTCTTCTTATTACTAGTATTTATCATCATTGTATATATAAAGTAACCAGGACCAATTTTTTCAGGAACAATCCTCCATCTTGATTTGTCCTCATGTGGGAATCATTGTAAAGCCTCTCCAATGCATTAGAAGTCAATTCACTTATACACTTAAATAACAAGTACTGTATAACGTTCTGTTTACTTTATAAGCTCAGTGTATCCCATCCATCCATTTTCTATACTGCTTCTGCTGTAGATGGTCTGGAGCCTATCCCAGGGAACCCATGGCATAAGGCAGGATATGCACACAAAACGGACAATTTTCAAATGCCAGTCAAGGGTTAGCATGCATTTGGACTATAGGAGGAAACTAAATTATATGGAGGAATCCCACCAATTTGCAAACTCCACACACACATAGGATATTGCAGGGAGAATTGAACCCCCTACACTGGAGGGGTGAGGAGATGGCGATGACAACTAAACCACTGTCATTATTATAAAGTGTTTAACAAGGAGCATTCAAATCAAACCGGGGCTTTTGCCTTTACAGAGAAAGAACTGATCATGCTTTATTTCTGAAACGCTGGCCTCCCAGGAACTCCTTTAATGGCCCAAACATATGGAAATGGCTTGGAGTGAGATCAGGACTGTACGGAGGTGTGGTAGTTCCTGTAATGTGCAAGTGGTGATTTTCCAGTATCAGAAACTGAATGTCTGGGCCACGGGAATGACTGTAGTGGGCCTAGCCCCCTCGACCGGGATCGCCTAGCCCCCTCGCCCGGGATCGTCATTCACAGATATGCATCCTTGTTTAAATCATTTGCAATGTTTTACTTCAGCTAAGAGTCTCATCACCGTACTGTGCTTGAAGTCTTCTGTAGATGTCAATGAGTTTTACGCCTTCGTCATCACAAGTCCAAGTTTGACTTGAACACACCTTGTGGAAGTGCATTTGAGGGTCAGGCACATATTTTTACATAATTGATGCATGAATTATATGAAATTTAGAAATGGCTTAAAGACAAAGGAAAGTAATGTAGCCGAAAACGTTACTGCTAATTTAAGCAGCAGCTCAAAATCAGGACATGGTGCCAGAAAATTTGTTCTGACCTATCAGTCTATCACCATCACCACATGCTGGTTTCTCAGAATTTCTTCCTGCTACAGGAAAGACTTGAGACACAAGAGCACAAGGGCACTAGAGCAAAGCCAGGCATACAGACACACACACACACACACACACACACAATTCACAGATGTCCAAACATTCATTCTTGTACTTGTCCTTGTCCACTCTTTAGGGGGGCATTTGAGAGCATGTGTTATAATAACACTTGATCCTTTGCTGTTTTTCGCACACATACACACACACACACACACACACACACACACACACACACACACACACAGACGCATACATGTTGCAGAAGGAGTCAATGTTGTTAGAAGCTGGCACACTGCTAATCTGAGGGACGGCTGGGAGGGAAATCTCTCTCGTGGTTTGATCTCAAAGCCACTTCAATTGTGTGTGTGTGTGTGTGTGTGTGTGTGTGTGTGTGTGTGTGTGTGTGTGTGTGTGTGTGTGTGTGTGTGTGTGTGTGTGTGTGTGTGTGTGTGTGTGTGTGTGTGTGTGTGTGTGTGTGCCAGGTGTTTTATGTTAAGTACATGTCATCATCCCCACTATCATTTGAGAAGAAACAAATTGTGGGGAAGCGGGACAGAGAGAAAGAGAGACTGAATGAATGAATAATATTGTTTCTTCCTTTCTAATCTACTGATAAAACTTCCACCTGCTTGTCCTGTTCACCGCGTTTGTGAAAAGATTCCAGAACTTTCTCTGCTTTGAAATGTGTTAGCTTTTCTGCAGAACTCACAAGCTGTGACACATTGTTTACATTTCTCACTGAGGAGAAAAGTTGGCTAGCGGCCAATGCTAAGTGTAATGTAGAGCGCACATTGTAGGTTTTCCTCATACACTGCCATTTCTAAGTAATTTAAAAATAATTCTACTGTAAATGTTACCCGTAAGTTGAAGAAAAACTGTCTGTAATTGTAAAGAGCCGTCCTTAGGTTAAGAAAACAAGCTCCAAATAATTAGCGTCACAGGGCATCAAGCATGCTCTAGCCTTTGGGCAAAAAAAATAAACTGAGGGAAAAAAAGCCATAGAGGGAAAAAGAAGACACAAAACTATTTGACATTTTGTACAGAAATGAGTACAATAACAAGTTATTGTCATATTCGTTCATTAGAACAGTTATCATGTTTATTATAATCTTTATTTAAGATACATCCTTTTTTTTTTTTTTTTTTTTGCACAGCAATGATGAGGGTCCCATGTGTGCACAAGTATTATATTCCAAAGGCCAAGTGTTTCAAGGACCATGTTTGTTCTGTATAATGTCTTTAATGAGTATGTGCTAGCCAAGAAGAGACACTGAACTCACAAGTGTGTGCACTCGTGCGTAACATGGGAAATGCATCTTTGCCTTCTTGAAGTGGTTGTTAATCTACATTTGTATTTTAATATCAGTTTTTCTCTATCCAGTGTAAGATCACTGGATAGAGCACCACAGACACGAGGCAAGGTCTTATGCGGAAAAGGGTAAATTCATTAAGGAAAATGGGGAAAGAAAAGGGAGGAAGGAAAAATGGAAGGGAATTAATGAAGGTGTGCACGTGCACGTCTAGAGGCAGTGCATTAGTAATGGGTAACCTCCGTAGGTTATGTACAGGAAACAGAAATTAGTAGTTACCTTTGAGTCTTTTGGTCCGAATCGCTCGTTCTTTTGTCACGTGACTCCCATAGACGCTATGCAGTGCAGTACACAGGAAACAGAATTGAACGTTTTTTCTCAATGAGTCTTCTAGTCCGAGCCGTTTGTTTTTTTGTCACGTGACTCCCATAGACGCTATGCAGTGCAATAGATTAAAAAGAACAAACGACTCAGACTAGAAGAGATAATGGTGAGCTCGCATTCTGTTTATCATAATGTGTCCTTAACTGCATTGTAATATTTTAATTACTGCAACTATAGCAAAATTTGTTTATGTAAATGTATTGGGGGTCTGTTTATTGAAAATGTAACATTTTATTTCATTTCTGATCAAAAGAACGAAATGAACTAAATGACTCAAAAAAAGATTCGTTCATTTTGATGAACGAGATTCAAAGATCCGAATCACTAAAATTATTCAAACTTCCCATCACTAGTTGGCATGCGGGCACAAAGCTGGCGAGCAGAGTGGGTCTGCATGGGCAGCGGCTCCTGTATGCTCCGTAGAGCGGCTCCGGTACGCTCTGTAGAGTGGCTCCTCTCGTTGTCTTGGCTACCAGCCCCTCTTTGCTCTGGCTTACTGGAACAAGAAACATTCAATTAGAGGGAAGCAAACTTTTGACTGGTACTGTAAATAGTGAGATTAGTGTAGCAGGGGATTATATAGAGAAATAAAGGGAGGTTTTACTCTCATAACTGCGTTGTTATTCTGCAGAATCAAAAGTCCAGATTTGATTTGAACCCCAGTCCTACACACAACTGTCAGGGGATACCACTAGAGGGCGTCAAAGCGCCCACAGACTCCATTTTGTTTTCTTTTGTTTTCATTTGTAGTTTATGTTGGACTCAATTCCCCAGAATACACCTCGGTCAGGTGATGTGGCGCTCACCTGAACCGAGGTTGCTCATTAGTTTTGTTATAAATGTTCCTGAGTTCAGTTTAGTCTTATCTTGCATCTCTTCATTTTGAGTTACTGTTTGTTCTGGTTTGTTGTTTAGCTCTGTGTTCTTCTAGCTCTGTGTTCCCGTGGCTCTGTGTGTTCTCCTAGTTCTGTGTGTTCTCCTAGTTCTGTGTTGTCCTACTTCTGTGTGTTCTCCTGGCTCCGTGTTCTCCGTGTTCTCCTGACTCTATGTTCTCCTAGCCTTTGTCTGTCTCCTAGCCTGTCTGTCTCTCCGTCTGTTGGTAACCCCCAGTCTGTGTAGCTCCATGTTTAGTTTCTCCCTGGTTTAAGTTCATTTTCTGTTCCGTTTGTTCCCTGTTTTGTATTCATTAAAGACTTTTGTTCACATCACCTCTGCTACTATGCCTTTCTGTCAGCCCACAAGCAGTACCCGTGACAACAACACACTGATACTGGACATTATTAGAAGAAGAAACAAGAAATTAGAAGAAAATGTCACCTGGTCTTGTTACAGCCCTTAGTTTCTGGGGGTCTGTAGGTGGTATACTTTTGTGTGTGTGATGTTTTGCTCATCATGGCTGTAAAGAGAGAAGAGCTGGCGCTCACAGGTTGCTTTTGGCACCAATCTGTATAAGAACCTGTTGTGCAGGAAAATCCCAATTGCTCAGCCGAGTCTGAAAAACCTATAGCAGTCGAACAACTGTTTTTATTCTATGGTCACTGAGTGTGTGTGTTTTATTTGTGGATCTGTGAAAAGATTACTCACCTGTCAGAGTAGATTACTTGCCAAGTATTCAGTCAGCGCAGCTTTGTGTTTGTCTGTGGTCTGGTGATGCACAATGATCCACACTGTCAGTCTCGGATGTCCTGTGATGGAAAGGTTGTACGTCTGTCCTATGTTCCTCACAGCAGTGTTATGACATTGGGAAAGTGTGTACTGGGAGAGTGTGTGTGTATGTGTGTGTATTTCTGTGGCGCTGGTCTGTTTTATCCTCTGAGGGTGAGCCAGATCACTCCTGAAGCTCTGAAACTCCAGTTTCAAGATCGACAACTGTGTAAACAACTGGTTCCAGACTTCCAACAACCATGTGTGTGTGCATACTTTTTTGGGCAGATAATAATGTTTTTGATGACGCGTGTGAGCGTGTGGTTAGTTTGAGATTTTGCAGCTCTTGGCGGAATGAGTGGCGAGACAGTTGACACGGAGAACTTTGGCACAAACGCTGTCTCTGATGAAAACGCTATTGTTGTAGTCCAAGCAACACTCGCATACACACACATACATACATACACACACACAACTCTTATACCTCCCCAAAGGACAACCATACGCTTATCATGGAATGTTTCCCTTTCTGAGACCCCCTTGTCTTTCACATCATGTTAGAATTACGGTAATTAACAGTTTTCAACTTGTGGGTGTCAAACCTGTAATTATTATTCAGCAACAGCAAATTTTCTCCAAATCTGATTCCTCCACTAACATTCCCTATCAGCCCTACTTACGGTACATCACACTAATCAGTAATGATAAAGTAATAACAATTATAGGCTCATTTAGCTATTTAGCATCTTAAACCTGTCTTTTAAAATATGGTTCAACAAACCTCTAATTTTAATAGCCAGAAGTGCATTATGATTGAGTCACATTATGAGTGATTTGAGTTATGCATATGTTCAGATTCCTGGTTCAGATTTTATACCAAGCTCAAATTTTATACCAAGCTTACACTGCATCATGTCCACTTGCAGAGATTTGGCCAGTGCAAGTTTGTTTATGAGGAGTGCTTCAGAAAAAAACATAGAAATCCTATTTTTAAAGTATTTAAATGAGGATTCCATGATGTAGTATGAAAAAGGGAACTCTCAGACTTGTTTTGACACCAGGATTTCCATGCTAGCCCTGAAAATGATGTTGCCAGCAGCACGGTTTCATAGCAAAAAAAATGACATTTTTCTTTTCCATCTGAAGTAATCGCTTGGATAGTGTTCATTAAAGCGTGTTAACACATAGTTTTGGATTAAACCGTTCCCATTTCTGATAAAACATCAGATAGTTACATTTTACCTACAGATCACTGTTGGCCATAACTCAAAACAAACCTGTGCAAAGTAATACCTGATTTGATATGACAAGTTGCATTTACTGAAGTGTGGAGTATGTTGCAGCACATTACTGACCATTAAATAAACGGGCCGCCTCTGGGCTGTGTGCATGGAGTTTGCATGTTCTCCACGTGCTTGGTGGGTTTCCTCCGGGTACTCCGGTTTCCACCGACAGTCCAAAGACATGCAGATTAGGCTAATTGGCGTTCCCAAATTGCCTGTAGTGTGTGTGTGTGTGTGTGTGCCCTGCGATGGATTGGCACCCTGTCCAAGGTGTACCCTGCCATGTGCTCAAAGTCTCCGGTAATAGGCTCCAGGCCCTGTAAGGGATAAGCGTTAACAATGAATGAAAGAATAAATAAATAAACACATTGTTATACCAGAACAGTCATTCAGTAGATGATAACTCCACGTATAATGATGTGTCTATGATATAGGCGTAAGGCTAACATTTTTTGTGCTTTCCTGTGCATTTGTGTTTGTTTCTTCCAGCACCAATAAAGATAACCCAAAGAGTAACCCTGTGAATTTGACTCTCAACGTCGTCGCACGAGCGCAAGTGGACATCAGAGGGTGAGAACACACCACTTCTTTAAGCTTGTACCATTATGCTTTAACAATATATCCACTGCTCTGCCAAAGATAGTCAGATTATTGGCCTGTATCAAGTACTGAAAAACAATTAAGAGTGTTAAGAACTGTCAGACACATTATTTAACTCTGTAAGGAGGCAGTGTTATGATCTGGGGTTGCTTTAGTTGGTCAGGTTTAGATTCAGCAACGTTATGTGGCAATAAAATGAAGTCAGCTGATGATCTGAATGTATGGAATGAACAGACATATTTCAGGATTCAACTTGTGACAGTGTGGGAGGAATCATTTTTACACATGACTTCTTCATCACACTGTGCACTGTAATTAAAACTAAAGGCGGTCAAAGGAAATCTTGGAGTGTGTGATTTATTTATTTATTTTTTCATTTTTGATGCAGCTAAATAATCGTATGCCTGCACTTAAATCCAACAAAAGCTTTTAAGGCATAATGCCATATGTACCAGCCAGATGTTCTTCTTGTAGTGAAACACTGGTCCCCACAATGATATAAAGACCTGCCCATACACACACACACACAGATAAATATACTTAATATTGGTTTTCGTCCTATAAACATGCTGAGAGCTAAAATGGCTCTCCCATTCAATGGGATAAATAGTGGATCAGTTGCATGTACGATAAATGATATGAATTAAAGGTCTCTCTTTCTTTCTCTCTCTCTCTCTCTCGCTTGAATAGTGTCTCCCTTCCAGCTCAAGTAGTTCTTCCTTTTCCTCATTGGGAGCCCAAAGAGAAACCAGTTAGAGAAGATGACATTGGCCCTCAGATCCAGCATATCTACGAGGTACACACACACACACACACACACACACACACACACACACACAGGTGGCTGCAGTAGCCAAGGAGGAAGCACATCACATGTGGGAATAATTTGCTTCTCGGAATAGAGGAAGAGCATCAGCGCTGGTCCGTTAAACTGAAAAGCCAAAAACAGTAAACACACACGAGCTTCAGTCTGATCAAAGCCATCCAGATCAGTAGTACTCATTACTTATAAAAAGCCCACACACACACTGGCCAAGGCATCATTAATAACCAGAGTCAAGCTTATACATTTTGCCTACAAGCAGACAGCCATGAAGAGATAATAGAAAGCGTAGAGACAATCTAAGGGGATCTTTACTACAGGCCACGTCATTTCAAACCCATAATCTTTATTAAATTAGTATATATTTAAGACCAGTTCTTCAAGTTCTAGAAATACAGTGAAGTCCATGACCAACTAAACAAACATGTCCCGGATCACTGCCTTTCTTGTTTGTTTGTCAAGAGTTATAGTGTTGATCTCGTTCTGCTGAGAAAGGGCTTCATGCAAGTTCATTCAGCCCTGTAGCTAATAATTGTTTTAATTTGCTGTAATGTTAGCCAGACGCTGAGTTGTCTGCCTTGGTTTGGCTTAACCAAGCACCAGTTGTTTTTTTGGTGTCGTCCAGCAACCCATAGGGATCACAATCCTTTTCTCGTTGGGCAGCGTCACACCTTTCTGCTATCCGCAGCTCCTACTCAAATGTTAACGGGAATTTAACCAAACCTTCACAGTATCCTGATGAGGAAAGTAGTATGCAATAGTTTTAAATTTTTCTAATATATATTGTATTTTTTTCTGAAAACAAAACAAAAAAGTGGTTCCTTTAATAGAAAGCATATTTGTACTTGATAGTTCATGTTTTAATAATTGTATATATATATATATTTTTTTTCATTTTAATGCGGCATCATTATAGCTGTCAGACACAATTAAATACCCCTTTGTGATTTATGAGTTTGATGATATACTGATATATTTTACGATATTATTCTATTGTCATTTTTTCCCCGACTGATAGCTGTCCATTAGCTAATAAGTTTTTTTTCTTCTTTCATTACTTTTATACCTGTCGGATCTTCGACACACACAGCTTTATAATAAAGGTCCAAGTTCTGTGAGTGGCACAATTTTGGAGGTGGGATGGCCCAGTCGTCATCGAGAGGAACATTTGCTTTATGCCATGGAGATCATCACTGACGGACCAATTCGATGTCACATCAATGGCTCGCTTAACCCACTGGACCTCGAGGTAACACACGCACACTTACATTATAGGATTACTGATTAAGACTGGAATAACCAGACAATATTATCAATACAAAAGAACAAAAGTTTAAGGAAGCAAACATTTTGTGATGTTATGAACTTGTCGACCTTTAACCTAAGGCATATGGTTAAATAAAGATCCGGTTATGATCAGGTCTAGTATAATTTTATTGAGAATAAATAGTTAAATCACCCTCGACCACACTCAATACCCTCACACTTTGTTACAACTTACAGATTTTTTCATATCTTTTATTATAATTTTTTTTTTAATTATAAAAATTTTGTATTTTTTATTGCAATATCTAGATTAAAAAAAACTCTATATGGGAATATATAATTGATCAAGAATACAGTTTTACTTTTTTTTTAAATCACCTAATGATCACAAAATGGGTTCGATTTTTATTATAAAGTACCTATTGTGGCCATTTCATAAAATACATGTATACAGTGGAATATCCTGTGTTTGCATGAAATCCTACAATTTAGTGTAGAAATGTTGTAGTTTGAAGTGAAGTAGATTGGGCACCATTTCAAACATCGTGACATAGTGTATGTTTTTCTGTATTTAAGGATGTAACAAAAAAGTATCATATATGAATATAATAATAATATAATAATGTATATAATAATAATGTAATTAATTTTACCCTATTCAGAACGTACATGTTAAATAATACACATAATGCATGGTAAATAATACAATAGCACATGTCTGTGCTGTTTTCAATGTCAGCATGTAGCTATCTATTAGTGTCCCTAGGCAAAGGTTTTGGTTCCGGACCTGTCAAAGCTGGACAGTCTGTCTCTACCTCTAGGGACAACAAAGTAGTCCAGCTGCTACTTTAATCACCTTCAGCTGGCAGAACATTTTATATCTTAGCATTGAACGTGGACTTTTTGTCTTGGTTAATTCCTGTCTCTTTCATTAACTTAATACATATAATATAATACACACAACACACTTGTTTTTCACACTATCACTGTGAGAATAATTCATGTAATTAATTAAGGCTATTCTCTACCTAAAAATAACTCTTTAATCTCAATATCCAAAAGGACAATACACATTTTCCTAATACGCATTTTATATAATTTGCTCACATTTTCTTGCTTACACAAGAAGCAGTTTTTCAGATACTTGTTTCTGGTTTCATTTACAATGGCTATAAAGCATTATACACATCTCGGGTCTCTGTAATGGTTTGCGGGTTCATACTGCGCCGGGGGCTTTAAAGACCCTGCAGTCTTGAGTTTACAGCTGCAACTTTACTAACGACTTCAGAGAAGGACAAGCCATTCAGGGACTTTGATCTAAGTGTGCACACACACACCCACATGTTCACACACACTCACAAATGAGTGTTGCCCAGATGACATTCCCCAGGCCATGTCTTAATGTGTCATGCTGATACTACTTGCTTGGAAATGGTGACTCTATCACAAGGCTCTTGTCAGTTACGGTGCTTGTGTACTGTAGATGAAAAAAAACAAAGAATTGATCATCATACCCTGTGAGTCTGACGCTTTATCTACATAGTCCAATATGGTTTGACATTTCCAATGTCAAAATGTCTCTAATAATAATAATAATAATAATAATAATAATAATAATAATAATTGACTTGTGGTGATAAATCAATAAAAAATACAATGCATCCAATTATGTTCATGGGCTATATTCAAAGTATATATTTGATAACAACCCTTTAACATTGTTCTCAACCTTTTGGTAGAGCACATTTTAAGTCAGTACAGTATATCGTATTGAGAAAATTGTTGAACCTCACCTGACTGATCCATTCATACCACTCATTGAGGTATACGCTACAAAAAATACTTTTTAATATTTCTAATATAACTGTTGTATAAATAGTATTTATACAGCATTTATAAATTTGCTTAAACAGTGATACATTTTTGTATGCTTTTTTCCATTGCTTTGTAGCGTACCATGATAAATAGTGTGGATTTAGTGCCTTAAAACATTTGCATTGTGTTTACAATCACACAAAAAGTAACTTTTCTTTAATTTTCTATTTCTTTTTTTGCCATTTTGAAATGCCTTGATACTTCTATCTCAACCATTTGGAAGAGGCCAATCCTGAAATTGACGTCAAAATTTACTCTCGGACAGCTAATCATATTCAGTCAGGTCATGCAGATGCTTTTTAATTTGATGATGTTTATCATTGCAAATTTGGATTCATTCAATAATTATTCTGGAGCTTATAAAATATCACGATATATCGCACAGCACAATATGTCTTCCACTCTTGTTAATAGTGAACCTTTTAACTAGCACTTGATCTTAAAATTTTATCCATAAATAATGTGATCCACAAGCAAAAAGTAATGTCTCTGATTGTGATGCTCCAATGTGTCCAATGCACTATAAAAGGATTATGTTATTAATTAATAAACTAATTACATTTAAATACTAAATATTTATATGCTGTATATAATATTAGCCCTCTGCTGTCAGGAGTGTGTTGTTATGTCTGAATACAGAACATACAACCCTGCATATTCAATAAGAATTAAAATGTCCTTTCTAGAAACACCATATATTCTGTTTAAAGTGCTAGAGATTACTTGATATGTACTTTTATTAAACGATAGAACAGATGCTTTCATAGACTATATAGTCTCTTAAGTCGTTGTCTCTCTCTCTCTCTCAGGCGTCCACTTTGCAAGACACTCCAGAGCTGCTTGGTTTTCTGCGCAACACCAGCGGTGGGCCGACCCGTCGCAGGAGATCTGTTGCCACGACTCAGAGCTACAGCAGCAAAACACTGGTACGCACACATGCACGCACTCCCACAAACGTGACTCTGACTCACAGACTTTGTCTGATTTACTTTCATGATGTATGATTTATTCTGCAAAGATGCATCAAGGAGCATTAAAGGGCTTTAAAGCAGAAACATGCACAGCTCGACACGCTCCAAAAGTAGTCTCACAGCTTCACAAAAACACTGACGGGGAATTCTTGGAGATTGATGAGGTGTGCATGAGCAAATGTGTGGCATTCTGGGAAAACCTGCTGGATGCCGCAGTGGCTGAATTCTGGAAAAATTCAACAAAAAAGAGAGAGTAAATCAGGTTTTGGACAATATGGAGTTTTTTCTACTAATAAGTAAATTAACTTTTAGTTTTTACTCATACCTAGGTTAAAATGATCATGAACCAGGCTGTGCAGTTACACCAGTCTTTTACAATCATTTCTTGTCATGATGTGATATAAAAGTTTATCTCAATTTTATATTGGACAAATTCACTCACGATAGAACACCACTCACCATCTATACCACTATTCAGGGTCACATGGGGCCTGGAGCCTGTCCCAGGAGACTTAGGGCACGAGGCGGGGTACACCCTGGACAGGGTGCCAATCCATTGCAGGGCACACACACATAAACCAATTTACACACTAAGGGCAATTTGAGAACACTAATTAGCCTGATCTACATGTCTTTGGACTGTGGGAGGAAACCAGAGTACCTGGAGGAAACACAATAAGCACGGGGAGACCATGAAAACACCATGCACACAATGACGGGAATCGAACCTGGCCAGGAATCGAACCCAGACCCTGAAGGTGCAAGGTGACAGTGCTAACCACTACACCACAGTGCCGCCTGGACAAATTAAAAAAATATACATTGAGATTATTGCAATTAGGAAGATCCTCTAAACAAACCTTTAGGGTAACTGTGGCAGCCTAATCACACCTTGTAATGCAAAGAGGACGAGTTTGCGCCATAAAGATAAAAGTCTTCAAAATGTACTTCATGTAATAAGGATACCAGTAGCATATGTCATTTCTTTTCCTCATCTACAGTACAGACCAAAAGTTTGGACACACCTTCTCATTCAAAGAGATTTCTTTATTGTGTTCTTTAGCCCAAACGCGTCTCTTCTGCTTGTTGCCTGTCCTTAGCAGTGGTTTCCTAGCAGATATTCTAGCATGAAGGCCTGATTCACACAGTCTCCTCTTAACAGTTGTTCTAGAGATGTGTCTGCTGCTAGAACTCTGTGTGGCATTGACCTGCTCTCTGATCTGAGCTGCTGTTAACTTGCGATTTCTGAGGCTGGTGACTCGGATGAACTCAGAGGTGACTCTTGGTCTTCCTTTCCTGGGGCGGTCCGCATGTGAGCCAGTTTCTTTGTAGCGCTTGATGGTTTTTGTGACTGCACTTGGGGACACTTTCAAAGTTTTCCCAGTTTTTCGGACTGACTGACCTTCATTTCTTAAAGTAATGATGGCCACTCGTTTTTTTTTTTCACTTAGCTGCTTTTTTCTTGCCATAATACAAATTCAAAACCTCTTTGAATGAGAAGGTGTGTCCAAACTTTTGGTCTGTACTGTATTTCTTTTCCATGTTGTGCCTTTTTTTGCCTTTTCACCACAGATATTAAGGAGTTGTTCTCTGGAGATAAGCAAACCTTATCCATCACCAAGAACGTATTAATAGCTTTAATTCAAATTGGGGAAATAAGTTCAAAAAATTTGAAGAAATATGTGTAAATCATTATTATCAGTTTGTCCCTGATGAACAAGCCGAGGACGATGATGGCAAGGGAAATACTCCATGCGTTGCCAATCGGAAGAAACCTTGAGAGGAACCCGACTCAACAGGGAACCCATATTCATTTGGGTGATAGCGGATAGATATCACAGTGGCTGATTTGCAGTCATACTATGAAGACAACTTTAGTTGTTGGAGGCTCGGGTACAAAACTGTTTGTAGGAATTTCAAAATCATAAACTATTGAGTGACTGCAGTCACAAGCCATGGCAGAGAAAAACTGCCAAGACAATCTTCATGGTCAAGCGGAACCATTCCCAGTCACCACATGCACATCTCAAGCAGACCACGTTGGGCCATCCTCAGCAGCCAGCCTGAGGTCTTCATGTGACGAGATCTCTAAACCAGAAACAAAGCACAGCTGTGCTATAATCCTTTGCTGTCATCATTTCGGTTGATTTTAGATGAGTGTTTTACATTATAGCAGCTTTCATTCTGGGACTCTTTCATTCATTTCACATATCACTTATCCTGTGCCTGGAGGCTACAGTGTCTTTGGGCTGTCCTAGGAACCTGGAGAACATGACCGGAGTCAAGATTCAAACCCGTAATTCAGGAGATGCAATGCATCAGTACGAACCACTGTGCTACTAAACCCATTGATATTTTATTCATGAAAAACTGCTTGCACTTTCAACACTTTGTCATCAGCTGGTTTTGGTTTTCAGAAAGCGATTCATTTTTGGTTTGCGACAAGGATGAAGATGGAGCCAAAAAATAAAACACACAGTGCTCCGAAGCTAAAATGAAATGTTTTTTTTTTTTTTTTTTTTTTTTGCACTGAACTTTACTTTTAAACTACTGAACTGACCTTTTTAGAAATTTATAGTAGAACACATTTATATTTTCGCAAAGACTTTACAAGGCTGACACATAAATTGGAAGGAAATAAGAAACAAATGCGATGAGTACAGAAAATGAAATCTCTGTACTTTTTTTTTTTTTCATTTAAAACGTCCTTCTGTTTGTTCCATGTTCTGTACGTTCCGGTTTTGTACGTGCAACGCTGCCCCCTAGTGCACCACAGAGATGTGACGGCACAGCTGCGTAAATCGGTCCTCAGTCTGACGTTCTGGTTCATAAATTGATTTCAACATGTGATATGAGGATCTATTGTACACTCTGGGGGTCCCCTCACCTGTGAAGAACATTCATCATTTGAGTTTTCTGTTTGAGGGGAATGATGTATGACACATACATGTGTACGTGTGTGTAATTGTGCGCAAGGAGGTGATGATATGTATGCTGTCCATCACTAGGTCTGGAAAAGATAAGGTGACGCCCAAAGTCATGAGACACACGTGCACACAGACACACACGATCCTCCTTAATTCCAGCTTAACTATCAGTACTGAAAGCTTGCACACTTAAATACATTAACAGATGATTCCTCACTCTATTCTGCATGTGTGTGTGTGTGTGTCTGTAGAATTGCTCTAATATCCATTGCCTGATGCTGAACTGTGTTGTGGGTCGTTTGGATCAAGGACAGAGTGCAGTGGTCAAAGTTCGGTCAAGACTCTTTGCTCACACCTTCCTCCAGGTAACACTACCATACAGTGTACATATAGTGATACAGTGACAGACATGTGTACATTTTCAATGGATCACTATGGATACACTCGTAACCTCTTTATCAATCAGTGAGCTAGCACACTCAATTACTCATCACACTCCTAATGAGCAGCAAAACGCCTGTCACGGATGGGTTATTTAACATAAACACAAAGTAGACCAGGATTTATTTTCAGGGTTTGTTACGGTTGCTAGGAAACCAACATCCACAAGTTCATGGATTTCCTTCTCCTCACCGCACACATCATGAAACGATTGTCCTAACCATAGGTGCCGACGCCGAAGCAGAGGAGGTGATGTTATCCGTGTTGCTAATGCAGAAAAGATGAATGTTAACGTCACTTCTCTTCATCCTAGCCCCCTGAATCATGTGGCTTAATTAGGCTTAACCTTGTCATGATGAAACTCCTTTAATCTTATCTCCACTGAAACACCGAATATAAATCAAATCTATAGGAGTCTGTAGGAAAGAGAGAGGGAGAAAGAGAGAGAGAGAGAGCATGACGTAAAGCCACCTTGTATCATAAGGATTTAGACGATTTTACAATCACAAATATGGACGTAATCTGTAATTTCTGATCTGTTTTGCATTTGTTAAAATGATGCAATGTCCAAACATATTACAATCCCACAAATGATTTTAGTAAGTACAGCTGACTTGAACATCTTGATAGATTACATGCTGCATGCTTTATCTCAAATGAAACCAT
Source organism: Clarias fuscus (assembly GCA_030347435.1). Classification (NCBI taxonomy): domain Eukaryota; kingdom Metazoa; phylum Chordata; class Actinopteri; order Siluriformes; family Clariidae; genus Clarias; species Clarias fuscus. The sequence continues at coordinate 17,408,333 of CM059226.1, forward strand.
TATATTAGATTGTAAGTTGTAAACCTTATTATTATTATTATTTATCTTTTCTTGTTAGTTTTATTTTCATGCATTTTTTTGCATTACATTTATATTATTGTAATAGTTGTTCTTTACTGGCCAAAAACTAAAGCCACACACATAATGATTGAACCACCCATGATTGAATAATTGAACCACCTTTACTTTGATTACGACGATTCATTACATTATTATATTGATTGCTGCTGTAATAGTTTTTTGGCAGAGAACTTATATTCAAGACGTGACTCAAACCATTCCATAAAGCTTTCTCCAATACGTCCCAAATACTGTCCTGGAATATGCCCAAACCATTGGGAAGGGAAAGAAACTCATTGATGCGATAACCAGGTCATTCAGTAAATTAATGTCGTCAGCTGACTTTCTGATTTTATTGCCACACAACGTTGCTGAGCCTAAACCTGACCAACTAAAGCAATTCCAGATCATATCCCTGCCTCCAGAGGCTTGTACAGTGACCCTTATGCATGATAGTTGCATCGCTTCATACACTTCCCTTGCTACCCGAACATGCCCGTCATTCTGAAATAGGTTCAACCAACCACATGGCTTTTTCCAAAGTCCAAACTTTATGCCTCCTTGCAAATTGAAGACTTTTTCAGATTAGTTCTAAGCTCAGTACATTTTGATATAAATCATCTTACTTTCAATAAAAAAAAAAACATATTGTGATTATTTTATATGATGCAACTTCACCAAGCGTTTAAGTCATCTTCAATGATGCTCATTCGTTACTTTTCCCGAACTGCAATTATTTCACAAACTTAACAGTTCACCTCTATGCTTCCAGGTTTTAAAAATGAAAACGCACTGGATAGTCCCATTTAATTATTATTATTTTTTTTTATCCTTAGTTGTTTTCTTTGCTTGATGCAGGCCAATAATAAACTTCTGAAACACAGTAACATCTTCTGACATGGTTGTTTAAGAAATGAGAAGCTGCATCAGTTAAGGTTGAAACAATTGTTCCCAGATGAAAAATATGAATCACTTTATCAAAGATTATTAAATATAGCTGTGTACTTGTGTATCTATTATATTATATTTTATTATATTTCTGCTACATAAAATGTTTTGTCTCCCACAGAGGAGGAATGATCACTACCTCGTCAACTCCACCGTGTTCTTCCAAGTAACAGGCATGCCGTACCGCATCAAACCACATAACCTGCCACGGCAGAGTAACTCGGTAAAGATGTGTGTGTGTGTGTGTGTGTGTGTGTGTGTGTGTGTGTGTGTGTGTGTGTGTGTGTGTGTGTGTGTGTGTGTGTGTGTGTGTGTGTGTGTGTGTGTGTGTGTGTGTGTGTGTGTGTGTGTGTGTGTGTGTGTGTTTGGATGTGGATGGAAGAGAGCTGAATAAACATATGGAGAGGTCATATGTGCTTGATTGTGAACAGTAAGGTAAGGTGGATTATGGGGTTATTTGAAGCAAGGTCAACAATTCTGGTCTTTTTTTTTTAGGTTCCAGACCTTTAGGATTTAATTCTTAAACCGAGCTTAGTCTGGGAAAACTGCAAAGTATGTAGAGATTAAGGAAAGACAGGAGCTCTGCTATGGGGGACAGGGGGGAATACATTATTAGTTAAAGGAAAATAGTTTTTTTTTTTTTTTTTTTTACATTCTTGTCATCTTTGTAATTCTAAATAGTAATTGTTCAGTTTTCAATATTTGGTTATTTTATTATTAAATGCAGTACCGTTTAACAATGGTGTAAGATGATTTTCATGAAAGAAAGGTTGATCATATTTTAATGTCAATCATGTTGATTTTTTTTTTTTGGTGTGTGTGTGTGTGTGTGTGTGTGTGTGTGTGTGTGTGTGTGTGTGTGTGTGTGTGTGTGTGCCTGTGTGTGTGTGTGTGTGTGCGCCTGTGTGTGTGTGCGCCTGTGTGTATTTAGATCGGTACATATGTGGTATGGGCGATTCCTGATCTCTCCTTTGCCATTCCTCTATGGGTGATCATTCTGGCCATCTTACTGGGACTGCTGGTGCTCGCCATTCTAACCCTGGTTATGTGGAAGGTATGATAGCTTCACAAACCCCACCAACACTTAGACATATATCCTATATACAAGGATGGATCCTCTTATGATCCTTATATAATCAGCTTCAATGTAGTATGATGCGAACAAGTTATTACTGACTGATTACTTTCCTTCAACAGCATGTCCCTAAGCATGCATCTTATTCATCTTATTCACTTTAGACTCTTATATTTATCGTTATTCACTTCTGCTGTACTCGCATCAGTTTTGTAATTATTACTTTAATTATAATACTGTAGTGTTGTATACGGCATCATTTAAAATTCATGTTCACTAATAAGAATGTAATCAAGGAATAAATGTTTCTGTAGTGTTTCTGTAGTTTTGGATGAACACAAATTAAAACAGCATTTTCGAACCTAAAATTCATGATTTGTAAAAAAAAAATATATATATTAATAATAATAATTAATTAATTACAATTTTTAGAAGAAAAAAATCTGGGTTTTTTTCTTTACTTTGTAGCGCCCCCCCCCCCCTCCCCCCCCCCCCTCTTGGAACATATCACTGTCATTGATATCACAAATAAATGTTCACAATTATGGAGCGTCTATTTATGGCTGTTTTTAGATAAAAATTAAGAAGAATATTATTTAAGTTACTGCTAAGCAGCTTCATTTAAAATAAATCATTATCCAGATTTCTCACGGTCAAGGTCATGGATAGGTTTTTGTCTCTACTAGGAAAAATATGTCTCAGATTATTGCTAAAAAAAAAAAAGACTTTATTATACAAGATGTGTTAAATATGTAAAAGAAGGGGAAAAAAGGCAAATTAATAATAATAATAATAATAATAATAATAATAATAATTGAAATAATTTCAATTTCAATTTCAATTTCAATTTTAATTTCAATTTCAATTCAATTTTTTTTTTTCAATTTTTTTACCTACTTACATTTTATATTTTTATATTCTTACATTTTACATTTTATATTCTATATTTTATATTTTATTTAATTTTATTTTATTCTCTTAGGTCAGGGCAGTTGCCTAAGCATTTCACTGCATATCGTACTGTGTAGGATTGTGTATGTGACAAATAAAATTTGAATTTGAATTTGAATAATAATAATAATAATAATATCCCTTCGACAGCTATTATAATCCCAACAATTAATTCTGTTAAACTAGATTAAGGTAATAAATAAAACAATATAAAGACAGAATTATGAGACAGTCCTAAATTTTTTCATCTCACATATTTTGTTTACAGAAATATATTTTTCCCATTTTGCTCATCAGCATCAATAATGTAACGTATTCTTTTTTCAAAACTTTTTTATGTTTTATTTTGTTTCACTCATGATATTGAGAGAAAATAGCAGTCAATTGTACTTTTTACTTCTTAAAATGTTAATGATATTTAGAAAAAGTACAAATTAATATTGAAAGAAATTTTAAGTAATAAAAATAATTTAAATGAACTGTATGTTTTAAAATGATTTGTGAATTCTGAAAAAGCTGAATTTATTTTCAAGCCTCTCTCTCTCTTATTTTTTCATCCTTGTCTGTTTCTCAGTGTGGGTTTTTCGACCGAGCGCGGCCACCGAAAGACGACGACGTCTCGGACCAGGAGCAACTGACGGCCGAGAAATCGGCGGATGCGTAAAAAAGAAAGAAGAGGGAAAACAAGAACAATGAAGAAATAGCCATGAGGACGGTGAATGAGCTTTGATAGAGGCACTCACATCATGTCTGGAGCACCTGAACTAATGATCTGACCCTCTCTCCCATGCTGCACTGGGATCTGTGTCACTCTGGGAAACACAGTCATTCATGGAAAACTTTACTCGAATCGGGCAGAGCGTGGGTTTCTGGATCTGCGGTGCTATTTATCAGAACCAACAGTTATGGACAGCAAGAGGGAAATCCTGGTTCTTGCATTATAAACACCGATGACAATCATTACACACACCGAGACCGAACGAAGCACCCTGGGAAAGCAGAATTCCTCTTAAATGCACAGCTCACTTTTCCTTAAAGAACTGTAACACTGCTGAGAATTTCTAGGAGCTGAAAGATGAGCTTTTTCCAAACTGTATATTCAACTGAAAATGACATCCTCTCTGACTGCCTAAATCCTCTGTACATCCTCTGTGTGTGACACACACACACACACACACACACACACACACACACACACACACACACACACACACACACACACACACACACACACATTACTCATGTAAATGAAAAAAAAACACAGCATCCAAAAAAGAACACTGTATATCATGAACTTTTTTTTCTTGAAACTCACACACTAAAAAGGGCTAAATCTAGAACCCTTAGGTTCTTTGTCTTAAATGCTTAAAGGTTCTATATAGAGTGTATACAGAACAGCAGATTGTTTGTCTCAGAGCGGGGTCTGTGTAGAAAGAAGAAAAAAGAACCACTAAAAACCCTTGTCATTTTTTTACTTGTTCTAAGAGTACTTAAAAGTTTTTTACCCTGTAATGATTTTACTTGTAATATATTTAATTAGAGCATGTCTTTTGCAAAAATGTACCAGCTGAACGTTTCACATCACGGGAGTAGTATATGAATTGATAAGTATGTGCAATATTGCGATATTTGTTTGTTGTTTATTTGTCTGATTTTTTTTTTCCTTGTTCTTTTTTAGTTGCTAAGATCATTTGTACACTGGCTCCTATTTCGAGTTTTTTTAACTTGAGGTTCAAGTTGTTTTGTATATAAAGTTAAAAGAGAAAGAAATATTTTTAAGCTGTATGATTGATGGATGAATGGATGACTGGTGTTGATGTTAAAAGGCAATCATGACACACCCGTTCAGCGCATGACACCGTAGCGTAACATTCAACTCTGGGTTTTAGATCATAGATTTCCTTGTTTCTTTTTTATATGAAGAGAAATTGTCCCCAAAATCGTTATGGATGAAATCAACAGCAACCCCTTGGATTTTTACTTTTTTATTATAAATTTCCAATATAAAATATATGCAGTGACATTTTGGCAAATAAACAGAGTTCAAAACCCAAACTATGGCGTTACCTGACTGACCGAACACCTGAACAGTTTTGCTTTTAACTGATTAGAACTGTACGGTTAATAAAGCACCAAAATGTGTTTTTAGTCAAAAGAATATGGATGTCACTTGCTAATAAATTTTGTATTTAACTACAAAATTAAGGAGTTTTGTGTTATTTGTGTGAAATCCTAACAGCACTGGGACATAAAGTCAACTAAACATGAAACTCCCTGTTTCAACTCAACTTAAAACCCCCAAATTAATAAACATTTCTAATTAAACTGAATCCCCTGTTCCTCCTTGACAATACAAGCTAATGACACGTGACTTATGCTGTAGACTGCTCAGTCATGGGCGATTTATTTAACTCAGTTAATTTGATAAATTCAAATGATGGTTGCACAACATTTCTATAGCACTTCAGAGACATGGAATTCTACACGAGCCCAAACATCTGGGAGGGTGTCAACATCAACACAGGACAGGGAGCTGAGACATTCGAACTGGCCAACTTTGTTGAGTTCCTGACCATTAACACTCCATGTACTCCGTCTTGTTGATATTTACCTTTAGCCCATTCTTTGCCAGTGATGCTTTTGTTGTTGGAGACTTTGGCCTTTCTTCTTGGCCAGGAAGACATCATCTGCTTACAAGTGTATCCACTGGTGTGGTCCTTGGATATCCGTTGTTATCACATCCATGCACACGATGTTTTTTTTTAAACATCCTTTAATTATTCCCCATTTCAAAGGTCTTACACTATTTGCTTTGCATGGTGCTGTTACAATATTTTTCCGTTATATTCTATATAATTATATTTTAAATATATTTATGCCCATTTTAAATGAAACTCTTGAAATACATCGTTAATAAAGAATTTAAAATTACCTTATGTAAGAACTCAAATTTCATTTACATTCTATTAGTTTATATCTGTCTCCACAGTTTCCTTTTTTTAATATAAGTTTATAAGCTATGTATATACTGTATGTCTATAAGAACATTTGACCGATTTTACAAATTGGTGTCATTAGAAAAGGAGGGGGGTTATTTCGCTGGACAAATTTAAGTTTTTGAAGTCTCAGTATTCTTTTCTATTTCATACACTCCCTACCCCTTTTAAAACCACTTATGGTATAATGGAGGCTCTGACTTGCGTCACCTAAATGTGTTAAGGTCAGGACTCTGTAGCGCTCAGTAATGTGTGAAACTGATTCCACATGGTCCCTGAACCGCTCATAATCCTGGACTCCTGGAATGTTCCCATGCCATCAGAGAAGAAAACCTGATTATTCAGTACATTCAGGTTGTCAGCTGACTCAATGTATTGCAATGTAACATTGCTTTATGTAGAACAATTGTTTTCAATTGCATTTCTTGTATAAAGTTTATGGTTCACCAATTTTTTTAGGTTAATAATAATAATAATAATAATAATAATAATTGGACAGTTCCTTACCTCCTCAGTCTCCTTAGTTATATTCTTTGCTTGATGCAGGCCAATAATTTGATCCTTATAAAACACAGCAAGCTCTGAAAATATACCCTTATCTAAAACAGCAATGTTTTAGGCCTTTTCAGTGTACAACATTGTTGGCATTAAAAAAATTTTTATTATTAACACTCAAAATTTGGAAAGAAAAAGTATGACTATAAAAAACTATTGTAATTCATCTAAGATAAAATAATGGTTGTGTTTATTACTCAGTGTATAGTGTGGGGATGTGATAGAATAATGAATACACGATGGAGAACATGCAGAATATGTATAATATATCACCAAATACAAAACTGCATTAGACTTCACATAGGTAAGTAGGGAAAAGGAAATCAGTACTCAGAAAGTGTTAAACTGCAGAGGCCTGGAGCCTATCCCAGGAGACTTGAGGTGGGGTACATCCTGGATGGATTTGCATGTTTTTGAACTTTGGGAGGAAACCAGGAGGAAACCCACCAAGAACAGGGAGAACATGCAAATTCCATGCACACAGAGATGGGAATCGAACCCGAACCCTGGAGGTGTTAGGTGACCACTAAGCCACCGTGCTGTCCTGGGGTAAAAATAAATAAATAAATAAATAAATAAATAAATAATGTTAAAAAAAGTAAATAGAGCAAAAAAGAGGGGAGTGTGTGTGTGTGTGGGGGGGGGGGCTGAACAAGACAGACTGAGATATTACAAAATGAGATGTATAAAGATTTTAAAGGAAAGAAGTAAGCTGAAATAAAAACTGATGCACTAGTTACAGCAATGATAAAATCAGCAAAAGAAAACCTGATTATTCAGTACATTCAGTACCTAAAGAAGGCATGAGAGGAAAAGGAATTGCATTGTAGAATTGTGAAAGTAGCAAAAGAATATAGCTACGACATAAGGCATTTTTAAATAACACTTATTAGAAACATTAAGAGAAAAAAGGTACATAAGAGCATAAGTGCAGAACACAATTAGATAAGCAAAACAATTTGTTGAAAACAATATTGTAAAAAAGAAATGGGATATGATCAATAATACTAAGAAGTGCTGTAAAGATCTTGAAAATTGTAATACAAATGTAATATGAAATTCATGACATTTGTGGCATTATTACACTAAAAGCTGCAGATTTATTTGGTTGGTTTATTATGCTGGCAATAAATGTTATTGCATTGTCAGATGTTACAGGCACCTGAAAAGGTGTGACTAAAAGTGACAATGAATAATGTATAATAAGCAGACGTATTTGCAGGGAAAAAAGCCCTAGCGGAGAAAAGTTGAGTTCAAACAAATGAGGAAACGCACTAATAAAATTATGGAATTCAGGAATTTAGGAGAAAGCAAGTATGTCAGAAGACCAGAACTCACAAGCCTGTGCCGCACTTCTGGTTGGAGTCTCATCACATGGAGATCACTAACAGCTGCTGAGATCTGCTTCTGGATTTATGTGGTAACTGAAGATGATTCCGCTTAATAACCACGATGATGGCGTGGATGCATTAACACGAGCAGTTTCATTAGGAGGGCTTATGAAAGGCATTTGCTCAAATAATTTTCAGTCTAAAATTGTCATGAACAGGTTTAAACCCAAGATTCTATCAGTGAACAGTTGGTAACCTTGAAAACTTTTGACCCCAGAGAGGGGATTTATTCATGGTGTCGAAATTAATTCAATTTTATTTATTTAGCACTTTTAACATTTTGCACAATCAGAAAAATGATGGAAATCAGTTTGAATTTTTTTTTTTTCAAGAGTTTTTCCTGGCCTCCAACTTGTGCGCTTCATTGTTAAAATTGTTTGTCCACTATACAAATTTTAAAAATGAATTGACGCTTGAAGAGAAAAGGGAAAGATCGAGTATCCTAATGATGAGACACATGACAAGATGAACATTTGTAGTAAAACACAGACTGCATAATGAAATATGGGAAACATGTAAGTACCATCTGCATGGAAACATTCAGTCATTGTTCCATTATTGAAACCTGGCAAAGAGCCTTTAAAGTACAGACCAACTACTTTAATGTCAAAGCCTGGGAAACTTATGGAAGAAATTATGCTTAATACGCTCACATTTATATATATATAATTTTTTGTCTAGATTAGAAATATCTTATGTTATCAAAGTGGATTTACAAATGAAGAAATTAAGAAATGGTCTTGGTTGTATATTTCAATATAGAAAAAGCATATGATATGCTCAGGAAAGGATGACTAAATTAAAAGAAACAAGGTTGCAAGAAAGAATGTACTTTTTTTTCTTTTTTTTGGACAGATAACTTAAGTTAAATTAAAAGCAGAGTAAATCCAGACCATATTTGGTTGAAAACTGGTATGCCACAAAGAAAGTGTATGCAATTATTTATCACTATGATTAATGACATATTTGTCGAAAAAATAAAGTGGAGGGAAACTGTGGGTGCAGGGAAAGAATCTGGATTACATACAGAGAAAAATGCAGAATGTAATAAGTAAAGTGAAAGAACGGACAAACAGATGGGGATTTAAAATGTCTTTAAATAAGTCAGAAGTAATATGATTTTTAAACAACATAATGCAGAAGTTTATTTGGTTTACCTTTGATTTATCGGTCAATGAAAAAACGTACATGGAAAATGTATTGATAAAATGAAAAACATTTTACAATGTAATAAATAAAAATAAACAGTTTATTAAGATGCATTATTGGACAGGAATAGGGTGCTTGTAGGGCATCATTATATGTAATAGCGGGTACATACTGGTGCCTTCATTCAAAACCATACCGGTATCAGATCTTCCGGGTGACATAAGTGGAAATGTCTTTAAGAATTAAAGATCGCATTTAATACACTCAGTTACCCACTCACTCATATTCTATACCGCTTTATCCTGTATACAGGAGCCTAGAGCCTATCCCAGGAGATTTAAGACATGAGGCAGGGTACGCCCTGGATGGGGTGCCAATCCATCGTCGGGCACAAACATACACACACTCACATGTTCATTCATACACTATGATCAATTTGGGAACGTCAATTAGCCTACTCTGCATGTCTTTGGACTATGAGAGGAACCCTGAGGAAACCAACCAAGCAAGGAGTAATAAGATACTCCATAAAATGGGCAAACATCCAACTTTAATGTTCATACACTGCAATCACCCTAAATCTTTTACACATGTACTACAGGAATGAAAAAGAACTAATAACACCATTTAAAATTCTAAACTTGCAACTACATTAGAAAGCATCTTTAAGGGAATAAACAGACGCATGAAAAAGTCCGTAAAGATAACCTGATTATTACAAAGAATTTAATTAATAAATTAATTCATTTATTTATTAATTAAAAGCTTTGTTCTATTTTGTCTTCCTGTCATTCTCCTGCTCCATACTCCAATCCTGTAGTCGGCGGTAACGCACCTTCACGTTGGTTGCCAACCTTCCAGAAAATCAGAATCACAGAATAAGATTTTCAAGTTCTTTCCCGCAGTAGAGGGCGCTACATGTCAAGCTCTGACTTTGAGCACGTTAGGTTCCGTTAGCTCCACAGAAGAAGAGGAATGACGACTACCTAAATCAATCGTTCTCTTCGTTATTTGCTTCTCTGTCTGGAAATTTTGGACGTGTTTAATAGTTAAGGTAAAGATATTTTTTGTAAATGTGCTTTAAAGCTAGATAACTTCTTTGCAATTGCTCACCGGCGAGTCATTTTTAGTTTGAATAACTTGGCTAACTAGCGAGCTAGCTAATTAAGCAGCATTGCTAACTGCAGGCTACTACAAAATATAAAACCAAAAGCCAATGAGTAATTTTTTTCTGCTTTCATTTTATTAACATTTGGCATAATAAATATATATTACTAGAATTTACGTATATTAAGGTGCATATGGCTTAGCTAACAAGCTGATTAGCTGAAACGGCTAAGCTAGCACCAAAACACGCATATGACTTCTTTCTTAGTTCAGCCTGTTTTAAAGATGCATTGGGTAAGCAGGAAATACGAAAGATACGGTACAGTAAAGGAGCAACGTAAATTGGTCGTGCAAGTGGGTCTGTAAGAAACATCGTTTAGTCTCGCGATGTTTTGGGTGATTTGACTAAACCGTGTAAACACCCCCCCCCCCCCCCCCCCCAATATGACATCACTGGAAATTTGATAGCGTGTTGTTATCGTTGTCTTGGTGTATGATCAACTCACTGACTCATCGTCTATACCAGTTTATCATGTATACAGACTCGCGGGGGGTCTGGAGCCGATCCCAGGGCATGAGGTGGAGTACACCCTGCGCAGAGGTGCCAATCCATCTCAGGAAACACACGCTCATTCACACTCTACAAACAATTTGGAAATGCCAATTAGCCTGTGTGTCTTGGGACTAAACTCCATGCACACGGACCCCAAGGCGGGAATTGAACGAGGACCTTGGAGGTGCAATGCAACAGTGCTAACCAGCAATCCAGTGTGGCTTCCTGTAGGATGACCCAATTAAACTGGAAGCATTTCCCTGTAAATCGGCAGACAAGCTGTTTCTGGTGACTTCTGAAATCATTTTGCTGTTACCGTCATGAGTTATATAACCAATAAAGTCAGAGATTCAGCCATGCAAGCCCAAGCCAGGACACTACCTCCATGTTTGAACATCCATTCATTCTCCACATGTTGGTCTTTCCATCATTTTGGAAGATGTTAATGTTGGTTTTAGTCCCTTATAACTGAATTCCAGTCTGTTTTTCCAGTTCTAACTGATGATGAGTGGTTTATGTCCCCACATGTCTGCTCTCTAAGACGTCTTCAAATGGTTCGTGTTTTGATGTCTTTACTCTGCTCTGTGGAGGTTCTTGCTGTTGGTCATGTTATGACTGCTCTCACAGTGTTTCTGTTACAGTGTGTTATTTAGGACTATTGTACCGGCTATTCCCTGTGCTTGTGCATTGGGTGTGATCAGTTTTCTATCTCTTCTCAGGTCCAGAATAATTTTCTTTTCTCCTATACACAGCTCTCTGGTCTTTATGTTGGTTTCTCCTTTTTATTACCAAATGCAGTCTTCACAAGTCAAACCCAAGTTCAGCTTGGCTCAAACCAAATGTAGACATTCAGAACTGTGAACCGTGTAATCCATCATTCTATCGAGTTACACCAGTGCAATAAGTTAATCATGTGTTCCAGTATTTTTTGGTCACTTGAAAATTGGATGGTTTCAACAAAAGCAGCCATGTTCTAAGTTTAACATGGTTCAGATGTACATATCAGGAAACAAAGGATGAAATTATGATAGCTCATCTCATTTCTCGTCTTCAGTATACAGCAAATAAAAAAAATGTGTGTTTGACAGTCGAACTCTCTTCTAGGACTCCTTCATGATGGCAATAAAATCAGGCGAGGAGCGCCTCAAGGAGATGGAGGCAGAGATGGCGCTGTGAGTACCGTTATTGTTCTGTACCTTTCTTCCATCTTTTTCTTTGTACTATATGTATTATTTAGGCTGATGCACTTTGCACTTAGTCTTCATGCAGTAATGGTTTTCTGTGCATGGTTTTCTGCAGGTTTGAGCAGGAGGTTTTGGGAGGACCTGTGACTGTGACTGCAGGAGGTCCTCCTATAGTGGAGGCTGTTCCGGTGGCTCTGGCTGTGCCAGCTGTACAAGCTATGCCCATGATCCGCCCCATCATAGGCACAAACACCTACCAGCAGGTACGTATGTACAACTGGCACAGCTAATAATCGTTTATAACGCTTTCATGTCATTCAGTAAATGCATTCCATAATACCCTTCTCTGAGCTGTCCATAGACTATGATGCTTTTGTGTGGAAGTTGCTCTTAAAATTCGTCCAATCCTAAACCATTCAATCTTGTAATTTGCAGAAGAGACTCATCTGTCTGTGGGAACTGTACACAGTTCAGTACATCATTAACCAACACCACTTGCACATTACAAAAATCTCCGCTGGAAGTTATTGTAACATCCCCTGTATAGTTCTGGTCTCATTTCGAGCCATTTCCACATGTTTGGGCCATTAAAGGAGTTCCTGGGAGGCCAGAGTTTCAAGCGTAAAGCAGGCAGTCCCATCGTGGCGCTAGCATATTCAGAACTTTCCACCTTGATGGTATCCAAGCACTAGTGAAATGCTGGTATAAGTGCATTAGTGTAGCAGGGGGTTATATAGAGAAATAAAAAGAGATTTACCCTCATATGTGTTCTGTTATTCTGCACAATCAGAGGTCCCAGTTTGACTTGAAACCCCTTCGTGCATAAGTTATACATGTAAAATTAAACTTCCCTTCCTTTTACAGGTCCAACAGAGCTTGGAAGCTAGAGCTGCTACTTTAGTTGGACCTCCACCTCCCACATTCGTGGGTCCAGGTACGACATGCATGAGTGGTTGTCTTTCTGTAAGTTCTGTGGCACCATGAGCACATAAGTAAAGTAGTTTACATCCAAATCTTCTTTTCCTTAGCTGTACCTGCGGTGAGGCCTCCTCCGATGATGCGACCTGCGTTTGTTCCACACATCCTGCAAAGACCAGGTAACTGACGAAGAACAATTTTTACTGATGTCTAGCTAAAGGTTTAGTTTGAATGCATGTAGTTCTCATAATCAACCTCCTTTTGTTTTTTATCCCTCAGCGGGACAGAGAATGCCAATGATGCGTGGCCCTCCACCACAAGGTATGATGGCACCTCCGCTGCCCCGACCTCCTCCTCCACCACCAATGATGATGGCACCCCCAATGGCTGGACCCCCTCAGCACCCTATGGGTCCCATCGGACCGCCTATGGGATCTATGAACCCAGTTGCGCCTGTAAGGGGTTTTCTTTCTAATGCACAAAAATAACTGAAACGACTTATAGTGTGTTAGCTTTCAGTAGAATCGTGGAAAAGTGAGGAGGTTAAGGATGTTGTTGCAAACCAGAATGATGCAGTAACTTTTACTCTATTATACTCGGTTTCAAATAAATAAGAACCAGAACAGTAAGCTTGCAGTCGGACCAGTCTCGTTTTTTGATCTGGCAAAAAGTGAATATGAATAGCTTGAATTACGTGAATCACTTAAATATGTTAAATTCCCATAAGGTTTTTTTTTTGTTTGTTTGTTTGTTTTTTCCTCTCCCCCTGGGACATTTCTAAAATGGTGTTTAAATTATGGTGTAAATAGTCATTCTAATCTGAACACAAACAGGTTTATGGTTTGTTTTTTTGGGGGGGTTTTCTGGAAATTTAATGTTTTTGAGAAACAAAGTAAGCCCATACATATAGTGTAAACAATTTGTAAACCTTTCAGTTACAACCAAGGTTTGAACTTTTTTTTTTTTTTAGAAATTCAAATATTCCTAAATATTTTTATTTAGGTTTTGCGATACATCACTTCAAACTTTCTGTAACTCTAGTTTTACTGTTTTCTAATGGCTGGAGAAATTAAACGTTTTCTCCCTTTTGCAGGTTGACACAATGACCCCAGTGGTGACGGCCATGCCTCGGCCAGTGTCCCAGCCTATGCCCAAAGTAACCCCCAGTGTTATCCAAGCAGCCCCTACAGTTTATACAGCACCACCCGCCCCTAAAAGACTAGACATGAGGATGCCGAGACAAATACGCATGGTAAAGAATTTTCACACATGAACACTTTAAACTTTAAAACCTGTTGGTTTTTATTACAGCGTACGTAGGAAATAAAGCATGACGATATTCAGATTTACTGATTTTTATGTTGTGTAGGAGGAGCTGGCAGCATCAGTAGCCGAACAACAGGCAGCCGTGATGGCGGCGGGGCTTCTGGAGGCCAAGAAGGACAGCGTCACGGATGACAGCGTCATCGGACCAAGCATGCCTGAGCCAGAGCCTGTACACACAGAGGTACTGAATTCTCTGCCCAGTCATTACAAAATTCATAAACTAAATAGGATTTGCAACTTGCTATGTAAGAAAAACAGTGTCTTTTTAGTAGTTACTTAAATTACTGCACGCCATCCAGTTGCTCAAATACAAACTAGGTTAAAATGAGTGAACAGTATTCCTGTCTAAGAGGCATTCACATCAAACCAGAACGCGAATAGAGTAAACGTTTTAAAGAAGGCTTTGACGATCCCGGCTGAGGTGGCTGAGTTATTGCCATATCCACAATACAGTTCAGATCTCACTCCAAGCCGGTTCCACATGTTTGGGGCATTAAAGGCGTTCCTGGGAGGCTAGCGTTAAAGATGTGGCACAGGCAGTCCTTTAGTGGCTCCAGTGTACTGAGAATATTTTCTACCTTGATGGCATCCAAGTGTTCGTGAAACTCTGGAAAAAGTGCAGGGGATTATATAGAAAAATAATGGTAGTTTTACTCTCATAGATGTGTTCTGTTATTCTGTCCTGGTTTGACTTGAACGCTCCTCACAATGCTGTGTAGTGAGCTAGTTTGCGAGGTAAGTGGATTAATACAGACTTATTACATACAGAAAGTTAAACAAATGACTTTGAGTGAAAGGTTAGCAGGTCTTGGCTAACATTTCAGTTTTTCGCATCACTTTTTCACAACTTCCCCTTTTACTCATGAGATGACTGCGCTGTACTCACAGACGAAACATGCCAAACATTACTTAGCTCGGTTAAAAATTCATATGTCATCTGTGCATGCAAGTTAAAATCGTTCCACTGTCAGCCAGGCTAGGTATGAAATTTGCTTGTCATGGATGCCTGGGGTAGTGGGTTTCACTACAGTTACAGTTCATTCAGTTCTGTTTAATAGTCTGTTGTCCTACATTTACACAAAGCAATGTTTTAAGGCAGGCTTTTGCTAATTGTGTTTAAGTAATGTCCGTGATTAATTCCCTGCTTGTGTAGCCACCAGAGAGCGTAACAGAGGATAAGAAGAAAGGGAAACAGGAGAAGGTGAGGAAATGCATCCGTACAGCTGCAGGCGTCACCTGGGAAGACTCCAGTTTAACGGAGTGGGAGACAGGTACATGCATTATCACTGTTTACAGTTATACCTGGATGTGGCGATGAGTTTATATTTTAAATCTATTATCTGTTTTGATTAAATGTTGAATGTAGCTATAAAAAAAACTGCAACCTTTCATATTTGACACGAACATGCCCCGAATGAGAACTTGAGACTAACCCATACTGTATGTGTATCGCTTCTGGACTCTTCTTTATTCAGATGACTTTAGGATATTCTGTGGAGATCTGGGCAATGAGGTGAACGACGACATCCTCACAAGAGCATTCAGTCGTTATCCGTCCTTTCTGAAGGCTAAAGTGGTACGAGACAAACGCACCGGGAAGACCAAGGGCTACGGCTTTGTCAGCTTCAAGGACCCCAGTGACTATGTGCGGGCCATAAGGGACATGAACGGTGAGTGGAGATGCAGCTTTATGGATTCTTGTTCATGATACAGAATTAGCCCGGAACCGGGGAAAAAAAATTATCATTGTAATTTAATCCTTGACTAGATCTAGAAAGTATAATGCTAAAAACTTTATTACTTCTCCATATAGAAGTGTCTTTCTGTTTCTAACCATTGCGTACACAACAAGCTTTCCTACAGCAATGTTTTTGTATGCTTATAGGAAAATACGTAGGCAGCAGACCCATCAAGTTGCGAAAGAGCACATGGAAAGACAGGAACCTGGAGCTTGTACGCAAAAAGCAGAAGGAGAAAAAGAAGCTCGGACTTAGATAGACTCTGAGAGACTGACTCAAAACTGTAGTGCAAGTGTGTATGAGTGTTTACCTCCATCTCCTGCTACACACAGACAGCCTCAAGATGGAAAAGACTGGAATTTATTGATGTACCAATAGACCACTGTGATAGCAGGAAATAGGAGTAGATCAGTAACACTCATTATATAAGGTGTGAAGCTTTGAATAATGATGCTGGCTGCAGTTCAATGGAGGTTCTTATTTCACTACCCGGGTCATTAGAATGCACTGCGCTGACTCCTCCTCCTTTTGTATCGATCTAGCTTACATACAGTTGCATTCATCAACATCAACTTTCATGCATACCTTGTTTTTTATCTTGATTGTTTTTGCTCACGGTTACCAGAAATGACCATCTTGTTCTTTTATTTTGGTGTTAGAAGGAGCTGGTTAACAGTAATTCAAAACTTAACATCAATAAACCTCATGTTTCTTTTTGCACACCATTTTGTAGAATTTGTTTCAGCAGTCTTATCTGGATTATTTGACTCATTAGATAAGAGTTCTTGTTTTTAAATGTCCTATTAAATATAATACTTACAAACCCTGAGTTAATCTGAGATTGTGATTTTTATCACAGCTATTTATCCTAAGTAACTGCCTCGTCAGGGCTGCTGTTTATATTGGGCTTTTACAGTTTAGTTTAGATTTACAGTGCTGGATGTTTTTTTTTTTTTTTTTCTTTTGCATATTTGTCACACTTAAATGTTTCATATCAAACAAATTTTTAATATTATACAAAGAGTAAATACAAACTGCAGTTTTTAAATGATGATTTCATTTATTAAGGGGGAAAAAAGCTGTTAAAACCTGCCTGCCCCGTGTGAAAAATTAAATGCCCCCTAAATCTAAGGAATTGCTGTGCCACCCAAAGCGGTAACGACTCAAATCAAGAGTTTGTGATAACTGGCAATGCGGAGGATTTTGGGTTGTTCTTCTTTGCAGGATTGTTTGAAGGCCTTGAACAACTTGCTCTGGGCCAAATACTTTTTCCATGGCACTGTAGGTAGTTTTCCTTTTTGTAAAATAGACCCGATTAAAGTGTCCTAAATCATTTGGAGCAGGTACAAAGAAAATAAAAATTTTGAATGCAAGATTTAAGACACATTATTAATCAGAGGAAAGGAACTAGAATGCCTAGAACATAGTGATAGTGTTACTATTTCCAGTTCTGTGTATTTTCATGGACATAGTGGAACGAATTACTCTCACCCACTCATCGTCTATACTGTTTTATTCTATCCTGTATACGGGGTTGATGGGTCCGGAGGCTAACTCGGACAAAACACAGAATTACACACAAATCTTTTTTTTTTACGCACGATTATTTTTGACAGTGATTTTATTCCATAGATATGAGCGGTCAGCTGCACATATTGTTTATCGTAATATTTCCTTAACTGCATTGCGATATTTTTATTAATGAAACTGTAGCCAGAATTTGTGTATGTAGACATTTATTGAAAATGTAACATTTTATTTTATTTCTGATCAAACGAACTTAATGAACTAAATGACTCAAGAAAAGATTCGTTCATATTGATGAACGAGATTCAATTAGCCGAGTTACTAAAATGATTCAAACTTCCCATCACTAGGACTGAGTACAGGTTGATGTGGGAGATGGCACTCACCACCCCACGTCTTTAAGACAGGACATTTCGGTTAGTAGAGGGCAGGTGGAGTACGATTTGAGCGACAACAATAAACTACAAACTAGAATAAGAGAGAAACTTCTCGAAATTTCGTGATTAGAAATACCTGCTCTGGCCATTCCTAACCTTTCCACTAGGAGGCGCACAAACCGTTTTAATTTTTTTTTATCTTTTCTTCCACAAAGTCTACATCTTAAGGCAAAAACTGTGCTACTCTTCAAAGGAAAAAGGAAATACTAACTGAGAACAATTTGTTTGTGAGTGTGGTTCCTCAGAAAGGGTTTTTTTTATTTTAAGTTTCGCTGCTTGTTAGACATGGAGTAAAAAAGATCATGTGTTCTGTCAAAAAAAAGCCTCATTTCCTAATTTCACACTGAGGAGCCACTTTTGCTTTCAACATGACGCGAGTTTTCATGATACGCACCGAGCAAAGCAAACACACACACACAGACACACACAGCACAGTGTCCAGGATGCAGAGAAGGGGGACTGGTAGGACTGATCTACCCTGTTTTATATTCTCTTATCTCTATGCCTGATTGCATTTCTGTATTAAAGCGTTTGTAGTTTGTAGTTCCTGTTTGCTGTGCTTGTATTTTTTTTTTAACTATTTCTTTGACTCATATTTTATCACAGTGTATGCTCATGATGTTACTCCACTTGCTTTAAGACTCTGCACAAAGGCAAGAGGAAAGTGTTTTTTTTTTTCAACAGCAACACAAGGGAGCCTTATAGACATGCAACAGAAACATGTGTAAATTGTTTGTTTTTGTTTATCTCTTACTGTAATTATGTATCAAAGCCAAGAAAATATGCTTATCACATGTTCTCAGTGCTGCAGTCTAGAAAAAAAAAAGGAGAAGCATGCATTTGAAGTTTGGGCAAAACAAACATGGACACAAAATAAAAAAATAATCATCATAATTCTAATAATAGTAATAATAACTTATACTAATGAAGAATGCAATGAGAATTCAAATGTTAGAGAAAGCAGATCCTTCATGAATTATATTCCTAATTGAAGAATGATATTATTTGGGTGCAAACAGAGGTGGCGCAGTGGCTTAGTGGTCAGCACTGTCGCCTCGCAACTCTAGGTTCCGGGTTCGATTCCTGCCTTGTGTCTGGGTGTGTGGAGTTTGCATGTACTCCCTGTGCTTGGTCGGTTTCCTCCCACAGTCCAAAGACATGCAGATTAGGCTAACTGGCATTCCGTAGTGTATGTGTATACGTGTGCCCTGCGATGGATTCACGCCCCGCTTCGTGCACAAAGTCTAAATCCTATGGCTCCTGGGATAGGCTCCAGTGCCCCATGCGACACTGAATACAGGATAAAGTGGTATAGACAGAGTGTGTGTGCGTGCGCTCTGTCTCTTACCCCAGTTTGACTTAAACACCCCTTGTAGATCCATAAGTATATCTCAGATTGTTATTAAAGCAAAAGTCTACATATTCTTTGCGCTATTCCAGTTTTTTTTCCTCCAATTTGTTATTCCAGGTTTAAATCCACTATCTGTTTTATAAAACACCATAGATACACTTCAGATAAAGGAACTGACACGTTATATGTTTTTTTTGTTGTTGTTTTTTTTTAGCGTGCGGTCAACTCGCTGCCACTCCTCACGATGCTCTAATGTTCCTGAAGACAGATTATTACCTCACACTATGACATAAAAATGCTTCACTGGTTGCACACTACACAGATTGTAGCCATGAATTATATATTTAATTCCCATGCCTTACTAAGGAATAACCATAAATAAACTCATACCCATGTGTTAGTTACTAAGTCATGCCAATAACTTTATTGGAATTTCCTTCAGGATCAAAGAAGTATCTATCTGTCTAATTATTTGCTTTCTAGTCATTACTCATGCCCATGACTTATTGATCTTCCCACTCCTTACTAAGTCACTACATTGGGTGTGTGCTTGCGTTTGTGTGACTGGATAGTTTGGGGAACAGGTAAAAGCATAAGTTAGGGAAAGGAAAGTATTTAAGTTCTCGTTCCTGGCCCTCTGACAAGTCTATCTTGTTATCTAATAAATTCATATAAAATGACAAGAGTCTGCTTTTTCTTTGGTAGTAATAATTTCATTATAATACTGAGTTTGAAACTCTTCAAACAGTAAATAAGACCACAAACCAGTGACACATAAGAAACTACAGTCATTGTTAGCTCAGGAGATGACAACAGTAGTATGTTACTAAGGCATGGCTGTGACCTATTTATGTCATTTGCATGTGCTACTAAGTGACCATGACCTTGTCATCTTGTCTCTATTAGGATTCCCTCTCCATGCATTACATTGTGTCCAGGCATTCTATTTTTCAAAAAGGATGTTACCAGCAGGCTAAATATTTAGTGTGTCCCAGAAGTCTCTCCATTCTTATACTATTATGATATATAGCTTATATATACATATCAGTTATGAATTGTGATTCTTTTTGTCTCTAAAATTAATTTTTAAAACAATTTTGACATTTATTATAGAGATGAACCGGTCATTCAGAATTGACTGGTTTTCAGTTTGATTGGTTATGACCGGGCGGTATGGTGGCTTAGTGGTTGGAACTGTTGCCTTGCATCTCTAGGGTCCGGGTGCGATTTCCGGCCAGGTTCGATTTCCACCTCCTTTTGCATGGAGTTTGAATGTTCTCCTCGTGCTTGGTGGGTTTCCTCCAGGTACTCTGGTTTCCTCTCACAATCCAAAGACCTGGAGATTAGGCCAATTGGCGTTCCCAAATTGCTCGTAGTGTATGTGTGTGTGTGCCCTCTGATTGATTGGCACCCCCCCCCCACCCCCGCCCTAAGTCTCGTGGGATAGGTTCTGAACTATTTACACATTTTCATCCCGTGTGGTAGGAGTGAATTATTTCCAAATTTTTGTTTAGAAATAATAGTTCAGATGGGTAAGTGCTCAGTTAAATGTTAAACTCTTGTATTTTAAGTTAGTTTGTATTGTTTAAATGCTGTGCTTGGTTTTTTATTGAGAAAACTAATGTTGTAGAGAACGGGCTACATTTAATAAATCATTCAACTTTTTTTTTTTTTAAGGTTTAGAATTGTAACAAAATGTAATATATTGAATCGGGATATTTCTGAACTAAATGCCAGGAGAATGAATGAATGGAAAGTTGTGATAATTATAGAGTCGTAATTTTAATCGAAGGTATCGTGGCGATAAATATCGTATCATGAGGTGACTGGTGATTCCTATACAAGACACTGGCATAAAGAGAAAAGTCACCAGTGTGTAATGTCCAAAATGCCGACCAGTGAGCGCGCGCATCACCACTCTGCCTCCGCCCCGCGCTCAGAGGCGCGCGCCAGGATTCCTTTTGTCCGACCGGGCACTTCAAGGGACGAACCATTCCGGAAAAGCTGGGGGGGGGGAGCATTGGGATTGTTTATCTAAAATTAACCGAGATAACCATACTCTGAGTTCTGTTTAAAATAAACACGGTAAAACAACCGTAAATAAATCAGGTCATATCAGTTCTCTTAACGAGAAACGCCTGTTTTGTGCTATAGCTGTACGGTACAAAGCGCTGTTCCCCCCGCGGCAGCTTCTTTGACAGCGACTAACGGACCCCCAGCTTTCCCCTCATTGGCTGATGTGTTTAGACGCGAAGGATGAGAAGACTCGGAGCGGCAGCTCACATGGGCAGGAGACGTGTGCTGTAACCATGCAGGGAACGTGTAACAGCGGGAAAAATGGCGACATGAAGCTTGGGATTGTTTGAGGAAGTACTAGAGCATATGGCGTGTACACACTAAAAACAGGCGTTTCTGCTCGCCTCCTCTCTGCTCATTCCTCCTCCTCCTCCTCCTCCTCATAATCCTCCTCCTCCTCCCTGTGCGTTTCCAAATCGTCTCGGTACGAGTTATTGCACTCGTCTGGAAGGATCAGAATGTAAGGCAGATCTTCAGTTCATGTCATCGGGTAAAGAAGGGGCTTCTCAAACGTACCGAGGACCGTTATCTCCAGAGGAGCGCGCTGATCTGATAGCCGAGGTCCCCAGGTCTGATCTGGATCCCGGAATGGTGGTGAGTGTGTTTCCTTCTGGAGCTGATCATGTGTTGGGACGAGATGCATGACACTCAACTTAATGTGTGTGTGTGTGTGTGTGTGTGTGTGAGAATATAACTGCTGCCTGAGGCTTTGTGCACTGGTTTGTTGTTCCTGTTGCCAGTTATCCATTCAGGAGACTGTGTGTGTGCGTGTGTGTGTGTGTGTGTGTGTTGCTCCATCACACTGGGTTTTGTCCTTGTATGATGCAGAGCTAGATAACACAAAGCTTAGGTGATGGTCTCAGAGCCCCTCCCTTTATTATGTGTGAGTGTGTGTGTGTGTGTGTGTGTGTGTATTGGTAGACTAATGAGCCACATGCTTCCATTCTTTTGATTCGTGCACATCTTTAAAATGGCCCTTTATACATCAGCTCACCTCAGCAGAGCATGATCACAATCACCAAGACACAGACGAAAAGCAGAACCAGACAGCTTTACGTCTGTGTTTTCCGTTTTTTTTTTGTTTGTTTTTTTTAATACACACTCGTGCAGGTATGCTGATGTTCTGGGAACGCGTCCACACGAGACGGATGTTTGCCCTGTGGAGGGTTTGCTCAGAGCCACTGGATCAGCCAGTTTCACTGGATATACTGTAAACTGGCCTGGAAATGCTCGCTGAGGCAAATCGAGTCTAATGCCAGGCAAGCAGCGTACACTTGTCCTTGTCAAAACTATAGTATTTTTTGTGGTTTAGTGGATGCACTATGTACAGGGATCTGGACTGATAAGATACTACAGACTGTCAAGACGAGACGCCTATTCTGTGTCTTAAACAAGGTCTTTTTCGAATACACAAAGTTCAAGTGCCCATTTAAGGACATTTTGCTTTTTGGAAACCTGGAGAATTGTTGTTACTATTAGACTTTTTCCAATAATTTTTATTTATTTATTTGTTTGTTTTAGTCAGGTAATCATAATATCTTTCAGAATGGTATTGGTACAAAAGGCCTTCTAAACTCAATCACTTAGCCCGTCTAGTGCGTTTTATTCAGAATTGCCATTACGGAGCTGGTTGTACTGGTCACTTACACCAAAACAATCGACTGTCTGGGAAGAAAAGAAAAAAGAAAAAAAAACCCAGACGGCTGCGTCTCTTTAATGTTGCCATTAATACGATACCCAGGATCGGTATCAGGCTGGTGCTATCAAAAAAAACAACAAAAAAAAGATGGGCTGGATATCAAAGGAAAGAAAAAGAATGAATTCAAGATGATTAGATTTGCCATTTAGGGCTAAGTGAAAGAGTTTGGCTGAATTAAACGAACAAAAAAAAACATATTTTGGGTCATATGTTTATCTATGCAATTATTTTATTTATTTATTTATATATATATTTTTTGTTACGTGCTTCCAAAAATCTTAAAAGCTTAGTAATTTTTAAAGAAAAAAAAAACCATAAGTGTATAGCTATTGATGTTGGCTGATACTTATAGACCTGGGCGATTATTTAACTACCAGAGGCTGCAGTTTATTCCAGGTAATATACACATAATCAGAAACTTCTGTGGAGCTCGTCAATAACTTAAGTATTTTTAAAAAATATATGCTTGAAGTGATAAATAACTATTGGCAAACAGCATCTTAATGAAATAATTTGTGCAAATCCTTTTTGTTAGCCTTGATAAATACATTTGAATACAAAATAAAACGTTTAATTGTTATATATCGCCGTTTAAATCAAAATTGCAAAATGTGTCCAAAAAAAGTGCAATTTTTGTGCAGTCTAGGCTTTTTTATTTTGCCGTGGAATTAAAACAGGTGGAGGTTTATACATTGATGTACGCTTTACTTTAAATTTAATCTTCCCAAATCTCACTTGTTTCCATTACCATCAGATCCAGCTTTTTGTTAGACAAAGTTTTTCCAAATTTGAAGTTTTTCCACTTGATTCCCCATTCTGTGACCTTTTTCAGAAGTCTCCTGATGCTAGACATCTGGTTACTCAGTTTGTTCCATAATTTACTCGGAGCCCAATGATTTTTTTTTTCTGATCATATAAAAATGGGCCGAGGGCTTGTGAACAATCCGTGGATGCTCAGTGCAATGCTCGGTTTCAGCTCGTACAGTTTAAAGCAAATAAAAAAACAGCACTAATCTAGACCTGAGCTTCATAAAATTCACAATTTCTTATCTTTTTGTGACACGGTGCTCTTGCTTGTATTTTTTTTATTATATCTTTTGGTTTTGTGTTAAGGTAATTGGCTTCTGGCAAGATACATTTAACTGATATTCAAATCCCCCCCCTTTCAGAGGAGTTTAAGAACCACATGCTTTCTTCATTACATCTTGAACAAATCCAGTACATTGATGCAAAGGGTTTACAAGGGGTGTTTTTAATTTTTGGTCTGTGTTATAGGATGGGTGTACAGCTTTATTAGCAAATCAGTGTCATGGATCATAAGCCTCTCTACATTGTGTAGACCTTTATGTCTGTGAAAAACAAATAAACAAACCCAAAATAATTAACAGCTCATCCTGTTATAATCTTGTGTTTCTCACAAGACTGGGAAATGCTCTGTAGTTTATGCATTTACCGCCCCGGGACTGGGGATTCCTCTACAGTAACAGCAACAAACATGGTTTGCCGGTCCATTTTTTTTGGCTATGGGTTGTGTTGCACAATATTTACTGTCCTAACCACGCCTTGTTTTGACATTAGGTGTGCGGTTTGACGTTAAACTATTAATGGAGTGTTTCTCCTAATTTGGGGCCTGTTTGGACCGATTAAGGAATTATGATTCCATCTTAATATGAAGGTGAGACAAAAGTGATCCGCACTCTGGCTGTAGATTTTATTTTTAGTGCACAGAGAATAATTTTACTACGACTAATAATAATAATAATAATAATAATAATATTCCTAGAATAAATGTCAAACCTTTACAAAAGACAAATACATAATGTTTCAACATAACCTCCTTGCTTCTTAATACACGTTTTCAATTTTTCAACAAGCTTTCGCATGTCGAATTTACAAATGCACCGCTGTCTTCACTTCTTCATCAGAAGAATGAAGTCCTCGTTGGGCTGCTTTCAAGGGATCAAACGGGTGAAAGTCTGATGGATCAAGATCAGGACTATAGGGAGGATGCTTAAACCTCAAAACTAAGTTTTTTGCAGTGTAGGTAGTGTAACGTCATGCAGGATCACAACACACTCGTATAGCAGTCCTCTGATTTTAATCCAAAGTTTATGCTTCCTTGACTTTCAGACTTTTTCTTAGCCGGCGATTGAGGATGTTTTTTTGTCTCTTCGCTAGTTATGAATGCCTTTAATAAACTATTCTTTCGTGAGTTGTCTGAGTATCAATCTTATACAAATCACAAATCACTGCACCTCTTTCGTGCAGATCACAAGTGGGCCGTTCATTTTTACTCGCACCGCAGTTACAAATGAACTGATGGAACACATCTACACCTGCACGGCAGTTACTGGAGACAGCAGCTTTGATCGGAAAGCACCAACAGGAGTTTTAACATAATCGGAGTGTGGATCATTTTTTATTCACTCTCATAGATCACTGGGGTTGCTACATCATATTATTATTTACTGTTAAGGTGCGGAATATTCCTTCAAGTGATACCATTTGGTTCTGCTTCTGGCTAACCTCTCTATAGTCGCCAGGCCTTAAATGAAGAAGGGCACTGAGGGTGTTTTCACGAGAACACTTCACCCCAAAGTCTGTTTTGTTTTTATCACTGAGAACACAATTGTTCAGATCTTTACAAATCAATCGTGCCTAGTGTGTGAACTCTTATCAAACTCTTAATAATCTTTCCTTCATATTTAGCTGGATCAGCAAACTACGTTTTTATTTCATTATTTTGTTTTACGTTTAGATTCAGAAGGAGACGTGGCATATCTCTCAAGCGCTCTAAAAAGGTTGAACATGCACTCGCACGTGACATCAGCATATATTGACTCAGATTTTCACACCCGTTAATGTTGAGCTTATGTGCATTTTAAGCTTCCTCAAATTGCACTCGTAGATCATCTGCTATCTTTCAGGGTCACTAAGGATGAGTGCTGCACCAGCGCTGGTGTCAGCGGTAACCAACCGAGGTGTTTAATTACCAACACAGCATCACGGTACCGTTAAACCGGCAGCGCGGGTTTGTAAGCTGTCTCAGGTGTCTCAAGGTCTGCCACCATGACGCAGGTTATTTTGAGTGCTCCGGCCCCATTTTTCGGGCAACTGGCCGTCGTTTAGAGGATCAATCGAGTCCACAAGCAGAAAGCACCTCAGCGTGTCTTACATTTCAGAAAAGCAGATCTGACAATCCTGGTATCAAAGCAAAGTCGTGGTTTTCTGATATATTTTTTTAGAAAGATATGCAAGACTTTCACTCGACCTGTGTTAACCTCATTCACTCGCGTGCACTGTGGGTTGTGTTTTTATAGCTGTCCGTTTGATAATTAGTCTAATTAGGGACCGTTCACATCTGTGGCCTTGGTTGCAAAGTACTGCTGTTCTCATTTAATCCACCGAGACCGTTGCATTCGTTCGGGTTAGCTCGTACAATTCGGCTTTTGGGAAGGAAAGTAAATAAAAAAAACCTGTAAAGTGCCGCCAGTGGATGAGAAGCCGAGTGCGCAGTACGTCGTACGTGCACAGCCACGCATGTACAACCCCAGGAATAAGCCTGTGTGAGTCAGAAATGTCTGTTATGTAACATTTGTCTTTTCCATCATCTATTGGCACTCTGGCTGCAATTACATAAATAAGCCCTGAATGCTAAATGGAGTGAGAGAATGCAAGTGAGCACAGACACACAGAGTAATAGTATACAGCCCTCAACTCCATTTTTTTTTTCTTGCTTCCTGTTTACATGCTCAAAGTCATTTTCTACAGATTTTAACTTTTCTCCTCATTTGCAACAAGACAGGAACAAATCTTCACACTACAGAATATAGCAGATATTAGTTATGTATTAGACAGTAAAGGTGCAAGGTGTTGGAAAACAAAACATTACAGGCTGCAATCACATTACAAGTTCAATTCCATTATTTTTTTTTTTTAGTCAGATCGGATTTGCATGTCTTGACTGTTCACATTCAGAATTACTTTTATCTGACTAACGCGCCTGTCCTCCGAGTCGTACGGATGCACCGAGGCAAAAAAGTAATTCTCATTCAAGTCACATGTCAGATATACTTCCGATCTAGGACCACATACGGAAGTGATTCAGATCTGATCTGAAAAACAGATTTGTGTGTTCAGACCATCAGATCTGTGTCACATTAGGGTAAAAAAAAAAACGGATTTGATTCACTTCAGGCAGGTAATGTGAACGTAGCCGATGTATCACTTTAACAAAATTACTTGAAACACATGGTACTCAGCATCAAATATGAATAATTAGGATCGCAACAACTCCGTAATCAAAGATGGTGATTTTAGTAAGAATAAGAAATCTTAAATCCACCGAAACGGTCCCAAAATGTCTCTTTTTGTATCTTGTGTGCTCAAGTTATTTATTTGCTTATATTTTTTCCCACTTTATTTAAGTTCAGTTACAGTTACTAATTACTGCGCAGTGAAATTCTTTATTCTTTGCATATCCCAGCTTTTTTTCCCAGTTAGTAGGCCGGGGTCAGAGCTCTGGGTCAGCCGTTTTACGGCGCCCCTGCAGCAGACAGGGTTAAGGGCTTTGCTCAGGGCCTAACAGCGACAACCAGCAGAGCTGGGGCTCGAACCGCGGACCTTCCGATCAGTAATTCGGAGCCTTAACACACCGAGCCATCACTGGCCCCAAAGTTACTTCCTTGACCA
Source organism: Clarias fuscus (assembly GCA_030347435.1). Taxonomy (NCBI): domain Eukaryota; kingdom Metazoa; phylum Chordata; class Actinopteri; order Siluriformes; family Clariidae; genus Clarias; species Clarias fuscus. The sequence goes on from CM059226.1 coordinate 17,436,067, forward strand.
GGGGTTGAAGCCGAGCTGCAGCGGTGAGCGCACCGAATCCTAGCCCTAGACCATCAACCTTTTGCATGGAAGCAGCAAATTTCACACATTTCCTTTAATCAGTTTTGTGACGGAGCTCTCTGTGAAAATAAAGATGGAAGAAGAGGAAGGAATTGCGGGGACCGGACTCATTTGCCAGCGTGTAAGGATAGCTTAGTTAATGCTGGATTACAGCTGGGTTGTCAAGGTTACCGCTACATTTACAAGTCATATTAAATAATAAATGTTTATTCATTTACATTTTTTCAGTGGTTAAGGCATTGGACTACGGTTCGGAACGTCCCTGGTTCGAATCCCACGACCACCAAGTTGTCTCCCTTGGGCCTTTGAGCAAGGCCCTTAACCCTCAACGGGTCAGATGTATTGTGAGATAAAAATGTACGGATAAGTGCGTCTGTCAAATGCCTGAATGTATATGTTGTGCGAATCTGTTTGTCATTCTGACTTTGAACAACATTGATGTTGCGGTGATGTCCACCGTTGAGACATCATTGCAACTACATTACAACAGTCATCCAGTGTTAGGGTTCCTGCTGAGATGTTTAAACTGTAATAGTGACTTACTAAAAGATACGCTGGCTACAAACAAATCAGACATAAACAAGAATATTTTCTCTATTCCTCTCCGCATAAACAGTAACAATCCCAAATATATTGTTTTTGGTTTCTGTTTTATTAGGTGAAAGTGTTAGTAGCGAGTATGTGATAGCAAAATTCATTTCTACAACACTGCAGGTTGAAGTATGTTGGAATATAATGATGTGGTTAAGCATACAGTTAGTGACCAAACTGGTTATTACTGCTAGGTCCAGAACGTTCCTGAAATAGAAAATGCTTCACCAGCATTCACGAAACAAGAAATCGGAGTGAGTGTTTGGGGTAAAACAATGCAGTTGCAGCTTGTATTTTTAGATTTGAAAATCAGACCCACTCAGAGAGAGAAGGACTTAAAAGCATTACATTGAATTTGCTGATACTGGCAGGTACCCTGGTTTAATGCTTTCGGCACAGGGTTTATGTGTTGCGTTCCCCCGAAAGTCTGTTGGTCCCCTGAGACAGTAGACTAGCACTTTTAGAGACTAGGACATTGACTCTTGTTAGGAACGTCACGGGTGGTTGTGCTTTAACTATGTCTTTAACCTCTTACGAATTAAGGTCACATTTAACATTTAACAAAATAATATCTCATCATCTCTCTCTCGAATCTTGAGCATTTGGTTCGTAGAAGAGGGAAACGCAAAACTGAACAATGTCATAAGGTACATCGTTCATCCAGGACTGGACATCAGATGCTCTTACATTGATGTGTTGACTTGAGGAGGAATCAAGAGTTTTTTTTTTTCCTGATTTCTGTATGATTTTAAGAGCTTATACTTAAAAAAAAAAAATGTTGTAATAATCCAAAAGTTTTGTAGTTGCTTTACAAGTTCCTTAGCTTTATTCAGCAGCTTCACTACTGAATTGAACATTAATAATAATTAAATGTTTTCTCAATTAAAATCCAATGACGGCATTTAAACAATACAAACTAACTCCGAATACAAGAGTTTAACTTAAATTTGACCTATAACTTGAACTTTTATTAAGCAAAAAGCTACCTTTTTTTTTTTTTTTACTGTGCAGCATGCATCTGTCATCTGCCATAATTATTGTTTCTAAACTAACTTGGCAATAATTCACTCCTTTCCCCCAAATGGATACAGAAATAGTTTAGAGTGTACCACCTGCAGGAGTATGAAGAAACGGCCTCGTTTTACTTTGGACACCTTAAATGCACCCAAAGTCTTGAGCGCAACTGACCGTACACCGCAGACAGGTTTCTGTGAGCATGCACAGCTTCTAACACGTGTGTCAAGACTAAATTATCGCTAATTGCGTTTTGAGGCTAGTGTAAGACTAATTCGCTCACAATTTGGATTAAAAAGGCAGATGGGAGGCTTTTTAACGCGCAAATTTTGATAACGTAACCTAATAAAACTGCGTTTTTGTTGCACCAGTCGGATGCTCGTGCACTCAACATAGAATCGGTGATCTCATCAAGCTGACAAACAGCCAATTCCAATCAATTAGTGCATGTCTATTATAAAGGTAATAAATCGTTTAAAAATCAATTTTAGAGTCAATGTGGCGATACATGAATCGGCAGACAAAAGAATCATGATTCATAACTAAATATTCAACACCCCCCATCTCTTGTAATTAGCTTCAGCAGCTCATCCAGAGTGCGCTGTGTTGGAAGCCCCAGCTGTGTCTTTGACCTCTTTCCCAGCTCGAGAGCTCACGATACTCCCTCGGGTCAGAATCTGGGGTTATTTGTCCGATAAGCCCCTCCTCATGCCTCATCAACCCTCATCATCTCTGCCCTTTCCGCACTCTAACAAAGAGACAAATCTCTTTGTTATAAAGGGTACACCTTGCTTTAATTGCAGTTAAAGTAGTAAAAGTTAAAAGCAATAAAAGTTAGCTCTCAGAAAAGTCAGTTGAGTCAAAAAAATTTCTTTTTTTTATGCAAAAATTAAAAATTGCATTAATTCCTTTTGCTTTAAGCTTCTCAAGTGAGAATCAAGAAAGCAATAATACAGGGTTTTTTTTTTTTTTTTTTGGAAAGTCCGAGATGGACAAACTGCTAGGTAAGACCAAACCCTTTTTTCAAAATACGTCTTCTTGTTTACATCTGAGCTAATTATGATGATTATAATTAATTTCTAGAAGCAGATTAGCTAGCTAATATTACCTATTCACTGAAGCACAGTGTTCTTTCAGCCATAATCACCAAGGAATTATTTTCTCCACCCTGGCCAAAAGTCTCAGGCGAGGGGAACTCCAAAGTGTTTTTTTCATTTATTGTTAATTTTGGAAATGACACTTTATTCCAGAGTCAACATCTAAAACCTGTGGATGTCTCTATTTGGCTGTTTCTTTTTTCTCCCCTTCTTTCTTCTTGGATGATAAAAAGGAAATTTCCTCCTTGTTCTTTTTTTTTTTGTCTTCTTATTTTCACGAGTTTCTTTGTGGGTTAGCAAGGTTCGAGTCAGTCCAGCTCCATCCATCTGATTAATAACGCATATCCTAGCAGCAAGCTTATAAATACAGTACTCGCTGCTTTAAAGACTGCATTCGTTTGGATTTACAGTACAGTAGGTTTCGCTCTGTGTTGCCACGACAACACTGCCCAGAAACCCAGAACCTGATTCTTCTGTGCTAGATTTACCAACGAGTTAATTTTAGCTTTTGCAAATCCTTAAGAGTTCGTCACCCTTAAATTCGGACAAATGAAAGGATGATCAAATAACTTGATTCTACAAATGAATGATGCTGACTGGACTAGACTATTTCCATTCGCACCTACATGGCAGCGTGAGACGCTGCTATAGGAACAGCTGCTTTGAACTTGTGCCCGCATGACACGGTGCCAGCACAAGCGCTCTCGGAGTGGCATCATTCGTAGAGCCACCCCCACCCCCTCACAGCAACCACATCATCCAGCGACTCTGGCCAAAAGACGCTCTTGTTTTTTTTTTGTAGTTGTTGTTGTTTTTTTTTTCCTCATTGTTTTTACCTTCTGCTTTATGAAGATGCCTATGAAGACTTTCTTGCGTCCCCACCTTGTGTAACTGTTCTATCGCTTTGTTAATATCTTTCACTCAAATTCTTTGGTTTGGTTCTTCTGTATTTTTTTTTTCTTCCTCCCCTCCACCCTCCTCTTTCCCTCCACTTTTCGTCTCCGCTCTCATGTAGCCCCAGCTGGGATGCGGTGTTTAGTATGCTGCCCATGACTCTCTGTCTTTCCTGCCCCTCCACAGAAAGCAGGACAGGGTGTTTAGCAATAGGGGGAATGTGGGGGTGGGATGTGGGGCACTGTGGGAGCACAGTTTCCAAGATACCCTCATCCGGAATGCTCACGCTAAGTTTGACCCTATAAAAAGTCTAACTCTGTTGGATCCAATCCCCCCCATTTTTTTAAGCTTTGCAACTTACAGGCCCTGGTCTCCGCGGCTTTACGCAATGGCCACTGAGGGCTTTGTGTTTTGCAGGACGGAACTACATGACATGGGTCGGAGTGAAGTAATGGCCATGAGATGTTTGGAGTTGTGTCAGTGAGAGAAGGTCCTTGAGAAAAGTGGGGGATGGGTGGATTTTAAAGAAGAGGCTTGGGGAAGTATCAAGCAGAGGGAGGGGAAGTTCTCAGGGCTTTAGGAAGACATGGGTGGATGGGAAGGCCAAGGTCTGCTTTGTTCCAGGGAAGGTCGCAGGCCTTTGGAAAACTGTGGGATGAAAAACAACATTTACAACAGTCCCAGTGTTAACAGAACATGGATCAATGATGGACCTGTATCTCCTAAGATACACATAGTTCATCCAACTAATGTTCAGGGGTTATTTTTTTTCCCTAACCCTTTTTTTTCCAAGAGGATATTAAGAACTCTTGGGAAAGTATAACCAATGACAAAATACTTCACATTTCCTTCTAGAAATTACTGCAAGAGAGCTGGAGACAATCCAAGTGATTGAGACTCAATGATCTACGGCCCATCAGTGGCTCTCTGGCAGCACAGGGAGTTCTTCGGAGCCCAAGTATGAGTTTTTCAGCAATTCAAATACGGATTCTCATTCCGATCATCAAATCGGAGCATTAATCATAGAGCTAGCGTCTCCCTGGTGATGCCACCAACGCTGACTACTTCATACCTCTTCTTGAGTCCTTTGGATAAGATTATACAGTACTTGGGATCTCACGAGCTCATCAACATTTTGCGCCATTCGCATACTCCCGACAGTGCTCCCATGATTCACCATTCACAGTTCACCCTTCCTGCACTGTCATTCATTTCATTCACTTCATTGTGGCCTGAACTATGATTAAGGGGTGGAGAGCTGGGGGAGAGCGGAGGCACATGAAAAGACCCAACACTGTTTTTGAACCGGTTCTTCAACCCTGGAGGGTAGGAAACGGCAGGGGGGCCGAGGAACCCAATTGGGAGAAAGCGACTGTAGTGGTTGATTCTTGCCCACTTCGTTTTCAAGACAGAGGGAATAATCAAGTGTGAAATCATAAATTTATTAGCTTGCCCACCGGGCGAGTGAAAACTTCATTGTCTGCTTGTCTCCAGGCCCATGTCTCGGTCGGCCAAAAAGGCAATTGAATAGTACAAAGACCTTAGGAGCTTACCTAATGTGTGTCAAGTTAAATGTATTAATCAAGTGATTTGGAGTAAAGTGTGAGTATAAAATACACTGATTCGGTTCTAAAATCTGAGAAAAGCCTTTGTACTATCATCGGTTTCCCTGGGACCACATCCGAATAGGGTTGGGTACCGAAAATTGGTGCCAATACGGCACGGGTACTATATAACCGGTATGTACCGGACCGAAACAGAACGCGAATTTCGGTGCTTCATTTCAGTGCCACTCAAATGCCTGAACTGTCGATTAATATATTTGTTCTCTGGGGCTATGATAACACAGTTGTAATAAGCATTAGATTTATTAACACACATGATCGCTAGTAAAATTTAAATACTGCATTCATGGGGTGTCAGAAATGATCGTAAAAATTCATTATTTCCTATTCATGCAGTAATGTTACTGTTCATTTTATTTTTGTATATTAAAAATGTATTAGATTGGATAAAAAAATGAAAAGCACTAATCATCGCGAAATGAGACCATCTGAGATGCGCGTGAACGCATCTTGTGTTACACTTGCTCTGACGGCAGCAGGTGATCTACCGCTATCTTAACTTGCTAAATTAAGTTTCGTTAAAATGCCTAAAACTAAACGGCCGAAAGTTTGGCTATATTTCACAAGAAAGGATTCCGACACCGCGACGTGCAGCAAATATTTTACAGCAGTTGCGTGTAAAGGGGGAAAACGTTCAATCTAATGAAACATTTGACGGCACACGGAATAAAGTTAAAAGCAGAGGGATGCGCCGTGTTTGACAGCTTACAGACAACAGCTGGCACTATTGGTGTGGATGACTCCAGCCCCAGTCATACCAACCGTAGCAAAAAGGAGTCCACCAATTATGATGACAGCAGCCTTTCCGCAGGTTAGTAGTAGGCTAATGTTAATTGCAAAATGCAAATCTTGCATTCATGCTAACAAATGGTCAAACGATTTGTAAAATACTAATGTAACATAGATTTTGTTTATAATTATGGTTTTCCAGCTAGTACTTTTCATATATTGTTCAATTTAAGCATTAAATTTTTTGTTCAATAAAAATTTATTCTTGAGTCATCCACCATCATTTTGTGGCTTTTGCAAAGTATCGGTTCAGGCACCGTTTTGGTACCGGTTTAAAAGTATCGATTTGGCACCGGTATCGGAAAAAAACCCAAACGATACCCAACCCTACATTTAAATAAGTTAGGCCAAGTCTGGATTTTAAAACAAGGCTTAAACCAATCAAGCGTTTTTTAAAATGTAAAAATCTCAGAAATCTTGTGCTGCTCACAGTGAAAACAGTAGCTTAGCTGTACAGCTCTGTCAGTCTTTCGACACTTCTGTTTCTTCCCGATTGTGAAAAGTCAGTCTGTCATCCATGCACTTAATGAATTCCCTTAGCAGACGTCTGCCATATTGCTCCTCGGCCACTGCGTCCAGTAGGAGCGTGAATCACCAGGGACCACCCAATACGATAGTATCGCGATACCCGGGTGTTTTGCGATTATGGAAGTATCACAATTTTATACATTTCCAGATTTTATATATATTTATTTATTTTTTTATTTATTAGATTTTCTTACACTTCTTAAACAAACTCGGCTGTCAATGGTGAATAGTTTAGTGTGCACCCCCTGTAGGATTATAGTGGAACTGCAACATATTCACCTCAAATGCAAACATTTAAAATAAACTTTAATTATTAAACTTTTAATAAAAAATGGATTTTTGAGTCAGTGTGGTGATGCATGAATTGCTACACAAAAGAATATGCAGCTGAAGCCCCCCAGGTCTAGTGTGTAGTGGTAGGTTGGGGATTCAGAACGACTAGAGGTTAATGTAGTTACACCATTAATGTGTGTTGCACCACTGTGAAGCATTGGTGGGAAAAAAAGTTAAAAAATAATGTATAATTTTTTTTTCCCCTATGAAATTTCTGAAACCATTCTTAATTCCACAAAGTTGTTGGTGTATGTTTGAGCAAAAAATGTGACTCTGTAAAGATATGAGAGATAGCTCAACAAGACAGTTAACAATAAGCTTAATGTCTCTTCTGCATGAGTGCCTGGTCAGTTATTCTTTTGTCCTGGTTTTGGGTTAGACCAGGACACCAGCTAGGACAAAATGGCACACTCCAGTTTAATTAGAGACTATTGGTATTGATGGGCCTTTGTTAAATGATCGTTGTCCTATTGTCTGTATCCTGAACATGTCTTATTGACCGAACTGGAAACATCTTTTTTTTTTTTTTTTTTTGTAATTGACCTCAGAATGTTTGCATAGTGAAAGAGTAGGATGCTAATGTTATCTGTTTGTGAAGATAGGCTCTCAAGTGCTTGTGATCTGCCAAGGCTAGTTGGAGAGATGTGAACGGTTAAGGGTTAAGATGTCCGGGTGGCTGACAACAAATGTTCATCATGTATGAAACACCATTGTTTTTCACGCTACCCACCAACAGGCATAGACAATGCCATGTGTCTCTACCACATACTGAGATTGTGTCTGTATAAATATACCAGATATGACATACTGTGTTGACTCTTTTTTTTCTCTCTCTCTCTCTCTCTCTCTCTCTCTCTTCTCTGCAAACTGTTACACACTAAAACATTTTAACATCCATTTCCCTTTTTGTCTTACAAAAACCATTACACAGATGTGTTAGTTGAGTTGTGTGCTCACGCTTGCACGCAGCCTCTTGCAGCTAAAGCCTGTGTGGTTTCTATAGAGATACAGCCCACACGATGGTAGATGGAAGAAAGTAGATCTCTTCTATATTAAGACACTTCTGTGTATCGCAACAGTCATATTTTTACCACAGAAGCACGTCTTGACCAACGCCGTGTGCAGGAATGGACAAGCTTCCCAGGACGAGCAGATCACAGATCATGTTTTCCATTCAGTTTTTAGTCAGAGGACTTTTTCTTTCCTTTGTTTGGGGGGGTTAATATTATACTATTATTATTATTAGCACCTGAGAAAGAAAAATCCTCCTATCGATTTTGATATGCTTGTTAAAATAGTTTGCTCTGGATATTCCTTGTTGGTTCATAGGCACCTTGAGGCTGTGGTGCATTTTTTTATTTTATTTTTTTAATTGTTTTTATTGTTTCCAGATCGCTCCAGGACGTGGTCTGGCTCTTGTTCGAAACCGTTGTCTTTTTTTTTTTTTTTTTTCTTTCTGAATAGGGAACAAGAAGTGATGTGAAAAGCCATGGCAAAATCCAATCCAGTGATTTAACGTTAGCACAACACCGTGTCACATCACATTTAAATGGTTTCGTGGACCCTAGGCCTACAGTAGGTCTTTGCATGCAACTGGAAAACACTTCAGCTCACAGCCCAGTCCTTGTGCTGGTCCGTATGCGGTTTATGAGGTTTCTTTCACTAGCACAAGTGTTCTGAGTCTATGGCTCATCTAACTGGAATTACTGGAGTAATAATTCAGAATACCGAGTGACATATGCTTTTTCCACAAAATAACTCAAATTATTTATATTCGTTATCTGTCCTTTATTCCAGAGATTTTTGGGACGAGCTTTTGCGTCTCTGATATGGGAATTATTTTTTTTTTTTTTTCCACGCAGTCGACCCTCTACTGCTTTCCAGCAGCCCAGAAGGCTTTGCGGTGAAAATATGCTCTTCATCCAGTCACGTTGCCAAGAAGAACGCATACTCCCCATTCCAGAGAATTCCTCTCGGACCCCACCCCTCCTCCCTTACCCGTCAGATTCCAACCGTTATTACAAGTGTCTCCTCTCTAGCTCTTCCAGTTCTATATAATGAATAATCCATCAAAAATCAATTGAACTGTACTTTTTTTTTTTTTTTAATCGAGGGTAATCATTGGAGGCAATGTTTCAGTTATGTAAAATAACGCAATTCTTATGTGTGGCAATTCTTGTAACTTTTTGTTTGTTTGCATTTGAAGTGGTAAAATGTCACCGTCTGTCTATAATCCTACAGGTGGCGCGCTCTAAACTATTCCCTCACTGGCCGCACCGATGGGAATCTGCTCGATACAATATTATCACGATACCTAGTTGCCGATATAATTTGTATCGCGATTCTACGATTTCATAAATATTCTGATTCAATATTACATTTTCTCAGATTCCGTTAAAATTTGAAACAAACTTTGCAAATAATTCGCTCTTACAATAGAGGATGCTGTGCCGCCTATTAACGTGTCAATATTTTAGAGCACGCCACCTGTAGGATTATAGAAAAACGGCAACATTTTTACCACCTCAAATGCAAACAAATGTACTGTATATTAAAAGAATAAAATATTGGAGTCAGTGCGGCATCACATGTATTACCACACAAAAGCTTTGTGATACATAACTGAATCTTTTTTTTCTTTTTATCTCTATTTGATAGGCAGCACAGCATCCTGTGTGGTTAAAAGAAATATAGCACATAATATCTGACCTTTTGGACCTTTTGGTAGAGGCAGTGGCAGCTGTGCGGTTTACATTCTGCATTACACCCTATCTCTCAATATGTACTCTTACACCAGCTCGATGGTTGGACTTTAACTGTAAAGGTAAAAAAAAAAAAAAATTTGATCTTTTATTAATTTTATTAATTCTTTATTCTCACAAGGCTGCAATTTATTATTGGTTAAATATGAATAGTCAGGATATTATAGGGTTTGATTTTATAATATGGTGCATTGAATATGTTGATATTGCAGTTTAAATTGCAGTATGTGTCACAATCATCTCAATATTTGATTTATTGATTGATTTTTTTTTTTTTTTTTTTTTTTGTGCAGCTATACTATACTACTGATTATAGATAGGCTAAAAAAGGTTTCCAATAGTATTTATCATATGGAGATATATGTAGTTATTCCATACTTTTTGTTTTTGTCTTTAAGTTACTTTTACCAACTCTGATTAGGAGTAAACTATTTAATATTAGAATTTTGTACTGAATCTTTTATTGATTGGATTTGATGTGGATTTTTTTCTTACCACTGAATAAAAGTAATGAACTCAGTAGCACTCTGTTTTAATTGACCGCCTTTTAACTTTGGTTACGGTGCAGTGTGGTGGCGAAATCATGTTTGAAAATGATTACTCATGGTTTCAGAACCACACTTTCACAATCTGAGTCCTGGAATATGCCTGTTCCATCCGGCAAGAAAAACTCCATAGAGTTTCATTCAGTACATTCAGGTCGTCAGCTGTCTTCATTTTATTGCCACATTACGTTGCTGAGTCTAAACCTGACCAAATTGAAGCAACCCCAGATGACACACGGCCTACAGAGGCTTGTACAGTGCGTGCTGTGTATGATGAGTGCATCTCTTCATGCGCCTCCCTTATTACTCTGACATACACCTCATCCTGGCCTTATTCTATTGCTTTAAAGTCCAATTTTTATGCTCTGTAGCAATTTTTTTTTTCTTGAATCGTCTCACTAACAAATGCTCTTATTGTTGCTAATAAACATGGCTATGATTTTCTAACAACAGTTTTACTAAACGTTTAAGTGATCTCCATTCATTAGTTTTTTTCCTGACTCTATTTCTGCTACAAAGTTGAAGGTTTATCACAGTGCTTACAGGGTTTAATAATGTGTAGGACAGTTGTGGACCCAATTTCAGTCATTTTAAATCTCCTTAATTGATTTCAAGACTTTTGTTGGTTATTTATTTATTTATTTATTTATTTTAATTCAGCAGTTATACATTACAGAACTTGATCGTATTATTGATATGATCATTACGTTTACTCTGTACTGTATTCTGTACTGTATTTGTGTTGTAAAAAGAGTAATATTCTGGATCCAGATACACAAAACATGACTAAGTATCTGACAAATCAGTATCTGATAAAACGTCTGACTCATAAAGCGTTGTTAAAAAGTCTTCCTCTCAACATTTCTAATCAGATGTCATTAAGGAAGTGAAACACAACTGTGTACAGTCCGTCCTTTAAGCTGATGTTTTGCTTCACGAAACGCTGGTCTCACTAAGATTTAGGCTTAAAGGTCAGTTTCCATATATTTGTCTGCTTACATTTATTTGTAACACTTACACACCTTCTTATTCATGCATTATCCGGTTAGCTAATCAGGTAGGAAGTAATCAAGTTTTTATTTATTTATTTATTTTATTTTTATTTTTTTCCAGATTTTGGTACAATTCTAAACAAACATTGTATTCGTGCTAAAAAATGGCTCATCTAGGTTACAAAGTGATAGGATCATAAAACACCATTTTTCATAATACATAATGCTTCTCATCTCTCGATCCATGCATGTTTTTTTGTAAATATGTATATACAAATTTATATTTTACCGGATAAACAGTATTGTATTTGAAACATATAATTTGTATTTGCTAAATACAATTTCATGACCTTTTTGTAGTGTTGGTTAAATTTTTTAAATTCAAATCTTTCAACGATCCTAATTGTGATTCATATGAAACTTGGCCAATTTAGATTTCACATGAAAAGACAAACCTATAAAGTGTATTATTCTAAAGTGCAAAATTGTAAAAAATATTGCAACATGAATTTTGCATGGTTATGGACATTATAGATGCTTTTGCTTGTTAATCTTTTAACAAAAAAACTATTTTTGAATAATATATATGAATAAATTGCATTTAAAATTATTGTTTGAAGCGAGACCCCATTTTTAAGTTTGCAGCTTGAAATTTTTAGGGAAGCAAGATTGATCACTTGCATGTTGCATAAACGTAATATATATATATATATATATATATATTATATATGTATAACATTAAAAAAAATAATAATAAAATCAGCACCAATACTGAGTTTTGGGCGTTATCAAATAATTTGCTCCTACTAGACAGGACGATGTGCTGCTCGTCAGTGTGTGAGTAGCTTACAGCACATGTAGTATTATAGAGGAACTTCTTTTTTAACCTCAAAAGCAAATGTATAAATGGAAAATGGTGTGGATGACTGGAGTCATTGTGTCGATACTTGAATTGCCACACAAAGAATCATGAAACATCACAAAAATGTTTTTTATAGTATTATTTTATAGCTAGTGTTGTGACATAATCACAGTTATAAAGAGTGGTTATTAGTGGTGCTTTGCGAAGCGAAGGACTACTATTATAATCTCACAGGCTTATTCTTTTTTTCTTTTTCTTCTTCTTCCGTATGAAAGTTTGGCACGTAACTAGTCCCGCACCGTTTGTCGTAGATACATGAATGAGGTGTCAAACCGTGCGGCTTGTTCGGGAATGGGGTGCTATGACTTTTCTAAGGGGTGGGTTGTTAATTGCCCCCTGTTAGGCAATTAACCATTAACCGCCCCAAAAAGTCCCATAGACTTAACATTGAGACCAACATCAGCTATGATATCAGCTACATCTATGACTATGACATGGGAAGCTCTATGACGTCACGGCAAAGCACCACTCACAGTTTCTTCAGAAAATGTGCCTCTCTAGTTTTAGTTGTTCTGGCTGTGCTCCTATCGGCGTTCTCCATGAAGAAGACATTTCCTGGCCACAGAACCTCTTCTCACTAGATACCTCGTTACCAATCTGTACAAATTCTAGTCACTGTTGTGTGTGAAAAACCCAGGATATCAGCTGGTTCTGAAATACTCAGACAGCCCCAGTCTGGCACCAGCCACAGCCAGCCATGCCACTGTCAAAGTCACTGAGGACACATTTTTCCCCTGTTCTAGCTTTTTATGCACATGAACCGAAGCTTACGGATGGTGCTTGGATTATATGCGAAGTACTGCGTGTATAGAACTGTACAGTACAATTGAGATTTCAATTTTAAATGCTGTAAATCAAATCGAAGAATTAAATTCCCGAATGCAGAATGTCTGTTATAAACTAACTTCTGTAAGGTCATGAAAACCAGCATTTTACTCCAACAGTGTCTTTTAAGTATCAAAACCTAGCCATTTCGTTTGTTGTGGTCTTGTATCAGTAAGGAGACTTTCAGCCATAATCACTATACATTTCCTGTTCCTGTTCTTTAACTTATGATGCAATTTCTGCTCAAAACTGTGACACACTGAATCAGCAGAATGATTACATGCCCGATTCCCGGTATAATTCATTTCCATTGCTGTAAATGGTATCTGTTAGGGGTTGTTGGCTCCAACTTTTGTCTTTTGTCTTGATATCACAGTCAGATTTATGGCATTAAAATAGCCTTTATTCTCCCTTTTTTTTTTTTTGTGCCCAGTGTCAGGGCCCCACTGGGTTCGGAAATGCGTCGTGTTTATGCGAGCAATGAGCCTGACAGAAATGCCTGGTAAGTGTACCCTCCTCTTCACATGTACTCCATGAGAGCAGGCTGGGGTTCAACAGCGCGCAAGTCACGATCAGCAACTGAACCAAGCGAAACTCGAGTTGTCATAGTAATCTGCGTTTCATTGGTTATAAAGTAAGAAAAAAAAAAGCACTGGTTAAAAATGACAAAAAGCTGCTGGTGTACCTTAAATGACAAAAGACTTAACAAAGAGCCCTGCTGAATGGGCGGACTTTTATTGCAAACAATTTTAAGCACAGTTTAAGTTTAAACGCAATAGAGCTGTTCTACGTTTAAACCGAAGCATTTACACGTTTACAACTAGGACGATGCTGGAGAGAGCTTAATAAGTAGCAGCTACATAAAACTTTCCTGACAGAAAAAGAAGCAAGTTTCAGTGAGCGAACGATAAAAAAGCTCTTCTTTTCACTTTGGTCCATGTTCATCTAGACTTAATCTAGGTGAAATCTGATCTTATGAATTCTTGTGAGGAAATGGTAAACAGTCGGATGAAACGCCCAAAAAAAAAAAAAAATGCTAGTTATTAAATAGAGAACACATAGACCGTGGTTTTTTCACAAGTCTTGGCACTCATCTTTAATAGGAAAAAAATTATAATAAATATATCTTTATAGTAAAATTTGCTTGCTGGGATTGTCTTGTCTGCAACGCCGGCACGTCTGGCAATGCCGAATAATGTCTGGAAGAAATCGAGAGATACGGTGTCGCAAGATAAGAAACCGAGAATAACGTTTGGTTTCCTTGAACGTGTTTTTGCAAGAGAAAACCAGGACATGAACTGCCACTCTGTCGAGTGACTCAAGAGACAACGTGATACTTGATTCAGAACTGGTGTTCAGGGATTATATTTGGAAATTTTCATTCGCTCCTAATGAACTGATGCTTTAAATCTTTTTTCGTTTAATATACCACCAGCTTTTCTCTTATGCAGGTATTTACAGCACCTGCTTTTAAATATACAATAAATTAAGCAGTTTTTTTTTTTTTTTAGCATTCTTCTTACCTTTGGCATTCATAATACACAGGATATGATTTCACCCTTCTCCTGAATTGATGACGTTATAGTGACTCAGATATTGATAAAGGTTCACTTGCTGTCTCACTGAAACTTGAACCCAGACCTGCTCATGCCTGTTGATATGCATGTTTGTCTCCACGTATTTGTGTGATGTGTGTGTGTGTGTGTGTGGGTGCATGTTTGTCATTTGTGAGTTTCATTTGTGCTTGTGCTTCTGCAGTGTGCTGTCTAATCCCTCCAGAATGTACAGTTGTCCTGTAGCAGTACTACCAGGTTCTCTATATGGGTCCGTTCGGAGGATTATAGGGCTTTGTGTATATTTAGCATTCTGTGCATCATTGAATGGAAGTGATAGGAACAGCTTGATTAACGGGACTAAAGATTAAAAGATTGAATTTTTGTTAAATATTTGCAGTTAGTCCAGCTAACTTTATTTTAGTTTCCCCATTTAAAAAAAAAAAAATTTTTATAGACTCTTTTCCACTATATAGAAATAATTTACCATCTTGATAACTTTGGGTTGATTAGTTTTATTCTTAGGTATAATTACTGCCACAAGCTTGAGTATTATGTAATTGCTGCTTTATGATTCATATATCATTTCATAAATTGCAGTGTGTAAACACTGTTGTTATCTGTGTTTTTTTACTCATTAATCACTAATCAATTAATCATCAATAATGATATAAGATGCACAAGATCAAAATTTTAGTTGAAAAACATAATTTCGTTACGTAAGACATATTAATGAAGCCAGACAGACCGTTTACACAAACTTAATAATAATTTAAAAAAAATAAAACAAAGCTGTCTAATACTTCTTATCTGTTTAAAAAGCCAGCTTAAAGTACAATATCAAATATTATACATCATTTAATTTCTAAGTGCATGTCTTGTGGTGCACAAGTGAGAAACATTATGCAAAACAAACCTTATCGGTTAATAATTTACATTCATAATGGGAAATGATCAATAAACGATTAATCAACATCCCTAATGGAACTTCAGTGAAACAATTCAGCCTTTGCCAATTCCCACTCTCTGTAATACAACAGTTGCCAAAAGGGGAGGCTGTGGCAGACATTTACTTAAAAATGGCACTAACCTCCACATCACATTCACCCTGTTGTTCATGCTGTGCCTCAGAGCAGCATAACACACTCCGAGGAAATTCCTACAGGATCTGCCCTCTTTCGCATATATGAGCTCACGAATGCCAACAACTGTGTAGTCATAGGGAGAATTATTTACCGCATATTAGAACAAGCACAATTGTCCAAGACCCACTGATGTAGAAAATAACCAGAGCTTCGGACTGTTTAGTAAAAATTAACTTAAACTTCAAATTCTAATTTTATTTCATCGTGACATATTATCAATAAAAATGATCAATAAAAATTCATTATGGAATAAAATGAGAAGAAAATATAGAAAAACTTTAACTGTAGAAAATATAAGAACAAAATATAAAAAATATATATATTTAAAAAAAAAACCTTAGCTCTACAAAATATAGACGATTTGGCTACACACACACAAAAAAAAAGAAATTTAAATAGAAATGTCCAGAGAGTGTGCAAAATCTTTTAGCATTCTGATAATACGAATAATCTCTGAAATACCTGAAATTATTATTATTTTTAAAGGCAATATTACTAGACTTTCTGTCCCAGTCACAGAAGGTCTGAGTGGACATTTTTCCCAAGGATCCTGGGAATAAGATCTGGCTTTATTGCAATCAGAGACAATGTTCCGAGTCGATTCAAATGTCTTGGGACGTTTCTGTCTATTTGTTGGGTTCCAGAGCAAGGAAAGTGTCACATGAGCGACTCCACCTCGTTTCACACGGAACAGCTGAGGAGCCACGATTCTGGCATTGACCCCAGTTCAGATCGCACTTCATCTCATCAAATATTCAACAGGTGCCTGGGTGCGTAGTGTTGACAGCAACAAGTAGCGAGTAAAGGAAAACTTCTCCTTATTTCCTTTCTAAAGAAGGGGGAAAATGGGCTTTTTTTTAAGAGCAGAAATTGGCATTACGAACTAAAGCACGTCTCGGCTCGGGTAATGCAATACGGACGATGGTGCGTAAAGTAACGATGGCAGAGATGCATGAAGAGATGACGACAAAAGGTGGATCACGCAGCGATCGTGGACAATTTTTCTGACCTCTGACCTTAGCCCCAAGCCTTTCAGAATGTTCAGGAAGAAAGGGATGCTCAAGGTAACACACCAGGACCAATCCTAGTCGAGGTTAAATGTTATTACGTAGCTCATTGGCGGTGGTAGTGCATGGATAGTTATAGTCGGGGATTATTATTTTAGTGTTTGTGATGTTTTGGTTTTGTATTGTTAAATTTAAGTCATTATGCAGTATTGTTCTTGTTCTGGTGAGCCATGTGCTACATGCTGCTAGCCTTTATGAAGGTGGCATAATTCTATGCGTTTCTATAGAAATTATGATCTGGCATATGAGTATAGTTTAATCATAGGGCTCTGATCCTCAATGCACTTAGTATCTTGTTTTGTTTCAGTTTAGCTCCATGAAACCTCTTCAAAGCAGCTGTTTGGTGAAGACGCATTCCAGTAATCCTCTGTACCACAAAGCCTGACAGAGAAACCCGAGCCAGCCACACTGAAGGGGTGTGGGGTTACTGCACGTACTGCAGGACGCCTGCTTACACTAAGGCCTGGCATGTTGGTTAAATTTTTTATTTCATTTTTTTTTGTCAATTACCAACAACATTAATAGAAGTGAAGTTGGGGACAATTACATCATCATAATTATGCTAGAAAATGTGCACATATATTATTTATTAGATGTTTGCCCAAGAGTTGTATTTCAATAGGTGTTTTGTAGAGCTTTATGCAATTTAATCCACCTTTTGTAGGGCAGTTTTTGAATCAGAATTCAAACTTCAGATTTTGGTCAACTCGCAGTTGGTAAATGGTGTGAGATTGATTCATTTAACGTATACCAGAGCATTTGCAGAAAATAATGAAATTATAGAAAATTTATAGAATACAGGTAAATGTATGCACACTTTCTTAAAATAAGATTACAACAAATCCAAATATATGGTGCCGTAGTGGCTTAGTGGCCAGACAGGTCCTGGGTTCAATTCTCGCTTCGGGTCTGTGTGCATGTCAGTTTACATGTTGTCCCCGTGCTTGGTGGGTTTCCTCCGGGTTCTCCGGTTTCCTCCCACAGTCCAAAGACATGCAGATTAGACTAACTGGCATTTCCAAGTTGCCAAATTTCCCAAAGGTCGTACCAAGGTCGTACAAATGGGAATAAATACAATGGTCCCCACTGGGTTCCACAGTCCCTATGTGGACTACAGAGGTCCCCAGATGCATAAAGATGGAAATCCAAATATAAGATTATTAAGATTATTTCTAATCAAATTCTGCCAAAATTTTAAGCAGAATATTTAACTGACTAAGGCTTAATTTTATGTAGTGGCCCACATTTCGTGAGAGTATTGTTTCTTATTCTTTTGAATTTGGGCAGTGGGATGGAGTGGGTTGCAGAGACAAAAATACGAGACATGACATTTAAACAATAAACAACATAATTTAGACAGCATTTCAATGCTTATTAGAAGTAGTAGTAGTAGTAGTTCCTAATACAAGTGTGAGTCAAAAATTATCCGCACTCCGGTTATAATAAATATTCTGTTAGTCGCACCGTCTTCTCAGCGCTTTGAGGTCCGATTGTGTACCTGGTGCCGATATTTATCGAAGACTTTGTGCACGGACCGTTTTGTCGTGAAGAAGTTTTTATGAACGGATGAGGAAGTTCACGGAAAGTCGCACGTGTTAGCAAACAAGAAGGAGCCAGACGCCCCTTTCCACATACACAGCTCATGACAAACTCAACAATGTCAAAATTATGTATTTATCTTTTCTAAAAGTTAATTACGATCTACAGCCAGAGTGCGGATAATTTTTGACTCACTTTAGTTTTTAAGAATCTGTAAGAAATGGAGCTGCTTGAAACAAATCAGACTGGAAACCTTAGTGCTAATGAATCAAATTGAAAATCGTTATGCCCAAAAATGTAATCTGATCAACAACTGTGACGGAGCTCTCCATAAAAATAACGTTAGCAGAAGAGGAAGTGGATCGTAAGCAGTCCGACTCAATCCGGAGTTATGAGAAGAGTCGCAGACTCTTCTCATAAGTCATTAGCAAACTTATGAGGAATCTGGATAGTAAGGATAGCTATGCTAATGTTAGATTACAGCAGGGTTGTTGAAATTACCACTACATTCAAAACGTGCATTGTCGGTTAATACATTTTTTATTGTTTTTTAACTCTAAACCATAATTAATGAAGGAGCAATTAGGCTAATCATTAATATTTCTGGGGTGGACAAATTACCTGTCAGAAAAGCGGAAACTCCAACGTGCAAATGGGTTTGGTTGCTAGGAAACCTAACTGACCAGCTGAAAAAGTGATTGCTAATAATGTAGGGCTGGTTAAGTGCATTAATGCAGAGCAAAGGAAACGAGTACATGTCACTGAACTTTTGTTTGGCTGTGAGCTTTTTCCCGTTCTCTGTAGTTTTATACAGGAAGCAGATTTTTACGTTATTTGTCTGGTTGTTGAACCTCTGGCTACTTAGGTGTGATCTTAACCGTGTTGGAACGATACGATTCGAACCAGCTGTCGGGTTCGCTACATCAGCACTTAGCTTATTTAAGGATGTCGGATTGTTTGGAGTAAATTTGCTAAAGCATTGTCTGCACAATGCATCTCCGCATCCCAGTCCCACGCCCTTTTGCCATGCATTTTGGAAACCGTCGCGGGTGCCAGCTGGATTTTATCTAACCCTCTATTCCTGTTCTGCTTGGGCAACGGAGGCTGAGAAAAAGGTTACTAAGAAAAATATCCCCTGTTCCAGTGCACAGATGCGGAATGTTCCAGGAACATTAATGGGCACCATTTGGCGAAATGATTCCCATGACGCTCGACACGAATAAAGCGAAGCGAATGAGAGAACTGAACCGAGTGCCCATCAGACTTCTGCTGTGACAACGTTGTTGTTAAAACTCGTTTCAGTGTTCATACAAAGGGTGTGTGGTTCCTCCTTTCTGCAGGACATTCCGTGCTCCATCCACTGTGTATGAACTCCTAACTCACTTTACAAACTAATTGCAATTTTTTCAAGCTATGAATTCATGAAGACGAATGTAACTGGAGCATTTTGCCTAGAGTCTGGAATTGATTTCTTGTCTCTCCTTTGTTGTGAGCACTGTTACCTCGGCTGTTGCTAGAGCCACAGTGAAAACAGGCAGAGATGTGATTATGTTAGCCATTTTTAGGGGGAAATATATGCCGTATTCAGTAGTTTTTAGGCATAGGTCGGGAATATATCACTAGGGATGAAGAGCTGGAAGTGAAAGTGTGAAATATACAGTAGACTGTTCGTAGGGACATTTTAGCTCTTCAACCTGCTCTGCTTCCGTATGAGTGGGGAAGAAAAATAAAAAAAAAGAAGCATGGCATGTGATGCAAATTCGGATACAAGCCTAACAAACTGTTCGTGAATGTCAAAATTAGAAAAGCCGGTTCTGTTGTATATCGGATCCATCAACAGCTATAATTTACCCTTGGATGTGCCGGGACAGGTAATGTACGCTCATTTGTGGTTTTTCCCTAAAGCGTAAACTAGAGCTGGGATACGCTGGAACGTGGTCGATGAAGAACTTTACGACTTAACTGTACATAAATGAAGGAGTGTCAGACTTCGCTGTTGCTTGTAAATGTGCAATGCGGCTAATTGTCACTTTGAGCCGTTGTAACGAAACATTTTATTGACTGTAAAACTTTATATTGACCGTCTTTAAAGGTTTCTCCTTGCCCAGTGTGATGCAGTTGGCTTTACCGGTAAGTGAGACAGGTATTTCCTTTTTCTTCATCCTTTCTTTTATTTATTTATTTTTTTCATTTTAGCTTGCACACATTACTGACTTTCAATAATCTGCTTTTTTTTATTTTTTTAATACTAATAATTGAAATTACGCTGCTTAAAGGCTTAATATTTTTCTTCTCAGAAAGCTCCAGTGACTGGAGTTGTAGGGAAATTGTGTGAGCTCCCGCATAGAGCTGCCGATACCCTGAGGGGAAACAGTCTAGTTTGCACAATCCATCCATAAACATGTGAAGTTTTGCCCACATGACACCATTTGAAAATAAGGGGAAAAAAAGCCTTCTGACAACTTCAGCCTAGCCAGGTTACATTAAGTGGTGGCGCCAAAAATGGTCTTAAATGTGCATAAAAGTCATAAGGCAACACTAATGATGCACTTCCTTTGTCAAGAATAGCATAACGCTCATCTGCGAGGCCTGCTTGAGGCTCCGCAAGCCACATTCTAATCCTGTCACCCCGGAGCTCTAAGTGCACATCCTGCGCTGATCTCATACTGAGCAACGCTTGAATCAGCTGCTTAAAGGCTGCCTGTTGATGTTGATCTGCGAGGCATGGTATGATGCAACATAGACGTGTCCCAATAACGGGTTTTTTTACGTTGTATCAGAAATCTCAGTTTCTTGACTGTGTTTGGCTTTCATATACCCAGTGTCTCAATCACATCCTGGTGCATTTCCTTTTCAGGGGAGTTTGTCTAAATAGGTAATTAAGGTGTGAACCACACGTTTTGGGCTGTGGGCGAGAGGATTTTTCTAGACACGAGATGCTAAAACGATCTGCATGGTACTAACTGGGTCAATGGACAAAGCTTTAGTGTTTTGAGTGAGAACCTAAGAGCAAAGTTGAATCACATTCAGGATTTATGACTAGCTAAAAAATGTCCAGAATCACAGACAACAATCTTGCATGCTCAGATCATTTCTAAAGCAAGAGGGGCAAAGCAAAACCAGTAGCTGCTGTTACATCTAAAATTGTGTCAAACCAAACACACGCACAAAAAAAAAAATAGTTCATTGAAGGGGAAAGGACACAGGACATGAGTTGTTTACGGTTAGTGGTTGCTTTCATTTCATTCTCTCGCTCTATCTAGGTGAACTTTGATCTGTAATTTCATAAGCATCAGTTTAGTAAATCTATATCCATCAAGTGGGTGAGACTCCAGATGAAACTCGCTGCACAGCAAAATAATCTATGATAAATGAAGTCACTAATGAGTGACTGTTTAGTAATGCTACAACATGGAGTTTTTGCACACACCTCTCCCCCCTCCGAATATTGCGGCGCTGTGGTAAACACCTCGCGTACCATTGCTTTCAAAACAACAAAGACGTGTAAACTGAGTGTTAAGGTGCTAGCCATGCACATGTAAATCACTAAGAAATGATGAGGCGCGTATCTGAGTCCCACCTTCACCCTGACTTCTATTTCTGAGATCTTTTGATTAACCAGCCACAAACTGAGCCAGATTCTTGTAACCAGTCATGACACAGAAGGCGGAGTTTGTTGGGAAAAGGTTCTTTTTGACATTTTCCAGCATCTCGTGACGCTAGAATGAACACAGTGCAATCAGTTGCACTCTGAAACACTTAAATATTTTACATGTGATCCAAAAATAAAAGCCTGGCTCTGCTGATCCGTCTCAATCTCTGCTGATTCTTCAGCTCATTGTTTTTGATGCACCACAGCTTTAGAACTTGAGTGTGGTGTGTACATCGAATCTGCTCTATATAAGGTATGGTGAACTGTTTACTGTTGAAACCTCTTGACAGCAGGTTGCACACCTCGCACAATTAAAAACTTCAGACCCCTGTTCTGCAATGCGTGGGGTGAGGGGTGAGGGGCTGTGTTACTCCCTTTTCACACACCTCATCTCACGTACGACCCATGATTCCACCTCTGCTCCTTTCATAGAGAACACTGAGGCAGACCAGCGGCACAATATTCCCAGCGCTGAACCAGCTGTGTGAATGGGGTATCAGTGTTGGCAAAGTAGATTCAGCTCAAACCTTGGCTTACGTCTAACTTTCTTGCATAATCAAATCTCCCGCTAGCTGATTTGTTCTGTGCTTCCTTGCTGTGATCTATTACCATGGTCTAATCTGTGCTACTGTGGCTGATTCGAAAACAGAGGAAGGAAAATAGCCCAGACTTCCCAGGAGAGCAAATCCAGTTCGTGTGCTACCAATGATATGGGAGTTGTAGTTCATTCCCTCTCTCTCTCTCTCTCTCTCTTGTTCTCTCTCTCTCTCTCTCTCTCTCTCTCTCTCTCTCTCAAAAAAAAAACTAAAAGTTTAGGAGAAGTCAGTGACTCTGGCAGTGGCTTAACAAACTGTATTTCCTCAGTAGGTAACGTTCAAGAGGAAGTGCATGGATGTGTGTGATTGTGGAGAGTTGGTTCCGTACACCAGCATGCAGTACGAGAGTAAACTTTTCTGTCTGATATACCCCTGCGTCCTCTTTCTTCTCCCAACAGGCTCGGAGTACAGATAATCTGGACAGTTCCGGGGAGCCCGCCAACCGCTCCATTGGCACCACTGCCAACTTGAAGGGGAAGATGAGCAAAAGGTAAGAACATGTATTTGCTGTAGAAAAGAAAAAGATAAGAAAATGTATTTGAGTGTTTGCTGTTGGCTCCAGTTATGATTTTGATTTGTGAGTGTATGTTTAAACCTTCAACTTAATTAAAGATCAAGTTCTGTAGAGGTAAGTTACACTGCCAGCCTAATACTCTTACATTCTACTCAAATAACCATCTCGAAAAATTGGCTAATTGAACCAGGCAGTAGTGTGTGTAGGGAGGTAAACTAAAAAAAAAAAAAACGTAACATTAACACCACATAGCATCAACACTGATTATCACTTTCTGTATATACCAGCAATCTGGTGACTGGGGCACCCAAGGCTTGTTTTTTTTTCCTGTGGGGAGCAAAAGCTAGCATAGTTGATCTCATCCCACAGAAAAGCCAGGGCAGCACAAATCACAGAAAAAAAGTAAATGCTTTTTATGCTCGCAATAAAAAGGCACCAGAACCCCCAGTGCACCACAGACTGCCGTGGCAAAGAACACAAGGCCGAAGACCCAGCTTCCAAATTTTCAACACCCCAGTCCGATCAAGCTTCCATTGGTAGCTCTGGATGAACAAGAACGTACCAGGCTGCAACCCACAGCACCCAATGGTGCCAGACACCAAAGCAAAAGCCAATGGGAGGGGGGGGGGGTGGGTCATGCCCTGACAGGGAAGAACTGTCCTAGTGGCACAAGGGGAACCTGGGCGTAAAGTCCAGCATTTATTTATATATCCTAATTATTTAACACCTCAACTAATAGCACAGTTGGAATATTGTAGAATCATAGAAAAAAATATTAAGTAAACCAGTTGAATAATAAAGTAAATCAGAGTCTGAATGAAATTCCTTTTTGATTGACAAAGTGGGAACCTCCTGCCGTACAGGATGCTGTGCTGTCTGCCAATGTGTGAATAGTTTAGAGCACGCACCCTACAGTATTATAGAGATACAGAAAGATTTTGCCACCTCAAATGCAAATATACGTAAAATAAAATGGAATAAAAAGTCCATGTAAACTGCAACAAGACAGAATCGCAATATGTAACAGAACCATTTTTCCTTCCATCTTTTCTAACTGGCTCGACGAAAGAAAGTGAGAAAGAGATGGGGAGCTTCGTTCTACGACTCACATAGCATTAGCAATAATATGAATGTGCTGATCGAAGCCTTTGTCGTTCACGTTCGCCACCCTGCATGTTAACAATACTTGCTGAAATCCCAGTCACATCTCTGTTCTCATTCATATTGCATGAGGGGCATCTGCTGGTGGAGATTTTAAAGAAGGTTTTAAAAAGTTATTTGTACTTAAATGATGAGTGGAAGACAGCTGTGGTTTGTTCTTCTTGTATTCGAACACGGAGCAACTTTCCGCTCATAACAAGCATTCTATTCATTTTGTCATCTTGTCAGCATGGACAGCGATGTCCTTTCTGTCCAGCAGACATCTGGATGGTTGATGACCGCTGAAATGACACGTAACGTCATGATTTGAAAAATAGTTCCAAAATGAAATTTGAACGGACGTCTTTGACAATATCTGATTCAAAACAGCTTTCATCAACAGTCATCAAACGTCCAAATGTTTGCTGGGAACAACACCCCAGACAACTGTAGACGTGTACAATCGTATCTGAAAGATGTTTAGGAAATGTTCGGTGTCGCATATTTTTACGAATTTATGCCGCTCTGCTGCGACTGTTTTTTGGCCAGGGACACGAAAAATGCCGTTAGACACGTTTACTGGAGTCACACTTTCGATTGTTTACACATTTATACAACTACTATACAACTCTCAAGCCTCTCAAAATACAATTACATTTTATTTGTAATACTCTTTTAACCAATGACATTGTCGCAAAGCAGCTTTGCACAATCAAAAGAATTATTTAAGTTTGTATGAGAAGTGAACATGTATGAATCAAAATGATAAGACTAAGATGGCGTCAGTGGCAATGAAAAACTCCCTGAGATGCCAACACAAACACATACATGAGCCCCTTTCTCTGAGGGGTGAAATCAGCATGCTGTCTCATTGACACGGCATTTTTCCAAACTCGACGGTATCAAAGCAGTTCGGTTGGTGCCACAACAGTACTGAATTTTGGTATCCAGTCCTAGTGAAGCAGGTTTACTTCACAAACTCGTTGTCTACCCGTTCGTTCATCAATTTGTCTTGGATAACGGAATCATTTTAAATGAATAAAAATACAAGCACTGTGGTTTGCAAGGTTGATCCAAAGGTCTGATGTGCTTCTCATTTTTATGGCAAAATTAAAACTGCTGCTGCGTTCAACTAAAGCTTGTAACTTTCATCTGCAGCTTTAGACTGCTTTAGGCTTCTGAACCCCAGGTGCAACCCATGACCTCACGCCAACACGACTGTTATAGTGCAGTAAATAAAATCACACTTCACTAATTTACTGTGAATGACTTGGCCTATTGTTTATTTAGCTGTTTTGAGAAACTAACTGCATTATAAACTCATAACCACTAACATTAGCCGGATAGCATGTTGCTAATGCAGGCATCCAACAACAAACTCCAATATTATTTATTTATTTATTTTTAGGAGAATGTGCTGAGCCCCAAATTTTTTTTTTCCAACTTATTTTTACGGATCTGTAAGCAGGAAGACTCCGTTTATTATTCTTTCACTTTCGTGCTCGTATCGGCGTTGTTTGTTCTGCATCAATAAAACTAATTAACCTGTAATAAAACATAACAGATTCCAGGTGCTGAGTGACTGTGTATGTCCAGGGTTAGTTGCATGCACAGCGAGTCCAAAAACGATCTCCTCCCCAATGAGCTGCTCTGAATTCTAAAACAGGAAGTATTTTAGTTTCGCTTCCTTTTACAGAACTGATAGGGATATGCAAATATGACTCACGGCTCTAGTCCTGCATGTTGACACTGAACAGCCTCTACGGAGATGAGTTTGTATCAACTGTGCTAGTGTTCCATGCATTTCTCTTTCAGCATGTATCTAACTGCATAATGTGGCACAGAGACTGGTCTTTTGCAATGCTATTATCAGTTTTTTTATACAACAGCAACTTACCAAAGATGATAAATTTCATGAATTATAATTCTAATAAAAATGATTACAATTTATTCAATATCACCATGTCATACTTTTTTATTTATATAAAAGCTGTAGCAAAAGTAATGCACAAGTGGCTAACATTAACTGACATTACAAACACAAGCGTTTTTATTAGAGTAATTCATCGCTTCCACAGATGTTCTGTTCAGCACAGTCTCCATCACAAGCCCTGCATTTGCACCATCATTGAGCCACACTCTCGAAACCTCTTTAAAAAAAACATTCAGACGTACACTGTTTCGTGTCAGTGGTTGCAGCCGAAGGTCTCCCACTGCGTGGTTTGTCTTCAGTGTCGGTTTCCCCTTCTTTAATCTTCTTCCTCCATCTGTGCACATGGCTGTGCTCTTGTCAATGATGTCATCTCCGTAAAGATTCTGTAGATTCTTTTGTGGATGTAAGAGAGCCTGCACACCCTCCTCTGTCAAGAACTCAATGACGGAAGAACAGAAAGATGATTTGCTGTAGAGAAAGAGTTAATCTACCAACATGTGCAATACCCATGTTTGCTTTACTTTTGAAACAGCCTGCAGTTATGTTTAATGTCATGGAACATCCGTAAAACAAGTTCCTTTCATCACTTTGTTATACAAAGGGCAGCCATAATATCAGAACTGCTGCCAGGAAAAGTAGTTTTTCATTTGATTATCTTGTTATAGTGGGCACCTGTCACAGGGTGGCATACGCATATCGGGCAGCAGGTGAACAGTCAGTTGTAAAGGTTGATGTGTTCGAAGGTGGAAAAATGGGCAAGTGTAAGGATCTGAGTGACTTTGGTAAATTATGATGGATTGACAACTGGGTCATAGTATCTAGTGCACAGCAGGTACCTACCAGACGTAGTCCAAGTAAGGACAGCAGGTGGACAAATGACAGCATCATGATTGCACAAGACTTATTGTTGTGAATGAAGTGCGAAGGCTGGCTCGTCTTGTCCGAACGCACAGAAGAACATATCAGAACTGTCCCAATAATGGAAGAAGGTGGCCTGGTCCGATTAATTACAGTATTCATTTCTTTTATACCATACGGACAGACGGGTGTGTCTGCATCACTTTCCAGGGGAAGAGGTGGCGCCCGAAGTCACTATGAAAAGGCGGCAAATGCAGTGTGATGTTTTGGGCAATAGTCTCCGGGGAAACATTGGATCCTAGTATTCATATGGATGCTACCCTAACATATACAACCTATTTAAACACTGATGCAAATCAACTACACTCCTTCGTGGCAGCTGTGGCAATGGTCTCGTTCAGCAATTTCATGCATGCAGCCACACCTGCAAAAGTTTTTGCGGAACATAAAGAGTGCAAGGTGTTGACCAGGCCTCCAAATTCCCCAGATCTTAATCTCATTGAGCTTCTGCGGGATGTGCTAGAGAAACACATTCACAACCTACACAGCTTAAAGGAACGTCTTGGTGCCAAATACCCATGCACACCTTCAGAGCTCGTGTGGTGTCCATGCTTTTATGGGTCAGAACTCTTTTGGCGACAAAAGGGGGATCTACACAAGATTAGGCAGGTGGATTTAATGTTATGGCTGATCAGTGTATAAAACGGACTGTAACTGTGGTATAATAATAAACTTTAATAATGGTGCATTGAGATTTTCCGCACTGTAGACAAATAATAAAAAAATAAATCACAGACCTCTAGGTACAAGTAAATAACATGTCCTGCACAGTCAGGATTGTGGATTGGATTGTACTAGCAGGAAAAAGGGATTTGTTTTTTTTTTTAATTTAGGTAAAAATTCTTTAAACAATTAGACATATTGTTTTTATGTTGGAAAGAGTGATGTATTTTATTTTCCCTAAAAATCTAAATCTAAGGATGAGATTTTTTTTATCAAGGTCCTAATTTGATGATTTCTGAAAAACCTTTGGATTGGTTTGGATTAAATCAACCATGATGTCTGGGAGAGACACGGTCTTTTTTTTTTTGGTAAATCGTAAAGAAAATTCAAATCAGATTATGATAGTAGACATTAATCTAATGAGGTAAATATTTCTTTAATTGTCTATAAAAACGATAAAGCCAGTATGAAACTAATTTAACACTCAGTCTATAAAGGATTGTGTGCTCAATTGTTTTGTTTAGGTTTTTTCACCTGATCATTTGTTCTCTGGTTTCGATCTCAGGCTGTCTGTCGTCAAAGGCCACTTCCCGAAGCTCACCGATTGTGCCCACTTTCACTATGACAACGTCGACTTTGGTTCAATTGAGGTAAGCTTCAACAGCGTTGGCTATGAGTTAGGTGTTCTGAGGAGACATTTATAGCTCTATAGAACTTTTGTTCTCACGGGTCTGTTTCGCTCACAGCGATACGTGGTCTGTGTGAGGGTTTTCTCAGCTACAACCGGGTTAATTCACTCAGATATGCAAAATGTAACATCTAAGCTGCGAGCTGAACTGATGCACGATGGAGTCATGAAAAGTATGATCTTTTTTTTTGTTTTGTTTTTTTGTGAGCATCAGATGTCTGAACATCTGATTCACCAAGAATCACTCTGATCAGTCGTGCAAGCAGATAGTTCCTGCTGCCACTTCCCCCACACACCCTGCTGGTGATCTCTTCACTGTTCTACCATAAGCGCCAGCTACCTGCCTAATACAGCATGTCTTTTTTTAGGACACAGGTTTGTTTGAGTAAGCAAATCATTTGGTTTAGAGTTATGAACATCAGCAGGGTGAGTCATCCTGACCTAATTTTAAGCCTGTGTGTATGTATTCCTTGTATTTTAGCGCTCCAGAGCTTTATTTCCTTTATTTCATGTTTCAGTTCAGTTTAGTAGAGCTGCATGATTGAATCGATTGATCAGTTTTCTATTTAGAATCAGTTTAAGATATTTCATCAACAATGTATCCCTCTTTTTGAGTGGCTTCCTGGTGATGGTGGTGGGGCTTGAACCTGCAACCTTCTGGTCAGTATTCCAATGCTTTAATCACTGAGCTACTCCTGCTCCAGTTGTCCAGAAAAATTTCGTAAACTTTAGCAAAAAAAAAAAAATGTAATAAAATAAAATACAAACTACTTCCAGCTTCCGCAAATACTCGCATTTTCAAAGAGCATCGCTTCTTCTTCTTTTTTGTTTATGTGCTGTTGGTGCAGTACCACCACCTAATGGACTGGAGTGTGAAGAAAAATATATTTTTAGAAGTTTTAGGAGACATGACTAACGGCATTACAGTGCATTTTAAAGACTTTTAATCGACTTAGAATTAGACCTCAGACAATAAACATAAGTGCCATTGAAACAAATTAAATCAAATCGCAACATATAAAGATAAAAATGGAATAGAATTGAAAGTTTGCTTTTGATTCACAGCTCTGTAGAGCAGACACTTGATTTAATAATATTTTTCTTAATAATAAAAAAATAATAATTACCTGAATAATATGGGCAGCATGGTAGTTTAGTGGTTAACACTGTCGCCTTGCACCTCCAGGTTCTGGGTTCTATTCAAATCTCATGTCCGTGTGCATGGAGTTCGCATTTTCTCCCCGTGCTTGGTGGGTTTCCTCTGAGTGCTCCTGCAGACTAGGCTAATTGGCGTTCCCAAAATGTCCACAGGTGTGTGAATGTGTAGGTGTAAGCTGGTGTGTGATGGATTGGCACCACATCCAGGGTCAAGCCCCAAGCTTCCTGACAGTACAGGATAGATATTCTAGGTATATCCTAGGTATAGATGACGAATTAGATGATGATGATTTTAAGATATGTTTACCCTATGCTATTTTACATTTACAATATTAACATCTCTTCATAGATGCATTCACTTTTTTTTTCTTTTTTTCTTTTTTTGCTTTAGTTACGATTTCTAAAATAAAAAAGCACACTTTTCTTCTTCGAAACTAATTGCAAAATAGTAAATCTACTATTGGAAATCAAGAGTGTACTGATATGCTCCTAAGCATCATGCTCATCATCTCATAGATAAATTCAAGTACATTATTGAATTTATAACTTAACTTCTGTACAGAACGAAAATATAAGGAATGCAAATAAAGGTACTTGTTTTCTCTTTAAAAAAAAAAAGTAGGAGTAGTAACATCACTCTCTGTGTAATTTCTTCCTACATTATTTAACGGTGCTGCACATTTCTGTTCTTTATCGACAGAGTAAATAGGGAGCATGTCTATTACGATATAAAACCCCAACACACTCCCACGCTCACTGCAATCACTAGAATCAGATGGCGCACCAAACTGAACCTCCTATCACCCAAACAATATGAATTTTACTGCGTGTACTGTTACGCTCCATTACCTAATCAAGACCAAAAAGTCTGTTCTGTAACTCGGTGCATCTGTGTCGAATGACTGTGCTTACTCATTTTGCTACTTGTCTCTCTAACTGACATTGAACACGACTGGAAACGTCTGAATGAGAACGTAAACTTCTCACTCCTTTGTTTGCTGCTATTCCATGTGTTTAGAATCTCGCATCAGTTTCAGGGTCTTTTCGAACTGCTCACTCACACACCGTTGGTGGGCGGCTAAACACACTCGGAGGACAGCGCTATCCGATCTTTCCGCGAGCTCACAGACGCCCCTGATTGGCTGTAGAGCCGTGATTAATGTGGGAGCACATAAGTCACGGCTCTCATCCCTCCCCTCTGAGAGAGCTCGGCCAGTCAGTTCTCTCTAGACCTCTGGCTGCGAGAGGTTACAGCATCACCCGGGAATCGAACTCGCGATCTCTGGATGACAGGACGAGCGCTTTACCACTGCGCCACTCGGACGCCACGGAGATTTTATCTTTAAAGCTACAGTACATCACAAATGCTTTTGGAGGTAGAAAAGTAAGTTTAAGAAACCGCTGAAGAACATTTAGGTGTTACGTATAAATGTTGTAGATGCGTCAGGATCTTCTCTGAATATCGAATAGTAGTCTTCATAGTTCTCGAATAATCACGCATTCTTCCTGATGCTTAGCTTTTTCTTGCATTTTCTAAAAACCCTACATATCTGAAATCAAATGTCGCCTCGATTATGCTGGAATTGCTCTTTAGTGTTCGGATTATTTCTATATTTATTCTGTGTGTGCCAAGATACAGTATGTCAGGCCTAGAGGCTAAATGTGGCGAGGCAGGGTTCAGGAAAAAGAAGACTTCACTGCAATGTAGAATCTTCATTGCTGATGCGAATTGTGTCTGACACACACGCATGCATACACAAGCAGTGCAGTGAAGAGAAAGAGCAGCCGTGCTTTTTATCGCCTTTTCTACTCCATTTGGCCTGAATGCATTTTCTTGGTGTCATGATTTCTAATGTAGACCGTCGGTATGTGTACAGCCTTACAGAGATACACACACACAATGTGTGTAAACTAATGTTTACATGTAAAACATATTTTAATGTTTTAAAAACTCAACCCTTTAACTGATGTGTTGAATTTAAATCTCCACATAGTTCAAACTTGCTTTAACTCCTTTCATATTCATAGGCGAAATGAACAAGATACTAATTCTGATTCAGGACTAGACAGCTCTCTGAGGTAACGCTCCTAATCAAACTCGAATCAGATGAGAGGAATTCAGGATCTTGGTGTGTAAATGAGAAAAGCAGCCTGATTAGTAGTCGTAGTGCAGTTCTGTCATCTTCACTTCCCTCATCGCGTCTTCGCTCTCGTCTTTTCTCTGATCTATTCTTGTCTTTACATCTCTTCACTTCTAGTCTCTTCTGGCACGCTATCGTCCGTCCTCGTGTCTCATCTTATCACGCTGCACTCTTCTCAGCTATTCTCGCCAGGGACGCACCGATCGACCGACCATTGATACCATTTCATCTCAGTTGACCTCGGATATACAGTATATACCGATCCTGTGCCGATAGCTCACGCAGGACCATGTGATGGTCACCTGTAGCTAGGAGCTCTCGGGAGGACGGTTTGCACGATTAAGTCAATTGTAGCCGGCACTAGCCAATTATGTGCGTCTGTGATTTATTATAAATAAATATATTTATTTATTATGCACCTGCACCTGAAAAGTTTTTGTCTCAAAGGAAGTTTGTGATGGTCCTCCCTCTCTCTCTCATTTCTCTGATTTGATATCTCCTTGTATCATCTCCTCATTCCTGTTCCTGTTCATCTCAACTTCTTTCCACTTCTCTACTCTTGTCTTGCCTCTTGTCATCTTGTTTCTCTTTTTCATGCATCTCCTCTCATTGTCTCATTTCTTTTGTCTACTTATTCTCGTTTCTTCTCTTCTCATCACGTCTCTTCTCGTCGTTTTTTCTTTTTTCATTTTCTCATTACTTCTATTCTGTCTCTCGTCTTGTCTCTCTTTTCATTTTCTCATCTCTTTTTCTTTCTCTTCTACCTTATACCTGTCTCATCACATCTTCTCTTTCCACCTCTTTTCTAGTGTCTTCTTTTCTTCTTTCTCCTCATCTCTTTGCCATATTCTATTTATATTTTTCTCCTTCCCATTTGTTCACTCTTGTCTCATTATCTCCTCCTCTCCCTTTAAAACAATTATGTCTCTCTGGCTTCCCCGTTAAAAAGCCAGCAGGCCAGAGTAGAGCGTCAGAGGAAACATTTGACTGGCCCGCTTTTGTTCACATAGCGTGCCCTGCGCCAGAACGACCGCCACTTTCTCCTTGTATTTCAGAGCGGGGGATTCCAGCGTTCTGCTTTTCTTTTTTTTTTTTTTCAGGCAGGCTAGTTTATGCTACAGTTATTTTCCTACTCAGGAGGAGGTTTTTGCACAGTTTTATTCAAGTCCAAGCATTCTCCATAGCTCCACCGATGTGTAGGATCATGCAGCGCTGTAATTCAGACACATGCCAGTCCGTTATTTGGTGTCCTGTTCTGGAAAAATGTAAATAAAATAAAACAAAAATCTTAATTTGAGTGCTTCACAGGCATGGCTAATTATGAGGAAGCTGATAAGGTGCCAGGAGGATGTGAAACAGATAGCTGTTGTTTTGCGAAGGGATCTTCCCATTTCCTCTAACTGACTTTTGATTTTCGGAGGGATTGAAACTCTTAAACATTAAAGCAAAAAAAAATATTGGTAAAAAAAAAAAAACTTTAAAAAAAAATAAATCTCACTAGTGTCTGCACGCGTTCAAGTAATTTTTTTATTCTTTCCCCATCAGCTTCAGTTTGCTAGCGAACAAAATGATGCTAGCTGGAGCTCAGCCAATGCCAAAGACCTCGTCTTCCTCGTGCAGGTCTCCTGCCAGGTAAAAGCTGATGTACATACTGGATATTTAACAATATATATCTTTTTTTCATCATTTCTTCATCTCTATTAGCCACAGTTTTATACACACATAAATTTTTTGCAATACTCCCTCCCGTCTTTGTACACTTTGTCCAACTCCCCGTCCTCCTGCCTGTATACAGGGTAAGATGTGGAATGTGCGCCGCACGTACGAAGAGTTTCGCACCCTGGATGCTCACCTGCACCAATGCATCTATGACCGGCGATACTCCCAGCTCACGGCCCTGCCGTCGCTTAGTGAGATCAGGGACAGAGTGGAGGTAAGAGGCGAACAGATGGAACCCTTTTCTCTTCCCCTTTATCTAGTTTCTCTTGTATAGTCTTGGATGAATGTTATCAGTATTTGGTCATGTGACTATTATAATTGTGATTCAAGCAATGCCTCGCTTTCTCTTGTTTATTATACTATTGTAAGCTCTTTGCATACTTTTTTTTTTTTTTAATACTTTCTCACATTCTTCATCTCCCCCGCCCGTTCCTCAGCTCTTCACCCCCTTGCTGTCTGAGTACCTGAGCCGTCTCTCCGTGATCGTGGACAGTAAGCTGAACTGTGGACCCGTTCTCACCTGGATGGAGGTACGGCCGCAGTAATACTCTGTACTGTAACATGAGCGATATTTCGTGATCGCAGGTTCGATTAGAAAGATGTGAATGAGACATTTAGGAAAGACGACTCCAGTATACTTGTACACTGTGATAACAGACATGTCTTTCAGTTCCGTTGTAAAGTTGCTCCTCTTTATAACATAAGGATCACTTTCAGTATATTTGGTAATTTTTTTTGTTGTTGTTATAGCATTCTCTGGGAATATCACCTAAACTAGCGCAATAAGGACTTTCCCCCCCATCTCGTCTATTGTTTTTTTACTTCCTCCCCTCCAGAGGGGATGCTGCTTATTACTCTAGTCATGTGACTACGAACAGCCTATCTCGTACTTATTTGGAAAGAAAGCGAAATATGTTTCTGTTTTCATACTTCATAAAAAAAGAGGTAGTGGTTATCCTAATAACTGTGCAGTTCTGCATTTTCTTATCAACTTAAACTTTCCAAAAGTTCTTTGTAATTTTGCAGGATGCTTTAAATCATTCACGTTCATACCTAAAAGTGTATTCGATTCTAGTCTTGTATTTTTAACAAAGTTCCAAAGCATGCATCTGATTCTCTAGTAAACAAGATTTTATACAAAGCATCATCGTGGGTGTCTTTCAGATCGACAATCATGGCAATCGGTTTCTGCTAAAGGAAGAGGCGTCTTTAAATGTCCCCGCTATCGCAGCAGCGCACGTCATCAAGCGCTACACAGCCCAAGCCAGCGACGAGATTTCCATTGAGGTAAATGTGCTTGATGAACCCCCTGTTCAACACTAGTGTAAGGAGAAGAAAGTTGTGCAGTAATATTGTGATGGGTTTGTTGTCTAATTTCTTCTCATCTTTGAAAATCTAAATTGAAAAGGACAGAAAAAATGTCTAAAATGGTCAACAGTGCTTCTCTTCAGACTGTGAACGTAACACTGGCTGGGGGAAAATGTGCAATGATTTTTACATTTTTCAACACAGAAGTGTCCCGGCCTGATTCTTTACTTCTACACTTCAGTCCCACTCCTCCTTTTCTTTTCTTTTCTTTTCCTCTCGTCATCACCGTCATCTTCCCCTCGTCTGCTTTATTCCTGTTCCTCCCCAGTCTCTGCTCTATATAGTGGCTTTTTCTGGGCCAAAGAACAGGGTCACCTGGCACATTTAGGACTTTTCTTTCTTTCTTTCTTTCTTTTTAAGCCTCTCTTTCTCTCTCTCCTACATCATGACTACCATTCTTTCTTTTTTTTTTTCTTTCTTTCTTTCTTTCTTTTTAAAAAAAAAACTGTCCCTTTTCCCCCTATTTTCTCATCTTGTTCCTCTGATTGCTCGTCTCCTTGTCCTGTCTCTTCCAATGTTCCCACTTGTTTCTTCTTCACGCATCTCATCTCAATAAATTTTTTTCTTTAGTTTTTTTCATTCCTACCTCTCCTTGCCTCTCTTCATTTCTACCCTTTCTGCCTCTTATTCTCCTTTACCCTAGTCTCCTCTCGTAGTGTCTACTTCTTTTCTAATTATTTATCTTCTCTTCTCATCTCGTCCCTTTTTGCCCTTTTCCTTTTTTAATTTCTTGTTTTTTCACTCCTTGCAACTGACTCTCTTTCTATGTCTGTTGTTTCTATGTCTGTTCTATGGCTTTGTTCAACTTTGTTTGTGTCCTCTCTTCTTTTCCTCTCTTCTCATTCTCATAGTTCATGTCTCCTTGTCTGTTACTCCTTCATCTACTGTCTGTCTCTGTCTGTCTCTCTTTACTATTTCATGTCTGTCTTATTCTCTCTGATACCCCGCCCCCCCCCCCCCCCCTTTTCTCGGTCCTCTCATTCTTTTTCTTCACTTGTCTTTCCTTTTCCTTGTTCTCTGCCTCTCTCTGTCACTCTTCTTACTCCTTGTCAGCGCCTCTCTTTCGTCTCCTGCCTGTCTCTCTATTACTTCATCTTTTATCCTTTTTTCTATTTCCCTTTTGATTTGTCACTCTTGCTTTCTGTCCAGTTATTCATAGGTGATTTTTCCTCTCTTGTTTAAACCATCATCTCCTTCACTTTCTAGATGAGTGGACACCAGATATTTTTTTTTTCCGCCGCTTAATTCCTTATCTGGT
Source organism: Clarias fuscus (assembly GCA_030347435.1). NCBI lineage: Eukaryota > Metazoa > Chordata > Actinopteri > Siluriformes > Clariidae > Clarias > Clarias fuscus. The sequence continues at coordinate 17,472,096 of CM059226.1, forward strand.
TCAAGGAGAAGTTCCTGGGCCGGACTGGACGTGTCGTGACGCTTGTTTTGGCTCAGCTGACAGTTATTGTGGCTGGATAGTTCAGTGTTGTGTTATGTCTATTTGAATTCACAGAGCTCACATAAAAGCTATCTGTGTGATTTGTATGTACCACACATGCAGCTGTACAAATTCTAGACTGCTAGTTTACAAATAGTGTCTCGACCTGATTATCAACGTACAGTCGATGTTCTAGCTGAAGCGCAAACATTCACGTATAACCTAAACAACCCTAACTGAGACTTTCTCCTTGATTTTGAAGGTCGGTGATATTTTGTCTGTGATTGATATGCCACCCAAAGAGGAGACCACCTGGTGGAGAGGAAAGCATGGCTTCCAGGTACCGACAAAAGCACTGGCATGCCAAGATCACCTCTGGTTTTCTCACCAGCACATAAACGACGGAAAACTGTTGCACAGCAGTAACACAAATACACAAATAACACAAATAATTTGACCTTTAAGAATGTGTTATATACATATACTTGGCTGTCAGCTTGGACCCCCAATGAAGTAAAATGCATACCTAAAGAAATTATCTAATAGAATGCCTAGTAGAAAATATTACGCTTTTAAAAATATTATGCTTTTAAATCAGCAGGACATGATTTTATTACATAAAATTCATCTTATGGTTTTATTTTACATTGTTTATAATATAATTATGCAATTAAGCAAACTTTGAAGATAATGGATCAGAAGTGAATAATATGTCCATACAGTAAAAATATAACATGCAGTACTGTTAAAAAAAAATCTCGAAGCCACCCCTCATTTCTTTAGCCAGACATAATATGTATGGAATAATATGTCCATACAGTAAAAATATAACTCAACCCCTCATTTCTTTAGCCAGACATGCTTTGATATTTTTTTAATGTAGTTTACAGGAATAGTTCTACTTGGCTCTCACTTCCAGTCTAGTCGCTACCAGTTTCAGATGAATGTGTTTTTGTTTGCTAAACCACACAGTGACCTTTGAATAGAGTAATTCAAGTATAAAATTCACCTACCTTAAGGCATGAATCAGTGAAAAACCGGTGCAGATGATGACAGGTGATCAGGCCGGTTAGTGATTAGTTTACTGCTGATGCTGAATGCTGAGTGGTTGGAACAGACGAGAAGGGAAATGAGGTCGCGGCAGAGGTTGTTACAAACAGCAAATTTTTTAATTGTAACTTTAGGCACTTTGCAGCCTACCACAGTATACCAGTTAATTTTTTTAATTTAATACATATTATTTAGGCGGCACGGTGGTGTTGTGGTCAGCACTGTCGCCTTGCACCTCCAGGGTTCGGGTTCGATTCCCGGCCGGGTTCGATTCCCGTCTCTGTGTGCATGGAGTTTGCATGTTCTCCCCAGTGCTTGGTGGGTTTCCTCCGGGTACTCTGGTTTCCTCCCACAGTCCAAAGATATGTAGGTTAGGCTAACAGGCATTCTCAAAATTGGCTGTAGTGTGTGAATAAGTGTGTAAGTGTCTGTGCCCTGCGATGGATTGGCAGCCTGTCCAGGGTGTACCAAGTCTCCTGGGACAGGCTCCAGGCCGCCCGTGACCCTGAATACAGGATTAAGCGGTATAGATGATGAGTGAGTGATATATTATTTAATTAAATTTATTATGAATAAACAAGGAAGGCTCAAGAATTTTGCACAGTACTGTACATGCCTTCATTTATTTTATTACAAACCATTTCACCTTTATGGTGTTATTGCTTCAATTCATATTAGCATTGTTTGAAGATGTAATAAAAAAATATGGAAGTGGTTTTTTTAACATAAAAAATGTGAAAATATGTAAAAAAAAAAATAAATAAATAAAAATAAATAAAAAGTAGGTAAAAAAAAAATAAAACTAAGATCAAACAAATACTTTTTCACCCATTAGACATTAGATGCACCCTGAAACACAATGAAGGCCAAGTGGAGAAAAAGTGGGTTATCGTGATGAGATTATCAAGAACACGGCATCCTGCCAAATTTGACACTAGGCCAAGAAGAAAACTTATCATGGATGTGGCTAAGAGAACTATGGCAACGTCAAACGAACTGCAGCAACTTGTGACAACAATGTCACGCATTCCGCACGTCTGGGTCATGGGGCAGAGTGGCAAGAAGGAAGGCCTCTCCCATTTAAAAGAAACATAAACATACAAATCTGCCTTGATCACTCAAAATTATGAGGCAAAATCAGTTATGGTCTGATGAGACGCAGATAGAGAAGCTTGGTGGTGGCAGCATCAAATGATGTATGCAGTTGCTTCTCTTTATATGGGAATAACACCATGTTCAAGATAAAGGGAATCATGGACCACTACAAATACCATTCTGTTAAAAAGAAGAAGAAAAAAAAGGAATCACTGGACCCCTGCATAATGTTGATCATCATCTACAATCATGGCCGAAATTATATCAGAAATCTGTGGAATGACAAAAAGAGGGCATAGAAGATCTTCCTCACAGTTAATCAATATTAGTGATCAATATTATTACTACCCCAAAATAGTAGTCTTGTTTGAAAAATAATGTATTACAAGCTAAAGGTGCTTTAACAATGTATTAGGTACAAGTGCGTACACTCCTGCAACTTGGTCATCGTAAGGATTATTGGGACATTTGACGGGTCTGTTTTCATTTATACCGACCAGCTACAGCCTTATTGAGTAGGTCCCCGATTTGCCTGCCAAAACGGCCCTGTCCCATTGAGGCATGGATTCCACTATTCAATTCAATTCAATATTATTTGTATAGCGCTTTTAACAATTGACATTGTCATAAAACAGCTTTACACAATCAATAGAATTAAGTTTGTATGAAATGTGAAAGTGTATGAATCAAAGTAAGATTGTCCCTGATGAGCAAGCCGAGGGCGACGGTGGCAAGGAAAAACTCCCTGAGATGGTAATAGGAAGAAACCTGGAGAGGAACCAGACTCAACAGGGAACCCATCCTCATCTGGGTGATAACGGATAGCAGGGATTGATCAGCATAATACTGTGTAAGACTGGAAGTTCAGTATAACAGGAGATGTGTTTAAATTAAATGGAGTCCAGTTTGTTCCTGGAGGCTCAGGTAGACTGTAGGAAATTCCAGTCCTGAACTATCGAGCGACTGAAGACCCCTGAAGATATGCTGTGGCATCTGGCACCAAGCTGTCAGTAGCAGTTCCTTTAAGTCCAGTCAGGAACGAGGTGTGGCACCCTGCATGGGCACATGATTGATCTGCAGCTAAACAGCCCCATACACAGCAAACTGTGATGCACTGTGTGTGCAGACACCTTTCTATCAGAATCAGCGTTAACTTTTGCAGCAATTTGAGCTACAGTAACTCTCTTATTGGATGGGACTTCACAAGCCAGGCTTTGCTCCCATGTGCATCTTGGCTGTCCATGACCCAGTCCACACTGTTCACCATTTTTCCTTCCTTTGAACACTTTTTGTAGGACCTGACCACTGCAAACTGGGAACATACCAAAAACTAGTCGTCTAGTCACCACAATTTGGCCATTATCAGAGTCACTCATTCTTATGCTTGCCTCTTTTATTCTACATCTAACATGTCAACTTCAGGGACAAAAAGTTCACTTACAGTACTCTATAAGGTATCCCATTCACAATCAAGTTGCAACTGTAATGAAATAATCAACGTTATTCACGTCATCCGTCTGAGGTCATAAAGTTATGGTTATATGAATTTTTTCAATTTAATATATATCATTTTAATTATAAAATACAGAATAAATAACACACCATAGGCTGTGCTGACTGAGTCCCACCATGCGTCATGCATTGCTAATCTTCTTAATATATTCAGATAAAGCTTTCCATTAAGCAAGATTAAAAATCATGCTATTTTTACACCTGATGGTAAATCTAGTGAAAGCGTGTCCTCATGCAAGGATTTGAGGATATGGCTAGATGATGAGCTTTCACTTAACGCGCATGCTGTTAATCTTGTTAAAAAGCTTAAAGTTCAATTTGGCTTTTATTTTCAGAATAAACCTTGCTTTTGCTTTTAATGCAAATGAAACTTTTTTTTTGGCCAATGATGGGATTATGCTGATAAATTATATATCCCTGTAGGTTCCTGCTATTTAAGATCCTGCTTTTTATGCTTTATCACAAATGCCAAGTCTATTACTCAACATTGTGTACTTTGCGATTTGGTGGGTTTGACATAACTGACCGCCCATATAAAACAGCACTGGTTTATTTGTTATTTATAATGCAATAATCGGCAAATTTCCAGCTCATCTTTGTACTGCTCTGTGTATTAGCTCTGTGTATTAGCTCTGTAAAAAAACTGCCTTTTTAAGATTAAGTTTTACAGAGCTAGGGAAAACTGCATTTATTTATTTATTTATATATACACAGTGAAACCTCGGATTGCGGGTAACGTGGTTTACGAGTGTTCCGCAAACCGAGCAAAGGTTTTTAATACATTTTTAATCGGAAACCGAGCAAGTATTAGTTTATGAGCGCCGAGTATCATGTATCACGCATGCGACTTTTATTTTGACACCGAGTGTCACTTTCTCACCTCCCTCCCCCTCCCCCCACAGCTTCGCAAACACACAGAAACTCTGCTCGTCTCTTATTTTTTTTCTTATTTTTATTTTTAAAGGTAAAGTGCAGATTAATTTGTTTTATTTTCATTTTATAGATTGTATTAATTATTTTTATGTATTTATTGTTTGGGGCTGGGGAAGAATAATTTTTCATTATTTCTTATGGGAAATGATGATTTGGTTTACGCGTGTTTTGGAACACAAGCCCACTTCCGGAACGAATTATGCTCGTAATCCAAGGTTTCACTGTACAGTATATGTATTTATTTATTTATTATTAAGGATTAGTATGGCTTCTACCTTGGCCAGGTCTCCCTTTTGCTTGTAAAAGAGATTCCTGACTTCAGTGGAACTTCCTGGTAAAATAAAGGTGAATGAGCTCAGCTCCTGATTCGATCATTGTAATTTTATCCTTGAGGTTGGCTTCTTTCCCAGCGAGTGTGTCGAGCTAATCAATGAGAAGATGCCCCAGTCTGTCAGCACGTCCGCTGCCAAGATAGGTAATGCTCGCCATTGCTCATTCGTTCATCTTTATACACGCCATCATTTATCTGTGATTACTAATTTCCTCTATAATTATAGTAGAGGTTGATGCAGGCAGCTCTAGACCCGGAGTCGCCAGTGCTCCCAGTCCGTCTTCTCCCACATCAGGTAAGCGTTATTTTGGACAGCTCTCTTTTAAAAATCTAATTTGCAGGATTTCCCTTTCTGGTTTTCTTTTTGATTTCATGTTTTCTCTAATAGACAAAACTGTTAAGAATTATGCATGAAAATAGTGCTCACTTGGCCGTTAAATGTTAAACTTAGTGTACCATTAATTGCCTGCACATCCGTTAAGAGGAAAGCTAATTTGGGCAAGGCTTCGGGCCCTCAAATAGATTTTGAGTAAGGTGAAGTAGACACAGACTAAAGTTTGGCACAGCGGTTAGTGTTTTCTCACAGCTCCAAGGTCCAGGTTCGGTCCTGAGCTCAGGTTGCTGACTGTGTGGAGATTCATACGTACTAGATGTAACCACATGGGTTTACTCCTTGTTCTCCGGTTTCCTTGAACCTCCCACCAGTCTCTCAGGATAAAGTTGTTATTGAAGATGAATGAATTCCCATGTAGGGTTGTACAATCCAGTACGTCTGGGTAGAAGTATATCAGAGAAACGGTGGCCAAAAGTCCCAACTTACCATGGCAGAAAAACTCATTTGACAACACATGCAAACGCACACTGCCGCAATATCACCTGAAAACAGAAAACAAATCCGGGAACAGAAAAAGGTATAGGGAAATGACGATGTAAACAGGTCCTAACAGTAACTCCAGGAAATTTTGGAGAACTAAAAACAACTAAAGTGGTGTTTGTCTGAAAGATGTTACTTCATGCAGATCCAGCCATGGGGTTGAAGAGCTTTTATAATTTAACACTTTTTTTTATTGAGAGAGCATAAATAAATTGTTTATTTCAACATTATATTCTCAGTAGTTCTGGTAGAAAAAAGCAAGCTCGGACCCCGGTGGCAGGATGTGCTGTGCTAAATGAGTACGTCTTTAAAGACAATTACTTGCATGATTTGTACTTTCTGTATAATAGTATGTGAGGGGCGTTCATGTCAAAGTGGGACTTTTGATTGTGCAGAATAACTGAACACAATTATGAGAGAAAGAACTACCTTTATTTTTCTATATAATCTCCTGCTACACTAATGTACTTATCCCAGAGTTAAGTGATGCTTGAATACCATCAGTACGCCGGAGCCATGATCGGACTGCCTGCTTTACGTCTGAAACACCGGCCTCCCAGGAATTCCTGTAATGGCCCAAACAAGTGGAAAAGGCTTGGGGCAGTAACTTTCAGATAAGTTACTGTAATGTGTAATTGGTGTGGAAGTATGTGTACACTTCTCACAGACAGAATCTCCTTCAAAAGTCGATTTTAAAGGATCAGGCTCGCTGCATGTTCACAGGGAACGACCTCAGTGGCCTCCAAGCCGCCTCAGTGGGGATCGTCATTCAAAACGCACAGCCTTCTTTATAACATTTGCACCATTCAGATGTTTTACCACGGCCAGGAGTCTCATCACAATTCCCGGTCTGACATGAACGGCCACTGTAGAGTAAGGGTTGCCATCTCCTCTAATCAAGATGATAAAACGTTTCATTAAATTGTTCTTTCATCAGAACGTTTGTGTGTGTGTTGTTAATTGGGCGGCTCAATTATGTCTAAAATCATAATCACCGTTATTTTTGGTCAGTTTTGTGTTCTTTATCATGATTTAGTTTAGTTTGGAAACATCACATGCTATTCAGTTTAAAAATAAAATAAAATAAATAGTTGAGCTGTAAAACAAAAAATTTAAAGAAAAAGGATAGAAATAAGTGTCAGATTCTTGCTGGACTGAGTTAGAAAGAGAGGGGTGAAAGTGCACCACTATAAAGCAAATGGATGTGTCATGCAAAGGAACGCAGCACAATAATCACTTAATCTCGATTATCTTGTTCGAATAATCATTAGAAGCCGAAATTGAATTCCGATTAATTAAACAGGGCTTTGATGTTGTGTATTATGTATTTATGTTGTTTGTGTGTTATGGTCATTTCATTAAATATATATAAAAATCCAGCCACACTTGCTGTATATCTGAGTGTTTTCTGGCATACATCAGAAAATACATACGGTCGACTGCGACACCAATTTCGGTGTTGCACTAGAAGTGTAAGAATATAAGAATTCTGATTGATCTGTGTTTCTTGTCTCTGAGCTACTGTTCTGTATCTTTAGACCATCTGTTCTTTTTCTTTCTCTCTGTCTCTTTCTCTCTCAGTTTTTCAGCCTTGGTTCCTAAGATTTGCTGGTAACACCTTTCAGGGGGGGGGGGGGAATTAACACGACTCCTTTCTGTTACAAAACAAGGCTCTCCTCTGGCTTTCACTAACGTTTTGTTTTGTCCGAAGTGGATTCGAGCCATTTATACAACGAGCAGATTGCGCGAGGAGCAGGAGTGGGCGGCCGAGTGGAGTAGACATAGATCATTATGAAACGTCGTGACTGTTTCCCTCTGCTCGGGCATCTCGCTGTATAAATGAGAAGCTGTCATCCGGATTATTGAATTATTTTTATTATTTTTTAATCCTAATCTTGATCTCGCTAACACATTCCCCTGATACTCACTTAAAGGGATTCTTTACCCAAAAATGCTGTTCATGAGCATGAGTCTAGCAACCCCTGTTTATAAGAAATGATTGCCTGTTGATGTTTCACTACTGGCATTATAGAGTGAATTATACGCATTAATAGTGCTTTGCGCACACCTTAACTACCTGACACGGATTACAGTAACTCTACGTCTGTGGTACCACTTTATGCATTATACATTATATACACACTCCACTTACTAGCATCATCTAACACCGACTCTATCGTCAGCAGTCATCTCTTCTTCAGTTGTCATTAAAATAAAGACCTAAAGCTAAAAGAATACATTTGATTAATTATTATTATTATTATTCCTCTGTCTCCCCCTTGTGGCAGTTTCCAAGAAGCATGGCAAGTTGATGGGTTTCCTTCGAGTCTTCATGAAATCCAGGCCCAGCAAGCAGAAGCTGAAGCAAAGGGGCATCCTGAAAGAGCGGGTCTTCGGCTGCGACCTCGGAGAACATCTTCTCAACTCTGGACAAGATGGTATCGAGATCTCCGAATCTGACTTTCAGCATTGCTCGTTCTGTTTAGAATTGTGTACAAGTTTGCCATTTTTAGTTCCCCAGGTCTTAAAAAGCTGCTCGGAGTTTATCGAGAAGCATGGCATCGTAGACGGTATCTACAGGCATTCTGGGATTTCTTCCAACATCCAGAAACTGAGGTGAGTCGGTCAGATGTCAGTGACTCCACAGCGTTAGACTACTGATCGCAAGGTCTTGGGTTTAAACCCCACCACCACCAAGTGAGCAAGGCCCTTAAATCTCAAGGGATAAGTGCGTCTGCCAAATGTCGTCAATCTACAGTGAACTAACTTTTAAAATGTTAAAATGCATCATTTGCACGTGCATACATCTCCATGCCTTATTTTCCCTCTGATGTAGCAGACAGTGAACAATCAAGTCGAACGACAACTACAAAATCTGACATTTTGAGCATACAAAGGCTTTTTTCTGCCTTCCATGTATTTGTGAGATGTATTTTATGATCCTAAAGCTTAGATCTATCCGTTCTTTATGTTCATGTCATTATTACAGCATAGCAATCACTCTTGTATTTATATCCGTGCATGGTCTGGGTCACCTACTTAATAAGTCACGTGGATTTAAATTCAAGTCACGATCAAAATGGGTCATTCCCATTCCCCACCCAGGATTTGCTCTGTTTCGATTGGTGGTTTAAGAGAAGCAGCTTCCAAAAATTAACTCTTCACTGACCTCTTTTAATTCAGGCACGAGTTTGACTGCGAGAACGTTCCAGACCTGACGAAAGACGTGTACATGCAGGATATTCACTGTGTCGGCTCCCTCTGCAAGCTCTACTTCCGAGAGCTGCCTAATCCCCTTCTCACCTACCAGCTCTATGAAAAGTTTGCTGTAAGTTCGGGTCCAGTGTGTGTATGTGTATGTGAGACTGGGTGTGCTGTGCAAGCGTAGTGCCGGGTCTATTTAATTTTTAATATTGGGCTTTGAGTTACATGGTTCTAAGGTTGCCCGTGTCGGGTTTGGGTTTATAGGATTGCATGGGGGAGATGACTGAGGATGAGCGCATGGTCAAAGTGCACGACGTCATCCAACAGCTTCCTCCTCCTCACTACAGGTACATTACTGGTGCTTCATTTAAATGCCTCGGGTTTGAGATGTATAAAATGGGTGTGTCATAATGACCACTTTAGACATGTGTAGATATGAGAAATGGATACCAATCAGCCATAACATTACAATACACAATATTATGCCCAGTATTGTGTTCGTTTCGATTGTGCCAATAGGGCAGCTCTGGCTCCACAGGACCTTTTGCGGGTCATGGATTAGACTTCTTTGTCCAACACAAGTGCGCAATTGGAATAGGATCTGGGTAATCTGGAGACCGAGTCAACGGCCTTGTGCTTTTTGCACCTGGTGTTCTGGTGCGTTTTCTATCATGGAGACAAACATTTTTTACAAAATTGCCAATTTGTGCTTTTGGTCCTCGTGCGCATTGGTGATCCTTGGGTACCCATGACCCTGTCACCAGTTTACTGGTATATAATTGAAGACCTGATGTTATGGCTGATTGGCAGCTGTTTTGCACTACATTTTAATTAAATGTATTAAATGCTTAAATATTCTTTCTAAGAATATTGAGAAGTGTGTCAGTGTGCCAGATTGTGTGCATCAAGATTTCTCCCGGCAGCTTTTAATAAAAAGCTGTTCATGAAAATATGTTCATGGATTTTAACCCATTCTCACTGTCTGATGATTTTTCATAATAATGGTGGCTATGTCTCCTAGGACTCTCGAGTACCTCGTTAAACACCTGGCCCGTCTAGCCACCTTCAGTGAAGAGACCAACATGCACATTAAGAACCTGGCCATCGTCTGGGCTCCAAACCTGCTCAGGTAAACATTAAACATCTGCATCCACTATTGTGTATTATACAACATTTATTTCTGATGTATAATCTAATCGAGAGGGGCATTCCACAAGTGCTGATATGGAGCATAACAGCACTGGCACTGGGATATGCATCACTCCACATCGGTACGGTCCGCAGTACTGAAAAGAGGGGAAAGTAGCTGCCTTCCAAAAACCACATTCAACCCACTAAATTACATTCGAAAAACAGTTCAACATTAATGAAATACATCCGATAACTTTATATCATTTGAAATAACACTTTATCTCATTAGTAATTGCTTCTAAATAATTTTGAATGGCCTCCGAACTGTCCGTGTTGTTTGTTTCACGTCTAACGCGAGCTACAAAGTTAAAAAGCTTCTAACGCAAGTCTGAATCCCAAATGCCTCTCTAGGGCACTACTTGGTATGTGGAACCAAGGGATTGTACAATCTAGCTTTTCAATTGATGCTATTTGGGATTTATCTTCGGAATCTGGACGTTAGCTGATAGCGGGAAAAGTGGAAATATAAAGAATCCTGCCAAGTTTCTCAGGACTGTCCAGCACTAATCATTCTCCTAATCATTTGGCTACACAGTACCAATAAGAATTTAAAACTACTTTCACCCTTGTTAAGTTGATTCTTTGGCAAAATAAACAAGCGCATCATAATCTATTGATCATCCGTCTGGTGTTTATGGAACTGTTGAATCAAAGCGATATCACACTTTTGCGAGATTGTGCTGTTGTTCTGAATATCTGCATGTTTATGATATCTTCATGCCTACGACGGCATCACAGCCGTGCTGATATTCAGTACAACAGCACTCCCTCTCGTGTGATATTTCTTAATTAAACTCATGGTTTTAAATGCTGAGCATATCAAGTGACTGAAATGCTAAGTTTCCTTAATACGTCAAGTGGAGAAAATTTAAATGGAAAAAAAAAACATTTTATAAAATAAACAAAATGAAATACAGAGTAAATGTCAATGGTAATTTAACTAAATAATTTGATGTAGGTTTTGTACATTCTTCATTTACTTATCGTTATTAGAACTACTGGTTTGATTTGTCAGAGGTATTCGAAGTAGGCTTAATATGTTTTAAAAACGGGCCGTTGCAGAGAACGAGCACTGAGGAGAACATATGCTAAGGTGTACTGCTTGTTGTCTGTGCTAGATCTAAGGAGATCGAGGCTACTGGGCTGAATGGTGCTGACCCGTTTAAAGAGGTGCGCATCCAGTCTGTAGTAGTGGAGTTCTTGCTAACCAACGTGGAGGTGCTCTTCAGTGATTCGTTCACGTCCGTGGGAAGGTTCGCTGCAGGTACGTTTCACCTTGAGCGTAGCACATCATTATTACTATAAAAAGAAATTCAATATTTGCTAAATGTTATTCATCATGTACACTTTTAAACTTCATTTAACAGCACAAGACATAAGCTATAAGTTCCCATCTTAGCCGATAGTTTCTAAACCATGATGATATGAGATTATTCCATTCTGTTAATTAAATAGCACACTACAGCTGAGCTTTATTTGCAGTAGTTTATGTTGAAACAGGAAGTTGCAGCTTGTGTGTTTCCATAACAGCGAAGGGTAAAGGGCGCAAGATCCCAAGCCGGCCTCCAAGAACACGGTTGGTTAGTCTGCAGGACGCACGGGGGGTGGCCCCAGAACCTGAGCCCACCTCTCCAGACCTTGATGCAGACCAGCGGCGTTTCTCAGTCATATGAAACCTTCCAAAGCTTGGACTCACTGCCTCAGAATACTCTGTTTGTTTTATGGTCTAGAGTGCATACTTTCTAGTTTCCAGCTCTGCCTGGTTTTTAGGTAAAGGATATGATTTTGAATTGTTTACACATGAAGAGACCCAGGAGTTGCAAAGGGATCCTTGTTTCTTTTTGTAAAGTATGATTTATGTTCTGTATGTACTGTACAGTCTATAAAAGAAAAGAAAAATAATAAATACATTCTTTTTGACCAATTTTTTTACTTTTGTCTGTAGTCAGCTTGTCGTTGTAATGCTGTTATGTCTATTTATAGTTGAAAGTTTTATTAAGGGTTTTATTCCAGAAATCAGTTGTTCAGGAATTGGTCTGGGTCAATGTTCAGTATTGGTGTTTTTGAGACAAACAAGTAAGGTAAATAATTTATATCATAGTTTAATGTGTGCTTTATGTTCGTCAGCTTTGCTTATTTGTGCATTACTGATTTAAAGTACAAATAAACCACAAAAAGAGAATTCAGGCTTCATAGCAAATAGTTTCAAAGTCCTTTGCTTTTCCTGTTTGTACTGTAGCAAGCAGCAATTATGTGCTGATGTCCAGTGTTTAAGCAAGCTTTGAGTGTAATCTTTGAGCTTCCAGGTCAGGCATCCCTGGTTTTGTGTCTGCTCTGTACTATATTGAAGAACTCTAAAGCCTTTTGTGCAGTTGTACGAGATCAGGATGTGATCATCTTGATGTGTCCTCACTTTCTTACGCTTTCCTATCTTTTAAGAATGAAATCACTGTTCGTCGCAGCTGTTGCTCTTCGGGTCGTCGCCTTCTCATTCACTATTTTGGCCGGATCTGACTTCCACTCCTGTCTGTTTCCTTCCAGCTCGGCAATCCCTGACCAGGCCGAAGTCTTTTGTATCCACTAGGCTGCTGTCTTTGGAGGAAGCTCAGGCTCGCTCCCAGGCTCCTCTGCTCCTTCAAGGATCTTCTCACCCCCTACAGGATCGCTACCACACTGTTCTGGACCTCCCTACTCACAGGTGAGGCTAGTCTCTGAAGCAAAATAAACCAGATTTGCTATTTATTATACACTACTACTATACTCCAACATATGTACTACATTTTTACAACATGTTCAGAAGGAAACGAGGGCCAAAGGTACGGAAGGCAGCTGGAGGCAGCTGGAAGACGTTCTTTGCTATTGGGAAGCCTGCAGGTTCAGGTCGCCGCAAGCCCATCCGGATCACCTCACTATTCCAGCCCTCCACCTCTCACGCAGGTAGAGAACGAGTCTGAATTACTTGGGATAATTCGTAAGGATCAGCAGTCTAAAGGTTTTAAACTGTCCTTTTAAAATGAACCAAAATGCAAATGGCTGAAGTGAATACTACAGCCTAAACTCAGTGAAAAAGAGCATGAGAAGTATAAATACCACCAACTCAGTCTTAAGCAGAAATTCCTAGAGGTGGGACTTTAAACAAAAAAAAAAAGTTTTACTTGGATATGCATAACATTAAAGATGAAAAACTACTGGAACCAAAGTAATCCACCAAGCATGCTTTGGTTAAATGACAACCTTTAAGATTGGGAGCAAATAAATATTTGTATATATGTGTACAGGATAATATGGTAATGCATCAAGGCTAATCATTAATATGACAATGTTTGTGGTTGTGCCGTGCTTTAGGTTGTAGGGTGGACAGTGTCACATTGAGGTCAGCTAAGAGTGAGGAGTCTCTTTCTTCCCAACACAGTGGTGCAGGTAAGAACAAAACTTCTCATAAGGCTGAAAATTAATTAAAGCATCTGAACTTATTCATTCATGTTATCTAAGGTTGTTAACTTTATATTTGAAGGGCTATTTGTAACCCTCTGTCTCTTATGCTCAGGTCAAGGGAAGTTGCAGCGTTTACGAAGACCTCGCTCGAGCAGTGATGGTCTCTCTCTGGCTGCTTCCATGGACCCTCAGCTCCTGGCTCAGCCAGTTACTTCACAGATCCCACCCAGCCGCTCCTATGACAGCTTGCTGCCTGACGAAGCCCGAGATGCAAATGACGAAGAAGATGACGAAGATGATGAGGAGGGTGTCTATATGCTGCCCGATTTCTCGCAGGAACCTCCCACGTCCTGGATGGCTGAGGATGTTCCCTGACTTTAGCCCTACCTTCCCTGATGAGGGGCCGATTGGAATCGGGAGCAGTGGCCCCGTTGCCCCTGGTGATAGGGAATCTCCGCCTGCGGCCACTCCTCCTCCGTATCGTTGTCTGAGTCGTCAAGGGCATGCCCGTTCTGGAAGTCAGCGTTCGGTCACGGAAGATCCAGACTCTGTGCTTAACCAATCAGAAGCAGCAGCACGTAGGAGTCTGATTTTGGCAGCGGCCGCACCAAGCCAGCAAGTGTTCTGTCAGCATAGACCTCCTGCTCTTAATACCACTGCTTCCAGCAGCACCCAGGCTGGCGATCCCAACCATAGTCCTTCTCAGAGCCAGCCCGCTGCCCCAGCACCTTCTGTGCCGTCCACTCAACCTCCACAGGAAAGGCGCTCTTTTACCAAAAAGATGGTACATGCCCTTTCACCAAAAGCGCCAAAGTCACCTCCACTGGACATATCAGACCCCATTGCCATCAGTGTGCCTGCCAAGGTGAATTTTACTCATATTAGATATTGTATAACAAAATTGTTTTTATTAAAATCTGCTATGTTTGATATTATTTGTATTATAATAGCTTTATACTTACCATAAAGAAAATATTGTCTTGTGTATTGCTTATATATGAACATGTTTATGCAGTAGTAATAGCAATAATTAATTAATTTTCAGGTGCTGGAAATGATTGGGGGGCGAGCTGGGGAATTACAATCCGGCATCCCAGGTGGTGCACACTCCCAGGCACCCCAGATGATCTCGATGCTATTGAAGTCTTGTGACTTCCAGCTGACAGAGAGCTGCCAACAGGAGCTAAGCAGCAAGTTTGGCCATGAGGTTAAGCTAAGAGGCCCCAGTAAGTATACATTAATTTGCCTTATATCTAGTCTTTAAACATGGACGATGTAGGGTATTTTTATTTAAGTTTACATTTAAGCTCATTGTTAAAGGTCCACAATTATTGTGTGGAATACCTAATTATTTCCTTTCCAAAGAAGATGAATCTATTATCGTCTATATTGTCGACTAAATCCAACAAGGTTATTTCTTAATCTGTGAAATATAATCACAAGATTAATAAAGGACTATTGATTAATGATCATTAAACAATAATTATACAGGGGTATACCGGGTCTTCAAAAAATTTACATAATTTGAAATATTAACATCTGAGTAACTACATGTCATAGGCAAACGAAATAAAATTTCATGTTGAAAAAAAAATGTATTTATCAAAATACCAAAAATGGATATAAATTTTATAACCGATTTCACAAATTGTCAATATGCACACCGCCAGTGACACGACACACGTCTAGTCAATAATTCAGCTCCTGCCAAACACGCTGTAGCTCTTTTACAAGGTGTAATTTTTTTTTTTTCAAAATTAAACTTCATTAGTTTTTACACATCTCGTTAAAATTTGAAATTGGCTATGTTGTTAGACTACGAAATGTTACATTTTTTGGGACACCCTCTATATTATATTATGTGAGTATTAGTACTGCTTTTTAACATCGTTGTATTCTTACCTGCTATGCACTGTATGTGCAACCCTATTCTCTCTCAGGTATTATCGGTCCTAATGGTGCTCCCCTGCCCTCCCAAAAGCCACCTCCACCACCTCCTAAAAACCCAGCACGCCTCATGGCTCTGGCACTGACAGAAAGTGCCAACAAAGCTCTTCGGCAAGGTGCCTCTCCTCCCTATCGTCCCCGCCAGGCTGGGAGTCCCCCTGATGGCGACACCCGTTTCCAGAGGTCCCTGTCTGCTGATGCAGGAGCTGTGCTCTCATCAGATCCAGATCAGCTGTACTCCACTGTGCGTCCCCTGTCTGTGTGGATGTCCGAGGGGGGAGGTGAAGTTAGTGCTCCTGAAAAGACTACAGACTTGACACAGGAGGAGGAAGAGGAGCAAAGATCACCTCCAGGCCAGGTGTGTGTGTGTGTGGCTGGGTGTGTATGCTGTCCATAGCTAAGAGTCATGTTGGCAAAAGTGGCCATGTTCAAGGTGGGAGGGATGGCATACAATGTTCTAAGTCGTATCAATTATGGCATAGTATACACTAAGGTGCCATACTCTGTCCTTCAACTGTGTTATGGAGTGTTGTTTCATGATGCAGCATAAGCAGTAGTTGGAAAGGATAGAGGTGGCGGCTTCGAGTAAGCTTTTGTTAGCCGTTGCCCTCCCAGATTGGAAGCTGTCATATTATAGGCAGCAGTTAGAAAGGATACGGTTGGCGGCTTCACATGTCTCGAAGGAAGCATGTGTTAGCCTTCACCCTGCCAGGTTGGAATCTGTCATATTTTTTAAGGGAAAGCTGGCTGGTGTGTGGTTAATATCGTACTCAAATACACTTCAGCCAACTTCAGTTGTAGCACCCATGTCCTGTGGCCTCATTCAGGTTTTCTTTGGTTTGTTTTCCTTCTGTTTGTTTGGTTGTTGCATATGTAAATGCATCCATATTTATATGGTTCTACTATGTATACCCTAGTACTTCATGCGCATGCCGTTCTTTTACACTATTGCATCAGTGTATTGCTTCTTTGCCTTTCAGGACACGGGTACGCTCTCCTCCGATGGCACAGTTTCTGACTCTGGAACATCTAACAGTGAGCTGTCTGCTGGGAGTTCCTCTGGTGACAATGAGAAAACCCCAAGCCCAATCTACAACCAGAAGCCACAGCTTCCTCCACCTTCAAATCAGACCCCTAAATCCATCTCACCTGCTGCTAGCGAGGTTCTCTCACAGAGGAAACCCCCAGCATATGGTCGGCAGTTCTCTGCTCCACACCTTCAGCAACAGATGTCAGGCACTGAGTCCAAATCTCCCAACCAGGCACATTCCCAGCTCCTGCATTCCAGGTCTGAGAGCTCCCCCCTGGCGCACATACAAGCCTTCCAGCCTACACGCCCCAAAGTGCCCCCCCGGCCACTGGACTCTGCCCCACTGAGGCCCCCAATCTCAAAGACTGATCGACATGACTTCACACGTCGCTCCCTAGATGCCGGTCGCATCCGACGCATGGTGGGGCCGGCTCAAGGCAACCCACCACTTTCGAGAGCTTTTTCTGAGCGCATTAGCAACACATCAGATGCACTGTCACGCTACCATGCGGCCAGATTGGTCAACCAGGCAGCACAGGTTGTGACAACTCCTCAACCTCTCATGCAACAACAGCAGGCCCAGACATCTCATATCCGACCTGCGTTCTCATCTTCTGAAGATCCCTCCAACATGGAGAATTTATACTATGAGATAAGTACCCCTGATCATCCATCTAGCTACTCCCAGCATAGCTACCAGAACATGAGGTTAGATGTGGACGGCAACTACCGGCTTTCAGAGCCAGCCAATCAAAGACCCCAGTCTAGGGGTCACCCCCCGCCCCCGTACTCACAAGTGCCAGGATCTGCCAGAGCTTCTCAGCTTTGGTCCTCTGAGGCCACACGTGCCTGGACTGCAGCTCATTCACACTCCTCCTCCTTCTCCCATTCCCATTCTCACCGTCATTCTCAAAACAACCCACCAGGTCCCCGTAATCACCCTCGGCTGCAGCGTCAGACCTCCTCTTCTGTCAGGCTGACTCGCAGTGAGCTGTACCCCATTCCTGCCGCAACTAGCTTCAGCTCATCAGGAGGTCTGGTGCCTCTTTCTGTGCATCAACGTAGCTTACACTGTTCCATGCGCTCACCTTCCTCCAATCTTACTGCCTCTCAGCTACATCCGTACTTTGAAAATGGGAAAGTGTGCTATCGTTATTTTGAGACTTCTGGACATGATGAGGGACAACTAAGCCACCTTCAGTCATCAATTTCAAAATCACATCAAACCTATTCATCCCAGACCTCCCCAATACAGGCATATAACCCATCCTCCAAAGATGAACCCATTTATGTGAACTATCCTTTCACCAGCCCTCCAGGTACTGGAATGAATGCGAAGACTTGGGCCACAACAGACCTGGATGGAGATGTCCAGCAAGGGGCAGAATCTGTCACGCGTCCTCCTGAGCCACCTCCAGAGAATGAGCAGCAGTCTCCAGACAAAGCTCTAGATCAAGAGTGTCCAACAGCTAGTTTTGAAAGTCCTGTCCAAAACGATGGTGACTCAGATTCCAAGGCATTGGTGATGACCCCAGTCTCCGAAACAACGCACTTTCGCAGCCACTCTGACCCACAGAGCTCAAGTTCAGAACCCAGTCAGGCCCTGACGGGCAAGGACATTGCTTCATTGCTGATTGAGAAGCTTGCAGAGGATGAAAAAGAGGGTCTTAGTGTGGCTACTTCATCCTCTGCGTCTTCCTCTCCCCATTTTGAGTACCCCCCTAACCCATACCCCAGCCAACATCATAAGCGCCCACCACCTGCTTACACCCCAGCATCCTCTCGGAGTCATTATGAGAGCCAAGGTATGCCAAGAGAAGGTTCAGGACCTTTTCAACGCCAAGATCCCATGCGACGTTCTTCCAGTGGCCAGTACAGACAAGCTTTTGATGTTATGCCATCTGGCGACCAAGTTCTTAAGTTTTACCGAAGCCAAGAGTTTATTCCGACCCACCAGGGTGAAAGCACAACACAGAACCCATACCCAACAAGACCTCAGTGTCAGGATTCCAGCAGTCATATTCTTCAGGCTCACCAGGACACACCCCATTCCTCTACCCCTCCTTTGGTGGCCTTCTCAAACCTGGCACTAAGCACACCAAGAGGATATGGGCCTCAAATGGAAATTAATCCATATAGCCAGTACCAGGCAGGTCCGGTGCTTCCCCCATATCCCAATGCTCCCAGGAGGGATATGATCCTGGATCCTGCTCTTCGTCCACCAGGACTCCGGAGCCAGAGGGACTTGAACCGGCAGGGCAGTCTGTCTGGTCCCAACTGGTCTATCCACACAGAGGGTCAAACTCGCAGTTACTGCTAAAGCACAAACCAATGGCAAGGGTAAACCTTCTTTGGACTGGAGGTGAAATCCATTGGGAGGAGTGTCCTAAAGTAACCCCACTGCTGTACTGCATAACTGGACCTTTAGAAAAAAAAGGAAAGAGAGGTAGACAGAGAGGGTAGGGCATGATGGATAAGAAAAATCAAAGAAGTGAACCATATAGTGGCTTAGATATGTAAACATTCCAGTAGACACTGTGTTGTCCAGCAGAGGGCGTCAGATAGATGTATGGCTGCTGTCCCTCTGAAGGGAGTATCAGGTATTCTGCATGGTGGCTTGTTCTGCTTTAGGTACTTTCTGGGTTTAAGTTAATTGCTAGAACACTAGGTGACAAGGACAGAGAGCGGTGTACAGGGAAATAAGCTTAGTATGTCTTTTTTAATGCTAAAATAATTTGATGGTAACCTTATGCTGCTGGCTGGGTCTAAAGAAGCAACGTGTTTTATTTTGCCTCAGTATTCTTCTGTTTGTAGCAGTCTGACATTTTCATTTACAGCTTTTTAACTTTGTAAGTTAATTTAATTTCATTACAAAGAGCTTTTATGAGTTTTTTGCTGTGTTTCAAAGATTGCAAAGAATAGGAATGTTATTAGTTTTTAGTTGTGTGTGTGTGTGTGTGTGTGTGTGTCTGTGTGTGTCTGTGTCTGTGTGTGTCTGTGTCTGTGTCTGTGTGTGTGTGTGTGTGTGTGTGTGTGTGTGTGTGTGTGTGTGAGAAAGAGAGAGCTGAACTGTGTTTTCATTTGTGTATGGATGCTTGTCCTGTCACAATAATTGTCTTCTATGTCCTGTGAAACATATGCGGAAGCAAGTGAAGGAAATGCTGCCATGTGCTTAAGAGATAATGTGTATGATGTGCACCTGCATACATTAGTGAGTATGTGTGTGTGTACTTGCATGTGTCCATGTTTTATGGAAGGTACTGCACATTTGACCATGAGTACTGGTTGTGGGATTTCATAGTTGAACTGTCCAATGAACCAATGTACTAATCAATGCTTCAGTCATTACATTAATGGTAAATATACAGGTTTTCCTCATTACAATCAGTTGCACCATGGGAGTTTTTGCTGCATGGCTAGTCAAATTTTGGGACATCCCGTCTTATTATTATTTATACATTAACATTAATTGAATATTGAACTAATTATTGTGTAAAATTTTTCAGATGTCCTTAAAATTTGCATTGAAATAATCTAGATGTACCCAAATTTTTGACGGGCAATTTGTGTCAGAATCCGATGCCTGTTGAACCTGTTGTTTTTCTGAGGAAATGTTTAAATGTTCTCACAAACCTGTGTTCACACAATGATTATATTACCTTAACAAAGTGTGTAAGTTCAGAGGTTCTTAGTTCTACAGACACAAAAACACCTGTCCGTTATTTTCTCCCCACTGAGACTTTTATATTTCTAAATATTTGAGCCAAGTTTATTAGGTAGTTCTTTCATACTGCCAAAGTTTTAGCTCAGCAGAAACAGGGTTGGGCAGCTCAACACTACTGTAATGCAATATGACAATGTGAGGATTCCTTAGGGCGAGTGAGCTCCTGGTGCTCTACCCTTAATTTAAACACGCCTGTCTCTAAAATTCAAGCGCACCTGAACAGATCGCCAGGAAATAGATTTGGGCGTGACGGCTATTTAGGGTAGCACTCCAGGAGCATAGTTGCACACCTCTTAGGGTGGAACAGGGATGACACCTGTAGTGGTTTCCTAGCAACGGATGCCTTTCCTTGAGCACTTGTTTCGTTACGTGCCGAGACTTGAACATTACCTCTTGAGTCAGTGTTAGTAGGGATACATGAGCCTTTAATTGCTTCTTTCTCGTTAGCAGTATGTCCAGTGTCCTTAAATAACTGGCCCTAAATGTTTAAGGTGAAAACATTGCACATTTTTATCTTTTTTTTTTTTGCTCAAGAATGAGCAATTTTGTTGAAGTCTTTAAGGTACAAAGTTTAGTTGTGTGTGTGTCTGGATGTGTGAGCTCCTTTGACTTTTTTATCCATAACTATGCAGTGAAGTACAAGGGAACATTTCCTACAACATAGTTAACTCTTTACTCCAAATGTATGTATTACAGTGTGTGTGTGTGTGTGTGTGTGTGTGTGTGTGTGTGTGTGTGGGTTTATGTGCTTTAAACCTAAACATCCTGTTCAATGGTCTCTTTTTTGCCTTACAAGCACTTTGCAAAAGGCAATTCACCATGTTTTGTAATATTTACCAGTATGTAAATTAAAAAACACCTGAATGCATCAGTCATACATAGTGTTTGTGTGATATTTTTATAACACAGGCCTAGCGGATTCTCAAATCTGATTGGTCAGAAGCTGTTCATTTTCTATAACAGCAGCTCTGATAATTGTGCCAGAGGCAAAACTAATAAGTTCATATTAATGTGCTTATTGTAATTCGTTATTGTTTATATAGCAACAGCTCATTGGGGTTCATGGCATGTAATGCAACAAAATATTGATTTATTATAATAGTTTTTTTTTTTTTACCAAAGTAAAATGTGTTATTGTTGAAATGTTGAGACCTTCTGTAAGTTGTATATGTAATGGGTGAGAACACTGCCACAACTCTGAACCTGCAACATTTTTTTGTCATAAAGGGAGGGAATTACAAACCTATTGTGTTAATAGTTCATGACACACACCACAGATATGCTTTTAATGGAGCAAGAAGAATCTAATTGTTCCAGTTATTGTTACTTATGAAGGAGAGAATATAATTTGATATTCAATAGACAATAAACTCAAATCTGATACAAAGTGTCTGAAACTTGTGATGTACACACAAACGTTATTGTTCAAAAGTCTTGCACAACTAATTTAAATTAAATTATGGATTAAATGAAAGGAAATGTGAAGTAATCATTGGCCTGATCATCCGTCATCACCTGCACCTGTTTCTCACTGGTTCATGCCTTAAGTTGGATGTTGTTTTATGCTTGAATGATTCATGGGTGATTGTGTGGCTTAAAAGAACAAAAAGCATTCCTGTGAAACTGGTCAGGTACAGGGACTGGACTGAGAATGAGAGCCAGAACTTTCCGGAGAACTATTCATTAAGACTGCATTAAAACATATGGAAATTATGGCTCTGGAAGCAAAATATGAAGAAATAAACACAATTCAACAGTCTATGCCCTTTGTTTAAAAACTTGAAGCAGCATGTGTGTTGTATTATTTTCCCCTAAAGATGTCAGTAGTCGCCCCATCGTTGATCATGTGACCGTCAGAAGCGAGCCAAGGAAAACTGGCAGAGGATGTGGCGTACCATAGAAAACCTACTTACCCTGGCTTCACACTGGGAAGAAATTGAAGCGTCTATATAAATTTAGTAATAAAACTTTATACATATATTGTTGAAGTGTGTATACAAATTTTTTGGTATGTGTGTAAAGCACGTTACAAACTGCCACCAATGATTAGCAAAGTAGCAGCAGTAAAGATTTTGGATGGCAGTTAAGTGTTGGGGGCGTGGCCTAGTAACGCTCTGCGAAGTGCGCGAGATGCACGTAAATGGGGAAATGACGCAGACCTGATGAGGATGTGGCCAGTTAGTGTTTTTATGTTGCTATGATAATAAATAATGAAGAGGAGAGCAGAGAGAGAAAATGGGCTCAGGAAGCAGCAACAACAGCGTGTCTGTGTGTTTCACTTTTTTTTTAAGTTGACCGAGTTGAACTTAAAATTTAAAGTCACTAATTAGCCACACTCTAAAACCTGGAGTCGTTGATGGGGTAGTGTTCAGATACACAATAGCTAAAAAAATTAGCTAGCTTTTATCAAGATTTATATACTCGTCTTCCTCATCAATATTAGATCCTGATTCTCTCTTTGAAAAACTTTGCGACTCTATCCCTCAAATAGATGAACAGTTTAAACTGATTGATGCTGAAATGACAATTGAAGAGCTTGATTTTGCTGCTAAGTGTCTGTCTTTAGATAAATCACCTGGCCCAGACAGTATTAATGAGACAAGGGCTAATCACACTCATTCCCAAACCAGGAAAGGATGTTAGATTGGTGGACAATTTGTGACCTATAACTTTAGTAAACTGATTAGAAATTATTAACTCATAATCGCTTAAATTAGATTTATTAGAGGCCGATCTATACAAAATAATATTTGTCTGGTTTTGGACTTGCTAAAATATAATCAAGAAATTGAGGATGATGGGGGTATTTAATTTTTATATTTTTATAAAGCCTTTGATATGTTGGAGCACTCCTTTATTTTAAAAATATTTTCAAAAGTATGCGTTTGGTGAGAACTTTTGAAAGGTTGTTCAATTTTTTACACAAATACTAATAGCTCAGTTGCCCTACCAACAGGTACTTCATTAAAAGTAGTTGATATTAAAAGAGGAGTTAAACAAAGCTGCCCAATCTCACCTTCACTATTTATTTTGGCTACAGAGGTGCTGGCCTCTTCTTATAAATTTTTTTTTTTAATTGAACATGTTCGGTCAGTAAATTGTGATTAGTCAGTTAGCTGACGATACAAAACATTTTTATTGATCAGATCCCTAAAGTAATTGAGATAGTTAATTATTTTTCAGGCTTAAAACTAAATATTGAAAACCGTGAAATTATTACCATACACGAATTTCATCCTAAACTGAATATTCCAATTAAATCAAATGCTAAATATTAAGGCATACACATTTCTAAAGATGCGATCAGGATGGGAAAACAAAATGTCTGGGACAGATGCAAAGAGATTTATCCATTTTTGGTTGGATTTAATTAACTAAAATTGAAAGTCTGTCTAGAGGCATCTATCCGGTTTCTTGCCTTTCTATTTCTAACAGAGCCATTAAGACCATCAACCAAATCAATTTCAACTTCTTATAGAAAAAAATGTGTTGTCATGCAGTTGTTCCTGTTCAAAATACAACTTACACTGTGAACACATGCAATTTGAATGTGTCTTAAAAGCCATTCCTAAAAGTTTCATAAACCTTGTACAAAACAGCTTTACCAACATTCCAGATGTGTCAGGTGATCTCCCATCACTCCCCTTTAAAGGTAACAATCTCAAAGCGACGCTTCCAAACAAAATCATCCGCTCTTCTTTTAATTCTATAATATAAATTACAAATTATGGAAACATAATATGATGTTAAAATATTACGATCATAATACACTACTCACAATAAGATATTTTCGTGAGTGCTTTTCCTATTGGCTCTGAATTTTAATGAAATGAAAATGAAAAAGTTCTCTTTGATATTACTAATAATGTATGAGAAGAAACACCTTTTTCATTAGTTTAATATTTATTTCCCCAAAAATTTACACAATAACAAGGCTAGCCCCAAATGACAAAAATTGACAATGTCAGTAGCGGGTGTTTCCACCATTTGCGTCAATGACAGCTTGTCGGTGATGTCTCATGCTCCTCACTTGCCTCATGATGTTGTTCTGAGGCAATGCGTTCCACTCTTCCACAAGTGCTACACACAGTTCTGCCAGGTCACGTGGAGGTGTGGTACGATCATCCAGTCTCTGCTTCTATGTGGTGGAGCATCATCATCCATGAACAGAAAGTTGGGGGTGTGCTGGAGGAATTAGGGGATGATGATGGGTTCTATGCTGATTCTGAGGAAAGAACGTGCAGTGACTGAACCATCTACAATAACCAAATCTGTTTTGCGCTGACTGGTGATGGCTGCCCAGACTGTTGCACCCCCTCCACCAAAGGAAACCCTGGGGACCATGTTGACTTCAGCATATCGCTCACCTCGCCTTCTACAGAAACGGTGACCCGACACTCATCAGTGAACAGGATGGTAGATGACTGCTGCATTGTCCAGGCCACATGGTGTTGTGCCGACTGCAAACGTTCATGGCGGTGTCTTGGTGTCAGTGGAGTCTGGCATTCAAGCCAAAGCTGTGGAGATGGTTGCGAATGGTTTTTCTGGAAACCATAGTATCCCTCACATCTCGTAAACGGGCCTGCAGCTGTGTGGCAGTTGCATAGGTGTCTGAGTGCATAGGTGCTTAGGTACTGGTCATTGTTGTGGTCCGTCACTCATGGGGCTCCACTCCTGGGTCTGCCATGAACTCTGCCATACACCAAGTTCACTAGCAACATCTGACTGCCTGCCACCGACCCGAAGGTGCGCCATGGCCAGGTGGCACTGCTCGTCCATTAAGTGTGTTCATGGCTGTTTGAATGATGAACTTGGAATGACTTACTGACAATACCAGCTTTTTATACCGACAGAATGTTGAAATTGATGCCACATTGAAAAGGGTTGTCTTTTGGTATTGGGCCCAATATAAGGCACACCTGTAAACAATGAGACCATTACATGGAAAACACAAAATGAGATGTGTCTATCACCCCAATACAATTTCCTCCTTATCCCAAAAATGTCTGAAGTGAAACAAACATCATATGTATGACATCCACTGAGTCTCTCACAATATGCCTAAGATATTGTGAGTAGTGTATATTGGCTTTCCAGTGGCGCCTAAAGCAAAGGAAACCCACTTCAAAATATTAAAATATTTAATGGTATTTATCATCTACTTTTATACTGTGTATTCTGGTATCTTTTGGGAAAATATGTCTCAATGGTTGGAGCCAAGGATATAATCACTGCTTGTGTTTGGTAGAAACCATATTATGTTTGTATTATATACTACTGAATGATAAGAAGAATGAGTTTTTCATTAATATAATGTTGATTTTAGGTAGATTTTAGGTAGAGTGAGTGAGTGTCCTGTTATATTTTGTTTCAGTTTTGTTCAACTAAAAAAAAAATAATAATAATTAGCCACAATCACTTTGACCACACCCCCACTGATCCTTTATTATTATTATTTTTTAAATTATTATTATTATTATTATTATTATTATTATTATAGCTTCTGGTTATGGCAAAGTTAAGACTGAAACGTTTTTGTTGTAGGTATCGTCATCCCGCTGTAACTATAGTAATATATAGATATTATAGTAAACAGAAGTAAACGGTAATATCTATCTATCAGTATTGAACAGGAAGGTTTTTTATTTTTTATATATTTAATAACTGGTGTTGCTTCTGTTCCTGATAACACCAACGACAATTTAGAGGAAAATCGTAACTATTTACAAAATGGCTTCCACATCAGTTTTTATATCCAATTTCTGACAGTGGTAATTATAAAATGAGTAACACCAAGGACAATCATAATTTATCTTGCAAAATAAATTATGATATTTTCAAACAAATGAAGCGAGACATGTGACATACCTTTTGCATTTTCCGCTGCTCTTTTTCTAGTGACCTCTGACTCAAGAACTCTATTTGGGTATCAGTAACACCAATGACGTAGTTTGGGGCGACTGATATTTATTTCATATTATTACTATTTATGTTACTTGATATTTATACATACTTACATACTTATTTTATAAGATATTAATGTTATTGTGAATAAGATTTATTTCATAAAAAATATCTTTAGATGAAAAGCACATGGTTCCACTTCCATGTATGATCATAGTGACAAAAATTTCCTTGATCTTGGCCTTTGCATGATGTCATCAACTAATCGACAATTAAATTAATTGGCAACTATTTTGGTCCTTGATTTTAGTCGACTATGCTGATTATCCATTGCACGCCGAATGTACAGTACACTCTCGGTGACTCCATGGTTTGATGATGCCAGTTGGACAGGTTTAAGGATTTCTCCTGCTCTCACACATAACCGTCTCTACGGTTTACACAGATGGAGTGTTAGGAAATGCTCAAACCAACCCATGTCGCACCAGCAATCGTTTAAGTCGCAGAAATCACACTTGTCCCTTTTATTAGGAGTCATTTGTTTACTATTAGTTTAATAGGAACATTAGCTGAAGTTGTGGCTCTTTATCTACATGATTTTATTGATTTTTATACTGATACCACATGATTGGCCTAGTCGAAAAAGCAGGTGTTCACTAATAAAGTATAAGGTGTGGCTATGTACATATGTAAAACAAACTCTCCTCATCGATTACTATCAAGGCAGTATTTTTTGCCATTCTTATGAGAAAAGTATTTATTATTTTGTTTTCAGCTATAACAGAGTGAAAATTTCTTTCTACACATGTCTTAGATGAATATCCTGTAAAACTAGTCAGCCTCTCTGTGACCAGATCCACACCCAGCCATGACTAAGGGTATACACCTTCAGTATTCAACTCCTGTATAGAATCAGGTAACTTGTTTGTACTTGTTTGTAGTTTCCTGGGTGTAACTGACACTATGAAAAAAAAAAGTCCTGTTACATAAAGCTTAGATACAAATATAGAATGAATGAAAAACACATCGCTACTTTAGGCTTTATTAACACAACTACAAAATCCACATACTGTATGCAGACACATCATTGATTAAGATATGCCATAAATATATATTAATCTGAATTTACAATCGCCATAAGAGGAAAAAACCCTGTAATGTTCTGTAGTGGAATTTGTAATACGAACCCATGACAGTTCAAAAGATACAAAGCACCTATTGTGCCAGACAAACATAAAAACATAAAAACAAAGACTCAACGAAAAGAGAAAACTGTAAATGTTGTGCAGTCAGATTCTTCCTCGAAGGAAGATCTCGGCAGCAGGAGGCAGAAACGGCAAGGTCGTATGTGGTATTAGTCCAAATCCTATAAATGAGACAAATCTAGCAGGTGTTTATTATTCTTATAAACTACATTCATATGCCACATTAGAACGTTTTGGTTTTTAAAACCCGTTGAATGTTAATCCAGGATAAGGAAGTAGAACATGGCGACCAGCAGGAGGAAAAACTGCAGGGTTGAGAGAAAAAGAGAAAAAAAAAAAACTTTAGATTATCAGACATCTCATTGCAACTTGTTAAAAAGTGTTTATGTACTGTATCTAATTCCTAAAGAAAAAAAGCAACAATTGATGAAAAAGAGATTTCAATAAACAGTCATATGATGTTTTGAACAACCATTCAGAAACCATAGGGGGAAAATTAATAACTCGCTACAATTCAATGAGCCATGCTCAATGTTAGCAATAGTATTTTTTTTCTGTAGGGGATTATTATCAGACTTAAATTATTTCTTGAAATTGTTTTTTTTTTTTTTTTTCCAAAAGAAGAGTTAGTTTGTTATTTGTGAGGGCATGCATTTTTATGTTCAGTTGTCCTAAGATCCCACCTTAGAATCTCTGTCCTGTTACATGATCCATTTCTGGCCCAGTTTAAGCTTCTAGGCATACTGTATGGCCTGATATTTAGCCAAGCAGTATTCCGATATAGAATAAAATGCATTGTTGTCTCGTTCACTCAGGGCCTATCCCAGCACTGTGTAAAATGTCTAAGCATCTCCACCTTAGTTTCATCAGCCAAAGGGCCGGAATGCTTGTGCTTTGTTCGGAAATATTTGTAAATTGTTTGTTCATTTGGTCGGGTCTAGGTTCAGCAAAGTTATGTGCACAAAAAATGAGATCAGCTGACTACCTGAATATACTAAATGACCAGGTTTTTACATTCATTCATTTTATTTAAATTTTATTTCATTTCCCTGATGGCGCGGGCGTATTTAAAGAAGGCAATGACAGGATGCATAAGCTTATCGAAAACAATGCCACTGTGAATGACACAATTAAATCTGCATGTGGTCCAACAAAATGTTTGTGTTATTTTTTCATCTCATCTATACATCTATGCTATTTTGTATCTTAATCTTGAAGCCATTTGGGAAATATACAGTAATAATGTCACAATTACTGTACTTACACATTCTATTATATAAGTTTATCCTCATTCAACTTTCAATTCTACACACACATATATATATATATATATATATATATATATATATATATATATATATATTTTAAGTGTGATACTCACCACAAGCATTTGTACAGCAAAGCCATACCAGCTAACGGACCAGGTGTAAAGATTTAACTTAGACTGGATGTAGTTGAAACAGCCCTGCAGAAACAGTAGCAAATAAACCCATTTCAGATACAATTAAAGCAGGAAATAACTTGCTTGATTAATGCATTCATAGATAGACGTATATTATAAAACTTATAAGCATAGACAGGTTTTGATTGCTGTAAACAATTACTGTAGGCCTGAAATGGTCTGGAATATATTTGTTCTGCTCACCGAGTTGTATATTGCACTGGTCTGGCCAAGCATGCAGCCAGTTTGGTCAGCAGGATCAGCGCTGTACTGAGTTTTGCAGCAGTGGAGGGGCCAGGTATATGTGCCGGAGTTCTGCTTGAGGGTGGAATTGAAGGTCACCCAGTCCAACGGGCCGTCCGTACCGCAACATTGAGCCTAGACAGAGGAATGATTACGTTAGTAAACGTCTACCAATGTCTAGCACTTCATTAATACCAGATAGTTTGGAATAGCAAAACTTGTATTCAAAAACTTGAACCTGTATTCATTTATCTATCTTCAGTAACCACTTTATCTTAGTTAAGCCTTTCTGGGGAATGCTATATTTTAGGAGGGATATACCCTCCATTACAGGACACCAGGACACCATGCACATGCACATTCACACTTAGGGATTTTTGTATAGCCCGTTCAAATTAAATTTTTGAGAAATGGGCGGAATAATGCTAAGCAGAAAGTGGCAGACTTAGCATGATCCGATCCCAAACACTGTTGATCCAGTGCCATGGAGTCTAAAACGTAAATTATTCAGCTTTCAGCATTTTGCCTAAAATGTTACAATTTTAGTCATATATGGGTCGTACTAATTTAGTTAAATCTGATGTTGCTTGAAGGTTTTTGATGCCTAAAGCAAATACAAGCTGTTCCAACACTGGTGTTTCTAGCATAAACAGAATTTCAGGTGAGTGAACAATTAGCCATGATTCTTTTACAAACAATCAACAATATGAAGATCAAGAGCTTCAGCAAGGTCTCACAAGGCTACATCAAGAATCCCGAACAAATAAATCATTGACTATGCAGGATTTTGTTGTATTTGAAATACTGTATCCAAATTGTGAACGCATTTTCACGCATGGATTGGCCACCACAGAGTCCAGACCTTAATCCCTTTGAGCATCTTTGGGATGTGCTTTAAAGAGAAATTAATGCAACTCTGGATAGAAATCAACGTTGACATAAGAAATGCTTATTGAAACTATGCCACTGTGAATATTGTAATAAAAGCATGCATCAGTGATAAAATTAAAACCATTAACATCATGAAAACCACATAGGTTTTTATTCCCCTTGTTCCACCAGGGTGGCTCTGGCCCCTTTGGGGTGGTTCCAGGGGTGGATCTACCGGGATGGCCCTAGTGTCCTAGTGTACTAAAAATAATATAATAATAATAGTTTTTTAAAATTTATCTGATGTTCCAATTCAGATATCAGATTCAAGTCAATCACACATCATCCTTTATTTCATTTTTATAGGACAATGTAAAAATGTGCACCCTAGTGTATACATCGAATAAGAATAGCGTTCCTTGAATCAACAAAAACCATGCAAGGATGCTTGCTTCAGTGTTGCCACCCCTCATAATTTTAATGCCACCCGCTTGCCACCCCATGAATACATTTCTAGATCCGCCCTTGGGTAGCTCTGGGGAATGTTATGAGGTCTGGCACCAGGAAGTCGACAATGGCTCCTTTAGATGCTGTGGGTTACGGGGTGGGGCCTCTGTGGATCAGACTTGTTTGTCCAACGCATCCCATGGTTACTCAATCAGATTGAGATCTGAGGAGTTTGGAGGTCAGGTTGGTAGCCTGGGCCACTTTGCCAAGAAAATGTAAGGTTTCTTCTCCATAATACTGTATACCCACTAAAAACACTATTTTGAGCCTGCTGAACAATCCAGCTTTGTCTGACCAGCTGCCAAACCACAGGAGAACTGGTAGATGATGGTTAGAAAAGGAAACAACTTCTGAAACAGCTAATGCTACTAATTCCCACACCGTAAATTAGCAGCAAGTTAGCAGTAAATTAATATTTTCTGAGCCTTACAAATGCATTTATTTAAGTAATAAATAAAATGACTTTAACCTTGCTCAACCAGCTCGACCTGTGTTTTGGCAACAATGTCAGATTTTCAGATAGGTAGATTTAAACATTTTGGATTATATGCACCATATTTTATACAAAAGAAATTTTGAATCTCTCACAAAAACAAAAAGTCAAGTCAAGCTGTCTATTCATTACATATGTAAAGATTCTAAAGATTACATATGTAAAGATTCTAAAGATTACATATGTAAAGATCGTCTACTTTTATTGCTTTAGTTCCACAATGACCGTTTTATGAATAATTTACACAACATGAAGTGTGTACAATGGGAAAAAAAGAGGGATCAAATATACGGTGTCAAGCCCAATTAAAAGAAAATCCCAGCTAATCTGAATTACTATGTTGTGTGAAAAAACAACAATCTTCAGTGAACGTATGAATGATTAGGAATGTCTCTCTCAGAGTAAAGAACAGGGTGTACTTACATCCTGCATTACTTTGTTCCAAGTACCAGTAATCTGCTGTCCTTGGTTACTGGTGGCTCCATAGTACGTTAGCATCTGACTCTTCACCAGGTTACTGTTTCCAACTAGCTATAAAGTATAGAGAAAAGGATCAAATGAAAATCATGACATGGTTTTAAAAAGGGAATTTAAAAAAGGTTAAGGTTAAATTTCTTTCATTCATTTTAGTTTTGTTTAATGGAGTTTAACATTATTAGCATGAAGCCTTTCTTATTGTTTCTGTCAAAACAAGTATGCATTAGCATAAGGAATAAATGAGATGTTACTGTGACCCAAAGTTTGAGTATTTCTACATGGTATGCTAATTTGCTTCTGATAATAAATGGGGCTTTTTCTGTCTTTATTTTTTTTTCTCACACTTTCCTTTTTAAACAAAAACATTTGTAGTAGGTGATAGATACTACAAAACATATGTTTATTTGAGCAAACATTGAGCATTCATTTCTTCAACATGTACTGTATAGCATAAAATATTTAGTAGCTACTGTAGCTTTGTAGATAGTTACATTGCTAACTTCTTGACTTGCTGACAGAAATGCTATGCTGGTTGTAAAAAACAGTAGTTGACTACAGAAAATATGAAAATATGTTTCTTTTTAATATAAATGTTATATCTTTTTGCTCTTCTTGACATTTATAATGACATTATTCACAATGTTCATTTTTGAGAATTCTGTCACAAAATTTGTTGTCCATGTCAAGTTGTCCAAACTTTTGTTAGTTAATAATATTTCACTATTCATGCAAGTAGCTCTTCTGTCTACTCTATTATTACTAATGTTTTAATGAAAGTAGGTAATATCCACTGAAAAAGTTGTAAAAAAAAAAAAAAAAAAAAAAAGTTAGACATATTTATTATTAGCCTAAGTACCCATCGTTGATAACTTCTTCTACTCAAAATTCTTTTTTGAATTCATTTAAAAAAAAAAAAATTTCTGAGACCAATGTGGAGACAAAACCTTTCTTTTAATTATATAGACGTCGTCACTCAGAATTTATATAACTAGTAGCAGGAAGAGAAGTTATTGTCAATACCATGGGTGTGCTGCCAACCACAATGAAACCCATACAAACCAACTATGTGCAGATTTACAAAAGAACTTTCGAGAGTATTTTTTAAAAATGTGACTACCAGTTGTTTTATGAGTGTGTAAATGTGTGTGTGAAAGGTCATGAGACTGTGTGGTACAGTATGTACGCTATGGATTTATCAGTTCAGTGTAATAGAATCTAAATACAGAGAATCCAGGCATGGGAAAGAACTAACTTATGGTAACTTTCGCAATTACAAACCATCGGGTCACGTTAAAACTTGCAAGAAAGTACATTATTTGCCAGTTCCCACCGAGTGAAGTTCTGAGTAGAAGTGGGCAGTGTATACTCAATCTGACTACCTGCTTTTGTACAATGTCATAGTTCCTTTTTATCAGCATGTCTAACCATTTTAACTGAGGGGAATGACAATAAATTAAGCAGTGACGTGTAACTGATGTGTGTCTGATTCTGGACACTTACGTAGTCTCTGTTGGTGACTGCGGTGATGCAGGACGCACATTCGAAAATGAAGATGATGAACATGATGATCAGGTACTGTTGAGAATAAATGTTAGTCATGGTTTATTAGTATTATTATTATTATTATTTTAAATAATAAAACACATTTTTAAGTCATCTTTATAAGGCAGTTATTTCTATTGCGATCCATCAAAGAAACGTACCACCAGCATGAGCGACCGTCTCTTTTTCACTGCGGCGTAGATGCCGAAGATGGCAGTGCAGAAGTAGGCAAAGCCAGTGAAGACGGCTATCCAGCCTGCTGCGAAGATATCATCCTTCCCTGATACAGCTGCTATTGGATACAGTTTAAATGGATCTACAACAACCCAAATGGCTAATGCACATAACGCCAGTCCGGCTGCCTAGAATATAAATGAATATTTTCATCCATGAATACAACTGAACAAAGATCACCATAAGTTGTCTTAATGATTAAATGTTAATTTTTTCTTAATATGATTTTTTTTTGTTTGTTTGTTTTGCATATGTCTCCACTAAAGTAAACATGGAGTTTTAAAATCTGGCTACTCCTAAAAGAAGACAAACTATTTTAATTACTTATGGAAAAACATTACCGCTTAATTGGAAAGAATTATGAATTTACAATGAAAAAAGATTGTTACTGTAGCATCATACATAACGGTCAGTCTCATTTCCTGAACATTTAAACTTCATTTGAGCTTCATTTTCTCTTTACTAAACCAACCTTTACAGTTGATTGACTCATCAACTCTCTGTTGTTGGCTAAATTGCCTGCTATGAACGTCTGTACTTGTGAGATCCTGTGAGAACCTGTGAGATCTCACAAAAATACTAGGGGCATTCAAGTCAAGCCGGGACGCTGATGGAATTTCTCATCAGTGAAGGCATAAAAGTGATGGACATTTACAGAAAATCTCAAGCACATTACAGAGATTAGACTCGTAGCTGCAGTAAAACATTTGAACAGTGCAAATGTTTTAAAGCAAGCTGCACATCCGTGAATGACGATCCTGGCCGAGGTGGCTCTGAGTATAATGCAATTATTCCTGTGAACATTCAGTGAGTGGAACGCCTCATACTTGAAAATCAACAGATAACTCATTGCATTGTCTATGGAAACTATACACATAATCATTCACGAACATAATTTACACATTACAGGAACTTGACTGGGCACACCCTTCATAGGTACATTCCTGACCTCACGCCATACTATTTCCGACTGAGAAAACTTTCTACCTTTATTGTATCTGAACACTAGTCAAACACTGGAATAAGTGCAACAGGGTATTATATAGACAAATGTTTGTTTGTCTTTCAGCTGCTCCCTTTGAAGGGGTCGTTCTACGGACCATCCGGTCCGCACACAACTTTTGGCACAGGTTTTACGCCGGATGCCCTTCCTGACACGAGCCTCTAATTTCATCCAGGCTTGAGACCAGCACTGCATCCAGAGGATTTGGTCTGGGCATTGGGCGGGAACTGAAACCTGGCCTTCCACATGGCAGGTGATAAACCTACCACTAAGCCACCAATGCTAGAGAATTCTCATAGAGAAATAGAGAGAGGTTTTACTCTCATAACTGTGTTTTGTTATTCTGCATGAAAACTCCAGGTTTATCACAGAAAAACTTTGGATCAAAGTTGAGTTAAAAATTGGGTCAAAACTAGTTTTTTTTTTTCTTCTATCCAGCGCATTCATTTTTCAGTTGCTCCTGTTAATGGATCACCACAGTGGATTAGCCTATCCTACATTTGATTTGCCCCAGGTTTTATGTCCTTCCTCTCACAACCCTTCCATTTTTATTCAGGTTTGAGACCAGTACTCGGCGTACCCAGGCCTACATACATTAATCATGTAATCCTTATAATATTATATAATCATATAAAACCATATAATAGAAGAAATCATGCAATTATTTTCCTTGTATTATTTTTGAAAAGGAAGTTGATATACTATGACTGAAATACAGTATGTAGATAATGGACTGATCGTTTACATTAAAGGGCCAAGAAAAATGCAAAATGAAAATATTCATTAAGATATGAATTATGCAATTACATATTCTAATATACTGTATTGTATTACAATACACAACATTATTATTATTATTATTATTATTATTATTATTATTATTATTCTCAGTTTATTTAGAGACTTACCGCTGCAAATAAATTCAATATAACAACAACAACCATCACAGCAAGGACGCCGTCGCTCGCCATGACTGTAGAGTCTCCTTAGGTCTCCTCACAGGGGCAGAAAAAAATCAAATGATGTGTGTCCCAGCTCACAATTACAGAAAACTCAAAGCATGGGATCACGAAACGGGGAGAGGCTTGATCTGTTTACGCCATCAGTTATTCAATGGGAACCAGGAGGAGAAAAAGTAAGCAAACCAGTTCTGCATATGTCCTCAGAATCATCACAGCACGTTCCTAAATCAGGGATGAGGTCAAATGTGCTTACTTCCCTACTCCCTCATTTACATATGAACAAGGCTAAAGACCTTATACTATTTAAAATTATGCAGTGGTATCCTGTTTATAGTCGTTGATTGATGATGTATTCATAATTATTCAACAAATGGTCTTTTTTTTCTCAATATTTTTCAATATTCATTCTTAAGGGTGGAACTTTATGAGTAACAACTAATGACATGAGACTGTTAAACAAGAAGGGACGTGTTTCTAAATCCTGAGACTGAACCTGCTCCACCTGTGCTCACTCCTGAACATTTGTTCTCAAAACATCAGAGTGAATTTCTGTGTTTATCATTGGGATTAAATTACAGTGAGAGTGTCAGCACTGCCATATTCTCTTCAACCAGTCTGTTAAAATGATCTGTTAAAGAATGAATTTACCATGCATTCTACTTCCTGTATATACTTTACTGGGTGTTGGGTTTGTCATTATAGAAACATATTCATACCATAAGTCACATCAATTAAAAAGTCAAGAAGACTCAAATAACTAAAGGGCATGACTTGTCTGATCAGAAGGGTGAGGCAAAACATTGTTAGCCATGTGACTCATCTATATACTCAATGCCTAATTTAATTCAAATATTTTAAGATCAGATTCAGATCTGCTTTAGTATTGCAATTTATTTCTCATTCATGATTTAATAGCGTCTTAAACTAATCAGCTATAGCACTGAAACCCAAATCATTAAGCCCAGTATTGTGTAGGCAACTCATGTTTCAGGTCTGATGTTTGGCACCAGGATATATGAGCGGTGAATCCTTGCTGTAGGTGGTGAGTTGGGGCCCTCATCGGATCGGACTTGTTTGAAAGCTCAGTTGGATTGAGATCTGGACCCCTGATACACAAGCTTGAACTCTTTGCCTGTGCGCCCCATCTGCGGCAGGCTGTGATGCACTGCGTGTTCTGATACCCTTCTATCATAGCCAGCATTGACTTTTTTCTGCAATTTGTGCAACGTGGCTTTTCTGCGAGATTGGAATGGATGGGTTAGCCTTTGCTTAATAGACTCAGCCATAGATGAGCCTTGGGTGGCTACAATCCTGTCACCAGTTATAATGCCTGTTGGTGATGTTCAGAGGTGGAAAGTAACGAATTACATTTACTCGCGTTACTGTAATTGAGTAGTTCTTTGTGTACTTCTACTTTTTAAAGTAGTTTTTAAAAATCTGTAATTTTATTTTTACTTAAGTATGTTTTGTTTGAAGTATTGTAATTCGCTACATTTTAAATCATATGCGCTACTGAGTAAAACAAATGAATGAAAATGCAAAAAATATTATGCTTTGTATAAATGCTTCGTTGCGCTCGCGTGCGTGTATCGTGTCCTGGTCGCGCTCCGCTCCAGACTACACTCCAGCTTTTCTTTTTTTTTTAGAGCTCGGCCAATCAGCTCTCTCTAGACCTCCGGCTGCGAGAACACTCCAGCTTTTCTGACTGTTTCCACACATCGGCATCTACCTGACCTTCCACACGGTCGCTTCCGCCCTGAGAGTGACGTCATCAACCAGCGTGACCAAACCGGAGAAAGACGCAGGAAAGAGGAACGAGATTGGGATTTTGGCGTTTTGATTTTGCGACTTTTTGCCTCCCATTGACTTTGATTATTGCTTTGGTTGGTCTTTGTATATATTTGTAGATAACTTCGCTGTATGCTTGTGCACTCACCAGTAGTAGGGGCGTGGCTGCCATTTATTTTGGGAAGAGGGAATTTATTCACTGTTTTTGGTTTAGGGAGTCAGAGAAGGTACATGTATTTTTGTTTGTGTTTTTTTTTTGTTTGTTTTTTGTTTTTGCAAGTAATCTAGCTACTAAATATAAATATAATTTAGTTTGTTATTTTGGCCTGGGTCCACCCTGAATCTGATCCTCCTCCTGTTGTCAAGTCAAATTCAAATTCAAATTCAAATTTTATTTGTCACATACACAATCCTACACAGTACGATATGCAGTGAAATGCTTAGGCAACTGCCCTGACCTAAGAGAATAAAATAAAATTAAATAAAATATAAAATATAGAATATAAAATGTAAAATGTAAGAATATGAATATGAAAATATAAAATGTAAGTAAGTAAAAAAATTGAAATTGCACAAGTGGAAATAAAAATATTGAATATGCAGATATACAGTAAAGTGACATTTTAAATGATAAAGTGGCTTGTGTGCATATCAAGTGGCAAGTCAATTTTATTTATATAGCGCTTTTAACAATTGACATTGTCGCAAAGCAGCTTTACACAATAAAAAGAAGTAAGTTTTTATGCAATGTATTTGTATATATGCATGTTGTGTGTGTGTATTTTTTTGTAGAGCAATACAAACCTCATTATTTCATCAGTTAATGACTGGATCTAGTTCTTTCTGCCATATACCACCATTTCCATACAGTTTAAAATAGAACCCTGAACCTTTCTTTTGCTGTACAGCTCAACCCTAGACTGGGACGTAACACCATATTAAAGTGACCACTTTGATTTTCAAGCACAAGAAAGACAACAGCTTTATTTTGCAAAGGTGTTCCTTCAGTTAAAAACAACTAGTTTGAGATTTATATCTGTTCATATAAATTTTTAACTACGCTAGAATGCCTTATCCCACCCCCGCTGTTAAAAAAAAGAAGAAAAAATTACTCAGTAACGTTTACTCTGAGTAAATTTTTTATGAGTTACTTTTACTTGAGTAGATTTTTATAATGGTAACTTTACTTGTACTTCAGTTAAATGTCACTGAAGTAACAATACTTTTACTTGAGAACAAAATTTTAGTACTCTTTCCACCTCTGGTGATGTTAAACCTTTGGCTGATCAGTGTAAATATTAGAATGCTTATGCAATTAAACCTACTGCTTTTTTTTATATTACAATGCATGCATGTCCAAATCTGAGTTCACAGCCGCTTTTATTTAATCTCTTTAGTTAATTACATCTATTACTAAAACACAACTTGACACAATCAAATCA
Organism: Clarias fuscus; assembly: GCA_030347435.1. Classification (NCBI taxonomy): domain Eukaryota; kingdom Metazoa; phylum Chordata; class Actinopteri; order Siluriformes; family Clariidae; genus Clarias; species Clarias fuscus. The sequence goes on from CM059226.1 coordinate 17,510,572, forward strand.
TCTTTCTGAGAACCAACTGTTACAGAGGATCTCAAAAATGATTTTTGGCAAACATTTTGAATTGTTTATTTGTTGTTAATGTTACTGATGTTAAAGAGCTGTCTAAAGAATTTTACTGTAGGTTGTGATTCTTTTTTTTTTTTTTTTTTTAAATATGTAATGTACAGCCGTGGCCAAAAGTTTTGAGAATTACATAAATATTGGAAATTGGAAAAGTTGCTGCTTAAGTTTTTATAATAGCAATTTGCATATACTCCAGAATGTTATGAAGAGTGATCAGATGAATTGCATAGTCCTTCTTTGCCATGAAAATGAACTTAATCCCGAAAATTCTTTTCCACTGCATTTCATTGCTTTCATTAAAGGAATTGCTGAGATCATTTCAGTAATCGTCTTGTTAACTCAGGTGAGAATGTTGACGAGCACAAGGCTGGAGATCATTATGTCAGGCTGATTGGGTTAGAATGGCAGACTTGACATGTTAAAAGGAGGGTGATGCTTGAAATCATTGTTCTTTCATTGTTAACCATGGTGACCTGCAAAGAAACGCGTGCAGCCATCATTGCGTTGCATAAAAATGGCTTCACAGGCAAGGATATTGTGGCTACTAAGATTGCACCTAAATCAACAATTTATAGGATCATCAAGAACTTCAAGGGAAGAGGTTCAATTCTTGTTAAGAAGGCTTCAGGGCGTCCAAGAAAGTCCAGCAAGCGCCAGGATCGTCTCCTAAAGAGGATTCAGCTGCGGGATCGGAGTGCCACCAGTGCAGGGCTTGCTCAGGAATGGCAGCAGGCAGGTGTGAGCGCATCTGCACACACAGTGAGGCGAAGACTCTCTGAAGGTTTAATTAGCAGAGTAATAGCATAGTTTTGCTTAAAATATTGCAATGCACACAACATTATGGGTGACCGAGTTCTAAAGAGGACAAATTTGTGGTGCGCGTCTTGCTGGCGCATCTGTGACCAACAGCAAGTCAACAAAGACAGCAAGTCTTTGTGATGTATCAAGAGCCACGGTATCCAGGGTAATGTCAGCATACCACCAAGAAGGACAAACCACATCCAACGCAAGAAGAAAATCTTGCGCTGTGGACTATGTGAAACATGTATTGTTCTCTGATGAGTCCACCTTCACTGTCTTTGCCACATCCGGGAGAGTTACGGCGTGGAGAAGCCCCAAAGAAGCATACCACCCAGACTGTTGCCCAGAATGAAGCATGGGGGTGGATCAGTGATGGTTTGGGCTGCAATATCATGGCATCCCCTAGGCCCAATACTTGTGCTAGATGGGTGTGTCACTGCCAAGGACTACCGAACCATTCTGGAGGACCATGTGCAACCAATGGTTCAAACATTGTATTCTGAATGCGGTGCCGTTTATCGTGGACCGAAGGCCAGCCTGTCCAATCCAATCCCGCACAACCAATGCAACACAGAAAGATTTTTATGCTGCCACAAAAAAAAAGATTCCACAACATTCACACGCCAATGCACACAAAGTCCAGCAGGCAAAGAGCCCAAGGCCACCAAACCGGCCTCCGAACTCCACAGATACTAAACTGATTGAGCACCCTTGATATGCACTGGTCCGATCCGCAGAGGTCCCCACCCTGCAACCTACAGCACCCAAAGGATCTGCTGCCAATGTCCTGGTACCACATACCACAGCACACCCCCAGAGCCCTGTCCCAAGGGACCAGAGCCATCCCGGTAGCACAAGGGGAATCCAAACCCTAGGTGGTTATTATATTAATGGTTTTAATGTTATGGTTGATTGTACATATAAGTGCTTTACTACTATGATTCTGTTCATATTGATACACAATACCTGCATGAAAATAGCTTGATATCACTAACATTTTAAAATAAAACACATACAACTACATCTACTGCTTCCACTTTTCATAAATTTACAGCAATTCTGACATCTGCTGGCAATCTTGGTCTTTACTTCTACATTCTTTGATTTTTTTTCCTTTTCTTTTATTTACTTTTTGTCAGCAGAAGACTATTAATCATATGGGCCTGTGTTTGTATATAATACATTCTATGGAATTAGGGAGGAAAATTACCTATAATTACATTTTTGTATTGTTTTTTTAAATGAAAATTTCACAACTTTTAAATACAAGCAATATATTCATCTAAATGTTAAAAATATTTTGCTAAGATTTTATTTACCTTTTTGTTTTTTACTTTCCCTATTATTGTCACTTATTCAGTGCAGATAAATTATGTAAATTATCTAAACAATCAAACACACGTTGTCACACATTTTGGAGAGAACATCTTCAAAATGTGCTAAAAATATGAAAAGACAGCGAAGTAACTAGGCCACACGGTGGCTTAGTGTTTAGCACTCTTGCCTTGTACCTCTATGGTCAGGGTTTGATTCCCACCTTGGGTCTGCATACATGGAGTTTGCATGTTCTCCTTGTGCTTGGTGGGTTTCCTCCGGGTACTCTGTTTTCCTCTAACAGTCCAAAGACATACAGATTAGGCTCTAATCTATCTAATATTCCTAAACTGCACATATTTTGTGAATGGGTGTGCCCTGCAAAGGATTGTGTACCCTGGCCTTATGCCCTAAGACTCCTGAGATAGGCTTCCAGGACGCTGTATACAAGATAAAGTGCTATAAACAATGATCGAGTAAGTAAGCAAATTAACTAATTTCCACTCAAATGAAAATAATTTTATTTGAAATTTATTAATTCATGGTGGCTCCGTTATGTTGTGATTAGCACTGTGGCCTCACATCTCCAGGGTTCTGTTTCCATCAGGTCTGGATGCATGGAGTTTGGATAGCATGTTTACACGGGTTCCTCTGGGTTTTCCGGTTTCCTCCCACAGTCCAAAGTCATGCAGATTAAGTTAATTGGCGTTTCAATGTTGCCCAGTTTCAAATTGGCAATGAGTCCAGTATGTACCCCACCTTGTGCCCTAAGTCTCTTGCAAAAGGCTCCAGGCTTGAAACCCTGTACACAGTATAAGCGGTACAGAAGATGAATTTCAGTAACTCCGTATTCTAGATTCGCAAGGTTGCACAATCCTCAGAACACTGGAAAGACTGAAAAGTTTATAGCAGGATAAATAAGTGAAAAAGAATGTCTAAAAAGAAATATACTGTTTGCATTAGTTTGTATATTGTTATTCTTCAATAAGTAAGAACTACAAGTAGAGTCTTAGCTAGAAAATAGTTGTTTGGGTATGGTGTCTAGAAAGTGTTCCTTGTCTCACTTTTGTTTGCTGAGAATAATTATCCATGCAGTGTAAACGTTAAACGCCCATAAAAGTTTGCATTGAACTGGCGCCACAGATATATTGACCAAATGTGGTTTCTTGTGTCACACATTGACTCAGCTGCATTTTGAAACAACAGTTTGCTGTTTGCTGTGCCTATGTGAAGGTGAACTACTACTAGCTTCAGTAAGCGCTGAAGAGTCTAGACTAGTCTAGCATTTTTTTGTTTTGGTAAACGCAAAATTAATATATTTGTGGAGGAATCTAACTACACAGAGTTCAGTTGTGACCTTTCTTACAAAATTTTTTAGAAGAATGGAAAACAAGATTCCAGAAGATCAGATGAAATCTTTGTTGGCTCCGTGGAGATTTACTTGGCTGTCAAGTGGATTTAAGAACAGGCTTGTGACAGCACTGGAACTTTATGAACATTTTCTGTTGGACATAGCTGTCACCGGAGGAACTAGGTCAGCAAACGCAAGGCTTGCTTCTGCTGTCAGTGGCCTGAAAGATGAACCAGACACAGAAGAAGAAGAGGAAGAAGAAGAAGAAGAAGATGAAGAGGAAGAAACCGATGAAGCCGAAGACAGTGATGAGCAAGATGAGGAAGGTGATGGCTCAAGTGTTAACCTATCTTCAAAAATGTGCAATCCTAGAAAATCCGTTGTAAGGTTTATGGATGATTTTGCAGAAGATAGTGCTCCACTGCTTTTCCACCCTCAAGTCCCCAATGTCCGCATTTTGACCATACAGGGAAGATCTGATCCTGCTCAGGACAACTATGATGTATTGGTGGTCCTCACAACAGAGTTGCACCAGGAGGACCATATGAGACTCATCATGGAGCAAAGTGAGAAGAACAAACCCTTGTATCTGGTTAAAACTGAGAAAGAATTTGATCTTGTTCGTGAAACACTGGATGGACCCTGCAAGACTTGTGCATGGGAACGAATGAGAGCTCGTACTTTGGAGTTTCAGAAGAAACACAAAATGGAATTCGAATCAGCCGAGAATTCAGAGCGGAAACAGGCTTCCAAAGATCCTGTTCCTTTACACCATGGTATCAAGCTCTGGGAACCTGAAGAGATTGCAGAAGTTTTGGTGAAAGCTATACCTGAATTGCGCAAAAAGGCTTTTAGTCACTTTTTGGTGGGTATCACAAGTGAACTTAGAGGCCCAAAATCAGGGAGTTACGGAACTGGGTAAGTACTGAATTTGTGAGCTTAAAATCACTTAATTTTTTGGGATATCACTAAAATCTTGTATTCAAGATATCTAAATTTATGCTTGCATTGTCAACACATTTACTCCACAGACCTCTGGAAAGCTCTGTTTTAAAAAATAGCAAGATAAGCCAGGAAGACATAAGCAGAATCTCTGTGGTTTTTCAAACCCAGGATCTCACTGACCATCCATCCAAGCTGCTTTCCATTTTCAATGCCCTGGAATACTTCAGACTGGATGTGGGTCTACTTGGAGAGACGGGTTGTGGCAGCTCCACCCTGTTCAACTCCCTCCTGGGCCTGAAAAATGGGGACAACGGAGCTTCTCCTGTTGGGTTCTTCGAAACCACAAAGAAGCCAGTGACACATCCATACCCAGAATATCACAATGTTCTTCTGTGGGACCTGCCAGGCATGGGAAGTGTGGACGAATTTAACCCTGCACCTTCTAGCTCCACATTGCCCCATCTTCCTCATATACCTCCATTATCTCCAGTACTTCCAGTATCTCCAATACCACCAATACCTCCCTGTGATGTCTACCTCCTGGTCTCACCCCTGAGGCTGAATCTACGATACATCCAGCTGTTGAAGCACCTTTTGTCACAAGGAAAAGCTTGCTATCTAGTGCTGTCTAAGGCCGATTTGATTGAGGAGAAATCAACTGAAGAAGTAAGGAGATGGAATGAGGAGATTTTGGATAAGCTAGGTCTGAAACAGAACATCTATCTGGTCTCTGCACTCCATCCAGAGACCTTGGATTTGCCCAAAATGAGAAAAACACTTAATGATACACTAGAAAGCCACAAGAAAGTTGCACTGGCTGATTATGTGGCAAAGCTATTGGAGCAAGATGTGTTTTGGAAAAGAACGGACTCTTGCAAAGTAAACTGACTTTATTAGTTTATTAAGTAATCATTGAGGTCCTAATAACGTGATGGTGCTTCATACTGTCTATCTTGATGCGAGTGTTTGCTAAACTGTATAAACACTATTCTATTCAGTAAAACGACATGTTTATCATGTTGGGAGTGTGTGTTTGCACTGGATCTTGTGTGTCTGTTTGTAATAGAACTTTGAAGGTAGCCAATCTAATATCTACAGTGATCAGTAGCATTTATGTGAGTGTGTGTGTGAATTCAAGTGTCCAGGAGAGAGCAAAGGGCAGAAAGCAGTTTACTCTGGACTATGATTTGCTGCCCTTTGACCCAGCATGAGACGTACAGTACAGTAGTTTGAAAAGCCGCTTTTGGTGGTTGGTGCACTTCGCATGTCTTTAAGGAAGATGCATGTTACACTAAGCAGATTGCAGTTTATTATCCGCTTAACCATTACACACTTTTTATAATTTATGGTGTGAGCCAGCTTTTCCATCAATACCCTAGGGTAAAATACTACATTCTTTTGTCTGCAAGAATCTTCCTGATGGCAAAGGTAGAGCGAGCCATTATTTATACCTATAACTTAGGATTACATTAATGCATTAATCATTTCTATATTACCATGTTACTTTAAAAAAAAAGTGTTTTTATTACGGAATATGTTTGCTGTACATTTTGAGATATGGGAAAGCGTTTAGGACAATTGGTTCTTTATAGCTGTTATAACTTACTGAATAAAAATAACTAACTTGATTCAAAATATTAATCGGTTAAAAAGTATGATGTGTCATTCTCTAATAAATAAAATATTAGTTTTGGCAATGCATTTCTTGACTTGCTGTTACTGGAAAATCCATTGCATGGCCCAGGTAGGTCACACACTTCATTCAATCACATTAAGCTTTGATTGCAAATTGCTGGCCAGGGCATTTGTGAAAATGATTCATCAGATTCCCAGAACCGCTCATTCACATTGTTTTTGAGTACTAGAATATGCCTGTGCTATCAGCAGACTTAATTTCAGTGCCACATAATGTTGCGGAGCCTACTGTAGACGTGACCAACTGAAGCAACCCCAGAGCATAACTCTGCATCCACATTCTGTGTATTTCACTATGAAATATACTTATGGTTTTTACTGTAGATTTTTTTTAACAGTGCAACTTCACCAAGTGTTTAAGTGATCTATTTTTCTGACCACATTTCTTCCACAAAGTCAGCAGTTCAGCACTATCCGTACAGATTTTGGTAATGTGTCGATAAGGAGTTTTTGGCCATCCCCAGTAATTAAAAATGTCCTTAGTTGTTTTCTTTGCTTGATGCAGCCAGATAATGTGACCCTTCTGAAATGGCGACATTCTTTTGGCCAGACAGTGTAATCAGTTTGAGGATCTTAATGCTGAACCACTCCAGGGCACCGTGATCTTTTTCCTTTACCAGCAGGTCCCCTTTTGTGTTCTAATACTTTATACATCTTTTGATTTAAATCTGTCTTCACCTGTAAGTACCAAAACTACAGAACAGCTCACTGTCTTCACAAACAATGACTAAATATCTTGTAATTGTATCGGATTAAAAAAGGTTTTTACTTTGCTCTTTACACTGAAATCCTGCAAACTTTACAAAGAAATTCATTCACGCTTTTAAAGTTATAGGTCAATGTATGAGAATATATTAATAGTTTTATACAGTATTTACAGATCATAAACATAGTAAACAATTAAAATCTTTATTTTTATACAATCCCAAAACCTGTAAACAAATCATTCATTTTATATGAAAATCCCTGAAGTTCACATTCAACCGGTTTCCATTTCCTTATCACTTGCTAAAACTGTACTCTCCTTCATCTCCTTCAGGCAGGCATGTAGTTTGTTCCACCACCGTTCATCAAAGTCCTTAATGGTGAAACCTGATAAACCTTCACCATCCTGGTTCTCTTCACGCATCTTCTCTGGGTTCAGATCTTCGGCCATAACCTGCATTCAGAGCAGCATTTTAAACACACAGTGCTCAAGGTCTAAACACCAAAAAATGAAGCACAATTCAACCAGCTAATATGTATTTATCGTTATGTTGATGGCCTGTAATCTACCACTGCTTGTTCATGGTTGCACACAAAGGCCATATTAACTACAGGCACTATATGGGCAAAAGTTTAAAGACCTTACCATCATACTCTGCTTATTAAACATTTTATTCCTGATTAAGCTCCACTTTGCAGTTCTAATAATCTCCATTCTTTTGGGAAGGTCTTCCACTAGATTTGTGTTTGTTCCGCCACAAGGCGGTTAGTAAACCCATGCGATGATGTCGCGCAGCAAGGAACCCTGGGATACAGACAGAGTTTCAATTTATACCAAAGGCTTATACTGGGGTTGGGATGAAGACTCTGTGCCAGCCACTCTAGGAGTTCATTCCACTTCAACTTTGGCCAAACCTGGCTTTGTGCACAGGGGCATCGTCATGCTAGAACATGATTGTATTCTGCTGCAAAGCCTCAAAGATACCTAAACAACTGTGCGCTTCAAACGTTTTTGGGCGAAGACCCACGTCTGGATGAAATGGTGAGGTGTCCGCAAACCTTTAAACAAATTAAAGTTGTAAAAATACTTGTGATGTATGTAGCCATAAAAAGATGTTGGCCAACATGTTCGTGGATAGTAAACGTCCAAGACATGTCAGAAGGGACAATTAAACAAAATTGATCAAAAGTGGTTTAAAAAACGGTGTACGTGGTGCGGTGTAGCTACCAACATAAAACTACATTAAAAAGTCCATACACCAAGACTAGCGTTCCTACATTTAAATAACTTGTAACTATAAATAAACACAACTATTCAATACAATGACAACTTGTTTAAATGTTTCTATGCAATGCTTGCTGAGGGATTTTTTTTTCTCTCCACAGGACACATGCAAAATTAAAAAAGAAAATTAGATATCATCACCAATAATACATACAGTATGTATTCCAGACGTGCTTTAGTTATTACCAAATGTACACGTCTGTGTTTTACCTCAGCAATGACGCGCAGCGTTTCCTCTTTAAGCTTCATCTTTTGCAGAGTCGCCTCAACGGCCTGGAGGGTTTTCTTGCTCCTTTCCAGGACAAATGAAAACTGCTGAATCTTCAGTATTTCAATCAGTAGCCTTAAAACGTAAAGGCAGCAGCGTCAAAGCGGTATGCAATCACTTACGTACATCAAATAGGTTTCGGGGTTATTAAATAATACTGACAGGAATTCAGGTTCCGTTTGGTATGTATCTATCTATCTATCGATATGTCTCTCTCTCTCTATCATTCATCTATACCAGACTGACCTTGTTCTAATTAAACACATGCAGGCCTTCAACCGCACTTCCTTCTCCTCCTGCCGCTGAATAGGGACCTGTGGCAACCTCGACGTGTCTTTTAGATCCTCGAGGGAGGTTGAGGCCTCCAGCAGGCTTTGGTAACTCATGGCCAGGTTCAGCCAGTGCCAAGGGTTGAAAGGATGAACAGAGCAAAGCTGTTTCAGACTAGAGATGCTGCTGGTGGTGTCTCCACAGCCGTCGTGGATGCTCTGTTCCAGCTGTAGGCTGCAGGTCAGGTGGCACGTGTTGGTCGCCTCGTTCCTCTGCCAAGCCAGAATACAGAATCAGTAACGGGCCACTGTAATGTGAACTTTAATATAACATGTAACACCAGAAAGAATAACTCATTAATGTAGCTGATGTTACTGTAGATGAGATTTGCCACCTCTGTAATGAGTCTACTGTTAATGATGATTCACACAGGATATACTGTATTGTATCGTACCAGTTTATCGCAGATCTCTAGGGCTTGTCTAGTCCTTCCCAGAGAACTGTAGCACCGAGCTATTCCCTCCAACATGTCTCTTTTCAAAGATAGATTGTTATTAGTCACCAGGGGAAGGCATGCTGTGTAGTCTTCTAAAGCTTCCTGCAAATATTCAACCAGAAACCACACTGTGTAAACTGGGTCTACTGGGACTAAAATCACATGATATAAATCATAATTGCTCATTTTTACATTAGTGACTCACCTGATATTGTTTTTTCCTGTATTTCAGATCCGCCCGAAACTTCATCGTTTTCTGTTCATCTAGCTTGTCTTCGAATTTTTCATGGTGACAAAACCACTAGAGTAAAAATACAGGACGTAAATGCACCCAGAACATTATTTCAAAGGAGAAAAAAAAATGCATTAACAAAATTGTTAATTAACTGTTCATAAAGAAGCTACCTTCTGGTGTTTCTATATATATATATATATACACACACACACTGTAGATACTCAACCTTTTAATAGAAATGAAAAAAAAATTATAATATATTAATCATTGGCTTTTATTAACCTTGATTTATAATTGAGACAGGCAACAGGAACTTAAATGTCAAGTATTACCTCTAACTGTTACAAAACAGTGAGACTGGTGACTTCTATGTTAAATAAAAGTCTCCTTGATGATTTTCATTAAAAGGAACAATCTTCACCTGCCTTTAATATTAAAGGAACAGTCATCACCGCCGCAAGTATTAAAGGAACAGTCATCGTCGCCTTTAATATTAAAGGAACAGTCATCGTCGCCTTTAATATTAAAGGAACAGTCATCACCGCCACTCAAATAATAAAGCAACAGTCATCACCGCCTCAAGTATTGAAGGAACAGTCACCACTGCCTTTAATATTAAAGGCAAAGTCATCACCGCCTCAAGTATTAAAGAAACAGTCATCACCGCCTTTAATATTAAAGCAACAGTCATCACCGCCTCTAAAATATTAAAGGAACAGTCATCACCGCCTCTAAAATATTAAAGGAACAGTCATCACCGCCTCGAAAATATTAAAAGAACAGTCATCAACGCCCCAAGTATTGAAGGAACAGTCATCACTGCCTCTCAAATATTAAAGGAACAGTCATCACCGCCTCTCAAATATTAAAGGAACAGTCATCACCGCCTCTCAAATATTAAAGAAACAGTCATCTCCGCCTCTCAAATATTAAAGCAACAGTCATCACCGCCTCTCAAATATTAAAGGAACAGTCATCACCGCCTCTAAAATATTAGAGGAACAGTCATCACCGCCTCTCAAATATTAAAGAAACAGTCATCTCCGCCTCTCAAATATTAAAGGAACAGTCATCACCGCCTCTCAAATATTAAAGGAACAGTCATCACCGCCTCTAAAATATTAAAGGAACAGTAATCACCGCCTCTAAAATATTAGAGGAACAGTCATCACCGCCTCTAAAATATTAGAGGAACAGTCATCACCGCCTCTAAAATATTAAAGCAACAGTCATCACCGCCTCTAAAATATTAAAGGAACAGTCATCACCGCCTCTAAAATATTAAAGGAACAGTAATCACCGCCTCTCAAATATTAGAGGAACAGTCATCACCGCCTCTCAAATATTAGAGGAACAGTCATCACCGCCTCTAAAATATTAAAGCAACAGTCATCACCGCCTCTAAAATATTAAAGCAACAGTAATCACCGCCTCTAAAATATTAGAGGAACAGTCATCACCGCCTCTAAAATATTAGAGGAACAGTCATCACCGCCTCTCAAATATTAAAGCAACAGTCATCACCGCCTCTCAAATATTAAAGCAACAGTCATCACCGCCTCTCAAATATTAAAGCAACAGTCATCACCGCCTCTAAAATATTAGAGGAACAGTCATCACCGCCTCTAAAATATTAGAGGAACAGTCATCACCGCCTCTCAAATATTAAAGGAACAGTCATCATCGCCTCTCAAATATTAGAGGAACAGTCATCACCGCCTCTAAAATATTAGAGGAACAGTCATCACCGCCTCTCAAATATTAAAGGAACAGTCATCATCGCCTCTAAAATATTAAAGGAACAGTCATCACCGCCTCTAAAATATTAGAGGAACAGTCATCACCGCCTCTAAAATATTAAAGGAACAGTCATCACCGCCTCTCAAATATTAAAGCAACAGTAATCACCGGCTCTAAAATATTAAAGGAACAGTAATCACCGCCTCTAAAATATTAGAGGAACAGTCATCACCGCCTCTAAAATATTAAAAGAACAGTCATCACCGCCTCTCAAATATTAAAGGAACAGTCATCACCGCCTCTCAAATATTAAAGGAACAGTCATCATCGCCTCTCAAATATTAAAGGAACAGTAATCACCGCCTCTAAAATATTAAAGCAACAGTCATCACCGCCTCTAAAATATTAGAGGAACAGTCATCACCGCCTCTAAAATATTAGAGGAACAGTCATCACCGCCTCTAAAATATTAAAAGAACAGTCATCACCGCCTCTTAAATATTAAAGGAACAGTCATCACCGCCTCTAAAATATTAAAGGAACAGTCATCACCGCCTCTAAAATATTAAAGGAACAGTAATCACCGCCTCTCAAATATTAGAGGAACAGTCATCATCGCCTCTCAAATATTAGAGGAACAGTCATCACCGCCTCTAAAATATTAGAGGAACAGTCATCACCGCCTCTAAAATATTAAAAGAACAGTCATCACCGCCTCTCAAATATTAAAGGAACAGTCATCATCGCCTCTCAAATATTAGAGGAACAGTCATCACCGCCTCTAAAATATTAAAGGAACAGTCATCACCGCCTCTAAAATATTAGAGGAACAGTCATCACCGCCTCTAAAATATTAAAGGAACAGTCATCACCGCCTCTCAAATATTAAAGCAACAGTAATCACCGGCTCTAAAATATTAAAGGAACAGTAATCACCGCCTCTAAAATATTAGAGGAACAGTCATCACCGCCTCTAAAATATTAAAAGAACAGTCATCACCGCCTCTCAAATATTAAAGGAACAGTCATCACCGCCTCTAAAATATTAAAGGAACAGTCATCACCGCCTCTAAAATATTAAAGAAACAGTAATCACCGCCTCTCAAATATTAGAGGAACAGTCATCATCGCCTCTCAAATATTAGAGGAACAGTCATCACCGCCTCTCAAATATTAGAGGAACAGTCATCACCGCCTCTAAAATATTAAAGGAACAGTCATCACCGCCTCTAAAATATTAGAGGAACAGTCATCACCGCCTCTAAAATATTAAAGCAACAGTCATCACCGGCTCTAAAATATTAAAGCAACAGTAATCACCGGCTCTAAAATATTAAAGGAACAGTAATCACCGCCTCTAAAATATTAGAGGAACAGTCATCACCGCCTCTCAAATATTAAAGCAACAGTAATCACCGGCTCTAAAATATTAGAGGAACAGTCATCACCGCCTCTAAAATATTAAAGGAACAGTCATCACCGCCTCTAAAATATTAGAGGAACAGTCATCACCGCCTCTAAAATATTAAAGCAACAGTCATCACCGCCTCTCAAATATTAAAGCAACAGTAATCACCGGCTCTAAAATATTAAAGGAACAGTAATCACCGCCTCTAAAATATTAAAGGAACAGTCATCACCGGCTCTAAAATATTAAAGCAACAGTAATCACCGGCTCTAAAATATTAAAGGAACAGTAATCACCGCCTCTAAAATATTAGAGGAACAGTCATCACCGCCTCTAAAATATTAAAAGAACAGTCATCACCGCCTCTCAAATATTAAAGGAACAGTCATCACCGCCTCTCAAATATTAAAGGAACAGTCATCATCGCCTCTCAAATATTAAAGGAACAGTAATCACCGCCTCTAAAATATTAAAGCAACAGTCATCACCGCCTCTAAAATATTAGAGGAACAGTCATCACCGCCTCTAAAATATTAGAGGAACAGTCATCACCGCCTCTAAAATATTAGAGGAACAGTCATCACCGCCTCTAAAATATTAGAGGAACAGTCATCACCGCCTCTAAAATATTAAAAGAACAGTCATCACCGCCTCTCAAATATTAAAGGAACAGTCATCACCGCCTCTAAAATATTAAAGGAACAGTCATCACCGCCTCTAAAATATTAAAGGAACAGTAATCACCGCCTCTCAAATATTAGAGGAACAGTCATCATCGCCTCTCAAATATTAGAGGAACAGTCATCACCGCCTCTAAAATATTAAAGGAACAGTCATCACCGCCTCTAAAATATTAGAGGAACAGTCATCACCGCCTCTAAAATATTAAAGCAACAGTCATCACCGCCTCTCAAATATTAAAGCAACAGTCATCACCGCCTCTCAAATATTAAAGGAACAGTCATCACCGGCTCTAAAATATTAAAGGAACAGTCATCACCGCCTTTAATATTAAAGGAACAGTCATTACTGCCTCATGTATTAAAGCAACAGTCATCACCGCCTCTAAAATATTAGAGGAACAGTCATCACCGCCTCTAAAATATTAGAGGAACAGTCATCACCGCCTCTCAAATATTAGAGGAACAGTCATCACCGCCTCTAAAATATTAGAGGAACAGTCATCACCGCCTCTAAAATATTAAAGCAACAGTCATCACCGCCTCTAAAATATTAAAGCAACAGTCATCACCGCCTCTAAAATATTAAAGCAACAGTCATCACCGCCTCTCAAATATTAAAGGAACAGTCATCACCGGCTCTAAAATATTAAAGGAACAGTCATCACCGCCTTTAATATTAAAGGAACAGTCATTACTGCCTCATGTATTAAAGGTACATTCATCACGGCCCCCAAATATTAAGTGAATAATCGTATAAAATGTGGCTGTTTTGACTTATTTCAGTAATCTTTGTGATGCAGCTGCTCACCTCTGGCTCGCAGGTTTTAGGAGTATATGAGGGAAGATCTGTGGATAAATCCCTGTCCCGCGATTCCTCAAATACTGAATCATCAAACGTGCTCCCCAGGATTTCCATGATCTAAACCCAGTGAAATTACACACTAGTAATGAAATTAAATTAAATTACTTCACTAGTTACTACAGCCTGCCTGCGGGACAGGGAGCGTTTTCTTCTCCGAAAGATATTATGTGACTGAATGACGAGTCTGTGTGTAAGCGCGCCCTCTAAAGGACGCCACAGTGTTACTACAGAACTCGTTATGAATCAAATTAAACATTGTTCAGTTAATGGTGTATGTTAAAGAAGATAGGAGTTCCAAAAGAATGTATACTGTAAAACACATGGCAAATATGGCATTTTTAAATATAGATGAGATGATAGAAATAGAAATATAGATTAGAAGATAGAGAGATGTTCAGGTGTTTACTTGATTAAGGCTGGTGCTCTAATAGCAATATGATGTCACAATATACGTATTCAAAAATACTTACATGGGAGGTGGCTTTTTAAAACATGGGGATTTGATGATAAAATGTTATGAATCTGAATATATATAAAATTGTACACTACCAACCTTGGAGATATATCTGACTGTGGCAGTTATTTACTCGGTCAGGTTGCCAGCTCGAAGCTTAATTGTATCTGAGCACTTACTGTATATATCCCCTTAATTTTTTTAAATAGTGTTATTTAATCCATTAAAATAAAAATCTATGTAAATAATGTATTTTTAGACTGTTAGAATGTCATGTTTTTCACAATTTTTAGTTATTCTATCTATCTATCTATCTATCTATCTATCTATCTATCTATCTAATGCATTGCAGAAATTGCAATTTGGGGATACAAACTTATGCACTCTTTCCGTGAACGTAATGCACTTCCTAGACTCATACAGCAGGGGGCAGCAGCGCAGTTTTTTGTCGCGCTGTCTATCCCACAATGCATTTGGGGCACCACGTGACCTGCGCGCACGATACGCGTAATATAAACACGCATGATTAGGTTATGTTTGCTTTATTGACTTAGAAAGTATACGTTGTTTTAATAATAATAATAATAATAATAATAATAATAAAAACTGTATATAAAGCACAATGAAGGTGAAAGTGCTTTGTCGGAACCCGGACGATTACGTTCGAGAGACGTCAAGAGATATCCAGCGCGGTGAGTGGAGTGATTATGCTAAGCTAATGGCGCACGAGGATTGAACGTCGCAGGCTTCTCGTGTAGACAGTGTGTGTGGGGTTAGTGCATAGGGCACGGAATAGGGTCAGGATTTAAGTAAACTGTATAAAGATTAAACCCTTATCCAAGTCAGGGTGGTAAGGTTTGCTTTGCTTTAAATCAGACTTTATTACAGCAGGGTCTTTGATTTTTTTGCCTTCAACACCACGTACTTGGGTGTGTTGTTCCATGCTGCATTTAAGGCTTTGGAGACTTGTTAAAATTCCTGTTCATATTTACATTACAGCAGCCTCTTGCTTTACATATCACACCTAGTCATATTACAGCGAGAGAGAGAACATCATACACCCTAGTGGAATGGAAAGCTTTTTATAAAGCACTGAAAACTGAGACTCCTTCCCTTAATCTAGCTATAAAAACAAAATAAATACTTTGTTTGTGTGTTGGTCAGAACTCGCTCTTTCAGTGTTATCTTTGTTTCATACATTGTAGGATCCGAAACCAGTTTAGAAAATCTTCTGTCTTTCTTTTTGATAATTTGTCACACCATAATACAAAACAGGGCTGGGCAGAATTTAATGACACTTTTACAGTACATCTGTCTGAAGTTTAACTTGAATCAAAATGTTGAGTAGAAGCTATATGAAGAATTATGTGCCAGATATAATAATTTACTTTAAGATAAGACAATAGATATTAATTGGCTAACCTGAAGATTTGTACTGGGATTACTTAATATTTTCACATTGAAGTTGTATAAGTGAATTGTAACACGCTGGAGTCATTTTAAGACAAAACATAATCTTTATCCTATTTCTCATTTGTGATTCACTCTCCGATGACTGAACAGGGAGTTTGGCCTGACAACGAAAGAAGTGCAACTTAACGTAAACAACGCGTAAGATATTCAACCATAGAAAGTTAAAGTAAAACTTACAAAGTTTTTTGTATTGATATGTTAGGCAGAGCGTTCTATCGTACAGAAAGACAGACAGTACGTGGGCTTCAACCTAAAATAATATCACTGATTAAATTAAAGCTGATCAGCTTATTTTTTGCTTTAACCTTATTATTTATTTAAATTATTGCTTTAAACTATTTCTACAAACTCTTTTCCCGACAATGCAGTGTACTTCAGCTACTGTTAAATAAACATCACCTTACAGAAAATGTCACCATATTAATTCATTAACTTTGTAGTGTGTGTGTAATATTTATTTATTTATTTATTTATGTATGTATGTATGTATGTATTGTATGTATGTATTTTTTTAATTATACATATAATTTTCTCTAAAGTTCCCAGGAATTACGATCCCTCTCTACACCCGTTCGAGGTGCCGAGGGAGTACACCAGAGCCCTGAATGCCACGAAGCTCGATCGGATATTCGCCAAGCCCTTTGTGGCATCGCTGGATGGTCACAGAGATGGCATCAACTGCATCGCCAAGCATGCCAAAAGTCTGTCCACGGTGTTGTCCGGCGCCTGCGATGGACAGGTATACAGTACATACCACTTTTCAGCATCATTCTAAACATTTAAAGGAAAAAAAACATGATTTAGATCAATGGTTTCCCAACCCTAATCCTGATTCCCATTTCCTGCAAATCTTGGTCTTCTTTTCTCCCAGTATACCTTATTTAAGTGTTCAGTTAATTATCAACCTCTTCTGACTAGACGTGGGTGTGATATAGGAGGGAATACATTAAAAGCTTCAGAGCAAGAGATCCTCGAGGACCAGGGTTCTTAAACCACTGATTTAAACTTGGTTAATCTTTATTATCAGTATTTCATCTTTGAAAGCGTTCAAGCTTTATTTTGCAATGAGATTCAAACCCATTCATGTAAATTTAAATCAGACTTTGGTTATGGACATGGTTTTGGGTAACGTTTCTGATAGGTAAAGGTCTGGAACCTCAGCAAGAGGGAATGCCTGCGGACGATCCAAGCTCACGAGGGCTTCGTCAGGGGAATCTGTTCGCGCTTTTGCGGGACTTCATTTTTCACGGTATGTCAGCATGTTTTCTGGAGTCTGTGTGGCCGAACAGCTTTTATGATCTCTGATCTAGTTTAAATGTTTTGACATAATGTGTCATATATGGTGCAGGAATCTTTTTCTGAAACTTTTTTCTACAGGTAGGAGATGATAAGACCATTAAGCAATGGAGCATGGAGCCTCCTGGTTATGGTGTGCGAGAGGAACCGATCACTACTATACTTGGCAAGGTATATGATTTTAATTTCTACCTGGGAAATAATTTATCTATAATTAGGAAGATTTATCGTTTTTTATTTTGTCGTTTTAAGAGGCTGAACTGCTGCATCATCCTGTGTACGCTGGACTCTTGGATAGATGGGGGATATCATAATATCTATGTCCTGTTTTTATTTGTATTGTATAGTGATTTCATAAATATCCCAATCTTAATTTTTTTCTGATTTTGTTACATTTCTAAACAAACGTAGCAGGTATTTTGCTTCTACCACGCAAAACACAGTGCTGCCTGCTAATGTGTGAACAGTTTAGAGTGCAGTCACCTGTATGCTCCAAAAGTATATAAATAAAAAAAATATATATATTTTGGAGCCAGTTTTGCGGCTAAAGGTTGTTTATCTGGATTCGAGCCCCGCTGGTGGTGGGTTGCCACACCCAATACTACCCAGCCACTGCATGCAGTGCCAGTCCCAAGCCTGGATAAAGTGTGGGGGTTGCATCAGGAAGGGCGTCATCTAGCGTAAAACCTGTGCCAAGTTGTGTGCGGATCGGATGGTCCGCTGTGGTGACCCCTTGACAGGAGCAGCTGAAAGAGTGTTTATTTTCACTGTCTGACCAAAAAAAAAAAATTATGTTCTAATATGTAGTTCGACCACCTTTACCTTTGATTATAGTGCATGGTGTGGTGACTGACTCGTGTGAAAATGAGTCCTCATACTCTCAGAACCACTCTTTTATAGTTCAAGTCTGTAAAACATGTTGAGCGAGCAGGGGAGACACTGCATGTGCAGAATTGAGCTGTTGAGCGCGCAGTGGAGACGCATAGAGTGCTTTGCCTGTTCTCAAAATGTCGAACCGCGCGCTCAGAATTGTGGCAGGAATATAACTCCATAGTAATATGGCTGTGCCATCAGGGAAGGAAAAAAAACTCCTACTGGTCATTCAGTATATTCAGGTCGTCAGCTGACTTTATTTTATTGCCAAATGCTGAGTCTAGACCTGACCTACTGAAGCAACCCCAGATCATAACACTGCCTCCAGAGGCTTGGACTCTTGGTTAGATGGGGGATATCATAATATCTATGTCCTGTTTTTATTTGTATTGTATAGTGATTTCATAAATATCCCAATCAGTGAGCACTAGGCATGATGGGTGCATCCCTTCTTACCCTGATGCCCATCGCTCTGGAATAGGGCCAATCTCTACTCATCAGACTACATGACCTTCTTCCATCACTCCAAAGTCCAGTCTTTATGCTCCCTAGTGAATTGAAGCCTTTTTTCTGATTAGTTTCACTAACAGTCGGTTTTCTTGTGGGGACACAGCCGTTTAGATCCAATCCTGAGTTCTCGTTACATTATGTGGTTATGGAAACACTCTTACTTTCTCTAACAAACATGGTAGCTGTGACTTTTGCTGTCAATATTTTTGTAACGCATCTTAAAGCATTTAAATGGTCCAAATTCATGATTTTATTTCCCTTGACCACATTTCTTGCACAATGTTATTTTCCCTAATTTGTTCCTAGTTATTTTCTTTGCTCAATGCAGGTCAATAACTTGATTGTGACTAGTGAATAGACAAATTTTACCTCTTGGTTAGCCTACTTTTATTAATCCTAAACCGTTTATCTTGTGCGCACTGATGAGCCTGACAACAGAATACGTACACTTTGTATTTCATGTAATACGTTGGTCGTTTGATTTATTTATTTTTGTTTGATATTCGATGTGTTTAGTACATGAACGGATATCAGCCGTAAAACAATACAGACTTAAGTGACAATAAAAACACTTCTTTCATTGCCTCCTGTTGGTTTTTTTTCTTTTCGTAGACTGTATCTACTGGCATTGATCATCACCAGATCGAAGGCACTTTCGCAACTTGCGGCCAGACGGTGGACATCTGGGACGAGCAGAGGAGCAGCCCCATTCGCTCCTTCAGCTGGGGGGTGGACAGCTTCAGCTGTGTTCGTTATAACCCCATAGAGGTAAAATGAGCACACGTGCGCCCACAAATTATTGAGGTTTATTTATCAACTCATTTAATCTCGGTTATTTTCTACTACGCACAACACTGACACTAAAATCTAGTGGAAAGCCTTCCCAGAAGAGTGGGAGTTAAGGAGACTAAATCCGGAATGGGATGTACAGAAGGCATGTCTGAGTGTGATGGACTGGTGTACTCACCTCTGACATTTAATATTAAAACGCTAATATCATGGACACTTTTGCAGACGGAGCTCCTTGCCAGCTGCGCTTCGGATAGAAGTATTATACTGTACGACATGCGAGAGTCGACGCCACTTAAAAAGGTATTAACAAGCTTTAATTTTATATTTCATGATTGTTAGTTTTATTTCTCATTATGATGATAATGATGATGGACACTGTCCTCTGTTCTAGGTTGTAATGCAATTAAGAAGTAACACACTTTGCTGGAACCCCATGGAGGCGTACCATTTCACATCCTCCAATGAGGATTATAAGTGAGTCACATGATCTTTAGTATTGACTGAAAGATAACTAGCAACGCGCAGAGCGTCATGCTTTCATTCCCTCGTTTTGTTCAGTCTGTACAGCTACGATATGAGGCGTCTGGACACACCTGTTACGATACACATGGACCACGTTTCTGCTGTGCTGGATTTGGACTACTCGCCCACAGGGAGAGAGTTCGTGTCGGCCAGTTTTGACAAGACGATTCGCATCTTCCCCAAAAACGGCGGCCACAGCAGGTGAGCGAGGAGATCCAGATCGTTTTTTTTTCTTTATGAACATGTACCCATTGAGCTGTTTGTCGTCCATATTACCATTCTGATTGGTCAGACGTTGTTGGTTATTCTTCTATAACAAACAAGGTGTGCAGAAGTATGTTTATTCTAACTTGTTCACACATATAATTTTAAGGGATGCTTGATGTAAACAGATTGAAAGAGGGGCAGGGGTAGCACAGCGGTTAAGGCATTGACTAACCACTAAGGACTAATACTACGGTTCGGAAGACCCCAGGTTGAACCACAAAATTGCCTTGGTTGGGCCCTTGAGCAAGGCCCTCTTAATCTTCAACTGCTCAGATATAGGATGAGATAAAAATGTAAATCGCTCTGGATGCCGTAAATGTAAATTAATTGTTGATATGATGAACTTTTTGTCTAAGGAGATGTTTATTTAATACATGTGGAAGGACTCTCCAGTGTTAGTGCTGATTAACAGACCAAAGATACAGTTGTCAGGATGGTGGGGGGGGGGGGGATAATCGCTCCAGTAAACGTAACTGATACAGATATTCATAGTTTATCAAATTAATTAGCTGCTGATTACTACAGAGGTGTTCAAGTCAAACCAGGACTTTTTGATTGTGCAGAATAATAATAATAACAGTTATAAGTTTTAAAAACTCACCTTATTTCTCTATATAATCCCCTTCTTTACCTTAATGCTTTCATCTAAGTTTTTCACTAGTGATGGGATCCCATAGAGGTTGGAAATTTTCTCAGTACACCGCTGGCCTCCCAGGAACTGTGATCTTAATTCCTGTGAATTATGATAGACTTATTTAAAATGGTTACATCATGTAAATGTTTTGCTGCAGCTGAGAGTGTCATCACCGTACTGTTCTTGAGGTCTTCTGTAAATGTCAGTCGGTGTTATGTCTTCATTCACAAGTCATTTCATCACAAGTCCTGGTTTGACTTGAATGCCCCTTATACATTTTCTGTTTTTTGGTAATGAAATAATGTAATGATTGGATATTGAGCATTATAAAGTCTCAGCAACTGTGCATACACACTAGTGTGTGTATGTGTACAGTCGTGGCCAAAAGTTTTGAGAATTAAATAAATATTGGAAATTGGAAAAGTTGCTGCTTAAGTTTTTATAATAGCAATTTGCATATACTCCAGAATGTTATGAAGAGTGATCAGATGAATTGCATAGTCCTTCTTTGCCATGAAAATGAACTTAATCCCGAAAAAAAAAAACTTTCTACTGCATTTCATTGCTGTCATTAAAAGACCTGCTGAGATCATTTCAGTAATCGTCTTGTTAACTCAGATGAGAAGGTTGACGAGCACAAGGCTGGAGATCATTATATCAGGCTGATTGGGTTAGAATGGCAGACTTGACATGTTAAAAGGAGGGTGATGCTTGAAGTCATTGTTCTTTCATTGTTAACCATGGTGACCTGCAAAGAAACGCATGCAGCCATCATTGCGTTGCATAAAAATGGCTTCACAGGCAAGGATATTGTGGCTACTAAGATTGCACCTAAATCAAGAATTTATAGGATCATCAAGAACTTCAAGGGAAGAGGTTCAATTCTTGTTAAGAAGGCTTCAGGGCATCCAAGAAAGTCCAGCAAGCGCCAGGATCGTCTCCTAAAGAGGATTCAGCTGCGGGATCGGAGTGCCACCAGTGCAGAGCTTGCTCAGGAATGGCAGCAGGCAGGTGTGAGCGCATCTGCACACACAGTGAGGCGAAGACTTTTGGAAGATGGCCTGGTGTCAAGAAGGGCAGCAAAGAAGCCACTTTTCTCCAACAAAAAAAACATCAGGGACAGATTGATCTTCTGCAAAAAGTATGGCGAATGGACTGCTGAGGACAGAAGCCTCTTTCCGATTGTTTGGGGCATCTGGAAAAAGGCTTGTCCGGAGAAGAAAAGGTGAGCGCTACCATCAGTCCTGTGTCATGCCAACAGTCAAGCATCCTGAAACCATTCATGTGTGGGGTTGCTTCTCATCCAAGGGAGTGGGCTCACTCACAATTTTGCCCAAAAACACAGCCATGAATAAAGAACGGTACCAAAACACCCTCCAACAGCAACTTCTTCCAACAATCCAACAACAGTTTGGTGAAGAACAATGCATTTTCCAGCACGATGGAACACCGTGCCATAAGTTAAAAGTGATAACTAAGTGGCTCGGGGACCAAAACGTTTAAATTTTGGGTCCATGGCCTGGAAACTCCCCAGATCTTAATCCCATTGAGAACTTGTGGTCAATCCTCAAGAGACAAAAATTCTGACAAACTCCAAGAAGTTGATTATGTAAGAATGGGTTGCTATCAGTCAGGATTTGGCCCAGAAGTTGATTGAGAGCAGCCCAGTCGAATTGCAGACGTCCTGAAAAAGAAGGGCCAACACTGCAAATACTGACTCTTTGCATAAATGTCATGTAATTGTCCATAAAAGCCTTTGAAACGTATGAAGTGCTTGTAATTATATTTCAGTACATCACAGAAACAACTGAAACAAAGATCTAAAAGCAGTTTAGCAGCAAACTTTGTGAAAACTAATATTTGTGTAATTCTCAAAATTTTTGGCCACGACTGTATAAACTTTTAATTTCTAGTACTTTTATTAATAATGATTTTGCCATTTTTGTGTCCAGGGAGGTGTACCACACCAAGCGCATGCAGCACGTCATATGCGTGAGATGGTCAGCGGACAACAAGTACATCCTGAGTGGCTCAGACGAGATGAACATCCGCATCTGGAAGGCCAACGCCTCAGAGAAACTGGGAGTGGTGAGAGAATTTATACAGGGGACAATCTCCTGTATTTTTCACTAAAAAAGCCGTTTATGCTGTTTTACCAAAAGACAGGAAGTTACTAATCTTCTGATGATTTGACTCTTGTTTAAAAGAGCGCAAACGTACAATGCTAAATCACTGCTGAAACTGGTCTACAACACGTGACTGGATTCGGTCCTCTGAGCTTGCATTTTCCTCAGCCGTGCCTGCCTTGAAAGCTGCCCAGATCAACAGTAGTGCCTGCTGCCAAGCACTTAGAATAATGCGCAATAAAAAAACAGCATCACTCTCAATAAGTGGCTTTATGGCAGCGTGGATAGCGTTCAGCCTTTGCCAAGAAGGGACCCGGTTTCTCTCATCAAAGTGCTGTAATGCGATGTTATGACAGATAGCAGAATGAACACCAAAAATCAGACATCAAACTTCCTCCTGCCAGATTTGCACTAATAACCAGATACAGAAAGGTCATCATAATAACCATATAATTAGTTGAGTCTTCAAATCTTGATCTCATAAGATTACTTACACATGAAATACACATATTCCATCTATTGTGTCGCGTCATATCCACGTTATGTGACGTTTTATATTGTTAAGGTTGAGTTCCATATTCATCATAAAGCCCTCTCGCTATCGTCTTATAGCTTTATGGTCTCTAGTTATTGTCTTTGGCTCTTTGCAGCAGTCTGTATGTTAAATAAGCTAAGATTTGTTCTAACGATCTCAACTGCCCTGGACAAGCAGTGCGCCCATCAGCACTTCAAATCATCCAATCACTTAAAGCAGAGCCGTTTCGGGGGGGGGGACATAACGAAGCATCAAACTATCCAGGAAGGTTTTAAATTAAATGCAGAGGAGATGCTGAATCAAGACTGGAGAGCTTTCTGTGGATGACAGCGCAGTGTTGGGAAGTCAGGTGACTTGTGGGATGTAGCACACTGTACTGTAACTCCAGTTCATTATCTTTTTCCAGAATAAACACACCGCAATAGCCATATGAGCAGTGAAATTACACGTAAAATAATGTGCTTGGACTTGTTAGCGTTTCTATAGTAACCACTCATCAACAGGGATGATTATATGATGAATGCTCGAAATTATTATATAATTTTTTTCGCTTTTCTTTAACATTTTGTGAAATTTTTTTCCACTTTCAAGCAAGTTTTCTGCCACAGGAGAGAAAAAGAATGAAAACATATCATGAGGAACAAACTCTTTATAAATTTTATAACCGAAATAAGTGCTCATTTGTTTCATAAATGTTATAGTCCATCCAACATAACTACAAGTAGGTAAAAAATAAATAAATAAAACAGGGCTCCAGATGTCGACTTAAATGGTCGCCTATGCTACTAATGTTTTTTTTTTTTTTTTGCGGTCAGTCCCGCACAAAAGAAAAGACACATAGCAACACTTTAATCCTGTTACAGACTCTCTCTCCTCTCCTGAACAAGAGTACAACAGGATGGTATTCAATCACGAGAGCTCTTGCGATCATCAGACTATTTAACTGTCTTGCATTCATGAGCAGTTTACACAAGTTTTTGTTGGATGCAGCCATGCTGTAGCCTACGTTTGCTGCGCTCCTGTAACACGATTTTATGATAATGGTCATTTATATTTTTTCCAATTCTAAACAAATTTAGAAAATTATTTGCTTCTAACACATAACACACTGTGCTGTCTGCCAATGTGTGAATAGTTTACAGCACGCCACCTGTAGGATTAGAGTGATAGATAATCTCCATATGTTGTAATCAATAATTAATTAATATTGCATAGGCTATTAACCTGCATAATATAAATCTCTTTAGAAATGACAAGATCCATAGGTTTTTATTACAGTATATATGCTCAATATTTTATTTAATTAGTGTGAAATTTCCACGGCAGTTGTTTGCATTCTACTGAAGCGCAGTGATTGATGGATAATTTTGCTTGTCCTCGTCCGGCAAAGTGACGAACCGTTGTTCACTTGTTCCCTTTAATGCTCACTTCAGTCATTCACTTCAGTTCCCTTTCACGTGATCAGTTTCGCTCCTTATGGTTTCGATTCTTTACCAAAAACCCCATGCAGTACACTTTGCAGGGAGTTGGGAGCCGATCTGAACAAGGCAAATGTCTTTTCCTCACTCCCTGCCCTTCCTAATCCTTTATGCTCTGCATTAGATGCAATTAAAGATGAGTCAATTCTCAGATGTAGTCACCCGACCACAATCGGTTAGTACGTTATGACAAGGGTTAAATTTTAGCTCCTAAATTTTTCATTAGGCTCTTGACTATTTTGATTTTAGGAGCCACACACTCCTAAATGCTGAATGTTGCAGAGGTTAATGTCAGTGCTGTAGTTTATACAGCCTAAAACATCGTCGCTAAGAACAGTGTAATTAAGCTTTAACAGGTCTCTCGGTTTTGTCGAGTGAAGCAGAGCTCTTCCATGGCATCAGCAGTTATTAGCTTTAAATAAATTGCGTTTGGTGGGGGTAAAGAAACCATTGCTTTTAATTAGAATGAAAGCTTTCAACTGAGGGGCACTTAGACATGAAGTGAGAGGAGGGGTTTATGTGACACTGAAGGAAAGAGACAGAGATGGTGTCTTTAGAAAAGAAAAAAGAGCAACTTGTTTTTTTAGTGTTATTTATTTAAGAACCATGCCAGCTGAAGTACATGTGAAGATTTAGCTGTCGATGCGTCAAGTGAAGGGGACAATAACAAATAAGCTCAATAATGACCTAAATAGGTTATTAATAGTTTTTATTCATTCATTTATTTATTGGCAAGTGTTTGATTCCATCAAGCTTGTTTTGATGTGAGAAACATCGTCAGAGATTTTTGTTCATCATTTCGGTCATGGCGATCCATTACTTGTATTACCAAGAGACCACGTTCGAGATCAGAATACAGTACTGCGCAGAAGTCTTGATCCTGACCTCGTCTCTTCAGATTTCGCTCCCAAAGAGACAGACTTTCTTGTATTTTAATGTAGTCGAGGAATAGTTCTCCAGGACCTTTTTGGCTCTCATTTTATACTAAGTTTTTTAGGTTCTCATTCTCAGTCCAGTCCCGGTACCTGACGTTAATATACGTTAATATACCTAAATTAACGAATAGTGCCATACAATTGTCTGCTATCAGTTCCTTATGTTGTAATAAAGACAGGTAATGGGGTCCTGTGTTAATTAATGTCAAAATACACATTTCCTTTTTTTTAACTTGTCAAAATATTTCCAAATTGCAAGCAGTAGGAACAGTTTGAATACGAGTGAAGTTGATCATGATTGCAGTCAAATTAAAATTTTCACTAAGAACGAAGAAGAAGCCACGGTTCAAAAGAAGCAACCTGCAATCTCGCCAGCCTGACAAGCGAGAAGAACACCATCCTTTTGCAACCACCCACATCTTCCAACCGAGAACAACCCACAAGACATGACAGGTTTGTAATTAGATGAGCCCGAATGCCGTGTTCACCTGCATGTGCACACTAATTCCCCCTCATACCTCCAGCACGTGGCCTGCGAGGATGTGCTGCCCGTCTTCATTATACAGTATAATCCAAAGCAAAATTCAAGAGTAATGGAAAGAGTGTAACATGCTGATATTAAAAGTAACATGCAGATAGACTTCTAATGACTTTGAATAAGAGAACGGTTCTAGCGTTAAATAGGCTATCGGCGTCTGGACCCTGCGACTGTGTAAAACCGTGTGATGTAGAATGTCAGCTGTTTGAAAGGTAAACGGAGAGTTAATGACCCACATGCAAATATTTACGCAGGGCTAAGGCCGTGTGCACACTGTCTGCCTTTTTTTCTCAGCTTCCTTTTTTTAAAAACATAAAAACCAATGAGGAGCGAAGAAGGGAAAAATCCCTACTGTAGGTGTCTCTTCTTTAACTTGTTTTACAAATTGTAGAAGGGGAATATAAAAATACAGTTAGAAGATCTTTTAATCTCTGCATCATTCACTTTCAGTGCCAATGCAGTGATGTATGACTTTTGGCTCATTTGTTTTTCTCATATTCCCCAGCTCACAAACAGAGAAAAGGCTGCCATACATTACAACCAGAAGTTGAAGGAGAAGTTCCAGCACCACCCGCAGGTAAAGCGCATCGCCCGTCATCGACACCTGCCCAGAGACATCTTCAAACAGAAACGAGAGCTGCGGGAGATGAAGGAGGCAAAACGCAGGAAGTAAGTCATCTCAACAGCTATATACTGGTTTGACATGATTTATAGCTGAACCATGTTTTTTGGTGACTGGGGTGGGGAAAAAAGAATTCAGCTTACTTTTATGTTCATGGAACCAAAAACATTTCAACAGTGCTTGATTAGTACCACAGTGATTAGCCAAATTTGTGCCCAGAAATCATTGCCCACCCCATTACAGCACCACGACCACGTGCGTGACCTGGTGCCATAAGACATGGTTTCATGCTGTTGATGCCCAGTTCTGACCAGGTGGCATTCTAGACCCTTTTTGTTGCCCAAGATTTGACTTTTAGGGCCTCCGAGTGGCGCAGTGGTAAAAGCGCTCGCCCTATCATCCGTAGATCGCTAGTTCGAATCCCGGGTGATGCTGTAACCTCTCGCAGCCGGAGGTCTAGATAGAGCTGATTGGCCGAGCTCTCTCAGAAGGGAGGGATGAGAGGTACTTAGCGCTCCCACATCAATCACTCTCTCTCAGCCAGTCAGGGGCGTCTGTGAGCTCACGCAACGGAGAGAGCGGATAGCGCTGTCCTCCGAGTGTGTTACACCGCCCCCAACGGTGCACGAGCGAGCAGTTCGGCCCTCCCGGCTGAGTGGTAGTAGTAGCCTTAATGTGGAGCCCACTAGTGACGGGGAGGAATTGGACACGACTAAATTAGGGAGAAAATCGGGGAAGAATCCAAAAAAAAAAAAAAACTTTTAAACTTT
Organism: Clarias fuscus; assembly: GCA_030347435.1. Lineage (NCBI taxonomy): Eukaryota > Metazoa > Chordata > Actinopteri > Siluriformes > Clariidae > Clarias > Clarias fuscus. The sequence continues at coordinate 17,538,518 of CM059226.1, forward strand.
GAGATACTTTTCCAGTCCCCACATTTGTGGAGAACGGTTATACGAGTTAAGATAACCTTCCTATCAGCTCTCCGCCTGCCCTGTGATAATTAAATATTTTATAGACATATATTAATCTTTTAAAGTAAATCTGACCATGTTTTTTGGTTATGGTTCTTACCATAAAAGGCTAGTGTTGAAGTAGTACTGTTGTATCCATTTTGGCACACAGCTCTTTGGCACAGGAGTTCTAGTAATAGAAAGGTCCCCGCAGATCTCCAGTCTGGGTGCCAGGCTTTACTGCTCCCTCCGAGCCATGCCACTTTTCATTTTTTCTGAATGACAAGTGCACACACCGCTCTTTCCCAGGCATGGTTTTGTTTAGTTTGCTGTTTTAATAGTACTTTGCCAGATCTTTATAGAGACACAGATTTTGATGTTTTTGCAGTAAATGTTTGCCGATGCTTACTCACTGCATGCCAAAACAATACTTTGTGTGGTGGCAGTGCTTATATACTTATACAAGTGTGTGTGTGTGTGTGTGTGTGTGTGTGTGTGTGTGTGTGTGTGTGTGTGTGTGTGTGTGTGTGAGTGCTGTTTGACTCACCTGTGCTAAGGGGAAAATGAGCGTCTATTTGAGTCATGCATCAATCTCATTGTCCATCTCTCTTTGTCTTTCTTTCTCATCCCCCCCCTCCTTTTTTTTTCAGAGAACAAAACGTACGCAAACACAGCAAGCCAGGCTCCGTTCCCTTGGTGACCGAGAAGGAGAAACATGTGGTGACTGTAGTGGAATAGCACGTCACTGCCTAGAGGAGCTTCAATCACTCTCTCTCTTGCTCTTTCACACACGCGTACATTCATATAAAAAGACTTTTACTCCAATCTGCTCTGCGCTATTGCTGTTCTGAGACATTGTCAGCAGTTTCAGCTGATTTGCGGTGTCTACATTGTGGTAGACTGTCTCAGGATCAGCTGTACCTTTCATCAGAATTTAGTAAAGGATACTTTTAAGATCTGCTTCTTTATCATTATCAGGCCTATAAGTTTATCCACTCATTCACAGTTAATAAAATGTTGACTTTATATTAAAATTTGCCTTGAGATTCCTTTTTCTATACCACAAACTTTTTTTTTTTTGCTTTTGGTTCATCTAATAACTGTCTTAGCATTGAAACCAGCTTATCCCTTTTAATAAGAGCCGTGCTCAGTCCTTAGTCCATTAATCCAATCAGTTCAGTCTCCTCAGGTTTATCTCTAATCCCGACTCAGAGTCTGGCCTTGTTACGATCATTATTATAACTCTTGTTCTGCAAGGTATATGAAGCATCAGTTCAGGTAGTGACCAGTTAAAGCCATATGTAGTTTAGCCTAGCTGGGAGTCAATTTATGATTTTTGACTCCCTGCTTCAATGATGGAGAGTTTTTTTTTTTGTGTGTGGTGGTGTGTGGGTGGGTGTGTGTGTGTGTGTGTGGGGGTGTGTGTGTGTGTAGGGGGGTGTGTGTGTGTGTAGGGGGGTGTGTGTGTGTGTAGGGGGGTGTGTGTGTGTGTGTAGGGGGGTGTGTGTGTGTGTGGGGGTGTGTGTGTGTGTGTAGGGGGGTGTGTGTGTGTGTGGTGGGGGTGTGTGTGTGTGGGGGGGGGGTGTGTGTGTGGGGGGGGGGGGTGTGTGTGTGGGGTGTGTGTGTGTGTGTGTGGGGTGTGTGTGTGTGTGTGGGGGGGGGTGTGTGTGTGGGGGGGTGGGTGTGTGTGTGGGGGGGTGTGTGTGTGTGTGTGGGGGGGTGTGTGTGTGTGTGGGGGGGGGGTGTGTGTGTGGGGGGGGGGGTGTGTGGGTTGGGGGGGTGGGGGTGTGTGTGGGTTTTTGTGGCAAAATATATTTTTGTCTCTCTACAATGAGCATTGCATGCCCAAAGAAGGTCACCATTCCAGAAGGGACAAATTATTGGCCTGCATCAGACACCGAAACCAGTTGTGATTTGACATCACTGTAATTGGGTTATGAACGGTCCAAGAAATCTTTAAACACTTTGAGGACTGTTCTGAACTGAAATTCTGTAAGAATAACTTTATGAATGAAGATCACTTACTGTAAACGCTTACTAAAGGCGATTGATAAAAAGTTGACACATCTGTGTTTGTAAAAGTAAGAGCATTTCCACATGCACTATGTATGGAGATCTCTCAAGATTGGGATTAAACAACTGTGTAGCCTTAAGGAAACCAATTGTTAGTAAGGATAACAGGAAAAACACTTAGATTTGTTAGGGAGCAAAAAATGTGCAGCCTATTCAAAGCTAAAGGCAGTCAATGAAATCTTTCATTTTTATTTTTATATATATTATTTAAAAAAATTCTTATTTTCTTGTTAAAATGTTACATTTATATTGTATCATTTAAAGATTGAAACGAGTAAAGACATCTAGAAACAGGTTTCATAATTTTATACTTGTTTACACATAATCTAATCGGAGAAATACACTCCAATAAGAAATATGGCTATATATAGCCTACGCAAGATATTGTACTTGCTAAGAATGTTTTTTGCAATGGTAAATGGGTTTTGAGCCTGTACAAATGGAGGGAAATGCCCAAAGTACACTACCTGGCCAAAGAAAAAGTTGCACAATGTTAAGATTCCATTAATTAACATTTAGCTTTGATTATAGCACACCATATAGTAAACAGTTCACTCCTCATACTCCCAGAAATACTCCTTCACAATGTCAATTCTGCAATATGCTTGTGCTATCATTTCAACTATCATATCAACTCTATTGATGTGATAATCTGGTCATTCAGTACATTCAGGTTGTCAGCTGACATTTATTGCTACATTATGTTACTGAGTTTAGACCTGAACAACTGAAGCAACTCCAGACACTGCATCCAGGGGGTTTTATGCATGATGGGTTTATCGCTTCATGTGCTTCCCTTCTTACCTATTACTCTGGTCAGTCTGGACTCATCAGACCACAATTCATCCCTAGCAAGATGAAGCATTTTTTCTGATTAGTCTCACTAATTAGTTTTTTTGTGATCACATAGCTGTTCAGTTCCAATCCTGAGTTCACATCACATTGTGTGTGGAAATGTTCTTACTTTCACTATTAAACAAAACAATGGTTTTTATTGTTTCTTTTTTACCATGCAACTTCACCAAGTGATCTCCATTCATGATTTTTGTTCAGACCACATTTCTTCCACAAAGTTCATGGCTCGGCACCATCCTTTCAGATTTTGATAATGTCGAAAGGTTCTTAACTCAGTTTCAGCCATTTCAAATTTCCTTAGTTGTTTTCTTTGCTTGATGCACCTCAACAATTCCTAAATGATTAATACGTTGTTTTTGTTAAACCCTTTCAAGTCTACACTTCAGTCACATCTTAATCCGTTTATGTTAAATCCATTAGTAGTATAGTGTATAGTAGTGTGTAAAAATAGAGAATAAACTGTTAGTGTCCAAATACTCATGGACCTGACTTCTATTTAGCTGTATATCACACAGAAGAGTGCAATTATGTGATGAAGCATCATCATCATCAAATCATTAGTACGTACTACTCTTATCAACCAATGTTAATTTCATTGTGGACAACTTCCAATCAAAGCGCCAGCCATTTCCACCAATTTGCCAATTGGTCCACTATATTCATTAATTTAATTTATTTAAATTTCCAACCCTAATTATTCTGCTGATCAGACCATATTGCATTATAGAATAAAAATGCATTTTTGTTTGTTAAACCCCTTGAAATCTACACTTTAGTCACATATTAATCCCTTTATTTTAAATAGATTTTTTTGGATATAGGGGAAGAAAAAATGTGTCACTGTCCAAATACTCATGGACCTTGACTTCTATTTAGCTGTTTATCTCACAGAAGACTGTAACCATGTTATGAAGCATCATCATCATTAGTACTTTTGCAAAACTTTGACTATTAAAAATAGCAGTGGTTTTTACTGTTGATTTTTTTTTTTTACATGCAACTTCAAGTGTTTAAGTGATCTGATTTTTCAGTTCATGATTTTTGTTCTTTTGTTCATGATTTCTTCCACAAAGTTGATGCCTCAGCACTATCCTGTCAGGTTTTGATAATGTATTGTTGAAAGGTTCTTTACTCAGTTTCAGTAATTTCACATTCCGCTAGTTGTTTTCTTTTCTTGACGCACGCCAATAATTTGACCCTTCTGAAACGATGATCAAATCATAGCATTGTGAACATTTTCCTTCGTGTTCTAACTTCCACCTGAAGCGGCAGCAATTTCCACCACATTGTCTGCTATGATAATTGATTTTCATTTTCAATCCAAATTATTCTGCTGGTAATTTTATATTAATAATAAGATCAAATTAAGATCGGAATAAGAATGATTATTAATAATAATCATAATTAATGATCTTACCAAACTAGTACAATGGTAAGAACTGTAGAGCAGGTGAATGCAGGTATAGTGAGACCTGACAGGATAAGCTTTGAATGATATAACTGTAAGCATCCATTCACAATCCTGGGTTTGAATGCATGGCTGGGTTCTGTCGTCTCGCGCGGCTGACCAATCGGAGCAGGGCAGATCGCTGGGGGCGTGGCTTTGGACCCGAATGATTGTTATTTTTAGCTGGGGTTTTTCCGATCCCGCGGTGATCCTCCTCCTCCTCCTCCAGTCCGCGTTTTCCAGCTGCTCTCTCTCTCTCTCTCAGCCGTCAATGACCGAGTTTCTCTCTCTCTCTCTCTCTCTCTCTCTCTCTCTCTCTCCTGATCCCTGCGTCCATTTTTTCCGTCCTTCTTCCTCCTGTGCGTTTAAGAGACACTGAAGAACCCGACAACCCTGGAAGAAGAAGAAGGAGAAACCACAGGGATTCCAAGCACACTGGATGGGGTTTTGGTTTTGCAGAGCGATGGGTTAGGACGGATTTTATCATGATGGCACAATAAACGGACTCAATTTGCACATCTGTGCGTCCGGAAAGAGAGTGTGAGAGAGAGAGTGAGAGAGGGTGAGATCAACTACATTCACACTATAACTAAATACACACAATACACTCTCTAGTACATCTGTTAGATTTGAACATGAAACCAAGCGAGGATGTGGTGGAACATGATCCTAATACTCATTAGGATCATGTTAGTACTAATACTCATCCTATCCTACTTCCAATTATAATTTATTATTATTATTATTATTGAGTGATGAGTGTTTTGAGTTCATGCTCACCTCAGATTCTTGTTCTTTATGTTTTGCACCAAATTGTTAATGAACCAGTCACCTTGAATAGTGTGCGTAAAGAAAAAGAAAAAAAAGATGCTCTTTAATAACATAATTTTCTTTTCTAACATTATGCGTAATAATAATAATAATAATAATAATCAGTGCACTGTGTATAAAGCCTGACTTTTTTTTTATGTGTGTGTGTGTGTGTGTGTGTGTGTGTGTATATATGTTGTAGCGCGCGTGCGTCTGTGTGAGTGTGTGTGTGTGCGTGCGTGCGTGCGTGTGTGAACATGGCCGCTCCGCTCGCGCACCGGGGACTGGCCGACATGCCGGACCTGAGCCACCTCACCGACGAAGAGCGGAGGATCATCCTCGACGTCATGGACCGCCAGAAGCGAGAAGAGGAGAAGGAACAGTCCATGCTGAAGTAAGACAAGCATGATCCCATAAGGCATATTCTCGATCTCTTGTCAAAGCCCTGTTTGTGTCCTGAGCGCGTGCTGGGTCAGATAAGCTCGCTTTTTCTTCTTCTTCCCGGCACTTTCTGGATTGATCAACCTGCATCCTGAGTGCCTGGTTGAATCAGACGCCATTCCCTCCCCCCTCCCCCGCCTTTTGTGCGTTTGTTGTCATTTTTATGGCTCCAGATCCAGTTGTTGAAATTTTCAGCATATTTTCAGCACCACGGAGCTGTCCATGTACTACCAAGTCTAGTAGCTAGGTTTCTCATCCTCCTGCTGGAGCTGCATTGTCTGGATCTGTCTCTCAGATCAGTAACAAATCCTACAGGTTGTGTTAAACACTATATGTTTACACTTGGTATGTACAGATGTACCACTTCTATATTACGTTGACATATTTTGGTTGATCTCTTCATCCAAAGTGACTTGCAGTTGAACAGAGCGATGGGGGCATGTTGATGGATGCAGCATGCACACTAAGCTCCGTCACAACCCCATAGTCCAAGTTTCTAGTCTGAACCAGCTCGGGATAGAATCAGACACGCTGGAGCTCTGAGGCGTCAGTGCTGCACACTGTTTGCCAGGTTTAATTAACTTTTCGAGGTCATAAGCCATGCGTTTCCTGTTGGATCGTATTGCAGGATAAATGTATTTATTTATTTGGGTTGGTTCTAGAACATTGGCAAGAATATGAGTCGTCCTGATTTCCTGGAACTGCCTCCACTTAGGCTGAATCGAGCAGGTCAAAACGCAGAAGAACTGTTGTATGGAACATTGATGGACGCAGCATGCACCCTAATTTCCTCAAAAACCTCATAGTTCTGGTCTCTATTCTGTACCAGCTCAGGATAGAATCAGAGATGCTGGAGCTGTGAGGCGTCAATACTACACTTTGTTTGCCTGGTTTCGTTTCTTTTTCGTAGGTCATGATCATATCATTCATTTTCTGTTAGATCATATTGCAGGATAAATATATATTTTTTATTTATTTGGGTTGGTTCTAGAACATTGGCAAGAATTTCAGTCGTCCTGATTTCCTGGAACTGCCTCCACTTAGGCTGAATCGAGCAGGTCTAAACACAAAAGAGCTGTTATTTGGAATCTTGCTGGATGCAGCATGCACCTTTATTTCTTCACAACCCCATAGTCCTGGATTCTAGCCTAAACCAGCTCGGGATAGAATCAGAGACGCTGAAGCTGTGAGATGTCAATGCTACACTCTGACACTGTATGCTAGGTTTAAATTCCTTTTCGAGGTCATAGTGTTTTCTGTTAGATCGTATTGAAGGATAATTTTTTTTCATATTATTATTTAGTTATTTAGCTAATTTGGTTGGTTCTCAGACATCGGCTAGAATATCAGACGTCCTGAACTCCGCCTACCCCATCTTACAGTATAATCATACTTCAGATTCATAATACACTCATAATCTTGATAGTCATGACGTACGAATCGAGCAGGTTTAAACACAAAAGAGCTGTTGTATGGAATGTTGATGGATGCAGCATGCACCTTTATTTCTTCAAAACCCCATAGTCCTAGTTTCTAGTCTGAACCAGTTCGGGATAGAATCAGAGACACTGAAGCTGTGAGACGTCAATGCTACACACACTGACTGTATGTCAGGGTTTAATTTTCTTTTTGAGATCATAATCCATGTGATTTCTTTGGATCATATTGGAGGATCATTAAAAAATAATTTTATTATTCACTTACTTATTTGTGTGATTTTCAGACGTCCTGATTTCCTGGAACTGCCTCCACCTGGGCTGACTTATAATCGTACAATCATATAATCTTGACAGTCATGACACACAAACTGAGCAGGTTCAAACACAAAAGAACTGTAGTATGGTGCATCAATTGGCCTCATTGCTCCACCTTAGAGGATACATTTACACCGTAGACCTACTTTCTCCTGCTCGAATACATCAGATTGAGCTCATCAACTCATAACACACTCACCAGGATGTTATAAATGGTGTATTAGACCAGGCGAGATATTGAATTATTCCGTCTAAGGTTACTGAACGCTACTGGGATCGAGTAACACTAGAGCAATACATGAATCAAACACTTGGATTTATCTTGAGGAAGCTTTTGTGCATTATGTTAGTATAAAAAGAACATACTGTATACACGAGCTATTTGTTGCCATGAAGGTTGTTGGTTTTGCTGAGTAAGATACCATTTTATAACTATAATTATCCAACGTTGAAATGGAACCTGACGCATATCACAGTGTACACCTAGATTTTAAATACAATGCGAGCGTCTTTGCTCTGGTGTAAGCCTGCTCCACGCTGGATTTACGAACCGTCTCCAAAGCTGTTGATGGTTCTGATTAAGGACTTTGTACTGTATGTTTATGTGTGTCTTAGGCGTGCTCTCAAAGCACAGGCGTATTGATTTAAAAAGGCGCACAAGGTCAGATTCAGATGCTGAAGAACTGGTATTCATCTGTCAGGTTGTGAATCATGCTCGGATTAGTGATGTTGTTTCCAGAAATTGATGCATCACCGTGTGAGCTCATCCACGCCAGGGTTTGTTTGTTAAAGCATAAAGAACGATTTTGATAACTTTATAGAAGAGCCATCAAGGAGCCTGTGTAATCACGGTTTCCCATATTGAGTTAAATATTAATGCTGTGTGTGTCTGTGTGTGTGTGTGTGGCAAGCGAGCAGACCTATGGTTGATGTGACTAATTGACTTAAAGCCTCAGCCACTGCAGTGTCGCTGTATGATTCATCCATACACGCGTATACGCACTTCTATGCCATTAAGCTATTCATTGTGAATGAGTGCAAGCGAGAGATACAGAGAGAGGGGGGGGGGGGGTGGGGGGAGGGCGTTTAGCATGTGGATGGCTGGATGGCCCAGATGTCAATCATCGCTGCTTAGCACCACTACAAGCATCAGCTCAAGCATATTGTGTGTACGCCTCGGTGTAGAGTTACACGACAACTCAGCGGCTTGGTAACTCCCAAATACTATGCGGACTCATATGTTCTCTTTGTCAGTGGCCTGCTAAAAAACCTATTCACACAACAATAAATCAGTAGGCTACTTTCGACCTTATAAAAAAAAAAAGTAAATAACAAATAAGAATAAATATGATCAGCTGCTTTGCTTCTCAATCATTCTAATTGATTACGGTTATTCCCATGTTTCTTATTCTTATACTGCAGTGCTGTTGAATTCCTGCATCCGATTGGGCAAAAGGTGTTGATTAATTGTATTTGAAAAGAACAGTAATTCAAGTTACAGGATCTTGTTCTAATATGTTGTTGTTTCGGTAGTAACAGTTTTTTATTTTAATTTGCAGAGACTTCACCTCATATAATCTAAGACTAATAATAATATTATTATATGGATTAATTATGATCATTATGGAAGGACTTTCCTGTGTCAGCACTTTGTAACAATGTGTCAATCTCCCAAGGAGAATTAACACTATCCACATTTTTTTTAAGAGAGCAAGTGCAAGAGAGAGTAAACTATTTATTTTTTTTAAAGGCTGCTATAACCGAATTGATAACAGGCACTAACTTTGTCTGGTGTTCCACAACAATAAATGATTAGATAAAGATTTTGTCATTTTTTCCAATACACTGTAAACCCTAATGCTCAAGTTAATTAAACATTACTTTGTTTAATTACTTTGTTGTACTTTACAGTACTTAACAGATAAGTACTGTTAACTTAAATAATTACAATTAGTTCAAATGAATAGAGTTTGATGAGTATTTAGAAAGTTTTTTGGTATTTACGAGTTTGTAGAAATGACACTTTTCAAGTTAGCTGAACAAATTTTAGTAATTTTTTTTTTTGGGGGGGGGGGTTATCTCGTCAACCATCATGAACAGTAAGCCTGGATTAAAATCTTTTTTAATGATATACACACTCACACACACAAACAGGCAGCATGGTGGCATCCAGGGTCGAGGGTTTGCATGTCCCCCCCCCGTGCTTGGTGGGTTTTCTCCGGGTACTCCAGTTTTCTCTCGTTTGCCCGTTTTATGTGCGTGAGTGTGTGTGTGTGTGTGTGTGTGCCCCGAAGATGATTGAATGAATGAATGAATGAATGAACACACACAAACATACACACACCATAATTATTTGGCCAGTGAAACAATTTTCCTCTTTGTACACCTTCTTGATGTATTTGGAGCATAGACATTAAGCTTTACTTCAAAGCCCCCCCACAGCCCCCCACCCTTCATGTCGCCTCTGGGTCAGGTGACTGATTCGGTCTTTTAAAAACAATCCAGGTCTTTGTCTTGTGTTACTTTAACTGTAAGTTTTGGATCATTATGCATCTGTACCGTGAAGCGCTGTCACAGAAAGTAGAGTTCTGTACACTTTTGACTATTTTGAATTAGCTAGATATTGTGAAAAAGGAAAGTATTCTGTGGTCATCCACTTTAGACTTCTCTGGTCTTCATGGGCATTTGGTGTTGCTGTACCCCGTTCCCATGAACATCTGCGTAATGCAAAAGTCAGCCCACCACTGGTCATCAAATGGTTTAATCGGTCGGCTGTCCGATTACTTTTGAGCCTGTGGAAATGTATTGTATTGTTTCATTGTCTGAATACTTTTTGGCTTGATTGTAAACACACATACACACACACGCGCACACACACACACACACACACACACACACACACACACACATACACAAACACATTCATAACCAGGCTGTGGTCCAACCTGCGGAATCCTGGGAGAGAGCAAAGACAGGAAGAGCCCTCAGTGTTTGCCAACTTACTGTCATTTCTCCGGAAAAGCCACAAAGGTAATAACTCAGGGAAAGCTAGACGGAGAGAGAGAAACACTGCCACAGTGTGAGAGGATGATGGCTGTGATTATAATAAATCGTCAGCAATATATTTCTTTTAGTGTTGTAATGTCAGAAGTAACACAGAGGACAACTAGAGTTGAGCTGTGTGTGTGTCTGTGTGTGCAAAGAGCCACTGATTGGTTCGTGGATAGCTGCGGGTGGATAGAGAAAATGTCGTTAGAGAGTTGTGAGAAGACTTGCGTCATACTCGGCTGTGCTTACACTCATGCTAATCGAAGGAGTGAAACCGGAGTGTTATGAGCAAATGTACATTTATAGCAGCAGTGTACACAGCCTGGCCTAAAAAAGTAATTGTTCCAGAAGTGCTAAATGATTGGATCGAGCAAAGAAAACAACTAAGGAGATTTGAACCTACTGGAAATAGGTTGGGAACTGTCCGACACATTGGTGCTGAACTGTCAACTTTGTAGACCAGGAAAAAAAAAACAATCAAGAATGACGGTGATTGGAGATGACACTGCGACGTTTCATAGTGAAAATAAGAGCGTTCACACTCACACACACACACACACACACACACACACACACACACACTGATGAGAACTCACAGGCTAAGGACTAAACAAATTGGACTTTGGAGCGATGGGAAAAGGTCATGTGGTCTCATGAGTTTAGATTGAACCTATTCCAGAGTGATGTGTGTGTCAGGGTAAGAAGGGAAGCACATGATCGCGATGCACCCATCATACATTACATAGTCCCCAGTAGGGCTGGGCGATTTTTTCGATTAATTCGAATTTACGTTTTAAGACGATTAAATTTTTTCTTAAATCGAGGTATCGCGATTTTTTATTAAAATATTAGATAAATTGTAATTGCACCAATGGCAGAATAATTAAGAGGCAAGATTGTCCGACCGCATGATGGCGCGCCTAATTAACCGCTCACTTGTGAGAATTTTAAATCGATTTTACAGTTTCACTTTGGTGCGGCACCGCGAGCTTCTGTAGTTCTGCCACGCCCCCTCTGTGACTCACACGTGGGAAATACGAGATACAACATGGCAACAAGCTCTGATGAAACCAAAGAGCTCGTTTCCAACAGAGGCGCGGTTTCTTCAGTCGTATGGAAATTATTCGGGGTCGCAACTTTACACATTGAACAAGCCAAAGCCTGGTGTAAAATTTGTCTGAAGTTTGTGGCAACTAAAAGAAGCTAATTTTCTCGCGCACCTCAAACAGAGCCACACTGAATCGGCGTCGTGTTTGCCGCTGCGAGATAAACAAGACAAGCGGCAGCGCGAAAACACCGACTAAAAGCCATGTGAAAACAGCGAGCACATTTCCCCACTGTATCCCATATGATAAGAGGGGCCTCGATGGAAGATATTACTGATGTTGTGTCGTGTTATATCGCTAAAGACATTATGCCCATATACACAGTTAAATAAAAAGCTGCCAGGCTCCTGTTTGATTTTATTCAGCATGTAAGTTGCATGTGGTTTGCAAAATTGTTTAAGTGATTTAATATATATATATACTTTTAATCCAAATAAGCAGGTAATGTTTGGTTATATCATTTTGCTTAAGTAAATAATAAAAAAAAAACCCTATACTGTCTGTTTTTTAAAAAAAAATTATTTAATGTTTATTTATTTTAAGCAAAAAAATCATTTTAAAATCGAAAATCGAATTTGGTCTAAAAAAAAAAATTGAGATTCAATTTATAGGGCATATCGCCCAGCTCTAGTCCCCAGTGTACAAGCGTCTGGAGGCAGTGTTATGATCTGGAGTCGCTTCAGTCGGTCAAGTCTAGACTCAGCAACATTATGTGGCAAAAAATGAAGTAAGTTGATGTCCTGAATGTCCTGAATGACTAGATTATCTCATCAATATGTTTTTCTTCCCTGATGGCACAGGCATATTCCAGGACTCAAACTGTGAATGAGTGGTTGATGAGCATGATGATTTATTTTCACACATGAACTGGCCGCTACATTGTACCATAATCACAGCTAAAGGCATCTGGAATGAATCATTCCAACAGCAACTTAAACAAATCCTCCTAAAGCTCACTTTACTTAGTTGCATCGGCGAGGCTGTGAGATGCCACCAGCTAAGAGACGATGGATGGGTCCTCTATAGGGTTTAAGTAACATTTCTTGAGCTTTCAGTATAAAGGAAACACCTGTATCTGTAGAATGAGTTCTTTTGTTTTAGGTATTTACTTAAGTTGCATAAGTGTCTTGCTTACAGAACTTATAAGGAAGCATTTTTACATTGAAATGCTTTACTATTATTAACAGCAAGAAATGAATTTCTTTAGTATAACTGATAGTAAGAGTAAGGAAGAAACGACTGTAGCTCTGAATATTAAAAAGCCATGTGAAGGTAGTTGTTGGTTACAAAAAAATGCCTTGTGAATAATATCTGTTTTTTGGAGCCTCAATCGGTATACATTTTCCTCTAAACATGTCCTCAATCAACAGTTTTCAAACGGCATCAGCCGAGCGTGCACCACGTTAAGAACAGCGTGTACCAACGTGCTAGTAAAGTTTAATCTAGGTTCGGATCTAAATGCACACGAGTGAAAGATCAGGAGACATCGGGTGCTTATTTGCCGACTGAATTAGCTTATCTGCTGCGGCTTCTCCGCTTGCAGCATGTTTTGTAAGCCGTTTGGGCAGCTGCTTGGGTTCAGAGGCAGGGGAGGTGGACGTATTGTGTTACAGAGATCGTTTAACCAAACATAGCTAATGTGGCTATCAGTGAATGTAAACTATAGTGCTTAAAAGTAGGCTTTGTAAGCAAGCCTTCCGCTTGCCTCAAAGCACTGGTGTTAAATCAGATGTAGTGGTTGAGCAAATAGGGCTGTATAATGTGTTCCGTGCATGCATGTCCATGTTTTGTCTCGGGCAGTGACACACAGAGCGGTGGGATATTCATATGAAATTCCTGCCTCTGTTTAATGTTTCTGTTTGTCCGTTAAACTTAATAATAGGATGTATAGTTTACTGGTAATCTTGGGTGAAGTCTTTGTGCGAGGAAATATTTATAGCCGAGCACAATGAAACATGTTTATCATGTTCCATGATGCCCTCACCCCAGTACGCAGAGTATGAATGATTAATGAGTATGAAAATGACATACATTACATGCTGAGGTCTTTATAGTCACCTGATTTCAAACCGGTTTTGATTTGAGCATCTATGGGAGTTTATACAGCTGTACAATTATATACAGCGTTCTATACCTTAATCACCATCATCAATGCACCAGCTGAGGGAATAGCTTTGGGAATTTTTTTATTTTTTTATCTTGCAGTTCACATTTTATCCTTATGCCATAAGGACAACATGTTTCAGCTGGCATGGACTCCATAAGTTTCACGTAAAGCTTGTCATATAAACACGTTCTGTTATATAGCGGATAGGACTTAACGACAACCTTTGTGCAATATAATACATTGCCTTCAATTTAAATAGGGACTTTGAATTTGCATTTGAATATTGAATCTTGAATATAAATATATATAAATTTAATTATTGGCCTAAAATAGTTTATTTACAATTTGAAAAAACTGGTCCGTCATGGCTGGTGGTGTAGTGGTTAGCACTGTCGCCTTGCACCTCCATGGTCCGGGTTCGATTCCCGTCTCTGTGTGCATGGAGTTTGCATGTTCTCCCCGTGCTTGGTGGGTTTCCTCCAGGTGTTCTGGTTTCCTCCCACAATCCAAAGACATGTAGGTCAGGTTAATTGGTGTTCCCAAATTGGCCGTAGTGTGTGAATGAGTATGTGTGTGTGCCCTGCGATGGATTGGCACCCTGTCCAAGGTGTACACTGGCTTGTACCCTAAGTCTCCTGGGATGACCCTGAATACAGGATAGAGAGGTATAGACGATGAGTGAGTGAGGTCCATCATGTCCAACACTCTAACATGTTTTACTTAGGATCTCCGGGATCGTTTCTGAGTACACTGGACCCCAAAGTCTGGTTCATTTTGGTCAATGAGAACACAAGTGTTCTGGGCTCTGGAAAAGGCTACCTCGGTGCTTGGGCACACATTGAATGAGATTTGAAAGCCAATTGTACCTAAACATGGAAATAGGCTGCTGTTTAGAAAATGACATTCCTAGTGTCGACTGTCTCCTCCAAAATCTCTGCGTGCACATTAGCACATGCCAATAATATCCTCAGCCATAGCTGATAAAGTAGGAAGGCATTTTTCCCCCAAAATATCAATAATATTAGGCATAGTATGAAGGTTGAGTTCCTCTGTTTGTGTTTAGTGGCAGCTTGCATACTGCCACCTGAGAGTGGCAAGAGAGAGAAAATATGCAAGTGCAAGCCTACCCGAGTATGGATAATAATAATAAAAACAAAATAATAATAATAATAATGTGAACACTGGCCAGTGGGGAGAGAGCGGTATGGTAAAAATCAATCACGCCTTGTGTGAAAGTGCCCTAAAAGACAAAATGTCCTTAAACTGACAAACATCTGAGTGTATTGTTTTACTACCCTAATAGGTGTATGAGTGACATACCACCAACAGTATTAACTACCAAATTATTAGTCCTATGATAGTCATTATCCACACATAAGCTATCACAAAAGGCCGACTGGTCTACATGATACGAAGAATATAGCAAAAGTAACATCAGACTTTCTGATGACCACACTTCTGGGAAGAAAAAACCCACATTAGTTTAATTTTACAACTACACATCGAGCTACAGAGCAGAGCAGTGCAGCACAGAGCGTCCCGAGTTCAGGGACATCACTACAGTTACGTAAGTGCACTGACAGTGAGAGCCAAAGATCATGAGCCTTTAGTAGCCATGTGAAAATATGATATGAACAGTGGGGTTGTAAATATACCAGTCAGCGGCTTTCATAGACTGAGCAAACATTAACTCTCTTCCGGGCAATTAAAAAAAAAAACATGTCATATATATGATATAATATAATGATATAACCACGCAATAAACTTGTTTTAACCACAATACCATTAGATTAATTCAATTCTATTTTATTGAAATGTATTATTATACATTTATATAGCGCTTATATACATCATGATTGTGTTAATAATGAGTACTTTCATAACACTTACTGACTTCATTGTTGCTCATTGTGATGAGGAGTTGATTAGATGTTGCAGCATATGCTTTATTTGGTCCTGTTCTCATTGCTATTCTTTGCAGATATTGTGTTATAGGCAGCAGGATGGCTCAGGGGGTACCACGCTAGCCCTGCACCTCCAGGGTTGGGGTTTGGATCTTGCCTCAGGCCTGTGTGTGGAGTTTGCATGTTCTTACTGTGGTTTCCTCCAGGTTCTCCGGTTTCCCCCAAAGACGTGTGTTGTTGACTGATTGTCGGCATTTATAAATTGCTTGTCATGTGTGCATGCCTGTGCCTTTAGGTTGCAAGAGGTTGGGGGCCTTGGCAACAGAACTTTGCCTTACAACAGCGTGGAATCATATGACATTGCAGCCATCCATTGTTCATCACCACTCCTTGAGATTGTTAAACAGTCGATCCACGTCATATGAATTTAATCCATTCCAGAAGAGAGTTCTTAAGGCGAAAATTAATTTTCTCATTATTGGAAATGACGTAAATGCAGATAATCCGTTCCAGCCCCATAATTTGTTTTACCAATATTACCAATTTCCACCACTATAATCATATTTTTGCATATAAAAACAATCAAACATCAAGTGAAACAACTCAAGACATGTAAATGAAATAAAATATGAGATAAATAGACATTTAACATCACTAAACCTTATTTTAGATTCCTTTTGACACTGGCTGCTTTAAAAACGAAATTGAAAGTGGCTCTCTTTTCTTTTTGCTACCATACCTGCTAACTTTCTTGGCACCCATGGTGCTACGTTTCTAAAACAAATCTGGCACAAAATCCCCCAAAAAATAAAACACCAAAAATTTTGCAAACTCAGTTTGCTAGGCTTTCCACTGACGGAAACAAGTTTTGAACGGTTTCTGAAATGTACGCGCAAATTAGCCAGCATTCGGTTCGGCTTGGTTCGCCCGCTCATATGCCGAAAAGGCTGCGGCATGCTGAGGCAATTTCCTTGCAAAATTCTGTTAAAATTAGCCACACCCATGTATTTAACTATGTATAGCTATCTTCTGTAGTCATGGATGAGTTTTTTTTAAAGCATGATACTACCTAGCTAACATTTTAAAACTATTGGTACATTGGTATATAAATAAATAAATAAATAAATAAATAAATGGTATTAATTCAAGGGGTTAAAAAATAAAGATCTGTTTTATTTAAAAATAAAGAGGCAGACTAATGTTAGCTAGTGACACTCACTTACACGCGCATTAATTTTCACCACTTATACTGTACAAGGTCCAGGAAGTCCTTGTTTGCTGATATAGTACATGTTCCACACTATTATACATGGTTCTACCGTGGTACATACTTTCGTACAATGGTAAATGTACCATAGTATGGCACTATGGAACACATACCAAAATACTGTGAAAAATACGTTATACATGATTATGTACCACAATGGTAATATTTATATAGTATGGTACCGCTTTACTATGCATTATTTTACTTTCAAATACTGTCAGTGTAAATCTCTGTAATATCTTTACAGGTGTCATGGTAGTTACAGTATAGTGGCGCTTCAATAATGACACTTATTTGGTACCATATTGGCTAAAAAGGTTTAGCAGGTATCTAATATGGTACCTACCAGTAGGATGTACTAACATATTTAATATATGTACAGTATATAAAAACACACCATGTAAGATACATGCTGAACTGTGGCCCTGCTAGTAAGTGTCAAAATATTGTGGTACATATCATAGTATTACCTCAATACCCAATGTCAGTACTGTATGTAATGTAATGTCAGTACCTCAGTAATACTAAAGTATGTTCTATAGTTTACCATGGTAAACTATATTACATACCTTATTAAAATTCCTTATGGGAAGGAAAGTGCAATAATATTTTCCCTAGTTTAGAATTTGCCATTTTAACAGGCAAACCTATATATATATATATATATATATATATATATATTATATCATGATTTTATTTAAATAAGGTATTTTCATTTTATGGATTAGTACTGTACCTTTTAAGCAAAGTTGCCTTCATTATATTAGCTACCATTTTTATGGTCACAAAACCCCAGAAACTGGGTCTCAAGCCAAGATAAAATGGGAGGGTTGCGTCAGGAAGGGCATCTGCCATAAAATCAGTGCCAAAGTTGTGTGTGATCAGATGGTCCGCTGTGGTGACCTCTCGACGGGAGCAGGCGAAAGACTAACAATATTAACATGCTAATTTGCAATAGCTAGAATGTAACTGAACTGGGCTTGTTACTATCAGTAGATAGCTATATATTTTTATGGAGATAACATTAGCTGTTTGTGCTTTACAATGTTTTATAAAGGAATTTCCAAGACAACTAGCTTGCTAGCTTTCTGTCATGGACGTAGCATTTTGGTGAGAAAACCAAGCAAGGTTGAGGCAAATCATATTCATATGTTTACATTTGAATTATTATAGTTTTAATTGTTTAAAACTATAATAGTAGTTATGATAACCACCTAGCCTAGGTAGTTCTGAACAAGAACTAACAAACAAGTACTATGATGTAAAGAGTCTGTTGAACACTGTGAGCATTGGGGACTGGTAAGATCAATGATACTGAGGCCATTTGTTTTGGCAGTAAGTCTCATGGGTGCAGTTCTGTGGCCACAGAAATGTCATCTACATGATTCTTTTGTATTGCAACACCACCACTGATATTGATATCCGGCGATGACGAAATTCTACTGAGTGTTGAGAAATCAAGATGGTGGAGGTTTGAAGATGGAATTTGGCTGCAGTTTCTTTGGATTTGGGCAAATCTTGCTGCCAATGGTCAAGGAACATTATTAGAGATGAGTTACAGTGGAACTCATCAGAAGAGTCCAGGTTCTAGAATATACTGTACTTTCTGAGAAATCTGGCTCCTTGTGGGTTTTTGGGATGGCTAAATGGTGTAGCTTACTATATGGGCTCTACATGGAAAATTTCTGTTTTAGCACTGTCGTCTTGCACCTCCACGGTCCGGGTTTGATTCCCGCCTTGGAGTGCATGTTCTCCACGTGCTTGGTGGGTTTCCTCCGGGTATTCCGGTTTCCTCCCACAGTCCAAAGACATGTAGGTTAGGTTTATTTAAGTTCCCAAATTGCCCATAGTGTGTGTATGTGTGTGTGCCCTGCGATGGACTGGCACCCTGTCCAGGGTGTACCCTGCCTTGTTCCCTAAGTCTCCTGGCATAGACTCCAGGCCCCCGTGACCCTGAATACAGGATTAAGCGGTATAGGTGATGATGTTGATGAGGGTTCCAAAAAGAAGTCATAATTCTTTAGCCCTAATTTTGCCAAGGTAAATGGTTTGTTCATTTTTAAATTTATTTTTACAATTTAAACACTATCTTGTCACCTTTATTTTTCCAAAGTGTACATCTTATTAACCGAACACAGTGTGTGCATCTGGTTACTCTTCAATAATTTATGAACTTTTTATTTATTATGTTTTTATATGTATGATTTTTATAAATAAGTGTAGTTTATTATATATTTTTTTTGAATAGTGGCCTTTCAGCTGCTCCCATTAAGGTGTTGCCTCAGTGGACCATCTGATCTGTATACAGCTTGGGCCTTCCTGACGCAACTCTCCCATGCTGTCTGGGCTTGGGACTGGGACTAAGATCGCCCTGCGTGCAGTGGCTGGGTTTGGGCATTGGCTTGGTATCAAATCTGCACAAGCCTAACTCTGATCCACAAATGTTGTTTTGTTTTTCCTTTAATCATATTTTTAATTTCACAATTTATTCCATAGCTAATACTGAATTTCTCTGTGGACTTTATTTGTATGATTGCTAGAAAGATTGATTTTCTACAGCTTCACTGTAGGTTCAATCCAGATTTTTGTTCTCTGGGTACTGGGTTTTCTGGATTCCTCCCATCTCCCAATCACCATGCCAGTAGGTAGCCTGGCAATGCTAAATCGGTGTAGGTGTAAATAAGGTGTGAATATGTGTGTGCATGGTGGGTTGAGATAGAATGGCATCTCATAAAAGGTTTAGTCCTGCTTTGCATCTATGAGATATACTGTACTGAGATGCAGATCCCCGACCAGGATAAATCATTTGCTTGAATCTATGTATGTAATTTATTTACAAAATTATCTTTGTAACCTACAGTATCTTACAGCAGTGGGAAAAGGGTTCTGGCTCAAAGCTCAGGAACTCACATCCTTCTCATAAGGAGTATCACATTGAGGTGAAATATATTCTTATTCGGTATTTAGGAATCAGACAAACATTGTGGCAAAGTGGTATTCTTTATCTTTTAAATAATATATCTATGAACTAAAATTATTTATGTGAGACACACTTGCATTCAGCTTCTTTACTGCGTCCGATTTGCCTTATTTCAGTAAAAGCCACAAACCATGCTCAGGCAGTTTATACCTAGTGCCCAATGCAATCACATCAGAAAAATCCAATGGCCAAATCTGTAGAATTGTTAACATACAGGAGCTCTTCAGATACAGCATACATTAAATTAATGTTTCTCTTTAAGTAGAAAATCCCTCGTGCTTATGATGTAACGCTGCTAGTTCAGATGGATTATCAGCGCACTAGTAAACGCAATGCCTTACATTTTAGCCCCAATGTGCATTATAAATGAAAGGAAAAAAATTGCAGCATATTCTGTGAACATGTAAATCATGTATATTCTACAGATATATCTATCTATCTATCTATCTATCTATCTATCTATCTATCTATTTATCTATCTATCTATCGTATGTACATGAAGGTCAAATGTTTTGGAACAATTCTTGCAACAACAGTATTGTCAAGTGGATTTGTAAAAGCCATCAAGCACCATGAAGACCTAAACCTACCTCTGCTGCAGATGAGAGGTTCATTTAGAGTTACCAGCCTCAGAAATCACCAATTAACAAACGGCACCTCCGATTATAAAGGCTTTACAGAGCATAAGAAGCAGACAGATCTTAATATTAACTGCTCAAAGGAAATTATTGCTTATGGTGCTTTCTGCATCGTGTTACAGTGTAGAAAGAAATAAGAATCAGGAAAGACCATGGAAATAGAAGGTGTGTCCACACACACAAACATATATATGGTTGCATGGTGGCGTAGTGGGTATCACTGTGGCCTTGCACCTCCAGGGTTTGGAGGAGTTTGCATGTTCTCCGTGTGCTTGGTGGGTTTTCCTCTGGGTTCTCTGCTTTTCTCCCACAGTCCAAAGACATGCACATTAGGTTAATTGGCGTTCCCAAATTGCTTGTTGTGTATGCATGTGTCCTGTGATGGATTGGTACTGCCATGTGCCATCTGGACAAAGTCTCCTGGGACAGGCTCCAGACCCCCGTCACCCTGTATATATATATATATATATATATATATATATATATATATATATATATATAACATTTTCCTTTTACACATAAGCAAGTATAAGTACATTTAACATTTTGGACTGTCCAAGGATGTTAACAAGACAGCTCATTGTTTTTTGTTCCTGAGATAGTCTCTGTTCTTGAGAGTCTGTTGTAAATGAACTCCATGACTGTTACAAACTGGACCTTCTGACCGGTCAGAATTGGGAATTCAAGACGTAATGAAAAATACATCCGTGAAGCTGACTTAACCACAGCACACAATGCATACTCATACTGTCTGTTTGTCTGACTATTGTCCATCGTTTCTACTCTGTGCTGTAATTCTCTCTGGGTTGCTTGCTTGCTTAATAGAGAGAGAGAGAGGGAAAGAGAGAGAGAGAAATGGAGAGAGAGATCTCCCTGATTGATGGCGGTGATATGAAGTAGAATGGCTGCTGATTGGCATGCATGATGTGAAGTTAGTTAAGCTCTAGGCTGTAGTACTGATACCTGAACAAATGCGTGTGGAGTTCTGCCAGGAATCATTTAGATTGTACAGAAAGATTGTAAATGGCTTGTTTTAAAAAAAAAATCTTTTATATTGAGAATGTGTTTATGTGCCAGCGTGAGCGTTATATATTATGTGGAGGCAAGAGGGTCTGTTGGTGATTAAGCAAGACCTGATTTCGGCACTGATCTTGTGACACGCGAGATTGAGAATAGTGTTCTATGAAGCATAGAAAAGTGTGTGAATATCTAGATTTCGATCCAATAGCCAACATGTTCCTGTGTTAAGGGTTTATATTCCTTTCCATCACAGCTGTGTATCTCGGGTATGTCTGCATGCTTCATTTAAACTCAGTTCAGTTTGATGTTATTATACAGTAGTCATTATACAGTATATTGGTTATATGTACAGTTGACCCAGGTGAAGTCGCGAAGTTCAGCTGACCTGATAGATTCATCGGATTCATTCTAATCAGTCATAGTGTTTGCATAGAGCACTGGTGGCTCAGTGGTAGGTGTCTCACCTGCCATGCGGATGGCCCGGGTTTGATCCCCAGCCACTGGATACAGTACTAGTCCCAAGCCTGGATAAAATGGGAGGGTTGCATCAGGAAGGGTATCCGGCATAAAACCTGTGCCAAGCATGTGTGTGCGGACTGATGTCCACTGAGTTTGCTCTCTCAGAAAAAAATCATGAAATGATGATCTGCTTATGCAACTTGTATGTTGCTGAATTGCTAACATATTACCCAAGCTTTGATTGTAGTTAGACTCAAACATCAGCAATAAAACATTTTCTATTCAGTGGGTTGTTAATCTCCTAATCACTAACAAGAGAGATTATTCACTAGGAACCTTCATATTTTTTGTTTAAAATCCTTAGAGCCCAAGTGGCACAGATATGAGCCGGCAATGATAAAAAAAAGATATTATATATATATATATATATATATATATATATATATATATATATATATATATATACCTGTGCTGAGTTGCTGGCACATATCTGTGCCACTATATACAGTATATGTATGTATATATATATATATATATATATATATATATATATATATATATATACACACAGTCTTATGCAAAAGTTTGGGCACCCCTTGATAAATAGATAAACAGATAAATAGATTTTGCTGATTTTTTTAATTGAAAAGATGTTAACACAGTCTCTCTTGGAGATGGAAAAAATGCACAATATTTTCAGTAAACATTGATATATATAACATATATATATATATATATATATATATATATATATAGCATATATAGCATATAGTATATATGTTTATATTCAGACATCAAACTGTGTATTTGAGTTCTCGGATATATCAGGAAGAATGAAATGTATTATTCATTATAATGTGTTACTTTTACCTACCAGAACCTAGGAACGATGTCACAAAAATGTAAAACTTTCAAAATGAGCATATTTGTCATATTTCTGGTCATAGAAACAACTGAAAACAACTTCAGATCATGTGTATCTGTGCCGTTTCTTTGCCTTTTACCCAGTTTAAAATTTTTTGCTTAGTCATGTTTGGAAAGTTGGTAAAAAAACAAACAAAGATTCAGTTCATCATATTGCCTATTTTTTGCTGAAAAAAATTATATTACACTCTACATAATCTGCACCCTATATATTTTTAATAAAAAAAACAGCAAAACACATAATGGCTAAAATTCTCAGAGCTTTAAGTGTACATTTCCACTTCCTGGTACAGAATTTTAATACAGTGGTGTTAGTGGTATATTATTAGAGATGAAGAGCTTCAAGTTATCCTCACATCTCGGTGGCATGGAGGTACTGAGAGACCTGAGAGACAGATCTGAAGGTACGATAGGGGCTGGGAAACTGATTATCTGGGAATAAATATCCAGTGAGTAATGGTTTTGCAAGCAGAAGCAAATTGTTGGAGAGAGAAGGCCAGGTGACTGATTTGATCTAACAGGAATGTTTAAAACACTTGACCGTGGTGAGCAAAAAAGCATCTCTATACTGTATATGTATTTACGTTACGGCATGGTATTGGTTGAATTTAACAAGACCAAGTGTAATGATCATATCTCATGACTTGTTTATGTACGTACTGTAGTCTTTGGCTTTACTGTCTTTCGACTCCATTGTTTTTGCACCAATTCAATTGCTGATGTACTTGTAGAGCATATGGTATTTTATTTCCTTTTAGTGCATATCCTACTTTCCCAGAAAAAAATAACAATCAGCAGTTGCCGCTTTGTACTAAAGAAATATTTTTAGGTTGTCAGGTATTTACACAAAAAAACCCTGCATTCATAAAGCTGCACGTCAATTCATAATGCACTTCCTGTCATGTGCGAGTGCCACCTGGCCAGCAAGTCTGCGCACATGCACTTTTATACAAAAGAAGCGCCATGGTGACTCTTTGTCCTGCGTTAACCCCAGCCAGTGCCATTCCTCTCGCCTGTAGATGGGCACAGCAGTCAGGCAGTGAAGTCTCGTGACTATCAGGGACCGGCACACTGGCAGCTGTAATTGCAGGATAATTATGGCGGGCGCTGGAATTCAGCCTGGCATTTACACAACAGGGGCTTTTTTTACCCTCTGTATCCTGCTGGTAGAGGAGCTCAGTAAGTGCAGAAAGAGAGAAAGAAAGAGAGAGATTACACAGCATTAAATGAAATTGAAAGCAGTAAAAAAAAAGCAACACATTGACAGTTTGCTGTGATATCAGAGGAATATACACTTCGGGACATGCGGTTATAAAATCATCTCTGAGGCAGTAACTCCAATTTGTGTCAGCCTGCATCATTACTGCTGTTTAATGTTTTCCTACAGCATGCTGGTGGCACACTGGCTTAGTGGTTAGGGCTGTTGCCAAAATTGGGGGTTTGAGTCTCACCTCTGATTCTGTGTGTGGAGTTCTCACTGTGATTATGGGTTTCCTTTGGGACTCCTGGTTTCCTCCCACAGCATAAAGACATATGGATTATACACGCTAAGATGGATAGACGATGGCTGAATGGATGGCACAGCCTGACCCAAGTGTTGACTCCATGTCCTGTTGATTTTTGACACAGAGTGATGATAATGATTATCATTATGATAAGGTAACAGAAAGACGGAAAGAGTGCTAGACACGCAGAAACAGAGAGATAGAACGAGTGAGACTAGGAGTCAGAGAGAGAAATACTCAGATCGACGGAAAGACTATTTGAGTTGGCACTTGGACTGGCCTCTATGATGATGATGATGATGATGATGATGATGATGTGACAAATAGAGACACATGAATAGAGACAGAAAAACAGTAAAACTGAAAGAAAGAGCGAGAGGGCAAGAGATGCAGGCAAACTCTCATTTTGATGATGATGATGATGATGATGATAAGCCTGAGATAGAGAGAGAGAGAGAGAGAGAATGACAGACAGAGAGAAAGAGGATGATGATGATGATGATAGTACAACTGAGAGAAAAATTGAGAGAGAGAGAAGAGGAGGAGGGAGATGATGATGATGATGATGATGATGAAGATGACGAAGAGCAGGAGGACAGTAAAACTGAGAGAGAGAGGCAAAGACCATACTGCATTCTGATTACGATGATGATGATGATGATGATAGAAAAACTAAGAAAAAAATGAGAGAGAGAGAGAGCGAGAGAGAGAGATAGATAGAGAGGGGGGGTGATGATGATGATGATGATAGTAAAACAGAGAAAAAATCCTCTCGATGATGATGATATTGATGAGGATGAAAGTAAAACTGAGAGAGAAAGAATGAGAGACGAAGAGAGAGAGGCAAAGACCAGACTCCTTTCTGATGATGATAGTAAAACTAAGAAAAAAATGAGAGAGAGAGAGAGAGAATCATGTTGATGATGATAGAAAAACAGAGAAAAAATAATGACAGAGAGAAAGAGAGGATGATGATTATGATGATGATGAGTAGGATGAGAGAGAGAGAGAGAGAGAGAGACAGGCAAAGACCAGACTCCATTTTGATGATGATGATGATGATGATGATGAGGAGGAGGAGGAGGAGGAGGAGGATGACAGTAAACTGAGAGACAAATTGAAAGAGATGTAGAGATGAAGATGATGATGATGGCAGTAAAGCAGTGAGAGAGAAAGAAGGGTAATGAAGATGATGATGTTGCAGTCAGAAAAACTGATAAAGAGTGTGTGAGAGAGTGAGAGAGAGTATGTGTTTTAGCACTGGAGAATGTGACGAAAGATTTGTCAGTCTTGATAGTAAATCTAATTTCATCTTGCCATGGTCACGTTAACTAAACAGTTCATCTTGCCACCTTTAGTCCATCCAAGTACGGGACAGAAAGTGGAGCTTGCAGACTTCTTATTAGTGGCTTTTGAGAAGATCTTAGAACATGTACAGTATAACTCCAGTATAATCTCTGCTTTAATTCTGCTTTAACCAGACAGCAGTGTTGTATCTCAGTCTGGGAAAACCCATATTACACTTTTGAAGATTCCCAAGCAGTGATGTCATGTTTGTGGACATTTGTAGACTGTGCTAATGTTACCTGTACCTTTAGCTTGTGTGGCTTTCTTGTCCTTTTTCTTGTCCTTTTTAGCAGAAACCCGTTGTGTCAGATCATTTTATCCTCATTTAAAGACATTTAGTACAGAATGATTTGGTTGGAATTCCATTGATGTACTTTAGCCATAGATTTCCTCTTCCCCTATATTTGGCACCTCTATATTATGACGATTTGGACAAAACAGCAAACTTTTGATAGAACAAACTATTTTAATATTGTCACATAAAATGCATGGATCTGATGGCAGCAATGCCAAAAAGTTCTGAGTCTGGAGTTGTCTTATGGGACAGGGTTAGTCTTTTACAGGATAAGACAGGTTCAATCCAAATTTAGGACATCCACGCTAATATGAAATGCTTAGCAATGCAGCTACAATTCTTTAAAGGAACCTATTATGAAAATAGGTATTGTTAATTTCAGGTAGGTCTCTAGTAACAAACAATATAAGAAAAAGAAAATCATATTTGAGTACTGGCCAAATACTTAAACAAGCATATCAGAGGCTATGTTTTTGGGTAGTGGCTAACTGCTAACAGGACCAGGTTAGTTGTTAGCGCTTAGCTACCTAACCTACGCTTCCTCAGCTTTTATTTATGTTTTTACTTTTATAACACTGTTCAAGGAAGATGGCATGAATTAACACTTGTACCTATATTTTCCCCCTTTATTTTATTTATCAGAATGCATATATGAAAAGCCTGAAAAAAGACTGGAAATGGTTGATAAGAGCAGTAAGTTCATAAGTTCAGGGAATTTTGTTTAAAGCTACAGACAGTGAAATCGGTGTGTTTGGAAAAAGGATTCAAACAGAAAGAAAATTCGAGATTTTAGCTAGAACATTAACAGACACATTTTGGAGAACTTCAAAGAAGAGTACAATGTGTGACCTGTAAATGAAATATATGAAATATAAGTAGACCGACCTGGTGTGTAATGTGTGTGTGACAGATGGGCAAAATGTTCATCTCTGCAGTGTGACTGTATGAAGGTACATGATCCTGTGTAATGCAGTTTATGGGATCTGACACATTTCGCTGAAATGCTGCTACTTGCATATAATTATGATAGGTTTGCTTTTAACACAATGGAATAAATATAAGATGCAAATAAACAAAATTTGGTCGCTTAAGCCAGGCAAAAGCTGGTTACCTTCGGACATGCACTTTATCGGAATCCACAAAACTGGTGTCGCGAGGTGTGAATTCATTTCTGTGGAAAATATCATATATTATAATATAATATTATAATATAATATTAATATTATAATATTATTTGTTTTTAATGAGATGTTTGTCATGTGACGAAGGAGTCTCCAGTTTTAGTGCTTAGTAAAATCAATGACACATTTCTATAATTCTAGTGGTTTCTTGAACTAATTAGTTTCGTTTGATGTTCCACAACATGTAACAATGTATACTACAAAAGGATTCAAAAGTATAATGTGTCCTTCTCTATTTAATAAGCATTGTAATCATTGGAAATCATACTATAGCTTAAGAATGTGCTGTTACAGTTACAAGAAAAGAATCTGTCCTGTTGCTGTTTTTTTAACCAGCAATCAGAGGGTGTGCTGTTGTTGCTGAATATCAGCACGGCTGTGATGTGATCGTAAGCAGAGGATTTCACAGCCGTGCTGATATTCAGCAACAGCAGCATAACTTTGAGTGAGATATTGGTTTGTACAACAGTTCCGCAAAAACACTTTTTACTATCGACAGATTATGATTTGTTTGCGTATTTAACCAGTTCTTTTGCTCCGCCAACACACATCCTTCCGTAGTTGGTGGCGCTAACTAACCGTGACTGCTGTAACTGGTGACTGACAGTTAGTGTAATCAACATGGGTGAAATTTGTTTTAAATTCTTACCGGTAGTCAAAAAATGAGGAGAATAAACCATGGAGGTGGTGGACCGTCCTGAGAAACCTATGAGGATTACTTTATATTTCCACTTATTCTGCTTCAGAACATCAGCTAACTTCCTGGGTTCTGGGGTTGAATCCCAAATAGGGTGAAATAGAGCATAGTGCGCTAGAGTGTGTACAATTCCTTGTTCCACACACCAAGTAGTGCCCTAGATTAGGGGTTAGAGAAGGATTTGGGATTCAGCCTTGTGTAGCCTTTGTAGCCCGTTTTAGCACCAACAAACCATAGATGTTTAGGGGCATTTCAGAACGACTTAGAAGCAATTACTAAGGAGACAAAGTGTCGTGAAGATGACGTAATGTTATCAGGGATGTTTTTCTTGCTACCGTGAGGGTTTTGGCAGGCAGCAGTTCTCCCCGCTTTCTAGTACTGCGGACCATACAGACCTACTTTCACCCATGCTGGAGACTGCCAGTTAGTGTAATTAACAATTAGTAGAACATCTGTGATGCAAGCTAATACGTGTCATTAAATGTCCTAGTGCTGTTATGCTCTATTATCATCACTCGTGGAATGCCTCTCTCAATCAGTTTACTCAATCAGAATTAACTGTTGTATTATTTCCTATAACTGTACGCCCCATAGGAGTTTATTCCTAATATACAATATTAAAAAGGACCAGTTTTTCTTCTTTTGCATCTGTAATGTAATGTAATATTACAGAATCTTCCACATCTTGAATCTTGAACCCTTAAAAACCACAAAAGTTAGGATTCATTTCCCGTCGTCCAGTAGAGGGCAGCATGTATCCATCAACCCTGGATCAGGGAGTAGTGTTCAGGTGAGGGGGATAAAGGTCACAGAATAGATGTCCCGCTCTCAGTCATACATATTAATGAAGCTGCATGTAGATCACGGTATCATCTCACAGGAGGGATGTGTGCATACTTTCAGGTTTGCGACAGTTTGCGTGTAGCTCCGCTGATGTTTCCTCAATCGCGCTGAGGAGGTTCGCTATCTGTCCGAGCTGGATTCTCCAATAATGTAAGGGACCCTCGATCTTTTTTAACACTGGCACGACTTCTGAAAAGGAGTGCTTTTATTGGCTGGTTGTTAAAGTTTTATTTAAGCTAATTAATATATTCTGCAGAGTAATGGTTTGTCAGACTGTAATTTAAGGCTTGGACGTTCTTGGCACACTCTGGGTGCTTGGCGCGGTAGTTCGAAAATAGCGGCGTCTCTTTTATCCGGAATGAATGATGCTCTGGTTAAACCTTATGTCAGGGTTAGAGACTAAAGGAGATGTAGTTGCAGCTGATTTATGCATAGATATACTGTACAAAATGCAGTAGTAATACTCTTCTGTTCCTGGTTTAATTTATGCCCTTTTTTAAAGTCAAATCACTGCTCAATTCTCAGCTTCCATGGTTTTTTTCTTTTGCATGTTGAATTGACTTTATTATGTAATTTCTGTTTCTTTTTTTTGTATCCTGATGGCTTCACGTTAATTATTTTCCATTGATAAGTTCTGGTTAATCTTTTGATTTGAGCATTTGTTGTTATTCTGTTAAGTTTCACCCCCTAACTACCCCCCCCCCCCCCCCAACCCCACTGAGTTGGTCATTTATTTTTATTTTTAGGGTCAAAGAAGATCCAAAGCCTCAGTCGGCACAGTAAGTATCTCTTAGCATAGCATAGACAGCTCCCAGCTTTGACCCTTTCATGTGCTTTCTTCTTGTGTGGCTTCCTCTTACACTTGTCAATGCTTTTTTTCCCCCTGTCTGCCATACAAAAGCCACCGGACACACCTGTTCCTGTTCTGCTTTATCTGCTTCCCAGGCGGCTGTTAGTTTTGAAGGATCGCTCAGTTTGATCCTCTTTTTCTATGTAACGTGTGGCCGTAGTATATCTGGTTGTCTGACGCAACCTCCGATTCACTGGCTGTATACGCTACATGCTTCTTTCTCAATCTCACACACCCTCTCTCTTCTCCCTGTCTGTCCTTCTCGGCTCTGTCTCACTCCCTCATTTCTCCACCGGTGTGTAAGCACCGTCCAGGTCTTCCAGTTCTCTTTCATAGCCGCTCGTTTTCCGTCTTCTCCTCCCAACATGAATGTGTCTTGCAGTGCAGCTGTGATTAATCACAGTCAGTTTTTTTTTTTCCCCCTCTCCTGCGCTGCTCATTCCAGCACGCTGTGTCTCAGCTTCGGTGATGTCCCGCTTGTCTGTGCAGGTGGTTCAAAAGTCCCTTTAGCGGGATCACGGAGCTGGTTAATAACGTTCTGCAGCCGCAGACTAAGTCCCAAAATGAGCCTCAAAAAGACGCGGCGACGGAGGAGTCGGAAACGTAAGTAAAGAAAAATGCAAGTTGACATCCATGGCTGTGAGAGGGCAGAAAGAACACAAACCCAGCAGCGGTAGTCTTCTAGCAACTCTTCCGAGGCTTTATGTGTCCCATGTTCTATTTGTTCCCCCGCACTTTCTGTTAAGCTATGAATCCTGATATATTTAAATGTAATTGTTTGAATATATCAGTTGCAGCTGCATTTACATTTATCACACTAAATGTTTCAGTATCCATCCTGTAGAAAATGAATAAATGAATGGACTGAATTATTACTTATTAATTTATTCTTGGTTTGAAAGAACGACAAGATTGTGCTCAAGCTGAGCTTCTGAAGGTTCTAGGGTCGTATCGAAGGTCTGTTATTTTAGCATATTAACCCATAAAGGTTTTGCAGACACTCACTCTATACCGCTTCCTCCTGTATACAGGGTCGAGGGGGGCCTGGAGCCTATCCCAGGAGACTTAGGGCTCTAGGCGGGGTACACCTTAGAGGGGTGCAAATTTAGGTCAGACGGAACCTGATAATATCTGAGATAAATCAAGTAGGTAGTGGAAGGAGGTGGAAGAACCATGAAGCTACTTGTACTACATACTGTATATACACACCCTATAAAATATCTCAGAAATCTAAGCATTGCTGATGTTCAGCATTAAGTCACAGTTTGCCTAAAAAAACCTGCCTAAATTTCACAAATGACATTACACTTGGTTAACGTTTGGACGAGCAATAGCAGGGATTCTGTATAATTTTCTCGAACGCATACAGTATGTAATCGGGTAATGTTTAAACCATTGACATTTTTTCCCACATGTTGGAGTTTTTTAAAAATATTTTTTATTACTGCATGTTCATTGAGATGTTTTGGATTTGAAGATCTGGCAACCCAGACATCAGTTTCCTCACAAGGAAAAACAACACATTAAACAGGATTACTGTTATAGTTTTTTTTTTTAAAATATCCTACGCTGCA
Source organism: Clarias fuscus (assembly GCA_030347435.1). Taxonomy (NCBI): domain Eukaryota; kingdom Metazoa; phylum Chordata; class Actinopteri; order Siluriformes; family Clariidae; genus Clarias; species Clarias fuscus. Next base: position 17,569,682 of record CM059226.1, read on the forward strand.
TTATTTAGATGGACTGCCTTTATCTTTAATTATGTCACATGTTTACTCTGGTTTTAGATTTGATTACGGCTCACATTCACTGTGGCATTGTTGTTACAAATTTATGTCACATACTGTATTACGTTTTTTTTCCTGATGGCGGTGTAGTGGTTAGCACTGTTGCCTTGCATTTTCAGAGTTCGGGTCCGATTCCCGGCCAGGCTCGATTCCCGTCTCTGTGTGCATGGAGTTTGCATGTTCTCCCCGTGCTTGGTGGGTTTCCTCCGGGTTCTCCGGTTTCCTCCTACAGTCCAAAGTCCAATTAACCTAACCTAATGTAGGTTAGGTTAATTGCCGATCCTGTATTGCCCGTAGGTTGTGAATGAGTGTGTGAGTGTGTGTATGTGTGTGTGTGTGCCCCTGCGATGGATTGGCACCCTGTCCGGGGTATACCCTGCCTCATGCCCTAAGTATCCTGGGATAGGCTCCAGGCCTCCCGTGAACCTGAATACAGGAATAAGCGCTATAGATGATGAGTGAGTGAGTGTTGCATGAATATTTGTCTGAGATCATGTACTGATGACGGAAGAGTTGAACTTCTCCAGCACACTTTCAATGGCCAAATCATACGTAAAAATTACTATGGCGTTGTTATCCTGGAATATATCTATGCAATCAGCACAGGAAAATTCAGCACATTCAGGTCAGGTCAGGTTAGCTGACTTTATTTTATTACCACATAACGTCTAGACCTGACCGACTGAAACAACCCCAGATCATAACACTGCCTCCAGAAGCTTGTACATAGAGCACTATGCATGATGGGTGCATCACTTCATGCACTTCCGTTTTTACCCTCAGACTCCCATTGCAACTTCATGCTCCCTAACAAACTAAAATCTTTTTTGGCGATTAGTCTCCCTAACAAGTGGTTTTCCCATGGACACACTGGGAAACCATAAGACACTGGACTATGGTTTGGAAGGTTCCAGGTTCAACACCGCTGAGTGCCTGACTGTTGTCCCTTTTGGGTCCTTGAGCAAGGCCCTTAACTCTCAAAACTGAACTCTGGAAAGAGTAGTAATATGGCACATATTTCTCTGTAAAGTCGTGCATGCTCCCTTAGAGACGTGTAAAATCAGCCAACTGTATAACGAATGTTCAAACTGGTTCTCAGCGTAACACAGACAAAAGTGGTTATCCGCCTTCTTTCACATACGTAAGCTCACAGACGCTCATGATCTACTAGTATATCTTTGATTGACAGATGAGACTGTACATACAGTATACCTGTACATGCCATATGTGCTAATCATTTTAAGTATTTTTATATATGATTAACTGAATCAGGAAATCATAGTACTGTATACACACTTTGGAGACACTCCAGGAAATCGTGCCAAGAGCAGTGTACAGGTCTAGCAAACCACTTTATGGGGTTAAGGGGATAAGAGTTATTGTTTTGCTTTATCACCTCCATTTCTTACATCATGTCTTCTGAAAAACGTCCATCATTTTGTAGACATTAACCCAGATAAAACCTTACAATAGTAGAAGACACTGGAACTCTTGGTCTCAGTATCAGACAGCTGGTTTATGTTTCTCCAGACTCCTCTAAGGTGAATGTATGTGTGTGTGTGCGTGTGTGTGTGTGTGTGTGTGTGTGTGTTGAGACTGAAAGCAGCATATGGTTACATTTGGGCTGTGTGTCACAGCTGCTCTTACTGCTATCTGACCCGGCTTGGTGGCACTGCACACTGGTACTGCCCGATGGCTTGCCACTGGAACCTCTCCAGATCCGTGTTGCTCGTATCCCCGCTGTTTAGTGACCAGGATGCCCAGAGTCATTCTAGGGTCAGAGGAATAGAGGCAGATCGGTTTTAGCCTGATAGGTGTGGCATCGTTATATATTGGTATCTACAGTAGTCTAACAATAGCGCTCCTCATAGAAAACATCACCACGTTAACAATTATGCATGTGTCTATCATAAAAGTCACTGGGGAAATTGTTTCTATAGAAATGGTGTGATCACCCTGTGATTTGGCCTTATAGCTATAATAATTAGCTATAATAACAGAAAATTCATCCAGCACATTGTGATCAATCAGATGCAGCGCACCTTCTGCTAAGCTTCATTTCAACCTTTAAAATGTTAGCAGTCACTGTATCATGTCTGTCTGTGATCACATGATTGAAGTAGGAATGCATCAAAACTGATACTGGCATTGGGTTTTAATCCATTACTGTATTTATTGTAGAGTATGTTATTGTTCTCAGTCCAATACATCTCTGAGACAAAACGGCGCCGTACAAGCACGCAGTAAACACCATGTAGCGTTGTCTTAAACAAGGTCAGCTGATCCCGCTACGTCCGTGGCTTTTTATTATGCTTTACATTGTAGATTTGCAGTCAAAAGTTGTATAACACCCCTGTCTCTCCTACTCGGTTTGACTCTCAGTGGGATGTGATGTTAGGCACCGCAAGGTTTCGCAAGGAAACCAAAAGCAAAACATGCTTAATAAAGTAGTAAAAAGTATGCCAAAACTGCAAAAACTCACAGTGAATCGTGATAAATCATATTTACGGCCACCACGTGAAACCATGCTGACACCGTGTAGGTGAGATAGGGGTTGGGCCTACGAATGAATCTTGGACTTGCTGTATGTGGAATTCGTTGCTTCCAGCTATAACAGTCTACTGAGAATGCTAGGTGAGTGAAAATAACAGCTCTTACCCAATATGTTCCGTTTAATGATCAACGGGGGTTTAACAGTATGTGTATTTGAATTTTGTGTAAATGAATCACAGACATTTGAATAACATTTGTTCATGATGCTGTTCTCAGCCATGTTGATTTGATGTCACTCCGCCAGTGGAAGCATTTCTTGTCATGAACCACATGCTCCCCTTTTACCCTTTAGAGAAACAAGGGTTCGCTAAGTTGTATTATTCTGCCAATCTATAGTAAAATACTCAAAAAAATATTTAAATATACTTTATTAAAAAACACCATTATGGGGCCTCCAAGTGGCACAGTGGTAAAGTGTTCGTCCTGTCATCGGAAAAGTGCGAGTTCGATTCCCAGGTGATGCTGTACAGCCAATAGGGGGAGTCTGTGAGCTCTCGCAAGAGAAAGGAGCGGATAGCGCTGTCCTCCGATTGTGTTATGCTGCCCCCAATGGTGCGTGAGCTAGCGGTTTGAAAACATGGCTCGGCTGGCATCATGTGGTTCGGAGCAAGCATGATGGAGACCATGAAGTTCCCACAGAGTCCTAAAAAATCGAAGAGCACAGTGGGAACGGGTCAAAATTGAAAAATGTACATGTATCAAGTTCATACTACTTCCTAGCCACGTCCCTGTCTCGTCTCTGATTCCCCATCACTCACCTAATCATGCGCTCATCAGATGCATTGAGATTGAACCAAGTTATTGCTACAGTATGTCAAATCAAAACAATCGAACCAGGTGCTTATTTAGGGTCACACTTACTATATTTCATTGTGTCCAGTACTTCGGTCTAAATGCGGCGAAATCAACTTCATTGAGGTAGCAACACCTCAGTGATCTTTTCCATCTGTGCCATGCTTGTAGTACGCCACTGAAGTCCCTGTAAAGCATTTGTTGCTCCATTAACTGGTCATCGCCACAGTTAAGACATCCTTATTATATTCTTCCTGCATCTTGCTCTGACCACGTGCTAACCAGGGTTCTTTTTAACATGTGCGAAAAAAGCATGCCAGCTCTACGTTAAGGTAGTTGGACAAGTTGGACAAATTGTACAAGTTCTTACATTTCAAATCACTCTCACTCACTCATCGTCTATACCGCTTTATCCTCTATAGAGTGTTGTGGGGGCCTATTCCAGGAGACTTAGCGTACACTTAGGGTACTCTCTGGATGGAGTGCCAATCCATCGCACACATACAGTACATACACACGTTCACACACTACAGGCAATTTGAGAATGCCAATTAGCCTAACTTCAAGTCAAGTCAAGTAGGCTTTTATTGACATTTCAACCATATACAGTTCAGTACACAGTGAAACAAATCGGTGCAACCTGCATGTCTTTGGACTGTGGGAGGAAACCCGAGTACCTGGAGGAAACCCACCAAGAATGGGGAGAACATGCAAACTCCATGCACACAGAGACAGGAATCGAACCTGGCCGGGATTTGAACCTTGACCCCGGAGGTGCAAGGAGACAGTGCTAACCACTAGGCCACCGTGCCACCCATTTCAAATCATTTCAGTCATTTAAAATCAACTATTCTAGAAACCAAAATGCGTAAAAATGTAAAAAAGTGCCTGTATTTTATGATCACCATATAGACCAGTTAAGCATAAACAGTGCTAAAGTTAGAGGGTAAAAGTTCATTGTTCTTTGACACACCGTTTGCTCAAAACTAAGCCTGGAACATTTAACATGGCCTGAAAAACTTCAAACATTGCACCCATAGGTCGAACTGTTACAAAAATAGTTTTGGTGAGAGTAGACATGCGCTCTCTCCTGGTTAACACCCAAGTGTGTTCACATGTAAAGGGATAGCCTTGCTCAATAATTCAGCCCTCTAATGAACGTTGAAGGCCAAACACAGGGGCCAAAACTGCGCTTATCTCCGTGTTATGGAGTGTGGCGTGGGTTTTGGGTTCCACTGTGGTTGTGGTTGATTGAGGGATGCCATACAAAATGCATAGATGCCATGTGCATGTCTGACCCTCAAACTTTGACCGTTGACCTAAGAGCTCTGACTCCTACAGGGTCATAACGAGTGCACATCGATATCAGAATTATTATGCAGCTGAATCTGTGTCGACTGTAGGTGGGCCACTAGTTTTTATATTGAATAAGATTGCTATGTGTTAACTGTGGCGACTCGATGGCTTAGCTGTTAGCATTGTCGCCTTGTTCTGTGTGCATGTTCTCCCCCTCCTGGTGGGTTTCCTCTGGGTATTCCTGTTTTCTCCTACAGTCCAAAGTAGTGTAATAATGACGAAAAATTGACGACATTTTTTTCTGGGACTAAGACGAGATGATGACGAGACGTCACTGATAGCAGTGAACAGTAACAGTGACGAAATCAGCATGCTATATCGTTGACGAAAAAAGACGAGACTAAAATGTGGTTTAAAATTTTTTAAAAATGAATAAAACATCTGTCCTTTTTTTCGTCAACATTTAATGATTTTTTGTCGATAAACTGTGTTCATTCATTATGGCACGAGCGGTAGTGTTTGAATGAAAAGGTGCGGCGGCTTTTCTATGAAGATAGCGATTGTGTAATCGGGGCAATCTGTGGCAGGGGGGGGGCGTTTTAGGGCATAACACCTGTTCCCAGCCCGCGGCGCATCAGGAGTAATTTGCGCGCGCAGTGATCCCGTGTTATAAGCTCAGTCATCTTTAACCCTTCGTCATCACTGCCGTATTACTCGGGCCAATGAGAAGAGACGATGTTTAGAGACTAGACTAGATTGACTGTAGAGTTCATTTATAATAATCTTATTGCTAAAATGTTACGTTTTCATTCACTAAAACTAGATGATAAAATACTAATGGGTTCCTCCGACTAAAACTAGACTCAAATGTTCAGACTTTTAGTCGACTAAAGCTTGACTAAACAAAAATAGGATAAAATTGACTAAATATGATTAGCACTGTCGCCTTGCACCGCCAGGGTCCAGGCTCGATTCCCGTCTCTGTGTGCATGGAGTTTGCATGTTCTCCCCGTGCTTGGTGGGTTTCCTCCGGGTACTCCGGTTTCCTCCCACAGTCCAAAGACATGCAGATTAGGATAATTGCCATTCCCAAATGGCCTGTAGAGTGTGAATGAGTGTGTGAGTGTGTGTACAGTATGTGTGTGTGTGTGTCTGGCGATGGATTGGCGCCCTGTCCAGGGTGTGCCTAAATCTCCTGGGATAGGCTCCAGGCCCCCCGTGACCCTGAATACAGGATAAAGAGGTATAGATGATGAGAGAGTGAGTGAGTGATAGTTTTTATCAGTGACATTTGTCCCGGGACTAAGACTAAGACTAAAATTGAAAACACTAGTCCAAAGACATGAAGATTCGGTTTAGTTGGCTTTCCCCAAATTGTCCATAATGTGTGTGTGTGTGTTCCGCGTTGGATGAGCACGACTTCCAGGATGTTCCCTGCCTCTTGGGAAAGGCTCCAGCTTCCTCACCATCCTGTATACAGGAGTGAGTACGGCAGGAGAGAGAAAAACTGAACACTGAAGTGGCAACCACAAAAGTGAGCAAAAAATGATTCACTCTAAAGGTTGTTTGACAATGTGTGAATTAATTATGCAAAATTATGGAATTAAATCTACCCAAAAACTCCAAACTTTTGTTTTTACATTCGCACAGCTCTCTCTCTCTCTCTCTCTCTCTCAATCATGTTCGATAAGAAGAAACACCTACAATACGCATGTTTCTACTAATAGAAAAGATGTACGTAATGGTCCGAGTTATTCTTGTGCCTGAGGTGTGTGTGTGTGTGTGTGTGTGTGTGTGTGTGTGTGCGTGTGTGTGTGTGCGTGTGTGTGTGTGCGTGTGTGTGTGTGTGTGTGTGTGTGTGTGTGTAGCCTATATCTCGACCTCCTCCTGACAATGTGTATTCACAAACCCCTAGAGGTAGAAAAATGTAAGACATAACTGACAGTAATTGCTTGCTACGGTGCTCATAACAAGGTGCAGACTGGTAACACAGATGAAATGTGAAGTAAATTCGCATGTGATCTAAAAACGGACCGGGATGATGCTTTCGGCACGCACACTCAGCAATGTGCATGGAATGTGTTTTTAAGGAGCACAGGTTCCTCTATTCAGAGAGTGACGAGTGACTCATCAGTCCATTTGATTTGATCAGTGCAGTTTTAGCTGATGTCTGCCACCAACCTATGCTACTTTCGGAAAGGCCAATAAGTCAATTTTTACGCTTGGGTTTTAGTGACAGGCACATTTTGTCAAGACATTCGAGCTAGTGTGGCATTTTTTTAACCATCTATGAGTCGAATAATTACTTACACAATAGTGCATTACATAAAGGAAATACTAAGGAAAAAATTACTTTCTCACAGTACTCTGTGTGTGTGTGTGTGTGTGTGTGTGTGTGTGTGTGTGTGTGTGTGTGTGCTTGCATTGGTATATGGCCATGAACAAAGGTTTTGAGATTGAGACAAATATTCATTTTCACAAAGTCTGCTGCTTCAGTGTTTTTAGATCTTTTTTTTACTCTGGTATTCTGAAGTATGATTACAAGCATTTCATGAGCGTCAAAAGCTTTTATTGACAATTACATCAAGTTTATGCAAAGAGTCAGTACTTTCAGGGTTGACAGTTCTTTTTCAAGACCTCTGCAGTTCACCCTGACATGCTGACACCCTGCCACAACATCTGGGGCACATCCTAACAGCTCATTCTTGCATAATCAGAGCTTGAAGTTGGTTAGAATTTGTCAAGGTTTTTCTTGCGATTAAGGTCTGGAGAGTTTCCTGACCATGGACCGAAAACGTCTGATAAAAAGATCTAAAACCACTGAAGCAGCAGACTCACTCACTCACTCACCCGTCATCTATACCGCTTAATCCTGTGTTCAGGGTCACGGGGGCCTGGAGCCTATCCCAGGAGACTTGGGGCACATGGCAGGGTACACCCTGGACAGGGTGCCAATCCATCGCAGGGCACAGACACACACACATACACTCACTCATTCACACATTACGGGACAATTTGGAAATGCCAATTAGCCTAACCTTGGACTGTGGGAGGAAACCGGAGTACCCGGAGGAAACCCACCAAGCACGGGGAGAACATGCAAACTCCATGCACACAGAGTCGGGAATCGAGCCTGGCCGGGGATCGAACCCGGACCCTGGCGGTGCAAGGCGACAGTGCTAACCACCACACCACCGTGCCGCCAAGCAACAGACTTTTATATAAAATTTATATTTGTGTCATTCTCAAAACCTTAATTGGCACGAATAACTGCACACTCATAAGAATGACAAAAATAACTGCACACTCCTAAGCGTGCTTGTAAAAATGTACAGCACCCTCTGTTGAATTTTGGAAGGAACAAAAATTTTTACGCGCTTTTTAAAGTAACTAATTACATTACATCAGTTACATTACCGCGTTTTCTGATAAAAGTAACTAGTTCGAGTACTTTTCCATCGCAGAAAATGAAAACTCCTTTGTGATTCCTCATGCATGTCGTTTTAGTCAAGACCTTTATAATTATTCTACCATCATCACTCAGCGAAGTTTACTACTGTAAAATAATCTGTTAACTCCTAATACCCCTATCTCACCTACGTGGTTTCGCACGGTGGCCGCAAGGGTTTCGGTGCTGTGATTAGGTTTCCGCGCGTCGGTCCTCACATAGTCAAACCGCATAGGTGAGATAGGAATAACAGAGGGGGGAGGGTTATCGGGGGCGGGGCTTGTAGGACGACTTTCTCACACACGCACACAAAGGGTGTTTTTCATTTAAATTTAAAATGAGCATATCTTCTCTACTTGTGGGCGATTACGATGAAACAAAGCTATATGTTACTTCAAGTTAGGTCAAATACATACCTAATAATACCTGTGAAAACTCCATAAAAATTTTGTTTATTAGTTTCTATGTGATGCGTTCACAAACAAACGAAGAGACAGACAAAAATTAAAAAAAATTTATTAATTTAAAAATTCATTAAACTTTTTTAAAAATTCTTTTTTTTTTTCTTAGAAATATCAATGTACAGACAAGCCAACAAAATTCCCTCTCTCTATATAATATAAGCCATAATTCAATTTGAGTTTCAAATAAGGCCATAGATAACTGTTGAAGTGTGCATATGATTGGTGTACTGTATATGATGATGTACGTGATTAAATGATGAGTCAAATAGAAAGAAGTGACAGACAGCATAGCTCTAGACATGCATTTCATGTTTCATTAAAACAGTCGCTGAAGACCGTGAGAAACATTAGAAGCAATACAAAATATTGAGTGTACATCCTCATCAGCTTCCTCCTCCTCCAGTTTCAGTTTCACTTTGGCTGTCACTTTGATGACAGCTCCATATCACAGTACAGGTACACACTGTTTAATGTTTGTGTCCGTCAGTCGCCCCCTCTGTTTATAACAGTAGTGTAGAGGACAGCGCGGCCATCTCGGGTCTCTTTTACACAAAAATCGTTTAAAGGTTTTTTAAATTGTTGTAAGATGCTTCATTTTCTTTTTACTGTAAATGCATACTGTCCTTGACTCCCACATGCAGCAAATACAGTGTTAGTATTAGCAGGATCAAGAGGAGGAAAAAGGGAACCGAAACAGAACGTGACACTACAGTATCCCACGTTGTTCTGTTAAGTATACGTATAAAATGCTGTTTGGACAACGGCCAAATTGCATCATGTACAATTTCCCAGAACGCACAGCGACGCATAGCTGTATATGCTGTCACTGCTCGGGTGTCAGTGCCAGTCATGGCTGGTCATGACACGTTGGCATTTTTGCTTAAATACACGGTCACTATTTGTCATGGTTTACTGAAAACGTGGAAGCGTTTTGCTGTGAAAAATATGAAAATATTCAATTTGTCTTGAAATGTAAACATAGTATTAAACTTTTCCCTATCTGAATGATGTTAGAATGATGCGAATGTCTTTTGGCCAGACGTGGGTGATCACAAAATTAATCCAGGGTCAGTTTATAAGTCAAACAAGTTGTATCATTCGATTTATTATTGGCCCCAAATCAGGGCAAAACACACACTGTTTATCTTTCATCAACGTTTCTAATAATCTTCTATTACATGAACATCAGTATTTTATAATAAATCATGTATCTACTGTATGTGTATATACTGTACAAGAAACAGTATATACTGTGTATAGTGTGGTGCCCTTTTGGGTCATGAATAGGAGGTGTATTATAAACGACGGCCACCCCTGACCCAGTTATTGTGCATTATATTGGCTTTTTATAATGCATTGCTTCGAGAGGCGTTTAAAGTATTGCTTTTCATACTGGCTATATTGTTTGGCAGACGCTATGACGTCCTATGCTGAACATGAGAGGCCCTTTGTATCGTCTTGTGCATCGTTAACTTTAGCTGCCGTGCAAATGCACCTTTTGCACACGACTTGCTGTGCATTAAATAGTGAACGCAGTCGGTGTTAACTTACTGCCGGCCTTGAAATAGAAGCGTGCCTGCAGTAACGAGGAACCTGAGAAAGTAGAATTAAGTTCGGCCACTGCTTGGCATTAAAGCAAACACCTCCTACTAGTAAAAGAGCAGGTTTAATTTGAGGCAGCGTGAGTGCTGACTATCATAATCATCTGAGAGTGTTGTGCAAATCTAAAGAGGAAGAAGAAAAAAAAAAGATTATTTAATAAGATTATACTATAATTTAATCCATATGGGTGTCTCTGTATAAGTGGAAATGGTTTATTATTATTTTATTATGTGGTTTGTAATACGAGAAGCGTTCAAGTCAAACCGGGACTTTCTCGTGAAGGAGGCATAAAACCGATTGACATTCACAGAAGGCTACACAGTACAGTGATGAGACGCTAAGCTGCAGTAAACGATTGAATGTTTTAAAGAAGGTCGTACGCCATGAATCATGATCCTGGCTGAGGCGGCTCGTAGCCCACTGCTGTCATGTCGAGCTGGGTTGCGGATGCATGAAACGCATCTGTTTGTGGGAACTGTATGCACAATCATTCACTAACTCCACTTACATATTACATAACCTCGGTTCAAAGCCATTTCCACTTGTTTGGACCGTTAAAGAATGTCCTGGGAGGCCAGCGTTTCAGACGTAAAGCAGGCTGTCTGACCATGGTTCTGGCATACTGAGAAAACGTTCTACCTTGATAGTATCCAAGCACTAGTGAAACACTGGGTTAAGTGCATTAGTGTAGCAGAGAAATAATGTATATAGTATATAGAGAAATAATGGGAGTTTTCACTCCCATAACTGTCTTCTGTTATTCTGCACAATCAAATGTCCCGGTTTGACTTGAACGTCCCTCGTATATGCTGCATTAATGTCAACGTCACGTGTGGTATAAAATTTTTTACTTTTCTTTAGCACTGTGTGAATTATAGTACAGACGGTGTGGCCCGATATGTCAGACTTACTGTATTAAAGGGAGCATGATGGCCTCTGTATCTGCAAGATAATATACAGTACAATAATACACTTTGCACCTGACCCTTGCCCTTCACATCATTTGTGTGAAACAGTTTCTGGCACCAAGTTGTACAGGATATCTTTCTATACTACAGCATTGCAAGTTCCCTTGACTGAAAAACCCGCTCCAGCATGAAAGCATATCTGCACACAAAGCAAGCTCCATGGAGACACTTTTACCAAAGTTGGTGCAGAAAAACTTGAGTCCTGACCTCGACCCCACTGAACACATTTGGCATAAAGTGAAATGCAGACCTGCACCTCAGGCCTGATAATAGTGCCTCATCTTATACTACTGATGCCCCATGTGGGCTGGATTGACATTACTCTTGACAGCCACAGTCTAAAATCTAAAACGAAAGCCTTTCGAGAAGAGTGGAGGCTAATTCTAAGAGAAAAGGGGATCTTAATATTGAATGTGATGTTCAGAAGCAGTTATGTTTGTGATTCCCAGGCACTGGATGCAGTGCCAGTCCCAAGCAAAGATAAGATGGGAGGTTTGCATCAGAAAGGCAATGCAGCGTAAAACCTCTGCCAAATTGGTGTGTGGATCAGTTGGTCCACTGTGGGCGCCCCTCAACAGGAGCAGCCAAAAGACTAACAGCATGTATGATCAAGAAAAACAACTTGAATAAGTTTGAATACTATTGGACCATTTCCAAATAGTTGTGATCCCGTCAGTGTTTCAGCAAATTTTGAAAAAAAAAAAAATGCTTTAGGAAATGATAGTCAAAATGCATTAAATTTTTTTAGTATGGAGTAACTTTTTCTTATTGAAAAAGGAGAGTGTGAAAGATGAGGGTCTGCTCCAGTACGTAATAGTATGCATGTTCTGAGTGTAATTTGGTTTATTTTAATAAACAAACAAAATAATATTCAATGTAATATACTGTTTTCATTCATATGACCAAAATCATGTATGTATGCGTGTAGAGACTCTGTAGCAATCAATATTATAATCTATCTAATGACTTTTTTCTTACAATAGGTACCAACAAATATGTTTAAAATTCTGCAGTATGTGTTCTTAAATTCTGCATGTCTAAAAAAATATATGAATAAACTATTATAAATGCACTGAATTTTTTTTATCACTCTATATACTTCAGCATCAGTGTTGGGGGATGTTACTTTTTAAAGTAACTAATTAAATTACAACATTACTGTCTTTAAAAAGTAATCCGTTACATTACTGCGTTACTTTCTGATAAAATTAAGTAGTTAGAGTACTTTTCCATTGCAGAAAATGAAAACTCCTTTGTGCTTCCTCATGCATGTTGTTTTAGTCAAGACCTTTATAATTATTCTACCATCATTACTCAGCGAACTTTGGCCCATAATCTGTTAACTACTAATACCCTTATCTCACCTTCGCAGTTTCGCGCGGTGGCCGTAAGTACAGTTCATCACGATTCACCGTGAGTTTCGGTGCTGAGATTAGGTTTCCATCTTTCCATGCGTCGGTCCTCGCATAGGTGACATAGGGGTATAACAGCAGGAATAACAGAGGGGGGCGGGTTATCGGGGGCGGGGCTTGTAGGAAGTCTTTCTCTCACACACACACACACACACACACACACACACACACTGATGGATTGGGAATGACTGCTGTCTGGCTCACGGATTACATGAATTGTCTGAATAATGGATTACATTTTTGAAAAAGTAACTGAGTATTTGAATGGCGGACCTAACCTACCTTGCATCAAAAAAGTAATCCGAGTACTCTAACTTTGTAACACGTTACACCCAACACTGTTCAGCATATATTTTATATACAGTATATTAGGTATTGAGTACATTAATTGCACATCTGCTTGTTTTTCAATTGTTGCTATACTCTCACACGCAGCCTTTCTTGCGTTTCCTCCTTAGGAAGCTGCACCAGCAGTTCGAGTCGTATAAGGACCAGGTGAAGAAGATGGCAGATGAGGCTCAAACTGCTCCGGAGCAGAAAGGCGAGGCTCCCATCTGTGGAATTTGCCACAAGACCAAGTTCGCTGATGGCTGTGGTCACCTCTGTTCATATTGCCAAACCAAGTTCTGCGCCCGCTGTGGGGGACGAGTGTCTCTTCGCTCTAACAAGGTATGAGCACAGTTACGTCGTAATATACAACAGAATATCATAACTTACCTCCTGTAGTTAGATGTAAACCCGTTACTGATATGTAAAAACATTACTGATACTCTAGCAGCCTTGCATTATGGCAAAATTATTTGCTTTCCAGTGTTAATACAAACAGAACAAAAAATATACATTTGCAAATTTAAAGTAAATTAATATTCTGTTACAGTTATATAATCTTGTTTCGCGTTCTTTAAAATATTCTCATTTGAAGCAGCACATAGTGTATTATACTTTTTTTTGTCAAATTTCTGAATTATTTAGATCTTAAAATACATCTAAAAATCTAGTGTGTCTTTTGCAGCTAATGCAAGATCAATTAAGGCACTCGCATCTAATCCAAGTTCTGGCACAGACCTTATTTGGCTGCCTGAATATTGGAAGGAAAGTTTGTGCAATTCGTTTAATAGCCACCAGGTGGCAACAACGTCTTTTTCTCGTCAATACAGTATGTGAACCAGACCAACGTCTTAGCTGATGTCTCACTACAAACATAATATTGAAGATATTAAAATAGTTTACTGTACATGATAAAAATTAGCACCTTGAAACACACAATACATATGTGTCTTAATGTAACTCACAATACTTCCGCTTTGTTTTCTTCCTTTTTTTCTCTCTCTTGTTGAAACTCTACAGGAGGACAAAGTGGTTAGCATTTTTTTTCCCCCATTCAGTATCACATTTGTTCCTGGCACATTTACAGTATATGAGAATCTATGTCCCAGTGTTCGGGCCATAGAGAGAGGTTCCATGGCTAATAAAAACAATACAGGATTTCAGTGAATGAAATCTAGGGTCATTTAGCCTGATGCTAACTGGGATTTTCAAGTTACCTAATATCAGCAACATTAGCCCTAAATTGCTAATAGTTTCTTGCTTGCCTTAATGAAATATGTTTAACTTTAGCCAGAGATCTTCTCAGTGTTACACTTCCCTCATTGCTTCTTTTCCATATCAGATTCATTTAATTGTTGTGCTCACATTTAGCATATTTACTTCCATTTCATGATTTTGGTCAAAAGCTTTCAGTGTAAAGTGAGCATTGTTTGCAATACTACATATCATTTATTAAGTCAAGTAATTGCAGGCATTACTGTCTAATAATACTGTTTAGTCAAAGTTTTTAAAAAATTAAGCACTGTTGATTTTCTTGTCTGCTGAGCGCTGTGTTTATCCTGCGGCGACTAAGCTAGCTTGAGGCACCTTTTACATTAGCCTTAGCCATGATGTTAAAGGATGCGCTTTTCTACAGAATGGTATTTTACAAACGGGCGTTCAAGTCAAATTGGGACTTGATTTTTAATAATGTCCTTGATGCTGAAGAGTTTGTCGGAAATCCATACATGCAGGGTAATCTGCCAAGTAAAATGCTTTTGCTGACTTCAGATTACAGTACGTCTCGGCCGATGTGTGTAGTGCGGCAGGAGGTGGGATTCCAAAGCAAAGGTTATACACTATATACAAAAGCACACCTCAGGATCATGTCACAAAAGGGCAGGGGTACCTCAGAGGGTCACAGGTTCAAACCCCAGCGCCACCAAGTTTCCACTCTTCGGCCCTTGAGCAAGGCCCTTTAACCCATAATTGCTCAAATGTAAAAATGAGATAAAATGTAAGTCACACTCGATACGGATGTCTGTTAAATGTAAAATATTTGTCCAAACTTGTTAATCATTGAATACAGCAGTGGCCGCTGGTACAAAAAAAAATATATATTTTTTTTGGGTGGGGAGGCGCTAACAAAATTAAAATGAAATTTTTAATACTCACCTGTAAATAGGCCATTTATCAGGTGATTAAGCATCATTACTACTAGTATAAAATAAAGGCATGACTCACACAGTGCTGGAAAAGACTCGTTGAGAATGGTCCAATCACATGAGCCCAAATATTTAAAAACAATATTGATTCGCTAAGAACAAAAGTGGGAGGGTTCGGGACGCACAGTGCTGCGCCCCAAGGATGGTTTGAAAAGATCCGATTAGAGCTCAGCCTCAAGTCACATGCTTTTCAAAAATTTACGTGCCTACATAGACACTTGTTTGTTCGGCGCCCCGCGTACACAAACACAAATTAACGTAATACAGATTAGATTTTTTTTTAATTGCAACTAAATTATATAAAGAAATACAGTAGAATATTGTGACTAAATGACTTTATTTCATTATTAAAATAAATAATTATTATGTTAAATAATTACGTGTTAAGGTAGCATTCTTCTCTGCCTAACTTTAAGGGGGGTGGCGCCACTGGAGTACAGGTGTTTCAGTCAGGCCCTTATCTCTGAAGTGAAGGGCAAACGTAATGTTTCAGCATGCCAAGACATCTTGGACAATGCTATGCTTCCAACTTTATGGCAACAGTTTCGGGAAGACCCTTTTCAATTCCAACATGCACAAAGCAAGGACTATAAAGACATGGTTTGATAAGTTCACTGTGAAAGAACCTGACTGGCCCACACAAAACCTTGACTTCAACCCCATTCAACTTGTAAACCAAATCAAATCTTCCCATAAGAAATAATGAAAACTCAAATAATTCGTTCCACAGCCTAAATAAAATACAGAGAAATAATTAATACAATATATAAAGTAAAAATAAAACAAATTAACCTGCACTTTACCTTTAACAAAAGTTTAAATAAATCCCAACAGATAAGTGTTTCCGTTTTGTGTGTGTATGTGTGTGTGTGTGTGTGTGCGTGGAATTAGCCCCTTCCCTTGCCTCGTCTTACACAGGAAAACTCCTCCTCCCTCCCCCCACCTCGCTTTTTAGTTTTCACAAAAAACACACACACGGAATCACTGCTGTAAAGTAAAAAAAACAAAAAACAAATGAACCAGCACCTTACCTTTGAAAAGAATCGCGACAGCACAGAGTTTCTGTGTAGAGCAGAGTGTGTGTGTCTGTGTGAAGCCGGGGAGGGGGGGCGGGGTGTAAAGGCGAGAGAGTGTGTGTGTGTGTCAGTGTCAAAAAATTCGGCACTCGTAAACCAAGACATGCTCGTTTTTCAAGTCAAAAATCTTTTGAAGTCAAAAAAATCTTCTTGCAGAACACTCGCAAACCGAGTTACTCGCAATCCGAGGTTCCACTGTATTCTCATTTGTTTTTAAAATAATGACAATCAGGATATTAAGAATAGTTAGTTATTTTATGCAATGAGTTTACTATACAACAATCAAAATTTAGTATGAAGTCCTTTATTTATTAAAAACCTTCAGAAAACAGATGTAAATGGAGTCAAAAAGACCTCTGGTGTTACTTGCTCAATTCATGCCTGCTTCCTGAAGATCATGTACAGAAGACATTCCTGACTGGTACTGCCTTCTTCACAACTGTCCAACAATGAGGTACGATGTATGATGTATGATGTAGTTTAGATCTGGAGATGACCCAGGCCATGGCTCTAGATCCTGAATACCATTGTTGCAGTTTTTTCACTTAAAAAAAAAAGAGAAGAAGTTAATTAGCAGCCAGATAAAAGTTCATTCAGAATGAATTAGTGAAATCACTTGTTTTGTGCACAGAGAATTTTGTCTGAATACTTTTGGCCGGCTCTTGTTTCTGTTCTGTCCTGGCTCATTGTTTCGAAGTCTTCATTGGTTGTTCAGCTGCTGGTCAGGGTTCACTGTTGTTGATCCTACCTGGGGTCGTCTTGAGTTCTTGAGTATCTTGAGTGTCATGAGAGCTCTGTGTGTTTGTTTGCGCGTGCCTGTGTGTGTGTGTGTGTGTGTGTGTGTGTATTTGTGTGAATGACTGCTTGTCTGTTCAGTTCTGAGTTCACTTGAAATAGACAATGTCAAAATAAAATAGAGGTATACCTTGAAAGAAAGGAAAATAAGAATGAATGAGATAAATGCAGCCTTGATATGCCAGACAGGGTTAGGGGTTAGACTCAAGGCCCCAACTGTGGCAACTTGGTAGAGCTAGGGCTTGAACTCCAGACTTAGAGCCTTAAGCTACTGAGCGCACAATTTTATTGTATATGCAGACGTGACTAAGAGTTTGTATTTTATGTTCATTTCCTGGACTCTATATGTATGTACAAGTATCTGCATGCTGGTTGAATTCTCAAATTAAGTAATGTATGAATTGAACAGAAAAGAACAGTCTTTTATGAAATCTGTTTTCCTTATTATTTAACCTCGTTTTGTCAGTTTTGTAATTTTTTCGTTCCTTCTCTTAAACAAGCCTTTCCTCATAAAAGGGCAACTTTTATGCATCGTAGAGAAAAATAATCTGAAATTACCAAAATACTGTATTCTAATGAATGACTAGTGGCACTTTTTTTAGAATGTAAGTAGGTACCTGAGAATTTCATGATGCTGCAATATTTTGACATGGCAGTTAAAATCATATGCTTTCCACATCCCCTGTGATGGAATTGGCACCTTGTCCAGGGTGTACCCTGCCTCATCCCATAAGTCTCCAGGCTCCATAGGCTCCAGCCCCCTGCAGCCTGTATATGAGATAAATTGTCTGTACACCGTCGATGATGCTTTCCACATAGTTAATGAAAGAAACATCTACATGACTAAGCACATGTGAAGCCACACTGCTTCTGTTGGACTAAGGTTTGATAAATACACCACTTTCAGTCACGCTAATCTTTCTTGTGTACTATTTAGCATAGAAGGTTTCAGTTTCAGTCTCACACATAGTGTTGTTTCCCCAGAGCTCAGCTTCACTTTGTTAACGTATTCCCCGGGCGCCATGTTCGACAGCTAAGCTTGCTGCACTGGACACCTGTAAATATTGATGCTGTCTCGGACAACACGATCTCTTTCACCACGGCTGTCGCTGTTCGGGGAGGGTGTGAGGGAAGGACAGAAAATGCTGATGGAAAAGAACGGGTTTCAACACACCGCTTTTCACTGGTGTGAAAGCTTCCAGGGCGAAACAGCAAGGATTCACATATGGATATCATAATGTGTTCTTTATCAGAGGATGGACAGCAAAGTACATTTGCTGCTAAGAAGAAAATTTAAGCAGGTGGAAAACAGAAATTAAT
Source organism: Clarias fuscus (assembly GCA_030347435.1). Lineage (NCBI taxonomy): Eukaryota > Metazoa > Chordata > Actinopteri > Siluriformes > Clariidae > Clarias > Clarias fuscus. Next base: position 17,587,996 of record CM059226.1, read on the forward strand.
TTTACAGAAAAAAGTGTAGCAAGTGTAAATAGATGGGACAAATAATAATAATAATAATAATAATAATAATAATAATTATTATTATTATTATTATAACTTTAAGCACGTGGAAATCTAAATTAAATTTTACTGTAAAATGAGTAGCAAATTTAAATAGATGAGACAGGCAATTATTATTATTATTATTATTATTATTATTATTATTAATAATAATAATAATAAGCAGTAGACATCTAAAATGTCTACTATGCAACGGTAAAAAAAAAACAGGTAAAATTAATGAGGCAAATTTGTGTGTTGTGTGTGTGTGTGTGTGTGTGTGTGTGTACGTTTTATTATATTTATTTCAATTCTAAAAATTCAAATCTAAGTTGCACTGTAAGTATGGCTCTAATTTCGCTGTACTTAGTATAGTGACAATAAAGAATCTGAAAAGCGAGAAAAGTTTCATTAAAGAACGAATCTTACTCCATTTATTTTTTCCTTTGCCAGCAAAGACACCATGGTCCTTTCAATTTAGTCCCACCCATTTTAATAGTGCATTTCAGTACTCGCCGTCTTGAAATAGGACAAACTCTGTAAATTCTTCAGCTAAATTATGCGTGGTTTGTAAATTATGCGATTTGCAATAATGTGCATATGAATCTAAAACTACCCACTTTTGACCATATTTGGTCATCCAAGGCTTCTCAGTTTCGAAGCTGAATTTGAATTATTTTTGAATTATCACTTTATCACTAATACTGCACTAGTAACTGTATATATTTCTAAAAAATAGTCTGACTTGATCCAGTCTAATTGAAATTAATTTTCAATCAGAATGAGAGGAGTGGAGTATACCTTTGATCATCCATCCATTCAATAGGTAAATATTAGTCAAATTGTCAAATATTATGAAAGTAATAAAGCATCTAGCCATTGATAGATGAGACTTGTAACCAATGCAGCAGGCGGTATTTGTTGAAAAAATATGGGAATCCAGATTTCCTTTTTCGCTAACATTAAAATTGGAGAAAAACTTGGACACCATCGAGGTAGAACGTTTCCTCAGTATGCCTGAGCCATGATCAAACTGCCTGCTTCACATCTGGAGCGCTGGCTCAGGACAATAGGGGTCGATGTGGCAATAACTCCCAAATGAGTTTCTGTAATGTGTAAGTGGTGCAGTAGGTAGTATGATTGCGTGAATTGTCCTGCAATAACAGAATGCCTTTGGCGATCAAAATAGGTTGTTTCACTCTCTGGATGTTCACGAGAACGACTTCAGTGGGCTCTGAGCCACCTCTGCCACGATCGTCATTCATGGCTGTATGGCGTTTAAAAAATTTGCACCGTCTTAATGCGACTAAGAGTCTCATCGTACTGCGCTTGAAGTCTTCTGTAAATGTCAATCGTTTTATCTCCTTATTCACAAGACAAAGTCTTGGTTTGACTTGAACACCCCTCATGTTTATAACCATTTATTTTACTTAGATTTGCTCTGGCAGCCTATTTATTAGTAGAAATACTGTAATGTAATCTTGCTAAGATGAATTGATCAGGATGACTTCACATGATGTACAGATGTTATCTTTTCCAGTGGCATTTACTGTATAATGATTGTTAATGTCTATCATAATTATCTGTATTGCGACTGTTCATTTTTCAACATTATTGTCAACATATCCACATTTCAGACAGTAAAATCATGAATGTGCATTCAAACAACATTAATGATATTGACTCTCTCTAAGGTAGACTGTTTCAGGTTCTGCCTTGTGATTGTACAGACCCAAATTCATGTAGGAATGCCAATTTCTTTTCAAAGAGCTTGTAGTGAAAACGTAATAATTACAGTCAAGATATGGTGCCACTCATTTTGATATTGGTATATTAAAAAAAATGTTTTTATAGTAATATTATGTCGCAGTAACTTGACTGAATAAACACTATTTTATTAGAGGAAAACAACAGATGTGACTAGGGATGCACCGATACCACTTTTTTGGAAAACGAGTACGAGTACGAGTACTTGCATTTCAGTACTCGCCGCTACCGATACCAAGTACTTAATAAAAACATGATTGTATATTTTAAAGAGGTTGCTGCAGCGTGGGTTGTGTTGGTTTAGAAGCGTGGGTAAACTCTTTGTACTCGTTGTCGTGTTGGGATTTTAGGGGCTTGATTAAATTACTTGTGTTAAATGCGCTACCTTTTGAGTCTCCTCTGGATAATTTCACTGAGCACAATTTGCAGTCCGCCTTTGTTTTGTCGTCTTCATTCACTTTGAAATAATTCCACACGGCTGACATGTCTCGTTTCGCCTCGCCTTCTCCCCGCTCTGAGCTGCATCCGGGGTCTGGGGGCGGGCACTCGGCGCTTGTGATTAACCCCTTACACGCCGCTCAAACATAGACATTTCTCAGACCGTGTAATCGGTCCCTGGTATCGGGGGACTTTTAACGAGTACGAGTACTTTAGAAAATGTGGTATCGAGGCCGATACCAGATACCGGTATCGGTATTGGTGCATCCCTAGATGTGACCTGCATTTAACATGAAAGAAGCTTTAGACAGTCATGCGGTTCTTCAGGGAAGAAAAGTGAAACATGAAATCTCTTACAGAGGTCTTTTCACTGTGTCTGAGTCTGGCGTGGTTCAGTAGGAAGAGCGGCCATATGATACCTATGACATCTCACTCAGCACTACATTAATATTTCACCACATCTTTGCGGTTAGCTCTTCTGCTTTGTGCTGCGTACTGTCTGGTCATACGAGATGATATTCATCATATCACTAACACTATGGCAGAGTCGGACTCGAATGTGCATAAGGGCGAGGTCGTCCAGGACTTGGGAATGGCTAAATAGTTTCGTTATGCGTCTTCATATTGATGCATCGTATAAATAGTGTTGTATTCCGGTTTACACATTGGAATGGATCAGCAAGTTTGGACAGAAAGGTGTACACATGCATTATGGGTGTTCATCCACAAGAGGGTGGTAGAAAAAAGAAAAACAATGGAAGTTGGTCTTAATAATATAAAAGAATAGAGGCCACCTTAAGAAAATGCTTACCAAGTGGATTTTAGTGGATTAAATAATTGACATAAATGACACATTATTGTTTTTCTGGTCAGTAGGTGGCTGTGCAAATCAGACCGAAAGTATGGGCAACTAAAACCGAGCGGTTGCCTAATTTCAGTGACCTTCGGTACACAGAAGTCAGTGTCGTGTGAAATGTGGTGGTCAACAACAGCTGTCAAGCAGCTCCTTTCTGCATCATCGGTGACATCAACTATTAATGCGGTTCACAAGGGTTTTTCTTCCCAAAGGTTCTTGTAGTGAATGAGTGAGCGAGTGAGAGAGAGAGAGAGAGAATAGCTTCCATTATAGCAGTCTATTTTTGGAATCAGGTTCACTGACTATGAAATGTGCAAACTCAGGAAGGGGTAGTTGTGCAATAGCAGAAGGGAGGAGAGGGGTGAACTGAAGAGGAGAGAAAAGATGAATTAGAATGAACTATACAGGGATACTGGGCAAGAAAGAGAATCTTACGTAGAATTTGATTCATCTAATTATTTATTTTCAGTAAACACTAGTCAGAATCATGGTAGATCCAGAGCTTATCACAGGAACACTAGGTGGGTGTTCCGGTGATAACGCTGCATTAGAAGTAAACCTAGTTCAGGATCATGGAATGGCGATGGAATCTTGAGCTATCACAGTGTGCCACAGATATGAATAGTTTACTCTTTCAAATTGACAATATCCAAAATGCAAATGGCCTGTAGTGTGTGTGCCCTGTTTTGTGTGCAAAGTCTCCATGCATAGGATCAGGAGCCCTCGTGACCCTGCATAGGATAAGTGATATAAAATATTCATGAATTAATGAATTAATTCATATTTTCCAAAATCAGTAATGAATGTTTTGATGTTCTTTGCCCGTTCAAAACAGTTCATTTTGGTCATATTCAGCTGTTCTGGATAAACCTTTCTAATTCTAAAGGCGGAGTCACGATACTCTATGTACAGAAACTCACCAGTGCCCAGACTATATTGTCACAGTCGTGTGGTGATCAATCAATCAGTTTGTTTACACTAATTGAAAATCTACGATAAGTCGATATTTATTGCAGAGTAACAAAATGGACGATCAGTGTACTGTGAGAAAGGGTTAAATGTTATGTTGTACTGTATATTGCAATGTATGTTCCAGTAGAATCACAGTGTACCAGCACAGTGATCTAAAGTCATAATGGACGTACTGCTTGAACTTGTCATCCCTTGTTTTACAAGCTACAGTATAGTATGCCATGACTGAGGAATGCAAATGTAGCATTAGATATTCATCTGAACTTAAAGAGAGTCTGAACTTCCCCTGGAAGATAATGGCTGAGAGATGCAACAATCTAAGGCTAATTGCGATCAAACCTTTGTAAATAGGTCAGAGCTGATGTGGCTGGTCATGACAGGATATGAAAGAACCAGGCTGCGTGTGGGATAGAGTGGAAAGATCAGGATAAGTAACTCAGCAGCAGTTGATGACCTTGCCGTCAAGCTTTAGGAATGACCCTGCATTGGTGTTTGATAATCCATATAACGATATATATCTATAACGGCACAGATTACCATAATGTGTGCTGCTACTGAGCTACTATCAATGCATTATGAAGAATTATATAATAAGAATAAAGTTAAGAATAACCATACTACCCAGTTTGTTTATTTGTCATGGTATTTGACTGGAGTGGTAAATTTGGGGTGTGTTCAACTAAAATGTTGAAGTTCCAGTTCCATTACATTTCTTGCTTAAAAAAGTCAGAATAACTAACATGATAGTAATAGTTAGACAACAATGATTACGCTATGGTTATTTATTATAATTTTTTTTAAAAAAGGGCCTCCGAGTGGCGCAGTGGTTAAAGCGCTCGCCCTATCATCCGGAGATCGCTAGTTCGAATCCCGGGTGATGCTGTAGCCTCTCGCAGCCGGAGGTCTAGAGAGAGCTGATTGGCCGAGCTCTCTCAGAGGGGAGGAATGAGAGGTACATAGTGGTCCTACATTAATCACGGCTCTACAGCCGGTCAGGGGCGTCTGTGAGCTCGCGCAACGGAGGGAGCGGATAGCGCTGTCCTCCGAGTGTATTACGCCGCCCCCAACGGAGCACGAGCGAGCAGGTCGAAAAGATGCGGTCGGCTGGCGTCACGTGGTTCGGAGGAAACACGGATAGTCTTCGGCCCTCCCGGCTGAGTGGTAGTAGTAGCCTTAATGTGGGAGCCCCCTAGTGACGGGGAGGAATTGGACACGACTAAATTAGGGAGAAAATCGGGGAAAAATCCAAAAAAAAAAAAAAAGGTAAAACAAGTGCTGTTTATTTGTCTTAACAATTATGCAGAGGTTGGACAGTAAAGAGTTACATTTACTTGAGTAACTTTTTTGAAAATAATTTACTTCTATGAGTAGTTTTACCGCATCATACTTTTAACTTTTACTTGAGTAGGTTTGTGAAGAGGAAACACTACTCTTACTCCGCTACATTCGGCTACACTCGACTCGTTACTTTTCTAACCATTTATTCTGCACATGCAGCCGGTAGATCTAGCGCATGACTGTTTCACCAATCAGACGCAGCAACAATAATCACATGACTCAGTTTGACCAATCAGCCACAATAACAATGACCAAATGTTTTCACATGACCACACCCAGACCAGCAGCATCTTCAGCAGGCATCCCTGGCATCAAAAAAGCTGGTTTTGCTTGTAAAGGAACATCTTTTATTATTATTATTATTATTATTATAAAAAGAAAAAAAATCTATCGGACATCATGATTGAAACAGTTATTCAGTACTTGAGTAGTCTTTTTGGCTACTCTACCCACCTCTGCAATTATGTTACCAATGCTAAAGCATTTCTGTGATCGTTCAATACAGTTCAATTTGATCATATTAATGCATTAACAGCTTTCAATGGTAAATCACTCTGCTCACTAGATGCTAAACACAGAGTCATAATACAGTACTCTATGTACAGAAACCCAACAATGTCCTGACTATATTATAACAAACTCATGTCATTATTTCTCTAATCAGACAATAAATTGTAAATTAAATTAAATTAAATTAAAAAGAAAAATCTAATATAATTTGCCCTGTAGCTATTTTGTGGTCTGATGAGCTACAGTAACATGACATGACAGAAAATCTGCTGCAGAAGTCATATCTAGAAAACTATTCCTGGACCATGGCCATATACATTATAATTTTTTTTTTTTAAATCACACGGTCTTAACATAAAGCATAAAGTATAAATAATACCATTTAGAAATGAGTAAACAGCTCATAATAATTGAAAAGTATTTCATTCATGAGTGGTAATGTGAGGTTATCCTATAGTTGATTTAAACAAAAACTTTTCTGTGATTTTTCGAGGGCCGTTCAAGTCAAACCGGGATATTTCACGGTCCAGAAGTACAGAATACAGTTATGAAAGTAAAAAACGACCTTTATTTCTCTATATAATCCCCTGCTACATTAATGCACTTATCCCAGTGTTTCACTAGTGCTTGGATACCATCAAGGTAGAAAGTTTTCTCAGGGCATCAGAGTGCCTGCTTCATGTTTAAAGCGCTTTCATCACAGACACGGTTGAACTTGAATGTCCTTTGTACATTTATTACCTATAAGTTTAAAGAAAACTGTCTATAAACATTATTTTGGTGCGTTAAGGGGTCAGGTTGCCATCTTGTCATTTTAGGAACTCACCAAGCATAATGATGAGAACATCCAAACTCCAGGAAATCAACCCCAACACTGGAGGTGCTAACCACTCACTTAGTTGACTACTAACCACCACCACCATATACAGTATGGATATGCTATTTAAATGTGATAGCATCAACCACATAAAAAGGTCCAATAACTTACTACAAACTGCATCATTTCAGTCAGACTTATAAATATTTTTTTTCAATTTACATTATTTTCATAAATACTCATTTTTCTTGTGAGTAAAGGTCCCGTGTGGTATCTGTGTATTCTCAGTTATGTTGTATGTACTGACTGAGGACGGCTAGTTACATAAATTCAGGGAGACCAACAGAGGAGAAGTGATGAGGTAAAAATATACCTCTAGACCTTTATCTTTCTTCTTCCTATCAGGTCTGAAGGGAATGCTTTAATGAACGCTAATAAGAAAAAACAAGATCATACAGACCCCGTGTTTGACTTCATTCACAGAATGCTTTGATTCACTGTTAGCATTTCAGAGTGAAGCGCGTCTCTGTTCATCTTCAAAGGAGGTCTCCTGGTGTCTCTCACATCGGCCAGACTGGCCTATTTTTGCCAAAATGATAGGAACAGTCTGCTGTACCATATGCCACCTCTCTCTCTCTCTCTCTCTCTCTCACACACACACACACACACACACACACACACACACACACACACACACACACACACACACACACACACACACACACACACACAATTATAGCAGATGCCTAAATTAGAGAGAGGAAATAAAGATATTTTTGGGAGGTGAAGATTTAAAGTTTACATTCTGTCAATGTGACAAAATATAGTTATTACCAGAATTACACAGTTTTTAGATATTCCACATGTTGGGCTTCATAATTTTGTTCAAATGTTTTTTTTTTTTCTTTCTTTTTTTAATGGTTACATGTTATTCATATTATCATTCTTCAACATGATTCTACTTTTTTTTTTTTTTTTTTTACTGGATTTTGATAAAATTTCTACAGAATTAACATCATTTTACATGATTCATATATTTTTAAGTTAAATTTTAGACAATTCATTTTTCACATCGTTTAAATTTAATTATCATGAGTAATCTTTTTACTTGTGATTTTTAAATGTTTTTGTATTTTTTTTTTTCAACCTTTTTCATTTTTTACATGTGGACACAGAGCCTGCGAATAAATTTATGGCATAACAGTTAAATAGTCGCAAAAAATTTATTATTGCAATTTTTTTTTAAATAAAAAATGTAATAAAACAATGAACATTGGGCGAGATTAGTCATTTTCCTGGCAACCACCATCATCTATACCGCTTAATCCTGTATTCAGGGTCACAGGGGCCTGGAGCCTATCACAGGAGACTTATGGCACAAGGCGGGGTACATCCTGGACAGGATGCCAATCCACAGGGCACACACATACACACACAAACTACGGGCAATTTGGGAACGCCAATTAGCCTAACCTACATGTCTTTGGACTGTGGGAGGAAACCAGAGTACCCGGAGGAAACCCACCAAGCACGGGGAGAACATGCAAACTCCATGCACACAGAGACGGGAATCGAACCTAACCACTACACCACTGTGCCTCCAGCACAAAAAACTTTTTTTTTTTCAACCGATTCCGCCATTTTGGTTTTGACCCTATAGTCCATCGTGCGGAACTATTCCTTGGGTTTTTTTAAACAAGAAGAAATGTTCATGAATGTACTCATTTCTGGAGACTTCATTCAGGCAAAATTTTTATATGATAATATGAATCTTATGACCGCCCCATGTATATGCACATTCACATAAGTTTAAATACCTAGGTACAATAAATACACTTGTTTTTCAAATTCTATTGTTTTCCACAGTGTAATGGAGGTTTTATCATAGGACAAATCACCTCTTGATAGCTTACTCATCTTGATGCTACCTCTAGTTAGTAACCTATTGTACAGTAGTAACCAGTGTAAAGGATCTATCCAACGACTGAAACTTCAAAACACTTTTCTAAGTCGCTCTGGCTAAGAGCATCTACCAAACGCCTAAATGTACTCAGTCAAACAGTTGACGCACAGTTCATGGTTTTACAGCACTCATGTGCATATGTATAATCAACCCTTGCTGACCTCACCGCGGCAAGCTCGCCGTTTTCGTGTTTCGTTATCCTGACAGCTCATTGTGCGACTTAGCGCTAATGATGGTACCTTGTCTTAATCCTGATTTATTGGCTTTGGGCTTACTTTTAAATTGGCACTGTTAGGCTAATGAACTGTCTCTCCCACAACAGCAGTCTCATCCTCATCCTCATTTTCAGTAAATGGAAGTCCAGAGTACAAGACCATGATTAGCATAGAGTAGCTACAGTAGGCGCAGTGTGCAAACAGGTTCAAGAGTGCAATAGAACTGAGCTGGCTAATCAGCACTGTGATGTCCCACAGCATTTAACACCTAATTACATTTTGTGTTGCTCACCTCATGGTTCTGCTCTTTGTAGCACTAATGTAAGGAAATGCTAATGAAATATCCATGGCCGACCTCTTCCTCCTTTGTCTCTGTCAGGTCATGTGGGTATGCAACTTGTGCCGAAAACAACAGGAAATCCTCACAAAGTCCGGAGCCTGGTTCTACAGCGGGCCGGGCTCCACGATGCCTCCGGGGGTCGCAGGGGTCATGCGCAGGCGCCATGAAGAGGCCCCTCAGGAGAAGAAAGCCAAACTGCACGAGGCGCCGTTATTATACCAGGGCACCACAATTGAACGCAGCAGGGCCCCTGGTCTCCTTCGTCAACACTCCCTCGACCCTGACAGGTAAGGGCCAAATTGGCACTGGGCATTTGATATACCCACACTTATTAGCCTTAGAGTAATTTTTTGGCTATAATAAGTATGAAAGATCTTATACAGGTCCTTAATTGGATATTTTAGAGGTGCCTTTGAATAGTACAGCGTTATCAAAGACCTGATGTGTGTGCTCATTTGGATTACTCAAATGTTTCAAGAATTTGGCTGAAATCTTTTGTGAAATGTTTTTATAGCTACTAACCCGGAGTTTGGTGGATGGGGAAAAGCCCAAAATAAAGGGATGGCTTCTAGTTAAATGTCACCATCTAGCTCTGCACTATGCTAGTAGTCAGCTAGTAGGTACTGTATATTGTCATTCTTTGTAGAAATTCCTTATAATTTCGCTAATATGAATGGTTACAACTGGTCGATTTATTATCTAAACTTTAAAGTATTTTATATACCACAGTGAGACATACTGTAATTTGGTCCAACAATACCATTTACCATCATTAATCTCTGAGCTGTGTATATCAGTGGAAACTGGTAGATCACCCAGAGCTAGATTTTTACATTCTTTTGGTACTAGGTTGATTTTTCTGGTTGATTTTTTTTTTATTTCACAATTTAATAGATTTTTCAGAGACGCCCCTGATTGGCTGTAGATTAATAATTAATGTGATTAATGTGGGAGCACTAAATACCTCTCATCCCTGCCCTCAGAGAGAGCTCGGCCAATCAGCTCTCTCTTGAACTCCGGCTGCGAGAGGTTACAGCATTACCAAGGAATCGAACTAGCGATCTCCGGACCGCTTTACCACTGCGCCACTCGGAGGCCCTGGACACACCTTTTAAATAAATGTTTTTGTTTGATTTATTTTTTATTTCTAGAACAATACTGGCGATTTCAAAACTATGAAATAATATGGGATTATAACAATCAGGAAAGAGCGTGGAATTCGAAAGTGTGTCCAATTGTTTGACTGCTAGTGTGTATGTGGACTGACATACTGGGCTTTTTGCATGTGGAGGATAATGCAGAGCTTGCCTTAAAAAGAAGCAAGCAAGTGTGCTGCTTGAGAATCCTACCTACTTACATTTTATATTTTTATATTCTTACATTTTACATTTTATATTCTATATTTTATATTTTATTTAATTTTATTTTATTCTCTTAGGTCAGGGCAGTTGCCTAAGCATTTCACTGCATATCGTACTGTGTAGGATTGTGTATGTGACAAATAAAATTTGAATTTGAATTTGAAATTTGAAAAGATAAAGCCACCTTGTTGTTTTCTAATGAAGGTCTAGAAGTGAAATGCATGCATCACTGAGCCAGCTTATATGAGCCTGTGTCAGCAGCAATGAAGCAAATTAAATTAAAGAAACACTGAAAATCTGGTAGTTCCTGCTTGAGACAAACAAACGCTTAGGGGTATTTGTAACAAGCAGAATGCATTTTGTCATTAAGGTGGTGTGTTAACAGAACAAGCTATGGGGAAGCATGCACACTTGAAATGAGCTGTCATGCACACACACCAGCAGTCAGACAAGCAGAGACATGAAAGCGAAAAAAAAAAATATATATATATATATATATTTGCATAATTATCATCTATTGTACAATACTAATGTACAGTAATGTTTACTAATGTAAACTGGATGCTGCCGATGTACACGAGTATGCTTTATAAGTATACTGGCTTTGCCACATGTACAGTATGCTGTGGTCTTATAATTTGATGTGTAATGTGACTCCGCATCATGATCGTTAGTGCACTGGTGTGTTTGTCTTCAACTGCGTTGGAGGAAGAAACAGATTGAGGGAGGGCCAAAAAACTGTCATTTTGTCTCCCCCCCACCACCACCACCCTGTCCCCCAGTCTCTGTGAGATTTGACACCATAACCATATTTAGTAGTTATGAGAAAAGATATGTGAGCGGTGTGAGGAAGTAAAAGCGATAGTGAGAAACTGAGATTATAATAAGATTGTAGTATACCGCTGGATTTTCTTTCTTTTAAACCTTGTCTATATTTTGTCCTTCTTAATTGGTCTCATTTTGGTGTAAGACAAAAAAGAGAACTTTGTATCGTGTCTTTATTTGAAAGAAAACGCAGATATTTTTTTCCACATAAGGTAGAAGGGAAAGAAGAACAAACTGACGCTACAGTTGGCACAGGATAACCAAACCTTTACAGCTAATCTTTGGAAAAACCTTTCAATTTCTTTTAGAGTGCATTCACACTTCTTTTGATTCGGGCCGAAACAAACAAAGATTTGTTTCGCTAGTTTAATGTCCTGGTTTGTTTGCGTTCACACTCGCATTTTCAACATGGGATCAAAAGACGCAACAGAAGGCATGTGGCTTATATGTGATGGTGTCTTTACCAGATAAATACAGTGCTAAGGAGTCTATATTATTTATTGTTATACACTGAAAACAGCACAATATCTCCAGACGGGGAATAAACCGGTTGTTGGTGCAGCTAATTTTTTTATTTTGCGAGTAGTGTTAATCCAGACTGTAGCACTCCTGTTACTGAACGCAGTCCTACTGTCCTAGTGTGCTCCTGCACTTACATGCACTGTCTATAGTAAAAGTTTATGGATGGTTATTAAATTTAACATTTATTTCGGCAGTGTTAATTTTTTTGGCCATTAGATCCATTTTTAATCTTGGCAGCTTTTGAAACTTGTCCAGTCCTGATCTAACTAGCGCGTGATGCAGCCTGTTATTTTTCTCACTCCCTGCGACCTGTCAAAGGTACAGTCATCATCATCAGCTAATGCTAATGCTACATATCCTTGGTCCATCATGCGTTCACATTTTAATTGCACCGCATGTCGCTTGCGACACCCGGTTTTGGACGGCAGCGCTCAGACTTGTTCAATGAACGTGTGATGAAAATTTATTATGAATGAAGGTGTAAAACCAATTAACATTGATAGAAAACTTCAAGCACCATATAGTGAAGTTCGATCATGACTCTGGCATCCTGAGGAAACGTTCTACCTTGATGGGATCCAAGCACTAGTGAAACACTGGGTTAAGTGCATTAGTGTAGCAGGGGATTATATAGAGAAATAACGGGAGTTTTTACTCTCATAACTGTGTATTTTGCACAACCAAAGTCTTGGTTTGACAAGAACAGCATACGCAGAGGTATATTGTTACAAATATATGATTGTATAGTTTTACACAATTAAAAATAAAACCTTTTATTTTATGTAAATAATAGAACATTTCTTCTTAATTGGTAAAACAGCTTAACAATTTGAAATGAAGAGGATAGACTGCAACACACCCGAGAGCCTTTATAAAATGCACAATGTGACACGATGGATTCATTCTACACATTATTCTGGCAATTAAAAGCTACTCATTATCCATTTGCCAACAAGCAGCAACAATTACTCCACAAACAAACTCACTGGGATCACATTTTCTCCATTCTAATGTTTGATGTGACCATTAACTGTTCCTGACCTACATCTGCAACAGTGGACTTTTTCCCTTTATGGTTTTTGTTTTAAAATATAATATAAATCATCTGATTGTACCTGGTATCAGGATAAGGCAAATACTACCTCAGATGAACAACAACGTATAACTTTTTTCTCTCCATGCCATTATTTATTTAACAGAAATGAAGCCAAGAAGAAAAAAAAATCTAAATTTCCCATTATGCAATAGCTTGTGGATTCATCTTTAACAATATTGCTTTATTGTATTGAGGTTTTTGGGCATTCGCTTATGCACTGCACGCTTCAGGTCCTGCCACATCATTTGAGTTGGGGTGAGATCTGGACTTTGACTAGGCCATTTCAAAACCTTCATTCCTTTGTTCCAAGCAAACTGCACTTGGTCAGTCTTCTTCTAATTGTGCTGTAGGCTCTGAGATGTAACTCTTGGTTGTGCATTGTGATTGAGCATTGCACGGCCTGACCTTTGGGTGAATGTGCTCTGACGTCCGCTCCTGGGAAGACTGGAAACTGTCTTGAATGCTTTTTACCTGTGAATAATCGTTCTCACTGTAGAATATTGAACTCCAAATGGTTTGGAAATGGCTTTATAACCCTTCTCAGATTGATGTGCAGAAAAAAATTGCCTCTATAAGATTATTGGTTATGTCTTGTGCTATCACAAACCTGAATGCTCCAGACAAGCAAACTGCCAAACCTTCTGCTTTTGGAGATTTCTGCATACCTGCTGATGATAAGTTAATCAAGGGCTGATGAACTCACCCTCTTAAATCCTGTGCAAGCAGTAAGGGTGTACTTAGTATTGCTCGCAGTTTTTTTTTTTCTTTTTGGCTTTTTCGTCATTTTCATCATGTTAAATAAGTAATGACACTGATTTTTTTTTAGTTCATCTGAGGTTTTATATTTGCCTAACACTAAGACCCAATATGATCAGACGATTATTATGGTTTTACACACAAACACAGCAAATTAAAAGAACTAAGGGGGAACTACATATATGACCGTATGTATTGCGCTTGCTGTCTCATGATTGACTGATTATTCCATTAGACTGCAAATATCGCCAGCACTCTATAACGCCACTACCCATTTTCCCCATAAGGGGGCAGACTCTCACATCATCTCTCTCTCTCTCTCTGTCTCTCTCACTCTGTTTTAAATCTATGTGACGTATCTCATACGCTATATTTCCACTTGTCTTGACTATATTCCTCCATAAAAACAGATGCCTGCACCCTTGACGCCAGACCACATGCTGTGTGTCACACTGATCCCATGTGCTTGTGTGTCTGCGGGAGACAGGGGATTGTGGGTAATCATGGTGCAAAACGCCACAGGGTAGGCCAGGTGATCTCACCTGGACTTGGCGTGGGTTTGCATGTGTCAGCGAGACAGTGAGTGTTACTTCTTTCCAGGTGAATTTTTTTAACAATGGTTTTGCCAAAATGATGACAAAAGCATGTTCGTGCCTGTCTGACTAAAAGAACCATGCGACTAGGATAATAACACCACCTGCACGTATCCGAACTATTTCGGAAGAATAAAAGTCACTGAGTGTCCATAGATAATAATAATTTTAAAAAAAGTACATAAAATACCATCACAGTCCAAATGTTTCTGCTGTTCGCTTAGGCTACAGCATTTTCAAATATCATTGCATAAAACCCTCCCTCTCTTTCCTTGTTATGTGTGTTCTTCCCTCTTTTGCCTTGTGCTTGTTGAACAAGTTCTCAGAAAGGTGAGAGGTGTAAATCGTGCCTAACATATGTTTCTTAAGCAGTTTCTGCTTTCAGCATTATGTAACAGAGTGCATTAGTGCACTGCCTTGGTGGACTTTTACAGCTCCATTCGACTTGGCTATATTTGTCCTTCAAAAAGACCATTGAATACCATTGTGTTAGAGATGCTCACTTGTATATTTTTAGACAAAAAAATATTTATATATTTTTATTGTCTAAAAATGTCTAAAATATTATACTTTATAATTAATATTATAAAACCCTTTGGTTGTTTCCAAACAATATTTTTCTGTCCATTTTACCTTATGTTTTGAATATATATTTTTTTAATGATTAGTTTTGTCTATGTATAATTTATTAAAGTCTTTTTTTATCTATTTATCGATTATTGGGGTGCAAACATTTGCACTCAACTTGACCTCAGTTGTGGCCATGTGGCATTGTGGTTAGCACTGTGGCCTTGCACCTCCAGTGTCAAGGGTTCGAGTTCTGCCTTCAGGTCCCATGACCATATACAGCGAGGCTTCTCAAAGGCTAGACTCCGTGCCTAATCCCTTAACAGAACTCAGATCCGGCCCCAAGATTTTATCCCAGTTTAATACTATGGGACTACTCACTCACTCATCATCTACAGTATACCGCTTAATCCTGTATTCAGGTCGCGGGGGGCCTGGAGCCTATCCCAGGAGACTTAGGGCACGAGGCGGGGTACACCCTGGATTTTATATAAAATGGAGTGAAAAACAAAAATCACAATCAGTGTATTGCAGTTCTGTGGACAGAAATACCTTATTGATAACATACAGTATGGGAATGGACAGACCAGTTTATGGTCTTAAATAGCAATCTCAAATAAGCACTGTTTACAACTGCCTTGAGCTGAAATTAATATCATAGTTGCACAGGAAAACGACCTTTGAGGCATTAGAAGGCCACATCAGGTTCCGCTTCAGTCAGCCCAGAACAGGAATCTGAAGCTCCAGCAGGCACAGGCTCACTAAAACTGTGCAGTATAAGATGCATTGCACTGCTGGCTTATTGGGTAACCGCATGAATGAACATGGGTACATGTGTTCCTGAAAGCTGGTCACTACATTTATCGGGACTACTCTGTTAGGTAGCATTATTTGTTGAAAAAGACCCATTATCATTCTAGATTGTTTCTATGATTGAAAGGAAGTGATCATGTTTTCATAATCTGTAAACCTAAAGGATCCAAAATTTCTTCAGCCTTCCTGTGCCTTTATTTGGCCCCAAGCAATATGACAACAGCCCCATGATGTCATAGTGTGTAAAGGGCCCTCTTGATAGGGGCCAAGCACTATGACAATGGGCCTATCACATCATAGTGTGTGAAGGGCCCTCTTGTTCTTCTAAAGATGATTTTTTTTTCAAGCATCTGGGGTTTTTGGGGGTCTTAACATGCTCAAAAGAAGAAATCATGAAAATCAGCACACAGGTTGGAATCTGCTGCCATTAGGACGACTGAGCTGCTGGAAGCTGGGCATTGCATGGGGCTCTCACATGAGATTTTTCTGGATAGCTCATACACACTTGCATGTATACATGTGAAACCAACATTTAGAGCTCATTGAGGTGATCAACTTTAACAGTGCATATCATGGGGTCTACTCAGGACCCAGGAAGTCAGTTATTTTGGGTCGTTTACAAAATGCACTCAATGGAATTTGATATAATCTTCCTAGGGGATTTAAACGATAACAACCAAACTGGGCCATTGTGATGTCAATATATGGAGGATGCTAAATTGCAGAGGGATATGATCCTAGAGGATTTTTGACATCTCAAATGGGTCAGCCGTGACGATGCCTTAAACTTATGGTGAAAAAGTGGCCAGTTAGGTCCTGTGTGTCATCACATTGGGTGACATCATAGTGTGATGCTTTTTTTCCTGCATCTAGATTCCACGCCAGTGTCTGAACCCCTGTCCCAAGCCCGGAGAAAATGGGAGGGTTACGTCAGGAAGGGCATCCGGCTTAAAAACGTGTGCCAAGCTTGTATGTGTGGACCTGACAGTCCGCTTTGGTGACCTCTTGCTGGGAGCAACCGAAGGACCTGGGGCCTTTTAGAAGTCTTAACATAAAATTCCCCCTTTATAAAATTATGTCATAATGGCATTGGTACAGTATGTCCCCTTTAAATGCATGTGCTCACTGTGCCCACTGTCTTTCTGGTGCTTGGGCCAGTCGTTTCAACTACTGTATATTTAGTATTGCGGCTGTTCAAATTGGCTTTGATAATTAGGGTGGATCTAAAGAATTGGGAGCACAGTCTCAGATCCCAATTCTGACCGATTCCTTTTCAATTAACACGCTGCTGAATGGACGGCTGACTGAATGACGCCCTTCTGAATCCTGCCTGAGAGCTGAAACAGCACATTCATTAATCCTAAAGAATGTATAAATTAACCCCCGATTTCCTCCACTGGAAAAATCCTTGACAGCCAATTTATACCCAGAAATAACATGCTAAGGGCCGTAATTTGTCTTGGTCTCTGAAGTGTCATTCTGAGTGACCACAAGGGTACAAAGAGAAACCGAGAGAGAGAGAGAGAGAGAGAGAGCAGTTGGATGAACCAAGAATTGCGCTAGGATTCAAAATTAATTACGGCTGTGAAATCTTTCAAGGTTTCACACTTCTATCCCATCAGCACCTCCCCCCACCATCTGCATTGTTGTTTTATTAGCGCAAGACAAAACATGACGCCCAACAAACCAGGCCTTTTCACAAGAACAACCGCTCAGATGACGCCCTTGCATATGGATACTGACTCCTTTTTCTTCAAGGCCTGGAATTAATAATCACAATTATTCATTTAGCAGATGCTATTATCTAAAACAAATCTGACCATTTTCGCTAGCTCTGGGGCGGTCCTTAGAATTGATCGTCTATCAATTTGGACAGATTCACAACCGTCACCTTAAGTGACATTTTATAATATCTGAACACAACCCTGGATTTGTATTTTCATAGCTGTGCCTGTGTACTGAAGTAGCCTATGTGATGCGGTTAATGGTGCTGAAGGACTGACAGAAGCGTAGACAGGATGCAGGATGTGTGAATTGCTGAAACAGCACTCAGGAGCCTTTTTTGTGGCCCAGTGATCATGCATCCAGAGAAACGTGTATAAGATGCTAGGATAGGTTCTAAAAACTGCACCTGTCTCACGAGCAGCCCTGGGGAGGTGTTGGCTAATATTAGATTCCCACCTGACTCTCGTCACCGCAAATAACAGACAATAATTACAACGTTGTCAAGCTTCAGAACTTCAGTAGAGCTTTCTGAAAGTCCGATTTTTGTGGGAGAAACAGGTGAGAGTTTAAAAAAAAAAAAAAAAAAAAACTTGTTGTACTTTGACCGATGGCTGATTGTTTTAGTTTTATGAATCGACGGGTGTGAGCTGTCTCACTTATTGTAATCCACATTCAATAGTATTTGGAATACATTTTCTTGGTTTAACCATAAAACACATAAATGTAGTATCATATACTGTATATATAGTATGTTTTATACAAGGGCATTCTTTTAGACTTTAGATTTAAAAAAACATTGTATCAGAAAGCCTGCGTCACATCTGAAACGCTGGCCTACCAGGAACTCCATTAATGGCCCAAACGAGTGGAAATGGCTTGGAGTGAGGTCAGGACTGTGGGGTGGGGGGAGGTGGGGGGTCGAGGGGTGAAGTGTGGCAGTAACTGTCACCGACTTCCGGTAATGTGCAAGTAGGTGTTCGTCGATGATCCGCTGATTTTCAGTGATCAGGTATACTACTCACTGTAAGTGGTACGATGCACTTTTTACTTTGTAACATGATTCCCTGAATTCATGGAAGAGAGGAAAAAACAGGCTGGTAAAGGAATGATTTGAATGGTTTGTAACTAGTTTACAGCGATGTAAGTGATTAGAGGGGGCAACGTGTTCTACAAAATTCAATGTAAATGATTAGAAATATGCAAATTGTTGTAAAAGAGGAATACATTTCTTCAGGACGTCTTCTTTTGTTGTTCTTGTTGTTTTTTAAATCAGCTCTAAGGTGATGATGGTAACCTTGCATCACCTTTGGGCTTGATCACACCACCTTGTTGTCTATTAAGCTATATTTCTATACTGTAATTATTGATGAGCAATAGAACTTCCAATTCATTGATATTTGTTTGAGAGAAGTAATAACCTTCTTAAAACATTTCTTAATGTTAATGATTAATGATAAATATTTATTAATGCTGTACATCATTCAGTTCTAACCTAATACTTTTATGATCATTAACTATAGCTGTAATTTCTATAATTTATCACTTGTACATGTTTTTTTTCCCTCAGCCATTATTAAAGATTAAATGACTATCCAAATGTGGTTGCATCCGTTCAGTGTATCACTTACTGTACCATCGTACATGATAATGTACATACAGTACTATAGTAATGATACAGTATATTACAGCTTTTTTGTGCAATGTACTCAGCGCTGTCTTAAACATCTTTAAATATTAAACATAGAAAAATATCCGTTGTGTTTATTTCATGTTTATTAATATTTTTTATTTATTTTATCTCAGACCTCTCGAGTAATATCTCATTCCATAATGCGTTCACTCCTATATGAATTCTTTGGCTGACCTACATTAAGTCATGGAGCGCTCTATATGGGTCATGGGTTTGTCCTTCATTGGCATCTCACACTATGTAATAGCCTTTAGTCTACGCTTTGTGCACAAGGACAAGCTTGAGTTGCTTTGCGGAAAAAGCTAATTTACCACCTGAAATTTAGCTCCTATCCATTTTCAATGAGGTGTTGTGGACGTTGCCAGGTCCATGATTTTCCTGTGTAGTTTTTGAATGCACTGAATTTTTGCCATTATTTTGACTATAATAATTACATTTCTTTTGCTTTTTGCAGTTCAATATTTTGCACGTTTCTTATTGTCATATTGTATAATCATTTATTAGAATATTAATACATAAAGAAAATAGTGTAATTATACCCAAAGCCTAAGTCCTCAGATTTTAGAAAGATTTTTATTTATTTACATTTTTGACAATTATACAGTAAGCAAGAATAAACAACGTAAACAGACGCATTATGAAACAACTGTTCACAGAAACTGTAATTTTAATGCTGCTACCATTAAATAAAAATTACAAACCAATTTATAATTTCAGAAATGCCATTTTAAAAAACAGTGGGTAGAATGACAGTGTGAAAAACAATTATGGTTCATTTCACCATGTGATGCCGTAAACTGTAAAAATATGACATCATGTAAACAATGTTATCAAATATGTGATATATGGAAAAAAAATCACACCTGATTTA
Source organism: Clarias fuscus (assembly GCA_030347435.1). Taxonomy (NCBI): domain Eukaryota; kingdom Metazoa; phylum Chordata; class Actinopteri; order Siluriformes; family Clariidae; genus Clarias; species Clarias fuscus. The sequence continues at coordinate 17,608,070 of CM059226.1, forward strand.
TCCAGACAGGACAATGCATAACATTTACAGCGTTTGGCAGACGCTCTTATCCAGAGTGACTTACATACAGTAAGTGACAGTGTGCATCCCCCCCCAAGTATTTACCTTCTGTCTCTGTAGGTTTCTACTGGGTTTTTTAGTTTTCTTCCACCTCCTAAAAGCATGCATGTAGGTGGTGAGGTTATGCAAAACCGATTACTCACACAAACATTATAATGAAAAAAGGCACTTCACTTTATGTCTTGTCCACTATAATGGCAGTGGTGCTTTTTCACATCTTGTGTCTGCAAAACTGCCGAAAGTGAACGTCATACAGTAGGTGTTTATCATATAGGTACGAACAGCTTTTTTAAAGTGAACTGGATAATTAGATTAGACTGCATGCTGCATCATAATGTACTGTATATAAACATCTATGAAGCCATCCATTTAGAATGTCCCACTTCCAGTGTTCCTCAGATAGGTTCATGATACACTGTGAACCTGACCACGAAAAATCATTTACTAAAAATCGATGGAGGGATGGTTGGAATAAAAAACCATATGGGTGACACCAATGTTAAAAATTGCCATGTGAAAATAAAAGAAATGTACGAACACATGCATGGCGTGTGGCATCTACAAAGCCACTTAAGAAATGTATGTAACCTTTTCTTTAATGAAAAAGTTACTGAGAGGATTATGCATCGAACGTCACATGATAATAAAATCCTTACTATATTTGTTATATTTTATTCAATTTGACTAATGCAATATAATATCCATCCATCCATCCATCCATCCATGTAGGAGCCTTTGTAGTTCAACTCGGGATCGATGAGGCTAATGGTGATTACCCTTGTATTTATTCCCATATTTATGCCCGTCGTAGGACCTCCGGTCGACATTCACATACTTATTCACACACTAGGGGCAGTTTGGGAATGCAAGTTAGCCTAATCTGCATGTCTTAGGTCTGTGCGAGGAAATCATAGGAGAACCTGGAGGAAACTCACCATGCACGATTTTGCATGACACAACTTCAAACTTCCTCCAGTTTTATTATTAAGTTATCCATCTGTGACATCATTCTCGCTTTAGGTCAAATTAACATGCAGGGCAGAGAGAGAGGTCAATGAACTTTGAACAGATGCAGAATCAGTAAAAACATTTGAGTTATGAACTTTCGAAGATACAAACATGCATTTGCTCATGTTCAATCACAGAACTTAGATAACATGTTAAGTGACCATTGTCACGTGCGTGAAGCTTAAAGGCAGCGGTGATCATGCTGTATGTACTGTACAAATGTACTGTATATATATATATATAGAGCCATGGTGGCTTAGTTGGAATTCCTGGTTGGAACTGTGCATACAGTACATTGTGCAGACAGTATATATACTGGGTTAGATGATTTGGCATGACCAAACTTCAAATATCCTCTGGTTTTATTTAACGTACTGTATGTGATATGTCCATATGTTATGTCATACTCTCTTTGGGTCAAATTAACTAATTAACCTGCAGGGCAGAGAGAGAGAGGTCAATGAATTTTGAATAGATGCAGAATCCATTTACTGTGGTTGAAGTCAAGACTGAAAGGGAGGGACAGAATCCATAATAATCACTCATAGTCCATATCGCTTCATATCCCTGTGTTCAGGAGACTTAGGGCACGAGGCAGGGTACACCCTGGATGGGATGCCAATCCATTGCAGGGCACACACAGACACACTAGGGCACACAATTTGCTTTAAAGGAAGGGGGGGGGGGGGGGGGAGAAGTGGGGGGAAAAAAAAAAAAAACTTCCGTGCACTGGTGTGGCACAGTGCACAGGGCGCGCGCTGTAGTTGGAGAGAGCGCACGCGCCGGAGCCGGCGCCCACTGCGCGTTTTCTCGTGAGCGCTCGCGGGAACGAATAGGAGGAGAAGCAGGGAGGTGCGGAGGAGGAAGAGGAGGGGGTGGAAACGCCGTTTTCTCGGGGATGCTGCCCCGTTCCAGCCACTTTCTCACGCAAGCAACGTCGGGAGTTCGGGAGCACGATGATTGAAGAGCACCGCGGCGTGCAGCGCGTGACACCGAGACCGGGAGGGATCCGGGACGCCGCGCTGCCTTGGAGATAGTGCGGGGGTCTGCGGAGCGAGGATCGTTCGGACGCATCGCAAACAAGACGGAAGATAAAAAGAGAAAGAAAGAAAGAAGGAGAGAGAGAGAGAGAGAGAGAGGGGAGGATGCAGTTTGAGACGCTGCGTCAGTTCTGCAGCTCGGTTCTGTCCCATTTTAACGGGGCTTTCACGCCGCCCCAGAACATCTTGCACACCGAGCTGCTGGAGCAGGCGCTCGGCAACATCGGGTGAGCGATCCTGCTAGAAATCCTTTCATATGCAGTGCACACAGAGAGAGGGAGAGAGAGAGAGAGAGAGAAAGCGTGTGTGTGTGTGTGTGTGTATCGATCGGGAGATGCCGGACCTACTACTTAATGCAGTTCAAATGCATTTGGCTTTCTGACGAAACGGTGCGGCAGAGAACCCGATTTCCCCTCTGGTGCTCACAATAATAAGCAAGCCGCATGTTCCGTTCGGCTGCTGCTCCATATGGAAGGCCATTAGGACCATAAATGACTCAAAACCACATTGCGTAGTTCAATTCAAAAGGAGAAAATAAAACACCCATGCACATATTGAACACGCTAATGGGATTTTTTTTTCTTCTGAATGTACAGGTTTGTGTTACATAAAATCTATGATACATTCTGTGAAATACATTCTGGATGTTGTTGTGATTTAGACACAGAGCGAACAGCGCACCATAAATTTTAGTGATGGGAATCACCTGGGATCACCCGATGCGATATTATCGCGATACCTAGATGCCGATTCTGTAAGCATCATGATTTTATAACTATCCCAATGCAATCTTTTTTTTTTCCTGATTTTGTTACGACGTTGAACCTTTAAAAAAGTTGTAATAACTTGAATGTTTTACACCTTCGCTTTATTCACTAGCTTCACCCATTCCTTATATTATGGCTTAGTGGTTAGCACTTGCGCCTGCAGGGTCAGGGTTCGATTCCCGCCTCAGTTCTGTGTGCATGGAGTTTGTATGTTCTCCCCGTGATTGGTGGATTTCCTTCCACAGTCCAAAGACATACATTTATTATTTTAAAACAAATTTAGCAAATAATTCATTCCTACCACACGGTACCCTGTAGGGTTATAAAGAAAGCTATGGGTAGGGTTATAGCACCGCCTCAAATGACTCCAAAAGTCTTGAGCGTGTCTTGAGCAATTGTAAGCACGTGGCCAGGTGCATGCTGCTTATAGCATGGGCAAAAACAAAAAAAAAATCGTTTTTTGAGTCAGTGTGGCGTTAAATAATCTTAATTCATAACTGAGTAATTTTTTTTCCATATCTCTAATACATATTATATTTAAATAAATGTTATAGAAAATTTACATTGAAATAGCAATAGGAAGAATAGTACGGTACATGAATAAACCAGTAAGGCAGGACTAGCTTTATGTATACAAGACGTATCAAATACACATGTGTGTGTGTAGGAAGCTGTTGGGTTCATTACGTCTGATCAAGTATACAGTATGTGGGGCATGACTACATTATATGAGAATCAGAATAGTATTAATTGTCCAAATACACGAGCGTGGACAAGGATTTCGATTTGGGTTGTTGTGAAATCGACATTACACATAGCTATATAATAACAAAAACAATAACATAGGTAATATTGATAATATTAACAGCTTGACCATTATGGAGTGATGACCAAGACCAAGCTATCCTGGGTCCTGGCATGGTGGAGTGAAAGGCACAGGAGAGTTTAGTAGTACATTGGTACTGAATGTTGAATTAAGCAATCTGAAATATTCTTATTTAAATATAATGGTAATTGTCACAGATGTATCATGCGTAATGTGCAGTTCATCATACAATCTCATTGTATTTGAGATTGTATTTGCCCTGTAAAGGTCTATGATTTTTTTTACAGGAAGAGTTTCCATTCCTACTAAAACTTTAGTGTTTTTGTACAGTAGAGAGTTTCTGGCTGTTAGGTCCTTTTGTAAATCAAGGACTGAGTATAGGAAAGTTCTTAAGCAGAGTTTTTTTTTTTTTTTTAGTGATATAACATTAGAATGAGTTAAAGTTTATTTATGCTATATAGTTGTTTACATGTGGCGTGTTGTTTACAGTGGTTAGCGCCCATGGCCTCACACATTAGGTTAACTGGCATTTCCAAATTGCCTGTAGCGTGTGTGTGTTTGTATGCCCAGGGTGTAATAATGCCTCATATCCCGAGTCCACTGGTATATGTGAAAGTGAGTGTGTATGTATTTATGTGTTTCTTTTAGGCTCTTTTTATCCCCAAGTCCAGGCAGTACGCACAGTGGGCCTGGATATACTGTACTATTTGCTATGAACAGAAGTGAATCCTTTATAAAAGCTATAGCACGACAGAAACAACTTCTTTGGTTCTTCTTCTTTAAACCATCAGTGATTGTGGTAACTTTGTCACTGTACTGTACCCGCATGAGTGGGGAAGAAAAACATAGAAAACAATAGAAAGCCCCTACTGTTGATCATAAGCTAGTAGTTCTGACTTTATATTTCTTCTGAAATGCACAATAAATTTTTTTTTTAATTTGATCATTAATTATCTTCATTTAAGCTGCATTCAGAAAGTACCTTTGCACTGGTCTCAAATGACATATTTTGGCTGCATTGCATAATTTACAGCACATATTTAAAATAGCAAAGTGTGTACTGTCTATAAAATTGACAATTATTTGCGGTGATAAACAGATTTATGGCTATATATGGGTGGCACAGTGACTTAATGGTTAGCTCTGTCGCCTTGCACTCCACGGTCCTGGGGTCGGGTCGTTGTGCATGGAGTTTGCATGTCCTCCTCGTGGTTGCTGGGTTTCTTCCGGGTTCTCCGGCTTTCTCCCACAGTCCAAAGGCATGCAGGTTTTTAACATTCCCAAATTGCCCATAGTGTGTGAAAGTGTGTGTGAGTGTTGACCGGAGGTCCTACCACGGTCGTACAAAATTGGACTAAATACAGTGGTCACCACTGGCCTCCAAGGTCCCTAGTTGGACTACAGAAGTTCCTAGATGGATGGATGGATTGATTGTTATATATGATAGCCTTAGAACTGCTATTATAAATGGTGAACAATTGAAACATTTTGTATCAATCAAAATTCTGAATGACTTCCAAAAATATTTCTTTAACATCAGTGAAAAATGCTACAAATGGGTGAGTAAGGCACTTATTTTAAGTCAGAAATCTTGTACAAATATTTTGCATGGTGGCGGCACAGTGGCTTAGTGGGTAGCACTATCGTCTTGCACCTCCAGGGTCTAGGGTTCGATACCCACCTCAGGACTGTGCTCGTGGAGTTTGCATGTTCTCCCGATGCTTGGTAGGTTTCCTTCGGATACTTCGGGTTCTTCCCACAGACATGCAGATTCGGTTAATTGCCGTTCGTTCCCAGATTCCAAAAAACTGGTTTTCCCTGTTATGGATTGGCACCCCGTCTTGTGCCCAAAGTCTCTGGGGATAGACTACAGGCCCCCCACGACCCTGAGTATGAGATAAGCGGTATAGAAGTTGAATGAATGGATTTTGTACGGCATAAAAGATATTCAGTTCCTGTGGTCCCTTATTGTCAGTATATACAACAAAAAAAAAGAAATGATGTAAATCATTATATGTAGCCATTTGACATGAAGAGAGCTTGCCTCTTGCAAATGACTAGGCATGATACTACTGGACACAGCATGTGCATGTCTTTTTCTTTTTCTTTATTCATTTTTTTTTTATTAATGTGTAGCTGTAGCTGGTTTTGCAAACTGTACTTTTGAAAATACTTCATGTGAACCTTTATGGTATATTTGAAATGGCTACACCTAAAATAGATGCATACAGTAAGTAAAACAAATTGTGTGAAAGTGTGAAAATATTTTGTGCAGGTCAATTTTGCTTTGTTTTTGTGTGTTTTTTATTTGTTATACTGGTTCTTTTTGTTGTATTAATTCTTTTATTATACCCATTAAAAGTGAAAATAATTTGTGAATATATTATATTGTTTGACGATTTGTGCTGATATTTAGTAGGCATGTGGGCCCTTTGGCTTTCCATAGCTCTCCTGCCGCATGAACGTGTGAGTGGCTGTGCAGGCTGCTGTGCCTGACAGATCACAAGTATTTTGTGACATAGTTCTCATCATTTCCTAACCGGTGCTGTAATATCCTGTCTAGCATGTAGAATATGACGGTCTCTTTGATTTCTTTGACTTGAGTCGTTTTTAGATCAAGCTAATACCCTATGTTAGATACAGTAAGGTCCTACAGATGTGCACTGGCCCAGTTGTTTAATGTATTTTAATATATGAGACGTATTCAGTTTAAGATGTATAGTATCAAAAGTCTTGTCCTTTAAGGTGCAGAATCGAGCAAAACTTTGGCAGATATCTACTCATAGTCTACATACGGTATTCAGGAGACATCTATACCATTGTTGTCAGATCCAGTAGGAGTGCATGCTTTCATCCACTAGTCAATACTAATGCTGAAATGTGTGACCTGCGTGGAATTATGCAATATGGGGCAGCACGGAACATTTGATTCCGCTCTGTTTGTGTTGGTTGCTGTCCTGCGCTGCTTGCAGCAAATTCCGAAGCTGGGTCTTTATACAATGTTGCAGTGTTTTAATAGAGTGTGGAGAGCACTTTTTAAGAGCGTGGTCAATTAAAAAAAAAAAAAAAAAAAAGTGCCATGAACTGCACCTCGACTTTTGATTGCGATTGTTGATTGGGGCAAGCAGCGGAAAATCAAATCTCGGTGCCCAGTGCCCGCAGAAACGAAACGCTCTCGCTTGTGACATTTTCTCTGCATGCTTTACGTGCTTCTCCATCTTCACACCATGTGTAATGTAAAATGATGTTGTAGTATACTGTATAGGATACAGCGGAGCCCATTTAGATGTGGGAGGCACACGTTTCAGCAACGTGCACAGACGCTTAGCACTTAAATTTGCGCATGCATTAAAAGCCCCGAAGCCCACAGTGCCCACCGTTCCATTTCTTCCCAGATCCTCAGCCCTGAAAATGGTTCGAGCCTTTCAATGCGAAACCATGCTGGAATAACCACAGGGTATGAGTCATGTACGTTGAGTGCTGTGCTTTGTCTGCAGAGGGAGATTTGTGTTCCCTCTAGGGACTCAGATTTATAATGTGTCCCCTGTTTTGTATGCTTCCAAGAGAAAGATTGCGCTCCGCCGATGTTCCGCTTTTGTCTCTGTCGCCGTACTCGGGAGCGCCTCCTTGAACTTCTATGCGAAATTCATTCTTGTTAGAGACGTCGAAGAAGGTTTCAACAATCCGTCAAACGCTCGTTGTTCTGAAAGAAGCGGACAGAACGAGATGTCAGCCGGTTTGCTAAGCATGACACAGACGCGGATTTGGCTGCAGAGTTTATACGTTGTATAGGAACAAAAAGAGAGAACTCCATTTTTTGCCGTTTTTCAATTAAACAAGAAGTATTGCAAAGTGATTGCAAACCTTTATCGCAAGGATATTGAAGAGCACAATTTGTTTTAGTTATATCAGTGTGAATTTTGTGTGATTTTCCAAAACGCTATAACACCACCTGCTACACTTCACAATGGCAGTCTGTAGTAGTTTACTGTAAGTATGCATTTTGTATTCAGGCACTTGGCAGACGCTCTTATCCATTTTTCCCATTACAGTACACATCTGAGCAGTTGAGGGTTAAGGGCCTTGCTCAAGGGCCCAACAGCGGCAACTTGATGGTCGAACCGAGGACTTTGCGAACCGTAGTCCAATGCCTTAACCCATGATCTACCCCTGACGCTTTCAGTTTATTATCAATAATAGGTTGGTTTAGTTTGTTTTAAATATATAACTTGATTATATAACTTATTTTGGTTTGATAATTTCTTTCCTAAGAAGGTCACTTGCAGTAAATTAGATCGAGGAAATAAGTGTTACATTTAGTTGCACTTGCTTGTCCCCTAAGGTTATTATATAACGGGCTAGAAGCAGAGAAATCGAACGCAACAGCTTCCATAGACAGTGCGTGCATGCCACGTCGTTTGTATACAACTTGATGAACTCGCACGTCTTTCACGTGTTGTAAATTGGAAAGTGAAGCAGAAGGTGTGAATCAGATTACATACAGACTTTCATTTATTACAGCTGGAGTGACTTCAGTAACAGAGTATACTGTAACTGTCCCTTTGTGGGCTTCAGCATTGTCCAACTATCCACTAATCGCCTTTCACTTGCTCACTCTAGCCCCATTCTGTGAAGCTACACTGATCATGTGACGGAAAGAAGCGACGCCGTTTGCTCGTCATATCTCGTCCAGTTTTGCACAAAACACTTTTAACGCTTCTAAAAGAGATTATATACAGTAGTGGTAGTCAAATGAAACGCTTTGTTATAGACGATTCTCTGTGTCAGAGAATTTGTTTCAAACTGGCGTTTATCTCGTTCTGCTGTAAAACTGTTCATGTGCAAAACGCAGCGCCGATGGTGGCAGCTTTTCTACCTGCGTCGCAGGTATTCCTGTTTATTAACCTTTTAAACTCGTCTTATGAAGTTTAATCAAACATGGCTGGAGAATAGCTTCTTTAGATCAGCCCGTGGGATCTTGTTTTCTTGTTGTGATGTTAGGTTGTCTCTGCTCCTGAAAAGGCTTTCCCAGGTAGCATGTAGAAGTGAGGTTTTGCTATCCAGACACACCAAAACAGGGTTGTCAACCTGGATCCAGAAAGAGCCGGCGAGCGTGCAGGCGTTCATACCAACCAAGCAGAAGCCACGCCTGATTTGACCTGTTTAATTAGTCAATATCGGCTTTAAATAGACCATCAGGTGCGGCTTCTACTTGGTTGGTATGAACGCCTGCACAGATACCGACTCTTTCTGGATCCAGTTTTAAACAGTCATACACAGAATGATATGTGGTGAAATTACGGCTTGTACGACCGCCCATGACCTCAAAATAATAATAATAAGAAGAAAATAGATTATTCAAATAAAGAATATGAAATAAGAATGCATTCAAAAAATAGCGTATAAAAATGATTACAACAAAGAATATGAAATATGAAATTCAAATTCAGTTCAAATTTTATTTGTCACATACACAGTCATACACAGTACGATATGCAGTGAAATGCTTATAACGCCCCCTTGTGACTTTTAAACACAAATTATCAATAGAAATAAAGATAATTAGGGAATGAAAATGAATAATATATAGAGAAGATAGGAAAAAACGAAATATAAGATATAAAATATGGGATATATAGTAAAGAAAAATATATATTTTTTAAACAACCTAGGAATATAATAGGAATATAATGATAATAACAATAATAATAGTCATAATCATAAAAATAATAATAACTATTATACAAATATAGAAAACCTTTAGCTGTAAAACTGACACTATGTCCAAGTAATAAAATAGAATTGGAATGGAATTGAAATGGAAAAGCAATATCCAGTCATGAGCAGAACAATATGCATGCTACAGTAAGTCGATTAGAAAGCACTCACTGTTCTACCATACCGATGTGGAAAAATATGGATATCATTTATTACAACTGTACTGCAGGAGGGTCCTGAGTCAATTAGAAATGCGCCAGTTAAGGTAATCGGGTCAACTGTGATTAAAGTTTAACCGCTCAACACCTACACCACCGCTGCTACACGAACGTTTTCTAATCATTATCCGAGAGTAAAGCAAAAGTTATAACCTGCGATTTCCTGAAACGAAAAATACAGTATAAAGAGGACGTTCCTCTCCCTCGTTATTTCTCATTGCTTTGACTTTTAATCAGTCCTTACATATAAAACCGGAAAGACATTCGACATACAGTAACTAACATTCCCACGGTCTACCTGTGTAATAAAATCCTCTATGTGGTTTTAATGAAATCAAGCAGAGACGGTTCACACCTAGCTGCTGAAGTCGATGTTATTTAACACCCACCTAAACACACTGCATTGCATTAAGCACTTAGCATTCATTTTGTCCAAAAAAAAAAATGACACTGAACAGTCAAGTTCTCATTCTTTTTAAAATGTTTTGCCGACTAACAGGTTTTGAAGATGAATATCCAGACAGTGTTTATCAACTTGTACTAAAATATAACTCTTAACTAGGCTTAGTTGAAGAAAAAAATGTTAATAATTACAATATTATTCCATTTAAAAAAATTCTATTTCAAAATTGTCAGATGCCATGGCAAGAACCGACACGGTTTAGGATTAAACAGCTGTGTGGCCGTTAGAAACCCACTACTGCGAGCGTAATCATTGGACTTTGGGGCAATGGAAAATGGTCACATGGTCTCATGAGTCGAGATTGACCCTATTCCAGTGTGATGGGCGCATGAGGATCAGAAGGGAAGCACATGAAGCGATGCACCCATTATGTATATTACCCACTGTACAAGAGTCTGGAGGCAGTGTTATGATCTGGGATTGATTCACTTGCTCAGGTCTAGGCTCAAGCTCTTGGCTCTACAGTATATTGGCCAGTGCAACCGATGTATATGAATAGTCTCAGGTGCTAGAAGAGGGACTTACATGCATTGCAAGCCCTACTTTGCCAACAAGTCAAGTTCAAAATAAGGGTCAGTATCCACTGGGAATCCAACAAGGTGTTGACTCATTTTGGAAATCGATGTGAACCATGGCGACTTTAGCAGCATACGCAAGACACACAAATCAAAACCCATAATTTTATGATAAAACAAGGTTAAGCTATTAATACCGTCTTCATACTTTCTTTAGTTTTGTTATGAGCAACTTGTCTAGGCAAAGAATGCGAGGGTTGTTTTTAACAAATCTTCAAAAATCGCGTGAGTGATGTCTTTCAGATGGCACAGGTCAACCAGGTCATCTGTTGATGTTTAAATTGAACAATAATTCTGTTAATGGTAGAAAGAACTATTTCATCAGACAGACCAACAATCTGGCGTTTATTTTTGTAAATTGTTACTTCCTGGCATGCTTAAATATATATTTTAATCTGAAAAAGGATGAAACAAATAGGGGCTCATAATTATGGTCCCAAATTGTGGTGCCCTACATTTTGAAATTATTGGTGTGTAATTACCTGCATGCATGTCTGTGTGTATTTGCATATCTTCTTACAAGCCAGTTGATCCAGATATCCTTGCTATGTGATATACAGTACGTACTTGTGCAAGGCCCTTAAACCTCAACTGCTCAGATGTAAAATAAGATCAAATTTAAGTCGCTCTGGATAAGGGCGTAAATCCAAAAAATAAAAATAAATAAATAAACTGTTAAACAAGTAAAAAAGGTAATTAGGAATAATTCTAATAGATAAGTCATGATACATTTTGTACTTGTACAGCTATAAAATGAGAAGTGCTAGTCTGAGATTATTGCTAAGTAATGAACAGAATGTGAGGATTAATGCTAGTCCTCTGTAAGGCTTGTTTCGGGGCCAGGATTGTGTCTCTTTGCTTTGCTAAAGCCAGGTCTCTGAGCTCTGTCAAATCCTGCCCTGTCCTTCAGTCTAATGCACTCAGCTCGCCTATTCAGACTCATGCATTATGCATCGCTCGCCTTCTATTTGCTCGTAACAGGGGCTGTCATGTGTCCATCGAAAAGTCTTGAAATGTACAGATCGCAGGCTGAAAAACTGCTGTACTGGACACCCGATGCCCTCAGGATGCCCGGTGTAGTACAACATTTTGGAGCTGAGTGACATGTAAGTCAAAGGGGGACAAAAACAGCAACTGTGCAGCAGTTAAGGGCTGGTTTACTGTATATAGTGGTTATGCGTTCGAATCCCAGGACCTACTGTAGCACAGTATGAGATATGTTAAAGGCCATATCGAGATAGCGTTATTCTTAGCAGGAAGATGTTTAATGCGGTTAAAATTCAGTACAGAGGCATCTGGTGCAACTGATCTATTTGGTGTTCATACAGTATCTGAAATGTTGTGTAATTCATACAGTGCACAGTGTTAGGGTGTCATTTAAGGTCATTTCCTATCTATACAGAGTGTGTGTATAGTAATTAGAATGATGTATGCTATTTAGCTTTGCTGTTATGTTATATATATATATAACTATATATATAGTTATGGATTTATGGTTTAGCAATCTTTATTCATATATATTTTTTATATGTTTGAATATGCTACAATTCCTATAGAATCTATGCTATAAACTATTCACAAAGCACAGCATCCTGTGTGTTAGGACAAATTATTTGGCAAGTTTGTTTAGAATTGCAAAAAAGAAAGTTCTGTTAAATCAGGATTTACAAAATTGTGGTAATACAAATTTAATTGGAACCTGGATATCGTTATAATATCGTATGCATGGTCAGTTATTAATTGCCAAAGTAATTGGATAGAGACAAATTTGAACACAAGCGACAAAACCTGAATTGCGTCCTCCTGTCGTGTCTCACTTCGTCGTTTGAGAATATATATTTTCTTCCCCGACCTTTCTTTCGCTTTATAGAGGAGGAAAGCAGAAGAGAGAGAAAATGGAAGAGAGGAAAAGGAACAGATAAATCAGAATTGTGCTGAATCTCTCAGCGCTGGAAGATCCCCTACCGGCCCGGACTTGCTCTCGTGGCCGTGTCACCATGGCAATGTTGTTTAATCGATACTGAGGATGATGGGTAATCCCCTCCATTTAAAGGAGGCAGAGAGGAAAGGATGCCATGAAGGCGATCACTTTGATATGATTTATACAATATGAATATTATTACGTGAGGAGTCGGTACAATATGGGGTCTTTCTGGTCCCAGAAGAAAAACAAGAAATGGAATACATAAATAAATAAATCTCTTCATAATCTATTCGTGAAGTGTAGACAAAATTGTTGGTACCCTTCGGTCAATGAAAGAAAAACTCACAATGGTCACATAAATAACTTTAATCTGACAAAAGTAATAATTTAAAATGTTAACCAGTGAAAGTCAGACACTGCTTTTCAACCATGCTTCAACAGAATTATTTTAAAAAATAAACTCATGGAACAGGCCTGGACAAAAATGATGGTACCCCTAGAAAATACTGAAAATAATGTGACCAAAGGGACATGTTAATTCAAGGTGTGTCCACTAATTAGCATCACAGGTGTCTACAATATTGTAATCAGTCAGTGGGCCTATATATAGGGCTCCAGGTAGTCACTGTGTTGTTTGGTGACATGGTATGTACCACACTCAACATGGACCAGAGGAAGCGAAGGAAAGAGTTGTCTCAGGAGATTCGAAAGAAAATTATAGACAAGCATGTTAAAGGTAAAGGCTATACGACCATTTCCAAGCAGCTAGATGTTCCTGTGACTACAGTTGCACATATTATTCAGAAATTTAAGATCCATGGGACTGTAGCCAACCTCCCTGGACGTGGCCGCAGGAGGAAAATTGATGACAAATCAAAGAGACGGATAATCCGAATGGTAACAAAAGAGCCCAGAAAGACTTCTAAAGAGATCCAAGGTGAACTTCATGCTCAAGGAACATCAGTGTCAGATCGCACCATCCGTCGTTGTTTGAGCCAAAGTGGACAACATGGGAGACGACCAAGGAGGACACCATTGTTGAAAACAAATCATAAAAAAGCCAGACTGGAATATGCCAAACTACATGTCCTATGGACAGATGAGACAAAAATTAAACTTTTTGCCAAGGCAAATTTTGCTAATTATACTTGAAGCATATGAAGAAAAGAACACTGTCCCTACTGTGAAACATGGAGGAGGCTCTGTTATGTTCTGGGGCTGCTTTGCTGCATCTGGCACAGGGTGTCTTGAATCTGTGCAGGGTACAATGAAATCTCAAGACTATCAAGGGATTCTAGAGAGAAATGTGCTGGCCAGTGTCAGAAAGCTGGGTGTCAGTCGCAGGTCATGGGTCTTGCAACAGGACAATGACCCAAAACACACAGCTAAAAACACCCAAGAATGGCTAAGAGGAAAACATTGGACTATTCTAAAGTGGCCTTCTATGAGCCCTGACCTCAATCCTATTGAGTATCTTTGGAAGGAGCTGAAACATGCCGTCTGGAAAAGGCACCCTTCAAACTGGAAACAACTAGAGCAGCTTGCTCATGAGGAGTGGGCCAAAATACCCGCAGAGAGGTGCAGAAGTCTCATTGACAGTTACAGGAATCGTTTGATTGCAGTGATTGCCTCAAAAGGTTGTGCAACAAACTATTAAGTTAGGGGTACCATCATTTTTGTCCAGGCCTGTTCCATGAGTTCATTTTTTTTTATAATTCCGTTGAAGCATGGTTGAAAAGCAATGTCTGACTTTCATTGGTTAACATTCATAGAATTCTTATTTAATATTACTTTTGTCAGACTAAAGTTATTTCTGTGACCATGGTCTTTCATTGACCGAAGGGTACCAACAATTTTGTCCACGTGTGTACCATTTCTTTTGTAAATCCTACTAAATTTAATATAGTATACCTATAATGCTATAAAATATGGTTGCTATATTTTACATTTGCAATGAATCAACCATGGCAATGTGTTCTGCTATAGTATAATAATCCATGCTGCAAAAGTCGATTACTTTATATATTGGCCACATCCCGCTGTGTTTTATTCATCTTATATGGCTTCAGAGAATTTCTAGTGCAATTTGAATTTCTGTCATAAATGAATTTATTTTGAAGACCAAATGGCGAAAAACTGTTCTGATACTGGAGGCTCCTTCCATAAATCTCCAAACGCAAAACATCTCAATATCAATAATTATATGTTTTTAATACATTTTACTCAATTTAAAACTACTGATCTAGGAAATCAATCAACACGAGAATACTAATCTTTATTGTATTAGTAAAATTGTCATTTTTAGAGAGAGTTCTGTTACTCCTTCTGCATTGGTGGGCTCTGAATCTGTGAGAATTGAGAGTGTAAGGCGTGTGTGTGTGTGTGTGTGTGTGTGGAATGTGTGTATAGAGTGTGTGGCTGGAGCTGTGAGGGCAGGCAGGCAGAATTAAGAGCTCAGCTTCGGTCTCTGAGGAACAGGCCGGTGCCAGAGACAGAACATGGCGTTCGTCTTCACGAAGCCAGGGGATGAGGACAGTGTATTTATTTATTTATTTTTGGGGATATCTGGGGCAGGATCCTGAGCTGGAGAGATTGTGAGCAAAGACGACCAGGAAAATGGAGACAAATGTGAATTTGAGGAGGAAAGAGGTGCAATGTTCTGACTTGAATGTGAGAAGTGACTAATCAGACTCGAAGCCCTGGAAGGATTTCTTCTTCTTCTTTTTCTTTTTTTATTGGGGGGGGGTTTACCATTTCAGTGTCCATAAGGGAAATTTTCTGGTTTGTTTTAGCATCATCTCATTGCGATATAACGCTCTAGGCTGTTGGAGGCTGTTCCTTCAGGGGAAAATGAGTGACACACTCAGGGCTTTCTGAGCATCAACTGTGCTGAAGGAGATCCAGAAGAAATGGCAGTTTTCCATCTGAATTTTTTTTTCAAACAGTTAAATGAGTTCTGAGTGATGTAGGTCAGAATGTTTTTTTTTTTTTTTTTTTTTTTTTTTTAACATTATTGGATGGCTATGCCAATACCGTTTCCAAAACTCATACCAAATTGGATTGTTTTTTTTTTTTTGTTTTTTTGGAGCATTTGAGAAGCATGAATTATAGTACAGTAAGTATCAACCAGCTTCAATGCTTAAGAAATGCACAAAAGAAAATGCATCATGAATATTATATTAGGAATTATTTGGTGTGGAGAAGTGCTGTACATCTCGTCTTAGTATTGTCTGCTTAATGGGAAAATTGCAACCTGATTTATTAGGGATTTTGAGAGGGCGATGTTTGACTTTAGGAACTTATGCTGTACATTCTGTAAGCAGTGGGCAGTCTGAGGAGCTCTTACGGTAGGTCACCTGACGTGCAAGGTCCGCAAGCATCCACAATGACCGGCAAAAAAATTAAAGATGTTTCATTTTTCGTGCGGAAAGATGGAAACGTAATCACACCGCCAAAACTCGCGGTGAATCATGATGAACCGTACTTCCGGCCACCGCGCGAAACCGCGTACTGTAGGTGCGATAGGGGTATAAGACACAGTGACCCCCACTGTACCACTGTGGCCTTGAACTTCCTGGTTCTTGCCACAGGTCTGTGTGTGTGGAGTTTGCATGTTCTCCCCGTGCTCGGTGGTTTTCCTCCGAGTACTCGGGTTTCCTCCCACAAGACATACAGATTTTTGCTTCTAAATTGCCTGTAGTGTGCGAGTGTGTGTGCTTTAACCCGCCTTGTGCCATGCGTACCCAGCTCCAGACCTCCTATGACCCTGTACAGGATAAGCAGTGTAGAGAATGAAGGAATGAGTGATTCTTCTTAAGAAAACTTTAGGTCGTCTTACAGAATATAAGATATTACTGATTACTCCATGAAGACATGGAGGCCGTCGGCTAAACAGTCATGTGGAGGTAATGTTTTTAGGAATTTATTGGGTTCCGAAGGTTCTGAAGATCTCCCCAATTGCTCGCTAGTTCGTCCGGTCATGAAGCCATCCCGCAGTAGTGTTTCCACTGGGTCTGACTTTTTTCTTTACAATTAAACACATTTCACATGAACACGAAAAAGAGTCTGTTATTTGAAGAGAACGCCCCAATGTCAGTGCCGATGAGTAAGGTTCCCAAGCTTCAGAGGACAAAGAATGGAACCAGACAGCTTAGCCTGGTTGTAGAAATGAAGAATAGCCATGATTGATGATTCACTGTGACTTATGATTTGAAGCTTCATCCAATATCGCAAGCTACGTCACAAATTCAGTAATCGCGCTAGGGATGTGCCTCGACCTAAAGAGCTTAAGATTCTGCTAAAGATCATAGTCTGAATAAAATCAATCATAACTAATCCCTTTTAGGAAGAAAGATGTTGAAAATCCTTGTGTCTCTTTCACTGCCGCACTGAACGGCGCTAACTAATTCATGTTTGACGGATACGCAGTGGTGTGAGGAGGCACTCGGTCAAGATGGCGTAGTGATTCTGCTTTGGAAGGAGGTTTTGCGTCTGAGCTCCATCCATCATCGTTCATGTTACTTAAACCAGTCAGAACGGCTGATTCACATGACCAAATGTTCTGTACAGCATTAACAAACACTTTAGGACTAATACGTTTTTTTTTTGTCTTGTAGTTTTGCCCAGCTGTGGGAGAAGCTGGATTATAGAACGTCTCCTGGTTTACATTGGCACTTCCTGTCATCAGTAGAAACCCATAAAAATGTTCTATTTATTTATTCATTCATTCATTCATTTTTGGATTTCGGGAAATAATGTAATCTACCGTACAGTGTATACTTCATGTGTATACTTGTTGCATAAAGAAATAAGAAATAACCAATACAAGTCTCTAACTCTGACTTTCAGATTCACTTTGCCCAGGATTGGAATAAAAAAAAAAAAAATTTTTAATAAAAAAACACGATAGCCATCCCACAGAATGGCAATCTGACCCAAATACCAAATAAGGCCATGTATGTGTGTAGAAAGAGCCCTCTAACCTCTGTTCCTGTCATACCGAGAGACGCAGAGTGAAAGAGCGAGAAGGAGGAGTTCTGCTTTTCCTCAGTTGGGACATCTGCATTCTTTCATGTTCAGTCAGCGTGACTGATTCCCTGAAAAGACGGAGCGCGAGCGCAGAGCCGGAGGAGTGCACCGATGACAGGAATGGGAACGTTCTTCACTGTAAAGGTCCTTATTCCGTGGATTCACGTGTCGGAGTGGCGTTTCCTGCAAAACACCGATTTTGTGCTCGGCTTAGCTCGTTTTAAGAAGAGACTCTTATACCTGTGTTTGTCTTTCTCGCTCAGGTGTGAGAAGGTAGTGTGTTTGAATTAGTGATGCGCCGATTGGAGATTTATTTAACCAAAACTAATTTTGACTAGTTCTTTTTTTTTTTTTTCTAATTATTGTATATGTTTACATTCATGTGTCCTCATTAGTGCCCTCTATTTTAATGCTCTTTTTTGGGGGGGGTAAAAACATAAAAAAAAAGCATCTGATCGTAGCGGGTATTAATATTAGGCGAATACAACCTCAGACGAACAACAACATTTTCATTGTGCCACTATTTATTAGACAAAAATGAAGGCAAAAAAAATAATACAACATGTGGACACACATGATTCAACAGCATTTAGATGCAGCTTTAATATGAGGTAATCATTTCCCTGTATAACATAACCTCATTGAGGTTTTTGGGCTTTTACTTATACACAGCTCTGTTAAGATTCCACCACAGCAGTTCAGTCAGATTGAAGTCTGGACTTTGACCTTTTAGCCAGGTTTCTGAGGTAGATTTACTGCTGTGCTTTGGGTTATTCCCCTGTTGCCCAAACTTCATCTGCCAAACAGATGTCCTCACACTGCATCTGGAACATCTGGAGTCCATGGTCGACTCAATGGTTGCGAGGTGTCCGGGTTCTGTGGCTGCAAAAACAAGCCCAAGTCATTACCCCTCCACCACTGTGCTTGGCAGTGGGTACGAGGTGTTTCTGTTTCTGTCTGATCTGGGGGTTAAAGTGCTGAGACGTCTCTCCTGGGAAGATTGAATGCTTTCCACTTGTGGATAATCTTTCTCTTTATAGAACGTTGAAATCCAAATTGTTTGGAAATGTTTTTTATAACCCTTTCCAAATTGATGTGCCGCAGCAATTGCTTGTCTGTAGGGTTGGGTACTGAAAACCGGTACCAATACGGCACCGGTACCTATATAACCGGTATTTACCGGACCGAAACAGAACGCGAATTTCGGTGCCTTATTTCGGTGCCACTTAAATGCCTGAACTGTCAATTAATATATTTGTTCTCTGGGGCTATGATAACACATTTGTAATAAGCATTAGATTCATTAACACACATGATCGCTAGTAAAATTTTTCATGGGGTGTCAGAAAATAAATGATTTCCTTAATTAGAAAACTCTTGAGGACTTCGGAAAGCTTTGATAATACAAATCCAAAACATTGTTGCAGTAATGTTACTGTCCATTTTATTTTTGTGGATTAAAAGTTTATTAGATTAGATTAAAAAATTAAAAGCACAAATCATCGGGAAATGAGACCATCCGACATGCGCGTGACTGCAGCAACTAACGTTACACTCGCTCTGACGGCAGCAGGTGGGCTACCGCTATCTTAACTTGCTAAATTTCGTTAAAATGCCTAAAACGGTCGAAAGTGTGGCTATATTTCACAAGAAAGGATTCCGGCACTGCGACGTGCAGTAAATGTTTTACTAATGAAACATTTGAGGGCACACGGAATAAACTTAAAAGCAGGACCTGCAGGAAATACTAGGACCTGCTACAATCAAAACCATAGAATTAAAAGAGGGGGCACTAACTTTTACACTCAACGGTATAATAAAATGTGAACTATTAAATAAGTTTCATAATGCTTTCTCAAAAACTCAAGCTCGGGCCTCCGAGTGGCGCAGTGGTAAAAGCGCTCACCCTATCATCCGGAGATCGCTAGTTCGAATCCGGGTGGTGCTGTAACCTCTCGCAGCCGGAGGTCTGATTGGCTGAGCTCTCTAAGAGGGGAGGGATGCGAGGTACATAGTGCTCCCACATTAATCACGGCTCTACAGCCAGTCAGGGGCGTCTTTGATTTCGCGCAACGGAGGGAGTGGATAGCGCTGTCCTCCGAGTGTGTTACGCCGCCCTCAACGGTGCGCGAGCGAGCAGTTCGAAAAGATGCAGTCGGCTGGCGTCACGTGGTTCTTCGGCCCTCCCGGCTGAGTGGTAGTAGTAGCCTGTGGTGACGGGGAGGAATTGGACACGACTAAAAATTAGGGAGAAAATCGGGGAAAAAAATTCAAAAAAAAAAAAAAAAACTCAAGGTTATTGGACTTTTTTCCAGTTATTGGTCAGTGCTATTTTTGTACAAATAAAATCAAATGAAAATTCAACAAGGAGGACGAGCATCTGCTTTTCGATCTGCTTTCACACAGTGTGAAGATACACGATTGGCTAGTACCATTATGATTGACGTGAGACTGCACCCCTCCTCCCTGAGAGGGCAGCCTATCTGCTCCCTACTGTAGATGCATTATCCATGGCTCTGGATGCATTACCCATCATTTAAACCGGCAATGTCTGAATAATAGGGTGTGTGCTTTCCTGTTGAGTGCCTGTTGGGTCCGATTGGCACCGTATCAGTTATAACCTAAGAGCAGTCGGCCAATCACCGTCATGGCTGATCGAGGCTAAATCCAGGTATATTCCAGCCACTGGCCAATTAATTTGTGCATTTTTAGTATAAATATAGGTATAAATGGAGATTTGGAGTGTTTGCCGTGTGTCTGTGTGTGTCCTCCTTGTGTGTATCCGTCTGTATGAGTGTGTATGAGAGAATGGGAATTCTAAGCAGACTGAACAAATGCCTGGGTTATGATATCAATACTATTATTATTATTATAGTGTACATAATATACACATATACATAATACACAATACGCCTCCCTAACCCACCGAGCCTCATCTCTAAATCAATAAACGTGCACATCCAGGAATATAGCCGCGTTTATGCAAAATGGAAAGCTGGTGGCTGTGAAATGCATAAAAGAAAAAAGGAACTAAAAAAGCAATAAAAAGCAACAGTGCAATTTTTCACAGGATCTCTCAAAGCTCGCTGTAGTGTGTGTTTAATTAAATAGGTCTGCGAGAGTGTATTAAAGTGAATTATTAGTGTTTAGCATAGCGTGTATGGGTTTACGCGTGCGTACGCGATTAGCGTGCTAAAACACACTGTCCCATGAGCACGCTCTTCCTCTCTCTCGAGGCGGTCGACGTGGATGTCTTCTTTCTTCCTTTTAATGAAGGACTGGGGAAACATGCACCGTACGTCTCTGCGCCGGATCCATTAGTTAGCCTCTAATGCTCGCTAATGCTCTTGTGTAACCCACTGACATGTGTGTCTACCGTAAAAAAAAAAGACATTTTAAAAAGTGCCACGAAACAGGATAACGTCGCAGCTCCCTATGCAGGGTTTGTGGTTTATCTGACTGGTTTGAATGGCAATTAAAAAGTAGCTGGTTTAGAGAAAAGAGCGAGACCTCTGCTGTGACGTGTCTAAAAGCCATGCAGGTACAGGAGAAAGCCGCTTTTGGATTACATGGAACTCATGGGACGGATACGATACCGTAGCCATGGTGAAATCTAAACAAGTTACTGTATGCTAATGGACGATTAAAAATATCGGCATTACCTTTGAAGGTTGTTTTTGCTCATGTGATTAAGGATGTAGCGGCAGGGTAGCTTAATGGTTAGCACTGTCACCTTGCATCTCCAGGCAGGTCCTGGGTTCAATTCCAGCGTCAGGTCTGAGTTTGGATGTTCTCCCCATTTAATGGCTTAGTGGGTTTCCTTCGGGTTCTCTGGTTTCTTCCCACAGTCCAAAAACATGCAGATGAGACTAATTGGCGTTTCCAAATTGTCGACCACGGTTGTACATATCAGAATTAATTCAGTGGTCACCATTGACCTCCATGGTCCCTAGTTGGACTACAGAGGTTCCTAGATGGATAGAATATTATATTATATTATAGTGTCAAGACTCTTAGTTTACTGATTGGAAGGTCGCCAGTTTGAGTCACAGCTCAGCTTAACCCTGTCTCCTCCAAGGGGCGCCGTATAATATAATGCGCTATGACGTCAGCCTACTAACAAGAAGCTGAGATATGCGAAGAATAAAGAATTTTACTGTATACAGTATGTGAAGAATGAAAGGTTAAACTTTAATTAAAAACGTCACTTAAAATATACAAATTATATAAATAATATTGTACGACTAAAATTACTCCTTGATTGGACAGTTGTTCACATCACCATAGCAAACATCGTAAAACTGTGTCGTCCATGTTTTTTTTTTTTTCCTTGGGTATTTGTTCCAGCTTGTACATATTTAAGTCAGTTTGCTGTTATATTGCATCATGTGTCCTGCTATCTTTAGATCTACAGGGATTTGTTGTACGTGTGTGTGTGTGTGCATGTGTATGTAAGTGAGTGCTTTACTCTATAAGAAGAGTAAATGCTAAGGAACCGTGTCTGGGGTCACTGAGCAAAGCCCTTCAACTTGAAATGCTGTATTTTGATACGGAGCGTCTTCATGTCCAGTACATATTTATTTATATTACTTATAAATCTGTTTCGGTCAATGCAACATAAATCACAGTGATTAACGGTATTTAGTACGGTTATGTCAAACGGAATGTTTCATTCACTGCATTAGGAAACAAGTCAGACCTGCCAAGTAGTCGTAGATGCTCAGTCATTCAATTCATCAAATATTTTGCCTCGTTCCTCTTGACTGCAGCCTTACTGCATTTACCCCATTAAAAAAAAAAAAAAAAAACTATAGAAGTGCTTGATTTTCTTTTTCTTCCTTAGGTTTTTGTTGGCAGGAGAACCTCTGGGAAAATAAACAAGGCTCATTACTTTCTTTTCCAGAACATCCTGTCAGCAACGGCTTCTTTTTTTATGTTCAGTTCTCATCTGATGTGTGTGTGTGTGTGTGTGTGTGTGTGTGTGTGTGTGTGTGTGTGTGTGTGTGTGTGTGTACAGTATATATTGTGTGTATATAAACCATATACAAACACACATACTGTATGTATGTACATACAAAAAGAATGTACGTGGAGCTTCTAATGCGTTTTCAAGACTACTGCTGCTTTAAGACTGGTGTAAGCATGTGTGTGTTTTAAGACTAATTTGCTCGTAAAGTTTGGAGATAAAAGGCTGATTCCGAGCTTTTAATGCATGCGTCTTTTGTACAGAATCGGTTACATCTGAATCTGTTTGTATCTGTTTCTTCAATATTTGAGGTTAATCTAACCCCCCCAAAAAAACAAAAAAAAAATCCCTTCCCAACAGTGTTTGATTGATGGTACTGTAGTTAGGTAGTAACCTAGTGTAAGGAGCTAGCCATTGACGGAAATCCAATCCAATGCAGGAGATCACACACGCGATCACACACTACGGGCATTTTGGGAACCCCAGTTAGCCCAATCTGCAGGTCTACCCGGAGGAAACCCATCAAGCACAGGGAGAACATGCAAACTCCATGCACACAGAGATGGGAATCGAACCCAGACCCTGTAGGTGCAAGTCGACAGTGCTAACCACTACACCACCATACTCAAAAATTGCTTTTGGGGTAAATGTGGCGATACATGAATTCGATTCAATTTTTCCTCCATCTCTATTAAAATCACATGACTGCCTCAGAACCATAAGCTTTCACGTAATGCCCTTTACCCTCCACTACCTATATACATGTACAAGTATTTTTGGATAAAGTAATCCATCTTCCTAATAAATCTGTCACATATATAAGATGTTTCAGCCTGCTATAAGTAATACAGCTCAGCAGTGTCCTGCACTTAGTTAGGACACTCAGTTTAAGGGCATTTATGTTTCCAGGTAAACGTCGATGGAGATAAGGCGAGCCGTCTTGAGCGCAGTCCCCCTGTAATTCATTGCCAGCCAGGACATATCAGAGCTTCTGTCCTCTTCAATTAAAATGAACACAACTAACCATCTATCTGTTCTTTTCTTTCTCCATTTCCATCATATTTTACTCACAGTAGAAGATAGATTTCAATAGGGGTTGACAATACCGGTAGCTGTATCAGTGCTAATTATACTCATATAGTGAAAAACTGAAAGTGAAACACATCTGTTAAATCCGCTTGACAAATGCAAACAGTGAAACAGTGTCATAAACTTCAGCTTGGAAAAGATAACTGCGGCATATAGTAACAATCAGACGCGCTTACTGTACAGTATATGAGCACTCGCGTGAAATGAAGCTCGGGTCCCGACGTCACAGAAACAGTCCTACTAAAGCTTTTTAAAATCTTTTTCCTTGCCTTTCAGATGTTAACAGCGATGGCAAATTGATGTACTTTATAGATGTATAGATTTAAATATATATATATGTATATATATATAATTAAACAAGATCATGCAAGAGGAAGTGCGGTTGTGATGACTATCAACATGGCTGTTATGCGGTCACAGTCGTGCTGATATCCAGCACAACAGCACAGCTTCAAGTATGATATTGCTTTTATGGAACAGCTCCACAAACACCATTTATTATCCACTATTAACCATTATATTTTACTCCGCCAACACATAACCTTGCGCACCTGGCGGAGCTGGCGACTGACAGTTAGTGTAATTTACAGGGGTGAAAGTAGTTCTAAATGCTTACCGCTACTACATACGTAGTCAAAAGGGGAGGAGAATAAACCATGGGGTTGGTGGACAGTGGTGTAAATCTCGTCCGAAATATAATGTCCATTTTTATTTCCACTTTTCCCGCTTTAGTATATCAGCTCCGTGCATTTCACGTTTCCTGGGTTAAATTCCAAATAGTGGCAATTCAGAATGACTGATTTAGAATCAATTATAAAGCAGACAAAGTGTTGTTTAAAAGTGTTTTTAAAAGTGTTTAACTAGTTTTGAAAGTGGGTTTTGACATGTACTGTAGCTGCTCTTTCCGCAGTTTGGCGGACCGTACAGACCTGCTTTCACCCATCCTGTGACTCATAGGTTGTTTAATTAACAGTTATTAGTTCACCTGGGACATGGAGTGATACATGCAGTTAAACGTACCAGTGGTGCTACCATCCATTCTCACCACTCGTGGAATGCCACTCGTCCAATTAGACGGCTCGGTCAGAACTAACCGTTGTATATTGAGAATTCTCTTTCTTTAAAATCATTTTTTGCGATTTCATCAATAATGTTGCGACACTGTTGTTGGTTATAATTGGTTGCCATGGTACTGAAGGTCCCCAAAAGGAAATGAGGCGATTTTCTTTCCCTCAAAAAAATTATTTAATGTTAACCCGATATGTAATATTATACAGCTTTTTCAGTGATCACAATTGCGTGGACTAAGATTTTTTTTAAAAAACAGTGCAGTACTACCAAACCTGCTTGATTTTGTGAAGAAGCACATGAACTAATATTTGCACTAGCAGTTGTCAGCCCAGTGTATATCTCTTCAGTGTAACTAAATTCATGGATTTATGAGGAGTTTCTTCTAAAGAGAGTCACTCTATATGCAGAGGGCTTCATGTTTCACACAATAACAGGGATATTTGATGTTATTCTTCAGATGTGGTGCATTCCCAAAATTTATGTCTATGTTAAACTCCGGGATGACGGCAGGTACAGTACCGGTATGGGTTCTCTGTATCTTCAAATACCCAGATGGAAGTACACAGTCTGTAGTATCAGTGCATGTCTAGTTTTCAAAGTCAACTAGTGCGCTAAAACATGCCTCAGGCTTAAGTCAGTAAAGCTAGTCAACTCTGGTAAAACTAGAGCTCTGAAGTCTTTTTTGATTGTGTAAAATAACATATCACAGTTATGATAGTAGAAACTAACTTTAATAAGTAATGCATTATCCCGATGACCATCAAGGTAGAAAGTTTTCTCAGTAAACCAGAACTATGATCGAACTGCTTCATGTCTGAAACGCTGGCCTCCCAGGAACTCCCTTAATACCCCAAACATGTGGAAATGGCTTGGAGTGAGGTCAGTACTGGACGATGTGGCAATAAGTAACCAGCTGAGTTCCTGTAATGTGCAAGTTATGTTCATGAATGATTGTGTATGAAACAGGTGTGTCTCTTGCGCAAATTGCGTCAACTTATCCGTCGACTTTCAACGTTCACTTGATAAATATTCACTGGAACGACTGCACTGGGCTACGAGCCACTTCGGTGGGGATCTACACAGCTTTGCCTCATTGAAATGTTTTACCGCGACTAGGTCTATACTTGGAGTCCATAACTTTTTGCGCCATTATTCAAGAGAAATTTGATGTCGGACCAATTAATATACAGATATTCAGGAAAGTAAAACGTGTTTAATGTGGTTTTGTGAGGAGATACATTCTAATCAAGCACGGTAAATAGTAACTACCCAAGCTTAAGTGTGGCACAAAAGTCCTCAAATAGGAACCGAAAAAAATTCAATTCATCTTTCTCAACAACAGAATGTCTTATCTAGGGTGTAGTTCTGCTTAGACCAGCTGTTCCTCGGAGTCAAATTTGAGCAACTGAGTAAAGTTTGAACTTGGTGAACTTGCTGAACTCTGAATGTGTGACTACATATTCGGATGCAGTGACAACAAGAGCTATAGAAGTCACATACCTGCCTATACTGTACATCTAGAGGATTGAAACTGACGCTCAATGCCACATCATCCCTCTCATCCCTTGTTTTTATTTTGAGCTAAAAAAATGTTTCATGATTTCATACCGTACTTGTCTACTTGCAGTAGCATGGAGATGTTAATCTCACAGACACGTTCTGTTCATTCATCTAAAATTCTCCTCTGTCACAGAGTGTTTGTCATGAGCTGCGTCTCGAATCAAAAACTATGCACTAGCATACTTAATACCTGTCTAGAATGGGACAGAAATAAGCTACTTGAGTCACACCTCTAGTTTGTTCATTCTGTTGCAGACGTTGCATCAGATCACACTGTTCTTGCCTACTATTTACATTTGCACCGCTGTATGCGTCATACTGTATACTTTTTTAACTTTCGGATCGAGTTTCAGAATTGATGCTCCAGTTTATCCCGGAATACGCATGGCACTCAGCGTTGTAGTTAAACTTAATTATTATAAACCTAGCCAGAGTGTTCCAGCCTGATTTGTATACAGTACAAATTATGCGATTAAGCTGTAGTATTTCCTCCTTGTATGCACCCTGAGTACTGGAACATCACTGAGTACTGAACATCCTGACCTGACTGTTCCCCAGACTCATTGCCTGTCTGCGATCTTTGCCTTATTCTGAGCCAGAAGAAATCCTGAAGAATCATTTTCACAGTGAACCCCTCTCCCCCCTTTTGCATTTCTGATATATGGACATTGTCTACTTCATATCTCCTTTTCCCTCTTCCAATTTTTGCAATATAACGTACAATACATGTACACTATTTGCATTTACACTCTGGCATAAAGTATTAAAGTTGGTTGATTATGATAAATTTAGGTTTATTTCCAGCTATTTGCTATAAAGCAAGTCTTTGTAGCTATTAAATATTTCTATGCTAGCCTAATGTAACATACATTTCATTGACTGTTTTACAGTCACTGAAATGTATCCTCTGGTCCTCACTCACTCACTCATCATCTATACTACTTAATCCTGTATTCAGGGTCATGGGGGGCCTGGAGCCTATCCCAGGAGACTTAGGGCACATGGCAGGGTACACCCTGGACAGGGTGCCAATCCATCACAGGGCACAGACACACACATATACACTCACTCATTCACACACTACGGGCAATTTGAGAACGCTAATTAGCCTAACCTGCATGTCTTTGGACTGTGGGAGGAAACCAGAGTACCCGGAGGAAACCCACCAAGCACAGGGAGAACACGCAAACTCCATGCACACAGAGACGGGAATCGAGCCTGGCCGGGGATCGAACCCGGACCCTGGCGGTGCAGGGCGACAGTACTAACCACTACACCACCATGCCGCCCCTTCTGATCTTCTTACAATAAAAAATATTCTTGATGCAGTTCCATTTCTGACCACTAGGGCACAAGCAAACACACACTCACAGACCCAATCATACAGTACAGGCAATTTGGAAATGCCATTCAGCCTACACTGCATGTCTTTGGACTGTGGTGGAAACCCACCATGCACAGCGAGAACATTAGGATCGAAATACTGGAGATGCAAGGCTGCCGTGCTAACCACTCAACGACTGTGCTGCCTCTGATTGATTATTCTGTTCATTCCAAAACTCATCAGAAATGCTATACCAATCCAATGATAAATCAAGTTTTTAATCTGGTGGCTCAATAGAACCTAAATTAGCTTGCACTGCTTTTTAGACTAACATTGACTTAAAAATAACAAGATGTGCGCAAACCAGAGCAACTAGATCTGAATGAAAAGGCTTAAAATATGTATATACTGTATATCTCTGACTTATTCACTCTGTAATAATAAAACACCAGCACCCCTGCCATCATTCCATCAGATACTGAAAGCGTGCTGGTACATTATGCCCACGTTGCAACACGAAGTGATTACAGGAAGTGCATAATGGAATATGAAGATACCTGGGATTTGAAATCCCTGACTGCTGAATCATTGCACTGGTAATTATTGCTAAAGCACTTTTAAAATAGACTTTAGGATTGGTGATTTGTGTAGTCGATGGAGCTTAGGTTACTACACTTAAACATGGGTTATAATTTTTTTTTTCTTGGCGCTAGTGTTATCTAGTCCCTCATGAGTGCATTTACATGAATTCATCTGATAGATCCAAAAGGATGGTTTGGAGCTTTTGTAATAGGCTGGACAGTTTGCATTTTTCCATACACAAATGATATTTGGGCGCACTGTTCCCTCTGTGCTGACACACTTCTGATGTAGAATACCGCCTCGGCTTGCTCATCAGGGACTATCTGATCATTTTGTTTCAACACATTCACATTTCATACAAACTTCAATAATTCTTTTGATTGTGTAAAGCAGCTTTGCGACAATGTCAGTTGTTAAAAGCACTATACAAAATAAAAAAATTTAACTGATTTGGGCGGCACGGTGATGTAGTGGTTAGCACGAGGTGTTATTAACCTCGGGATTAAATTTGACGTATTGACGACCATTCGTCCATGCGTTCGTCTCCTCCAGGCTGGACTTCTGTAATGCTCTCCTCATTGGGACTTCTGGAAAAAGCCTGCAAAAGCTGCAGTATATTCAAAACTGCGCTGCTAGGATCCTGATGCGAGCACGTACTGTAAATGTGATCATATTACGCCCATCTTTAAATCTCTTCATTGGCTCCCTGTTTCATTCAGAATTGAATACAAGGTTGCCCTTCTTACCCACCGGTGCATCTATGGTGATGCCCCTCCCTATCTCAAAGAACTTATCATCTACACGCAACCTCCGCTCTGTCTCAGGTCATCTTCTGAAACCTCAGAAGACCAAGCTTCATACTATGGGAGATCGGGCTTTTTCCTCAGCGGCACCTAGACTATGGAATGCTCTTTCAGAGTATCTGAGGATGCCACAGACTGTTGATGATTTTAAACCTGGTCTTAAAACTTACCTTTTTATCAGAGCTTTTGGGTTGAAATAATTTGTAGCACTTAGAGATTTGCTTCAAATATAAAGTGCATTATAAATAAAATGTATTATTATTATTATTATTATTATTATTACTTGCACCACCAGGGTCCGGGTTCGATTCCCGGCCAGGTTCGATTCCCGTCTCTGTGTGCATGGAGTTTGCATGTTCTCCCCGTGCTTGGTGGGTTTCCTCCGGGTTCTCCGGTTTCCTCCCACAGTCCAAAGACACGTAGGTTAGGTTAATAGGCGTTCCCAAATTGGCCGTAGAGTGTGAATGAGTGTGTGACTGTGTGTATGTGTGTTTGCCCTGTGATGGATTGTACCCAGCCTTGTTCCCTAAGTCTCCTGGAATAGGCTCCAGGCCCCCCGTGACCCTGAATACAAGATTAAGTGGTATAGAGGATGAGTGAGTGAATTGAATTGAATATCCAATACACGGTCATGCGTCAATGCGTGTAACTTTTTACCTAAAAAAAACACATTTTATTTAAGCAGTTCTTGCAAAAGTATTACAGAGATTGTGCTAATTTGACATGTCACAATTGAGGTACGTTCTGACCTAATGTTGACCGTTGCTACGATTAGACCTAAATTTAACCTTAACCTCGAAAGAAAACCTTTTCCTCTCTTTCGGATTTTAAATAAAAAAACTGAAAACACACACACACACACACACACACACACACACACACACACACACACACACACACACACACACACACACACACACACAGAGCCTGATGCAGCCACTGCTGCTCCTTTGATTTCGAGTACCGCTGCTGACTGCAATGAAAAATGCACAGCTAGCACTCACGGGTGTGTGTGTGTGTGTGTGTGTGAGAGAGAGACTAAATTCCTGAGAACTAGTAATGTTCAGTTACTCCCATCCCATAATCCCATGGTCTTTGTTTATTAATTACTGTATATAATTTCTTTCTGCATTGTAAAACGATGCTGAATACATCCAAAATATGCAATAATCTCTGAAAACACTGAATTAGAATCGGTGTCCAAACTTTCAACTAATATCGTATAACATGTATAAATGGTTGCTTTATCGCAAGGCTTTTATGTTACCATCAGTTCAGCCTGAGAATCTCTGCTCATGATCCTAATCCGGAGAAATTAAATGCAGTCTTTGTGGCGTTAGATCATTAGGTTAGATCACATGCGTTAAGGGTTCCTTCATGCTGCAGGAAATGCGACTAATCTTACCCATTATTCATCTGCATGTCGGAAACATAACTCCAGTTTGAGCATTTGGGGTGTGATAAGCCGGCACAGGGCAGCATGAGAAAGCTGCGGTTAATAAATCAAGGCTCGAGATTTAGGACACGGCTTGCGCGTTCCCATCCCGATCCGCGGCAAAGTGACCCAGCAGCTAGCAGATGTTAAGGCTTGACTGATATATTGTCGGGCCCTTAAAACAGCTAATATTGTGCTTTTGCGAGTAGTGCTTGGAACCGGATATTTCTTGAGCAGTCAGCGCTGCTGTTTGTAGGAAATTGATCAACACCTCCTGACATCCAGATTCATTCATTCAACAACACGCTGGTGTAAAATAAAACTATAGATATAAAAATCTGCCTGAAATCTGGATTACTGAAATGTTTAATATGTGACAATTCTTTTATATGGATTATGATATTATAACGTATAACGTATGCTGTTTTATAGGGCAGATAGTTTAGAAATAAAATCAAGTGCCCTTAACTATTATTTGCAGACTGGTAAAAAGGGTTAGGAAAAAATCCACCTTTTGGACCTCATGTGTTTTAGTAGTTTAATAATTATTTCTTGATGATGGCATAGTTTTTTCCATAATTTCAATTAAAAATGTTTTTTTTTCTAATTTCTTCAGTGTGAAATGAAGCTAGTTTTCTAAAAAAGATGGATTTTTAACCCTAACCCTTTTTACTACACTTTATAAGAGGTGCCAATAATTGTGGAGGGCATTGTACAGTACATTGCCATCTAAACCCCCCGGTTTGCCACTGAAGGGTGATTGTGTTTTCTTGGCCATGATTTTGGCTAAATAAATAATTTTTTACCTTGGATGATTAAAAACATGTGATAAATGATGTAGTTATTTATACAATTTAAATAAGACAGGAAATTGCCATATTTACCATTTTAGGTTCAAGAAGAAGGAGGCAGGGGATAATAATATTATTCATTTGTGCAGTCGGGAGCTGATTGCTGGCAGAGCCAGCTGGCAACAGCTGAATGGGGAAAATTAGGCGAATGTGCTTTAAATAGTGAAACAAATAACAGTAGGTTTTTAGTGTGGTTGTTTTACAAATCAGTTGAGTTGCGGCCACATGGGTGTTGACTGAACAGCATATTCAATTACTTTCTAATTCTAATTATCATCTTTTATTAAAATCATGTTTTGTGTGTGAGATTTGGATGGCATGGTGGCTTAGTGGTTGCGACTTTCCTAAGTCTTATTTATTTAAAGGATAGGATAGGATAGGATAGGCTCCACCCATCCCCCCCCCCCCGCCCCCCCCGCCCCACGATCCTGTATAAAGAATAAAGCGGTAAAGACGATGAGTGAGAGTGAATGTTAAATTAGGTCCAAACACATTCCATTCATTTCTTAATTTTCTGACAACATCCCACATACTGTAAACATAATGAAATGAAATTCTTTTGTATTGTAAGCTAAGCCAAACATACACTGAGAGATTTGATTTCACATTATGGAACTTAAAACATTCTCAATTTACCTGGACAGAAAGCCAGGATGCTTCCTTTGTCTCCTGGTCCCTCAGGTAATATCAAAGAGTTTAAAACCCTTGTGTCAGTCATCCCAGATAAATACAGTGGAACCTTGGATTACGAGCATAATTCATTCCGGAAAGCATAATTCATTCCTAAACCAAATCAAATTTTCCCATAAGAAATAATGAACCCAAATTATTCATTGCACAGGCCAAAAAAATAAATACATAAAAATAATTAATACAATATATAAAGTAAAAATAAAACAAATTAGCCTGCACTTTACCTTTAAAAAAGTAAAAATAAATCTCGACAGATAAGTGTTTCCGTTTGTGCGTGCAGGCGCCGTGTGTGTGTGTGTGTGTGTGTGATACATGATACTCGGCACTCCTAAACCAACCGTAAAACTTGCTCGTTTTTCAAGACAAAATGTATTAAAAATCCTTGTTCGTAAACCACATTACTCGCAATCTGAGTTTCCACTGTATGCCTTTGTATGGTGAAATAAAGTTCTATGTTGGTGTACAGTATTCTTGAGGGAGATTATTCTCAATTGTTAAATTGTGTACTTCAGTACATAAACTAAATACACAATTAAAAGTACAAGTACAGTACTAAGTATATTGTTTACTTAAGTACAAGTACGAAATACATACTCTAACTTATACTTTAATTATAAAACCACAAGTAGTCCACAAATAAACAGATTTTTCTGGATTCGTATCTGCCAGAGTTACTGATTAGCAGTATTTTTTTTTTTATTTTGAACACAACAGATGAATTTCTGCAGAAATCTAAAATGTTCATTTATTACTTAAATTAAAGTATAATAATAAAAAAAAAAATTAGGGCTAATTTATTAAAATTTTTTAACACAAATTATATTACATTTTTGACTAAGTGGTTTTGACATGGTTGGACAATCAGGAGTGAACACTGTTTACGTTTTTAGACAAAGAACATGTAATGAAGTGGGCGGGATTGTTGCCTATATAACCATCAATCACTTTGGTTCACTATGCAGTATGCGCTTTCATAATCTCTCTTAGTCATATCAGTAAACTAGGATTGGTTGAAGTGTTTTGCTGCTGTCCTGCCCACAAGGGGTGGAGCTTAGGTCATGGAATGGTGTGAGTGACAGCGTAAAGATTTATGTTTAGATTTGAAAATCAAAGCACTTTTGTGTGACGATTTCCTGACAAGTAAGAAATCTCTGTTTAAAACGTAATGAGTAAAAGTACAGGTTTTTCATAAAATATGTGTCGCGTAGAAGTAAAAAGTATCAATTATAGAAAAGTTAGATAAAGTACAGATATATACGAAAAAATACTTAAGTACATCAAAGTTTTTGTACCTAGTTTCTAACTGTTTATGCTAAAAATACTTAAAAGTTGCCAGATTTGTTAATATGGTACAATTGGACTAAATATGAACCAGTGAAGATCTGTGTAAAATCATATACAGGGAATTTATTTCCTTTCCCATGTGCGCCGTGTAAAATTTTCACCACATTAAAAAAAAGTAATCTAATACCAGGGTGTTTACATTTTGCAATTTAATGACCTGTTTCTTTTTCTGCCCATGCCTAGTGCACAGCCTGTACTGAAATTCACATGTAGCCTGGGCTCTGCCGTGTGAAAGTGTGGAGGATAAAACTGGCAGAAAAACAAAATCTCAGTCCATCGGCTCCGGGGGGCAATAATGACGCGTATGGAACTGTGGAGCTGCTTCCTGTGTCCTCCTGTTCTGGAAGGTTCCTTAGCACGCAGGTTTTTTGGTTTCCTGCCTTGACCAGATGCTTTATTTTGTTTTGGCTAGTTTGTGTGAGCGTGTGTGTGTGAGCGTGTGTGTGTGAGCGTGTGTGTGTGAGCGTGTGTGTGTGAGCGTGTGTGTGTGTGTGTGTGTGTGTGTGTGTTGTGTTTAATCACACAACTGACAAATTTGGAACACACCATGTGTAATCTTGTGACACTCAGGGCAATAACCCACCTAAATTCTGCCTTCTGCTTGGCTGACATCTTTGTTGTGAAACTGCAATAAATTTCCACCCAGTCGTCTTTCTGTGCTGCACTTCGTGGCTACGTCCGATTTATGCCCTTCTCAGCGACACCTTTGACACGATTCGAAATATCGTCGCGTCTGTTGGGAGATGCCGTGCTTACGGCAGCACCGCGAGTTGTTCACTCGGTTACACACACACACACACACACACACACACACACACACACACACACACACACACACCTGTCACTCACCCTGTTCCCGATCCCTTTTCACTTTCTTTTATTAGCTCCTCTCTTTTTTTCGAGGCCGCAAGCTTTCCAGATTATTGATTGGCTGGGACTTTTCTGTTCTGGTAGTGTCATATTTCCAGATTTGAGACAGTTTATTAGTCACACGTGGCCAAACCTGGCTCAAAAACAACTTTTCTGAAAGCACCTGCGTTCCATCATTTTATATTTTACCCACGGTGTAGCATTTATAGGAGTATAGCTTGGAAAACTCAGTTCGCTCTTGAAAACACTCCAACATACAGGAATATACATTGTCAGTTTCATTTATTATTCATTTCTATATAATAACTGCTGCCCTGAGGGTAGTGCTGGCTGTAATTCAAATCACAGGTTTATGTTTACACACACTTGTTTTAATACATTGTTGTTTCTATAGCAACAAGTAATTCCTGGTAGATAATATACAAAAATGGGTTGTTGTTTATTAAAAAAAAAATTATGGTGAAATTTTCTCTAAGGTGATTGGGCATTTGTGGAAGGAGTCTCCAGTTTCAGTGCTGTTTTCCACCACATTTAAGTCTTTTAGGATCTGGTCAATGAACAACTGCTTACAACATCAGTGACATCATGGACAATTGTGGGATATGCACATGCTTTCAGGAAATTGAAAATTTATTCATGATAACCGGATAACCTGGTCATTCAGTACATTGAGGTCGTCAGCTGACTTCAATTCAGTTCATTTCAATCTTATTTGTATTGACATTGTCTCAAAGCAGCTTTACACAATCAAAAGAATTATATACAGTTTGACTGGATTTTTTGCCACATAAAAGATTTGCCACATCTAGACCTGACCAATTGAAGCAACCCCGTATCATAACACTGCTTGTGACGCACTATGTATGATGCTTGCCTGATCGTTTCATGCTCTTTACTTCTTACCCAGACACCGCCCTGCAATAGCGTCAGTCTGGACTCATCAGAGCACATGCACTTTTTCCAACTCTCCAAAGTCCACTCTTTATACTCCCTAACCAGAATCGCTTTTTCTGATATCGCTCACTAATAAGGTTTTCTTATGGCCACACAATTGTTTACGATACATTCACATTACAAGCCAGTTTGTTCAATTCGGATTTTTTGGTCAGATACGATTTGCATGTCATGACTGTTCACGTTCAAAATTATGAGCCACTTGTATCTCTCATGTATAGACTCATTCTGTTCAAACAACGGAGGCGACTTTAGCAAAAATATGCGCAGGATTTTGCTCTGGAGGATGGTAAGCAGTCAGTCAGTGTATTTGTTGAGGTCCAAAGAGGGAAATAAGCCAGTTGCTCTCTTTAGCTGTTTTAGCAGCTGTTACTAGCACTGCAGTGAAACATCAGATCTGTGTCACATTAGTGTACTGAAGCAACCCCAAATTATAACACTGCTTGTGGGGCACTGTGCATGATGGGTGGATAATTTCATGCTCTTTACTTATTACCCTGACAACACTCTGGAGTAGCATCAGTCTGGTCTCATCAGACCACATGCACTTTTTCCAACGCTCTGGGTAAAAGGTGGTAAAAATGGGTACCCTAAAATTAAGGTAA
This sequence comes from Clarias fuscus, assembly GCA_030347435.1. NCBI lineage: Eukaryota > Metazoa > Chordata > Actinopteri > Siluriformes > Clariidae > Clarias > Clarias fuscus. The sequence continues at coordinate 17,643,844 of CM059226.1, forward strand.
AACATTGGATCACATCTGGCGGGTAATGTGAATGCAGTCTTTGCCTAACTTCTTCCGCCACAGTCCAAAGACATGCAGATTAAGGTGTGCCCTGTGATGGATTGGCACTGGTGAAGCCCACCTTTTTCCCAATGTCTCCTGGGATGAGCTCCAGGCCTAAGTAGTTTTCGTCATGGTTTTCATCTTTCGCAAAGTTGATGGCTCAGCACTATCCTCCCAGGTTTCAATAATGTATTGGAAAGTTAATAATCCAAATCCAGTACTTTTAATGTTTTCTTTGTTTGATCCAGGTCAATAATTTAGGCCTCCTTTCATACCGTCATGTTTGGTTCCTAACATTTCTAAGGAACTATTGTACCTTTATGTAGCTTTATTCTGAAGACGACATACAGTATACTGTACAAAAGTAAAACTACACCATCTTCCTAATTATGTTGCGTATGTTTTTTTTTTTTTCCGGCTTGGTTAAACACCCCTCACACACTGCCTGCTCAATTTATTACATATAAATATACAACCTGAAACATTTGATACGGTGAAAGGTTTACAATATGATTAGGCATTAATGCTGGCTGTGTTAGTGCACGCTGGATGTGCATCATTACTCAAATTGTCATTCCTCCCGACTGTGGAGTTGCTGTTCTTCCCCAGTAGGCTCTCTTCTAATTTCACCTTGATTGCTTTTCACTTTTGCACACGCACACGTTTGAGCAATTTATTCCCTCTGTGAGTGTGTGGGCATTAATGCAGCACCGTTTCTCCACCCACCTTCTACACTTTTTCTTTCCTTTGTTTTTTTTTTGTGTTTTTTTTTACACTCAAGGGCACGTTTTTTTTATTTTCTATACCTTATAATATGTATTTGTTTCCTGGAAAAATGTATATGGTACATTTAAAGTTTTATTAAACAATGATAGGTACAGTACTGGCCCTCAAGGTCCAATTATGCTCAATAAAAGTTAGTGATTCTCTATGTTCATGTCCAGGTGAAAAATATATACTAATGCAACAAATATGCTTTGGAAGGTTTGAAGGGAAGGTGCAGTTTATAACGCTACGGGGGTGTAAAAGTAATAAGTCTATTAGCTATCCCACTGACTAGACAACAAAATATGGTAGCTAAAATAATGAAGATTTGCGAGGTAGTTAGCTAGTTAGATACGTTAATATAGCAAAGCAACAGAACAGTACTCTGTATCTAAAAAGTCTTGCAAGCCCTGTAAGGTGCCACCAAATATTTTTTTCAATGAAAACTTAATTTATTCATTCATTTTTCACACTGCTTATCCTGTATACATGATCGCACAGCCTTGAGTCTATCCCAGGAGACACGGAGCGAGGTGGGGTACACCAGTGCCAATACATCACAGGGCATACACACAGTATGGGCAATTACCTTAATCTACATGTCTTTGGATTGTAGGAGGAAATCAGAGCACCTGGCAAAAACCCACCATGCATGGGGGAAACCTGCAACTTTCATGCACACAATTGAACCCTTAATGCTCGTGGTGCAAGGCGAAAGTTCTAACCACTACGCCACTGTGCCGCCTTCAATTCGAAATAAATTATTTTTCTTCCATTTTTGCATTTTTGTATTTCTATCCAATAAAGTAATTTCTCATACATTATTTTCCAATGATTAATCACAGGCATTTCTCAGGTATATCAGCTTCTTGCATACTCTGTAATTATGAAGTGTCAGGATCGCAGTCAGTGGCCCGGTGGTGTAGCAACGGTTAGCTCTGTCGCCTTGCACCTCCAGAATCCAGGTTTGATTTCCACCTTGGTTTGCATGTTCTCCCTGTGCTTGGTGAGTTTCCTGTGGATACTCTGGTTTCCTCCCACAGTGCAAAGACATGCAGATTTGCCCGTAGTGTGTCAGTATGTGTGCCCTGTGATGGATTGGCACACAACATGCCTCATGCCCTAAGTCTCCTGGGATAGGCTCCAAACCCCCCATCACCCTGTATACAAGATAAAGCGGTATACTGTATATGATGAGTGAGCCAAAGTCATTTGTTGCTGGGTGCCAAAGGAGCTAAACTGGACATCTCTCTCTCTCTTCTTGTCAGTCAGAGAGGCACTAGCCATTCTGTGAGAGCACTTTTTCGCCGGGTGTGTCACATTGCCATGGAATGCAATCATGAGCAGCAGTTAAAAAAAGTTTGGTTGACTAGCTTCATGTTTCATATTAAATATTGTGTTCAGCCTTTTAAAGGCTTGCTGTTGGCAGCTCTCTCATGATTAGGAGAGCTGACTGGTGGGTGGAATTAACAATGGACCAAATTTGAGTGGAAAGCGTATGTAGAGACCAAATTGTTTGCAGCTATTTTGTCACACAGTGACAGTGTGCATCTTGGGAAGCTTCAGTCCTGCCAAGGCTTGCCATTAGTTTCATAACTGATTAATGTAAGGTTCCTGAACTGTAACTTTTCACTGTACATTATGTGGCACAGAATCAATGATTCACATCAATTAGAAATAACTGAATGGTCTATTATTAGTAAATGTTAATTAGAATAAAGCTGAGTCTGGAAAATACCATGTGATGCGTGATGTGGGTGTTAGGAAGGAAGGGATGCTTGAATGTAGAGGGTCAGTGAATGATGGAAGCAGAACGAGAAAGAAGTCAGAGTGAACATGTTTGCGTTTGCCACAGTCATCTGGAAAAATTCATAACTAAATATCCTTAGGGTGTGCTGGCCCTGCAGGCTGGCTGAGGAGAACACTTACTGAAGCAATTCACACTCACACACACACACACACACACACACACACTGCTCTCTTGCTGACACGTTCTTTCTAGTCAACACGAAAACCTGCTCATCATGCGGGCTGACAGAAGGCAAGAGTGCACACAAACACGTTACACACACACACACACACCGTTCAGACATCATTTTGCTGTGGCAGCGGTTTAAATTTGTGAATGAAGCAAGGCTTAGTGTCCTGCATCGACTGCATAATGCATGAGGCAGGACTCGGGAACATGCACAAACTCATGCACGCACAAACACACACACACACACAGACACACTCACACACACACCACATACACAACAGTCTGTCAGATCTGATTTCATAGCATTTCGGTCCCAATAAAAAGTCAAGCTTGCAAAAAAAAAAAATATATATATAAATCATCTCTATCAGAATATGTATCAGAAATATGCTTCAGTGCCTCCAACACGCCACACCGAGTAAATACGGTTCACTGGAGCCTCATTTGTTTGTGAAGTTCTATCAAATTGTCAAGCAAACTGGAGTGTGGTTACAGAGCTATAAAAGCAAAATAACAGAAGTTACGCAGAAATGCAGTACAAGACCTGAAGGACATTTCGTTTATTGAATATGAAAGAATTCGAAAAAGAGACATTCGAAAGTGACATTTAAGTAAAAACAAGAATACATGCGCCATCATATGTGACACTAGATTACATACTGTATACTGTATACACACAGTATATATAGTTTATAAACACTGCTTAGTTAGGAGAGGCAACACATTCATTACTGTTTTATTGAAATAGACTGATGTACAGTACATGATATGGATGTCCAAGACAAGAAAGAGAGGCCTTGCTTCTAACCTTCTACTTTTTTTTCACTTCTCCAGGAAAAGAAGCCCTTCAGCATCCAGGGAGCCAAATCCGAACTACCAAAGGGAGGATCGTCCATCACACTATGCCCCAGGACAAGGTGGCATGCCACGATCACCCTCTGACTATGGTCGTCCCTATGAGGACGCCCAGTCAGCTCGGGCCTCATATCGTACCCGACGTGGTGCATGGCACTCCCAGGAGGAGGAGCAGCACCACCCTCACCCTCACGAGCCAGGCTTGGTATCTGAGCGTGATCTTCATCACCCGGACGAGTGCCACACGCGCTACCGGAGTGACCCGAACCTGGCACGGTACCCAGTGAAGCCCCAGCCATACGAGGAACAGATGCGCATGCATGCCGAGATGTCTCGTTTCCGCCACGAGCGACGCCACAGCGACGTCTCCCTGGCGTGCACCGAGGCTGAAGAACGTCCCGGGGCATGGCTTTATGGCCACGTCCAATCCCACGCTCCATCTTATGGTCACCGGCCCTCCAATTCTGGCCCACGGGACAAGACGGACAACCTGCTGCGCAACGACTCGCTTAGTTCAGACCAGTCGGAATCCGTTCGTCCACCACCACCCAGACCTCATAAAAGCAAGCGAGGGGGCAAAGTAAGGCGGGCCTCGCTGAGCAGCTCAGACGAAGAGCTTCCAACGACACCCGAGTATACAAGCTGCGAGGATGTAGAGATTGAGAGCGAGTCGGTCAGTGAAAAAGGTAAGGTGACATTTAAAAACATATACACACATATACACACACAGCAAAAAAGTCATCATTTACATCTTATGAAGTCAGATCCGGAAGTATTGAGACTTAATCAAAAAGTAATGTCAGATTAATTGCAACAGAAATTTTTACTATTTTAATTCTTAATATAGTGCTCTGCTATTCATCAAATTTTTATATTTTCTTTGTCCCTCTAAAATGTTTATGTATAAATATGATGCAAAAATGTAAAAGTTACATTTTGGTTTAAAAATATGTCTTAAATGTGCATTTTCACAAATCTTTGTGAAACATTTATGTATCATAATAATAATAATAATAATAATAATAATAATAATTTTTTAAAACATTATATTTTCTTATGGGGGGGGGGAAGGTGACATGCTATAATCGTCTTTAAACTAAATAAATACCTTCATCATCGTTTAAATATTAAAATGATTCATGCCATGAGTCACAAATCTGGTGTGTTACAAAACTAGTTTTGAAACTTCTCATATTCCTTATTGCATTAAAATATAAACGTGATAGATATTTAATATTTTTTGTTTAGTAAATTGTTGAAAGAAAAAATGGCATTACTGTAAATATACTGTACATTAATAAGTAATTAAACATTTTTGACAAGCAGCAAATTCATGAATTCATTTATGACCTGCTGCCTTTTAACACATTTGTGTAATATTAATATGGAATTATTTAATTTGTTACTACATGTGATAGCCATAAAAATCAATAAAAAATAGCAGTCCGCAAAGCTAGCTAGATATTTGCTAATGGTTGTTGGTTACTATTAGCTTGTTGGTTTGTAAGACTGGTAAACAAAATAATTGATTTAAATTTAAATTTATTTGTAATTTTTCTTTCCTATTATATTTGACTCAGCAGTTAATGTTTTGTAGCTCATAACAAGTCTATGCTAACAGCAAACAGCTAACATGCAAAGAAAAGATGCTAACTGGTCGTTTGAAGGTGTTAGCCATGATTAGCCTTTATTTATTTGCATTAGTGTTAAATAATAGTAGATAAAATAATCACATGACAAATCATACTCCTGACACATATCACTTGTTTAATTTATCACTTGTGTTAATTATTAATGCTAAGAAAGGCTCCAAAATTTTCCGACATATGAAAAAAAAAATCCAGTGGAATGTCATGATTTTTTCCTTCAAGACACTGTTTTGAGTGTGGGAGAGTGAAAGTGCTTTGCGTGTTTGAGAGGTTATGAGAAGGTACAGTAAACTGGAGTGTGAAAAATTGTGTGTCTCTGTGTATGTGTGTGTGTGTGTGTGTGTGTGTGTCAGGCTGCCCATCCTGCTATGACATGAATTGCAGCACCCTGGTTGTCTCTGATTTCATAGTTCAATCTGGTTTTAATGGACTGTGTTACATAATAGAAAAAGGACGGAAAAGCCAGAGATAGGGAAGAGGAGATGGAGAAAGAGAACAGAGGAGAGATCACCGTATTGTGCTAATAAAAATGGATTGTTCTTGTGATGAAGCACCCCAGTGACAGTACTATTTCCAGTCAGGCAGTGAGAGAGGCAGCCAGGGGGGTCTTTGCAGCTTTTCGAAGCATCATCACATCTGTGGATTAATTAAAAAGGTACATGAAAGGTAATTAAAGTTTGGAGGTTAATTATACCATCCCTCGCCAGGATTCACCCGCAGATACCTGAGCAATTACTGTTATTTTATGATCAGTATCCGGTTTTCTACACATCTCATATCTGTTTTATCTCAGCTGTCATACTGACTTTTTTTTTTTATGGAAATGTTTTTAGAGATTTGTGCTGTTAAGTCCTAAATCGTCTGGAAGAAAAACTCCACCCTGAAACAAATAAAATATGAATATGAATATTGGCTATAATGTTTATGCCGACAGAACAAGCAGGTGATTGTAAGTGTAATATTGCTTTTTACAACAGCTTCATAAAATATGTGAAATTAATATTGAGTAACTGGCGCTTTGGGTACATGTATGTACAGTACAGACCAAAAGTTTGGACACACCTTCTCATTTTTCTTTATTGTGTTCTTTAGCCCAAACAAGTCTCTTCTGCTGGTTGCCTGTCCTTAGCAGTGGTTTCCTAGCAGATATTCTACCATGAAGGCCTGATTCACACAGTCTCCTCTTAACAATTGTTCTAGAGATGTGTCTGCTGCTAGAACTCTGTGTGGCATTGACCTGCTCTCTGATCTGAGCTGCTGTTAACCTGAGATTTCTGAGGCTGGTGACTCGGATGAACTTATCCTCCGCAGCAGAGGTGACTCTTGGTCTTCCTTTCCTGGGGCGGTCCGCATGTGAGCCAGTTTCTTTGTAGCACTTGATGGTTTTTGTGACTGCACTCGGGGACACTTTCAAAGTTTTCCCAATTTTTCGGACTGACTGACCTTCATTTCTTAAAGTAATGATGGCCACTCGTTTTTTCTTTACTTAGCTGCTTTTTTCTTGCCATAATACAAATTCAACCTCTTTGAATGAGAAGGTGTGTCCAAACTTTTGGTCTGTACTGTATGTATGGACAGTTATGTTGTTCCCGAAGTAGCCACATTGACATCTGCGCCATCCAGTTCAGGACGGGATTACTGCGCTATCATTGCACTTCTGCACCTCTGTTTTGTATGAAAGGAAGGGAGGTAGAATTTGATGGTTGTTGTTGCGGCTTTAAGCTAGGAGCAGAGGTATGACAAGCGAGATAAGATCTTTCTATTAAGGAAGAACCCAGATCATGCCATGGGGTTCTGAAGTGTTGAGACATGTGTTGTGAGTGACACGCCTTCAGTACGTTTAATTAAACAACAGTAAACAGATAGCAGCTAACCCACGGATACGATATATTGAGTAGATCAGACCACTAATATCTTATATAGAGTAGATCAGACCACTGATATCTAATATAGAGTAGTTCAGGACAACTGATATCTTATATAGAGTAGATCACACCGCTGATATCTAATATAGAGTAGTTCAGAAGACACATGTCTTGTATAGAATAGATCATACCACAGGTATCTTATGTAGAGTAGATCATATATACCGCTACACTTCATTAGTGCGAAAGCTGTAGTGCATCAAAAAAATAAATTCATTAAAGGATCAGCTGAACTTAAGACTGATCAGCAGAGCCAAGCTTTTATTTTCAGATCGCATTAAAAGCATTTAAGTTCGCTGGGCTCATCCTGACATTAAGACATAAAGTAAGATGTAAAAATAACCTTTTTTGACAAATTCCTCATTCTTCGTTATGACTGGGTACAAGAATTCAGCTTCGTCTGGGTTTGGTTAGGTCACCAGAGCTCTGAAATAGGAGCCAGTCCTAGATCAACAATGTCAGTGTGAAATGACAGTAGATTGTGGAGACAGAGCGTTGTGTTTGGTGAGTGATGTAAATGTCCATGGCTAGCACCTTAACACTTTTGTTAACACTCTAACCCTTGTTGTTTTCAAAAAGCAAACGAGGGAAAATGTAATCGGGGGGTGGGGGGCTCTTATTATAGACTTTATCATGCCATTTCTTTGTTAGCCATTTCTTTGCTAGTTTGCTAGCCCCCATTGATTTGTCCTTCCCTGTAAAAGGTTCTTTTGCAAACCTTACATTCTTTTTATCTTTTCATATTTTAAGAAAGAATATACATTTATGAAAAGCATCGGTTGCAACGATGTCCGCTGACCATGCTGTTAACACTACTATAGTAATGTTGTTTAACTAGGACGTGGAATTTATGAGGCATGTAAATGAAAGTGAATGTAAATTTATATGATATCTGGTTGAAATGTACTGTAAAAGGAAAAAAATTAAAAAGTCAATAAAGTGCATGCTCATAGTTTTTAAAGTAAATAACCTGTACAGTGGAACCTTGGATTGCGATCGTAATTTGTTCTGTTAAAAAAGCGTAAATCAAAACACTCGGAAATCAAGAGACGCGCACTAAGACCAAGCAGGGGAGACGATTACCCACAATTCCGCAGCGCAAGAGAGACAAAAATTATTGGCTCAGTTTTGATCACTTGATGCTCTGCGTCAAAACAAGAAGCACATGCGTGCTACATGATACTCGGTATTCGTAAATCAAGACTTTATTTATATAGAATTTATCTTTGCTCGTCTTGCGGAACACTCGCAAACCACGTTACTCACAATCTGAGGTTTCACTGTACTAGCTTTAGTAGTTTAAATAATTGAACTAGTTTAACCTGTAAATGACACCAGGCTTCGGCAAAAGATGAAGGAGACACAGATGAAGCAGACTGGAAGAAAGTGTGCAGAATGGGGGATTGAGGCAGACAAAAACGAGAGAGAGGTCTAGTCATCTCTACTTATATAACTGTTCCAAGCACGGAGGGGACAAGGCAGTCCTACATTATTGATGCCCGAGATTTCCAAGTCTGGGAGGAATTGCAGCTTCCTCTGAAGGTCAGACACTTTTTTTTAAGGAAGAGAAGGAAACTTAGCTAGATAAGGCTGCCTGTCCTGTTGCGTTTATCAGATTTGTGGGATGAAAGGAGCTGTAGATGTTGTAGTAAGGCCAGATTCTTGATGGAGAATTTCACCATCTTCACCAGCCAACAAATACTGTATGAAATATTAATCACAGTTACGGTTTTTACTGTGAAAAGACTTTGCTGCTTTTCCGTATCCACATTCATCTCAGTATACTCTGAGCTTTTAGTAACAAAATAGCACATTTTGCAGATTTTGCACGTTTGTTGTAATTAGTATGCAGTATGAGCTTTTCTATTCAACTGAGGCCCTATTGTGCTAAATTCACTTTGTAGTCATGTTGAGGCATTCAGATCGGTCTCCAGTGTACATGTCCATTATTGTATTGGCCAGAGCTTAAACAAGCCAAATAGATTTCCCACCATTGTGACCCCATATTGCGGAAACCCTCCTCTGGCTTGGTGTTTAGCCCTGCAGTTTAGCCCTCTGTAGCGGCATCATTTGCCAGTTTCTTATTTACATAGATACTGAAACTGTGTGTTTATAGAGCAGCTATCACTAAACGGCAGACCACTGGCCGGATCCAAACTGAGTGACAATTCTATCCGGACCCTGATGCTTTTCTGACAAATTAGAGTAAAGAATACACTTGTAGTCTATCCCTTGTTTCCCCTGTAGGTGTGTGTGGCTAAACGTGTCACTCAACAGACCCAATAAATGTAATAGTTCAGAGTGTACCGTGTCCTGGGAAAATGCGACACAGCATGGCTTACTCCAAGAAAAGGAAGTAGACTATGAAAACCAAACCTTTAAAAATGAATGAACAGCAATAAGTGCAATAATAAAGACAATGATAACAATGTAGCAGACTAGTGTCTGTCAGCATTGTTGTTATAGAAAATGAGCAATTGGATTTAAGAATTCAACAGTGATGGAGTAAATGTATATTAGAAGAAGGTTTTTTTTTTTAAAGACGTGTGTCTTCTTAAAAGACTTCACAAACGTGCAAAAATGCTGACTTTATCTCAGACAGTGTCCTGTATGAAAACCCTTTTATACTCGAACCCAGGCATAACTTTTAAGCCTTTGGCTTGTTTTAAGTCGTATGCCAGTTGTCTCAAATGGGCAAATGCAACTTGTCCATGCTGTTTGAAAGGAAAACCCCTGCTGCAACCCACAAGGATTCTGGGAAATCGAAAGCTTCATTACAAGTCTTATAAAGTCTTACTAGTTTAATAAGCTGTAGTCATGGTGCGCAACAAGAAAAGCTCTCTCCTCCCTATCAATCACAGCGCATGAAACAGAACACTCTGCAGGAGCAGAGAAGTGGACTTGCGAACGTAGACACGGCTCATTACGACAGTCTAGGCTTCCATTTAGGATGCAGAACACAAAGCGCTAAATGTGTCAAGGTGAATACTTTTAAGAGAAACCGTAAAGAGAGGATTGAAGTGCAGATTTCTATCTTGGAAAACAGGATGTGTTTTATCTTTAGGTAATGCAGAGAGCACCAGAGAGGTTTATTTAAAGAACACGAGCAGGTGACAGGACGGGGATTAGCCACGGTAGATCTCCATTAAACGATCAACGAAGAAAAGACGATACCTGTAGGACCTTCTAAACATTTCGCAGAAAGAGGCCAGAGCTTTTTATAAAATGGATGATTCACAAGAAGAAAAAATAGGACACAAGTTATAGAGCAAAATCTCTGTCTAGATAAAATGCTCAGCAAGCCAAAAAGTTTTGTATTGTTTTGTTTGCATTACATGATATACAAGCAAACATTTTCTTACATATACACATATGAGGGTTGTACAAGTCAAACCGGGACTTTTGATTGTGCAGAATAACCTTGTATTATGAGAGTACAAATTCTCTTTATTTCTCTATATAACCCTCTGCTATACTAATTCACTTACCTTAGCATTTCACTAGTGCTTTCATACCATCATAGTGAAAGATTTCTCTGTTCACTGGAGCCATGATTGACCTACCTGCTAACATCACATCTAAAACGCTGGTCTTCCAGGAACTCCTTTAATGTCCCAAGCATGTGCAAATGGCTTGGATAGAGAGCAATTTCCAGCTGAGTTTCTGTAATGTGGTAAAGTGGTGTTCATAAATGATCGCGTGTACAGTTCCCACAGATAGATGCATTTTTTTCTGCGAATCAAAAAAATGCTTGAAATATTTTACTTTACTTATGTAATGTAAATGGAGAATATTTGAGTTTATTTTTAAATTAATGTACAAAATAAAATTTACTATATCTACTGTATATACAGTCATGTATGTCATGTATAAAAGGTTAATATTCTATGAATATATCTACAAACATTTTATGAAAATTTTTAGCAAAAGTACATTAAAAACAAAAGCTTCAATAAATAATATTTAATAAAGAATTGTTCCAAATTCCGATAGCTGAAACAGGAAAACTGAAGCATTGGATTCCTTGTCTTAGCTGCAGCACTTGAGGCAGAAAACTTGTTTGTATGCAGCCACAGCTAAAGTGGGAAAGTGGGACGTCACATTCTTTACTGGTGAATATACCCAAAATAGCCAAGTACTTATGTAAGGAATAATACACAGCGGATTGTGCTGTTGTATGAAAATAATACGCTTCGGGGTGGTACCACACAACACTGAAGGATATTATTTCTGTCCAGAGCGTAGTGTGGTATTCCACGTACATACTGTACATCACATTCTAAAGTTTTATGGGTCGATTTAATGTTATGAAATGTCCTTGAGACAGGTTAGTTCCTGCACTGAAAAAAACAGATTTATGTCATTTCTGGGAAACGTTATGAGCACCGTGACTGTTACAAAACGCAGACATTCGACACTCCTTACATAAACGTAAAAAAATGATCTTCAAATAATTTTTATTATGTGATATGTGACTACAGTATATTAACCCTAAAGTATAACCCTGAACGAGCATGCTCATGTTACAGCTGGAATTATTGTCCGATTCATACTAATATACAAAAATAATGCACACCTTCTGACCAGTCAAATGTCAACATTAAACCGTTGTTCCTCTTTTGGCATCCAATCCGCATAATTGATTTGGCAGAGGTTTTTACATCAGATGCTCTTCCTGATGCAACGCTCCCCATTGTACCCACACTGACTTGTGAAAGACAGACAGTAATCGTGAGATCAAAGGCTTGTTCTTCTGATCTGTTCCCACATATGATCCAATGCAGCACAAATCGATTAAAAAAGTGAATGTTGGTCACGATTGAGCGGTATCAGAACACCCAGTGTACCACAGCTTGCTGCATATGTGGCTTAGCAGGCAAAGGTTTCAAGGGTGCTGATCCAACTGCCAACTTCTTCAGATCTCAGTCCAACTGGTTATCCATGGAATGTGCCAGACAAACAAGACCAATCCACAGAAGCCCCACCTTGCAACCCACGGCACACCTTCAGAGGTCCTGTGGTGTCAGTTTTGATCTAATCTTACAGTATGTATTTATTCCCACTACAGGGAATTTAGGAATCCAGAACTATTTTAAAAATCATAAGGTGAAATTTCTTTAGTATTTATCTCTCTCCTACAAGATGTTGTACCTCGTGTTTCCATTGTTAAGGGAAAGTTATCTTCAGTCTAGCTTACAGGAAGTCTTGTTATCTGCACTCGTATCTGTATTCGGTATATAAATGCGCTCTACGTGTCGCCGCCTCGCGTCCAGCGCCCCGCCGCTCGTAGTAAAAACAGCGTCAATAATTAATGATCCAATTAATAGTTTACACTGGCTTTTTATTGAGTTGTCAGGGTGATGGAGAGCCTGGAGACGGAAACCTCCGACTTGATTCAGCACTTCAGTCTCCCACTGAGAGGACGAGAGAGTGAAGGAAGGGAGAAAGAAGTAGAGCAGGAACATTCAGAGAGAAGAAAGACCTAGAGAAGAGCAAGTGGAGGACAAGCAGACATGTGTACATTTTAACATAGTTTAAAAAGGTGACAAAAACAAACAGTTGACTTTGAATGATTCCTCAGACCTATCCTATGGCACATGGGGTCCAATGTTTCTTTACGTCCCTGCTCTTAATTTGCTATGGTATTTACTACATTATATGACTACTACAGTTACTACTATATATTAGATCTTGTGATTGTGATTTCCACGTCTTGCAAGTGCAGGAACTCGCGTACTTCAATGAGGCTTTTAAAGGCAGGTATTTTAAAGTCCAAGGTTCTTGACTGGAGTTCACAATGAATGGAGTTCTTCATCACAAAAGACCAGGGCCCGTATTCACAAAGCTTGTTAATCCTAAAAGTTGCTCCTAGTGATGAAATTCTAAGAAAATTCTTAGAATTATGACATTTTCTTAGAATTTCTCCTTAAATTTAGGACTCTTAGGAATCTTAGTAAAGATAAAAATGATTCATGAAACATCTTAGCTAAACCAGCTTACCTAAAAACATCTCCTAAGGTAAAAATGGTTAAGAGTAGAGAGGAGGACTTTTAAGAGTTTCTATAGCAGAGGAAAAAATGGCGGAAAGAAGAAATATTCTCCAAACACTGAAGGAAATGCTAAAAGTAAACACTGCTCTTCTGTCTAATGTGGTTATTCTTTTACTTCCTTCCATCTCTCTTGGATTGTTGGCTACATACCATCCAAAAGTGCAACTTAAACATCATGTCCTGCTATCATGTACATTGTTGAAAGCTGAGCCATTTTGCTCCCATCAATCTGAAATAGATCACAAGTAATAAAATCAGTACGATAAATAAATGTAAAAAGTTAAATATAGTAACAACTGCATGGAAATTGGTTGCTTCAAAAGTAGACACATGTTGCCTGTTTAATTATCTTTGGATATTTAGCCTATAACAGAAATTTTGCATAAAGTAGTCTGTAGTCATGATTATATAATTTCTTCATATACATACATTATGATTTCACTGTCTATCCTATTATCATGTATTCTATTTTCACAGAAAGCGCATTTCAAGATCTTTGCAGAGGTTAGAGGTTATGTTTTATCAACCAATCACAGTGCTTGAATCGCTGCATTATCCCTAGCAATGGGGTCAAACACACCTCCTCACTAAGATAAATGTTTTTGTACTTACAAAAGTTGCTCTGAGAAGTTTCCTAAATCACTTTTAGTCTAGGACTCCCAGCTAGGACTTAAAGCTAAGATAGGAGGTCTCTGAGAGAATTCTAAGAAGCTTTGTGTATACGGGCCCAAATCTGCAAAACCAGACAAAGTTATTAAGCATGAATTTAAAAAACCTTGCATTCAAGTAGGGTCACTTTAGGGCATTTGTTCTCCTGGGATTAACTCCTGAATAAAACAGATACTGAAGATGAATGAATGATTTAATAAAGACCCAGTCTCACCAATACTATTGTTCCTCTGACTGAAAACTGAAACTAAGCATAGATAGACTATTTCACCTCTAAGTTGAATTAAAGGAATAATTCAGCCTTGTTCAATGAAATCTTTGTTCATTGAAATGTTATGGTGTGAGAGTGATCTATAAGGATCATTTTTGTAGTTATCTCCAGGGTACACCTCGTGGGGTGGGGTGCCAATTCATTGCAGGGCACGCATTCACACACTCTTGGCAATTTGGGAACTCCAGTTAGCCTAATCTTTGCCTTTGGACTGTTGGTGGAAACCGAGGGAGGAATCAAACCTGGACCCTGGAGGTGCGAGGCGACGGTGCTACTGTAACCACTAAGCCAAGGTGCTTCCCCCTATTACTCTGTGATGAGACTGAATATGAAGCTTGTTTCCATGCAATGTATGGATCATAGAAGTCTAGGGGCAGTCACATGATGTAAGATTTCACTTACATCTTTAGATTTCATAATGATGGCCAGTTCATGTGTGGGGAAAAAAAAAAATTCCTTGTGCGGCCTGAACCATTCTCTCACAGTTTGAATCCTGGAATATACCTGTGCCATCAGAGAAGAATCCATAGATGCGATATCCTGGTCATTCAGTACATTCAGGTCATCAGCTGACTTTATTTTAGTGCCACATAACGTTGCTGAGTCTAGACCTGACCAACTGAAGCAACTCCAGGTCAAAACACTGCCTTGAGAGATACAGTGGGCACTATGCCATCATGCGCATCCCTTCTTACCCTGGCACGCCGATGGATATGGAGTAGCCTCGATCTGGACTCATCATGACCTTTTTGCATCGCTCCAAAGTCTAATCTTTATAATCCCTAGCAAACTGAAGTTTTTTTTTTCTGATTAGTCTCAATAACAGTTGTTACACAGCTGTGTAGTCCCAATCCAGTCACTACACGTTTAAGTGAACGCCATTCATGAGTTTTTTCTGACACCATTTCTTCCACAAAGTTGATGGTTCAGCACAATCCTTCCAGATCTTCAGATTCAGATTTGATTATTTTCCACATGTACCTTACAGCACAGTGAATATTACATTTTTCTTTTTCACATATCCCAATTAGGAAGGGTCAGAGCCCAGGGTCATACGGGTTACATCGCCCTTGGAGCAGATAGGGGTAAGGGCCTTGTTTAAGGTCTCCACATTGGCAGCTTTGCAGTACAGTACAGTACTGAGACTTGAACCCCTGACCAGTAACCCTGAGCCTTAAACGTTTAAGACTCAACTGCGACTGCTCTTACGGCTCTTAACCCTTTGAAAGTGTAGGAATTATACCGTACAGGAGTTTTGTGTCTGAGATTTTAGTATTTAACTGATACTTTCAAGTTCCAGGTTGTCATGTTTGACTTTAGTAAGCATGTGTGAATGAAAATGAAGGAATTTGAGAGATCTAGTCAGCTTTTGCAGCCAAACTGAGGTTGTGTCTTTCAAAGTTGTGGTGCTGTTTAACGCTTTCCTTTCTTATTCCAGAACTAGACGTACAGTATGGTTAACCGGAACTAACCATATTGCTAACAGGAACTAGCTGTATGGGGGGAAAAAGAGCTAAATTTGTACTTATTTATACATAAAACTTTTAAAAGACACCACCTGGATTTATCTCAGTCGGAATGCAGAAGTATCTCAGCTGAAGTCTCAGGTATACTTTGGAATGCATTTTTGCATGGAACAAGCATTCTGGAATATCGCTCCATTTACTTACTGTATGTTTTACTCAAGTTCCGAGTGACTAGCTATCTCCCTTTAACTAACTAGCTAGCTGCTCGTATGTTACCACCTCATATTTGCTGCAATGTTCGTTTCTCAAAAAACACAGACCTGGGCATCACACTGTACTGTAGGATTCTGCTGTAGCTGATGAATTTAGAATATGTCTATCCTTGACTGAGGAGGTCGGACTGGCTCGTACCCATTTTCTGTTCATCTTATTATTAATATAGTGTAATGTCACAGAATGTTACATGGTGTTCAGGGTTTACGTTAAAAAACGTTAATTATGGGTGAAGCCTATGCATGGCGAGTTACAAGCATATTTTTACTGTATCTGTGTGTGTGTGTGTGTGTGTGTGTGTGTGTGTGTGTGTGTGTGCGCGCTGAAAGACCGGAAGTATGAATGTACAGTATGCATCATGTCTTTGATGTTTCTCTTTCCCCTCACTTTATGCACTGTGCTCTCTGCTGCTGCCCGCTGGGGTGTGCGTGTGTGTGCGTGCGTGTTTGTGCGTGTGTGTGCGTGCGTGCGTGTGCGTGCGTGCGTGTGTGTGTGTGTGTGTGTATGTATGTGTGTATGTATGTGTGTATGTATGTATGTGTGTATGTGTGTGGATGTGCGTATGTGTGTGTATGTCTGTGTGTGTGTGTGTGTGTGTGTGTGTGTGTGTGTGTGTGGGCACTCACAGGAGATATAGATGGCCACTGGTGGGATCAGGCAACGTGGCATAGCAGCGATACCGCCTCTATGTCACTGGTGAGCCAAGTGGAGCCCAGACCCTCTCTCTCTCTCTCTCTCTCTCTCTCTCTCTCTCTCTCTCTCTCTCTCTCTCTCTCTCTGTCTCTCTCTCTCTCTCTCTCTCTCTCTCTCTCTATCTGTCTCTCGCTCTGTCTCTCGCTCTCTCTCGTCATATCATAATTTCGGTTGATTTATGTTCACCTCTGCATGTCTTTTTTTCTTTCCTTTTTTTCTTTTCGCATTTCTTTATCCCTCGCCTATAGGGGACAGTCAAAGGGGAAAAAGAGAAACTATTGAGCAGGCACACATCTTATCAGAGGGCCAAAAGAAAATGGTGCGCTTTTGGGGCCACTCGTTGGAAGAGGATGCCGAGTGGGGCGAGCCGCAGGTTAAAGACTCGGGCGTTGACACATGCAGTAGCACAACGCTAAACGAGGAGCATAGCCATAGTGAGAAGGTACCGGCACCTGTTCTCCAGCCTGCACTCTCTCTCGAATCTCCAGTTCATTCTCTTTAGTTCTTTACCTTTGCCTTTTCATCTGGCTTTTTTTTTTCTGTTTGATTTATTAGTGGTTTGGTTTCATGTGTCCTCCCGTATGTGATGGTGATTTGCTTTACTTATAAGTGTAAATGTTAATTTTTTCCATCTTCGGAAAATCTTTCTTCCGTTTATTTGTTTGATTTGATTGAATTTGATTTGATTTATTGATTTTTTTTTATTTATTTTTTTTAGTCATACCTTGTTTTTGAGGGTGGGGTGTGTGGGGCGGTGACGGGTGTGGTGGTGGTGGCGCGAACCTTTTGCTTGCTTTGTGTTTTGTGGCTTTGTAGCTGCAGCTGGTTGGCTGATCGTGCCGTAGTCTCGCGTAACCGGGCGCAAAATGTTGCGGGAGCATCGCTAACACCTTGTCTCTCTAGGTGCATGCCCTCCCAACCTTCTGTCATTTCCTGTGTGTTGGTGCCACATGGTGACCTTTCCTGTTCCTCCGTTCTGCGCCTTCCTTACTTCCTACACCCACAGCCACGTTACACCCCGAAACCCAGCCACCGGCTGTAACAAAGACACGACATCTGGACACGTGCACAACACCATTATGGCCTGAACGATAGCGCTGGAGGGGTTTCTTTGGGACAGATGTGTTTTTCTTTTTTCCCTTTCACTGTCACGTAGGATCCAGATTTTCGATTACCATTGGTGTTACTTTGTGTTATTATTATTATTATTATTATTATTTATTATTTATTTTATGTTTGGGGTTTGTTGGGGGGGGGTGGGTCGTCTTCTTCGTTTCACTCGCTGTGCCATTTTGTGTCTTTGTTTTTGGACTACTCACGTTTCTGGCTTTTTGTTCGCTGTATTAATTGTGTTTTTGTGGATTTGTGCTTGGTGCTCTTTAGGTGGTTTGCATGCTAGTCACATGATCACACAAACTCTGGACCTGTTGAGTTGTAAGTTCTGTATTTAAATTCGCTGTAATATGCCTTTCTGGCTGAAGATCATTTTTGACCGAGAATAAAAACAAAACAAAACAGAGTTTATGTGATCACCTGGATGCTAAAAGCTTCTTCTCCACCCCTACCTTAATCTCTAGCTGTCATTAAAAAAAAAACCCTGCTCTCAGAATCCCAGGTTTAAACCGTTTTTTTTTTTTTTTTTTTTTAAACCCTTGCTTTGACCTCGTAGCACCCTGTCACGTGGCAGCCGTCCAAAGATGGAGACCGCCTCATCGGCCGCATTTTCCTCAACAAGCGGCTCAAGGATGGAAGCGTCCCTCGCGACTCCGGAGCTCTCCTGGGGCTAAAAGTGAGTCCATGTAAACCTTTATACACAACACGAGACTTGTCCTGGTCGTTTATTTATTTTTTTTGTGTTAACTTATCTAGTTATATGGGTGGTCAGTCAGTTTGAATTAAAGCTAACTTTAGACTTTAACAGTTCTTGGAGTCACATGACTGTGATGTGAGACCAGAGATTGAACTTCCAGGACGGAGTTCGAGTTTCCTCCCGTAACACGTACCAGAAATACATAACACGATTAAAATCCCTGACGGCCTAGAGCTAGACGTTACGTAAAGCTATTTTCATCCGCTAGACGCTGTAATCTCTTTTAAGAACATGTTTCATTTGTGTGAAGAGACGAGTAAGAAAATAGGACCAGGCGCAACATTTCAGCATCTTTAACTTAATGCAGTTTATCTACCAGATGGTTACCACATATCTATATAGATTACAGATTTTATATCAATATTTTAGATATGTTGCTCAAAAAAAATAAGGGAATTAAAGGCAAGCCTAGTCCTGCTTTGACTTGAACCGTATTGTACATAAGCATTAGAGGCGCGGTCAAGTGAAACAGGGTTCTTCACTTAATTTTTTTGATAAGGAATTGGACTGTTTGAGGTGTTTTGTAGAACTTGCAATTAAATGTTTAAAGGAAAATATAGTATTGATTGCTATTTATCGCTTGTTTTAGGTATCGGTTCAATCATTACATTCTGATTTTGTTCCAGGTTATTTTTAAAAAGTGTTTTTTTTTAATGCTGTATTTTGTCATATTTGTGCTTTAACAACAGACATTTTTTCTTTAATTCATTTAATTTAAGCCCTGTGGCTTACTGGTTAGCACTGTCACCTTGCGCCTCCAGGGTCTGGCTTCGATTCCCGCCTCGGGGTCTGTGTGCATGGAGTTTGCATGTTGGGTTTCCTCCCACACGCCAAAGAAATGCAGTTTAGGCTAATTGGCCTTTCCAGATTGCCCGTAGTGTGTGAGTGTGCTCTGTGAAGGGTTGGCACCCCATCCAGGGTGTACCCTAAGTCTCCCGGGATAGGCTCCAGGCCCCTCGCAACCCTGTATACAGGATAAAATTATATAGTGTTCAAGTTTTTTTTTTTTTTTTTTTAGTTTGTGAACAAAAGAAATCGAATGAACAATTACATGCAACAATCAGAGCTAAAATTATCTAACGTCTTCATGTCTGTCATAGCCATTTACTGTGATTTATTATTTTATACGTTCTTATTCTTATACTTAAATAAAATCACTTGTTTTGCCACAGGGTACAGTTTTGTTTAATTCAAGAACTTGGGCAATCTAGAAACATTGAAATTCTAATTAGTAATATATAATATATATAATAACATATAATAATATATATATATATATATATATATATATATATATATATATATATATATATATATATATATAAATTGTACTATTATATAATTATATTATTAATATATAATAATATATTTATTCTATATAATACTACTATTATATAATTATATAATTCTTATATAATTCTTATGTATATATAATTTTATATGCTTTTTAATACCCCCGTATACAATATAAAAATGAAATTTTATTAGGATTTTTAAAGTACTGCATATTTTTTTGACAACAAACTTTTATGTGTGTGGGTGTGTTTGTGTGTGTGTCTCTTTTGGACAGGTTGTTGGTGGAAAAATGACAGAGTCTGGTAGACTCTGTGCGTTCATCACTAAAGTAAGGAAAGGAAGTTTAGCAGACACTGTAGGACATCTCAGACCAGGTGACTATCAGATTTCTGTTCAGTTAGCAATATAAAACTTTCATTAAAAAACAAATAAAAATTTGGCTGTGGTCGGAATGAGACACTAGAGACAATTAGCAAGGATGAAATAATGCATAAAATGTATTGATTATATTGATTTTAGTGTTAATAATTGTAAGCAAGCATTCTGTGTGCTCTTTGTGTTCTGCAGGCGATCAGGTCCTGGAGTGGAACGGGAGAAACTTACAAGGAGCCACATTTAAAGAAGTTTACAATATCATTTTAGAATCCAAGCCAGAGCCTCAGGTGGAACTGGTGGTGTCCCGACCCATCGGGTAAAAACCAGCCACGATCTGCTCATCCGTATCTTTACCTTATCTTATAGGATTGATCATAAATGTCAATGCAGTGTTTCATTAATGATGGTGTGACGTGAGAGTAATCGAAATACTTTTATATTAGGTATAACGTTTTATGTTAAGATTAAAAATATTTAAAGTGTTTTTTTTTATTGAAGCAGCATTACAGGAGGATACAGGATATTGTTTTTAGACGAGTGGCGTTCAAGTCAAACAGGGACTTGTGATGAAATGTCGCGTGTATGAAATCCGATTGACATTTACAGAAGAATTCGTGCACACAGTACGGAGATCAGACTCCTGGGGCATCGATGTCTCATTGAAGTCTCCTTCCCGACATGTGGAAGGCAAGGGTTCAATTCCCAGCCAATGCCCAAGAATCAGCCACTGGATGGGATGCAGTGCCAGTCCCAAGCCCGGATCAAATAAGAGGGGTTGCATCATCCGGTGTAAAAAATGTTCAAAGTTGTTGTGCGGTTCGAATGGCGACCCCTTGACGGGAGCAGCCGAAAGACTAACAGCAGCAACAACAACAACAACAACAGTGATCAGGCTCTTAAAACATTTAAATGGTGCAAGCAATTTAAAGCATGACGATCCCACTGCAGTCGTTCCCATGAACATTCAGCAAGTAGAACGCCTGATCCTTGAAAATCAACGTCACCAACTTGCGGAAGAGACGTATCTGTCTGTGGGAACTGTACACACCAGTTTGGTGTTCACTTAATCCACCTGATCCACTTATGCACATATCCTAGCGTGTCAGGGGATTATACAAAGAAACAAAGGTAGCTTTAACTCTCATAACTGTGTTCTGGCGGCACGGTGGTGTAGTGGTTAGCACTGTTGCCTTGCACCTCCAGGGCCCGGGTCCGATTCCCGGCCAGGTATGATTCCCGTCTCTGTGTGCATGGAGTTTGCATGTTCTCCCCGTGCTTGGTGGGTTTCCTGCGGGTACTTTGGTTTCCTACCACAGTCCAAAGACATGTAGGTTAATTGGCGTTCCCAAATTGGCCGTAGTGTGTAAATGAGGGTGTGTATGTGTGTGTGCCCTGCGATGGATCGGCATCCTGTCCAGGGTGTACCCCGCCTTGTGCCCTAAGTTCCCTGGGAGAGGCTCCAGGCCCCCCGTGACCCTGAATACAGGATTAAGGGGTATAGATGATGAGTGAGTGAGTAACTGTGTTCCCTTATTGTGCACAATCAGAATTCCCAGTTTGACTTGTCCCTTGCACAACAATTCCGTCAACATCAAATGAATATCGAACAACATCCCGCACTTGATTCAGCCAAATGTCCTGTTGATTATTGCTCCTCAAGATCCCACTGATTTTTACATAAGTCAAACATTTGATTTTATGTTGACATGTTAGATTCCTAATGATATAGCTGAGACTAACTGTTTTGCACGCAGAAATTTTGAATGGCGAACACAGAGCGATACACACAGTTTTTTTCTACTGTTATCCTCGGCGTAAGCGCACTCAGAACCCCGCTTGACCAATCAAATTAGTGTTGTATCAAGTGAACAGGAAAAAAAGTAATGAGCTTGTTTATTGATATCGGATGTACAGTACGACAACTCGAATTTTCTCACGAGAAACCTAAATCCATGACGTAAATATTGCTGTTGAGGGAACCTTAATATCTTGAATTAACGGCCATGTACGGTCATTAACCTTTTATTGCTTATTATAGCTGTTTATTTTAGGAAGCCTTAGTGTAAAGTCCATCTCCCTTTCCACACCTTTAATTAGTTGTTCACTAAGCAAATTCTATAAATGTTTTGCGGATATTTTTTCCCCGAAAAAGCTATTTTTATCATTCTGTTGGCGTGTCGCCTTATGTCAGAGAATATTTCTCCTAAAGATATGCGTATGAATATAGTTTCAGAAAGCAGCACAAGTTTGGAAGCTTTCACCCTGCTTTGCGCTATTAAAAACCCAGAAATAAAAAGACAAGAGCAACAACAAAAAAGTGCTGATGTAGGATCAGCTCCTTCTTTCCGAACGTTAAGTGCACATGATATTTGAGAACAAACAAAACTGATTTCAAAGCAGAGTATTAGTCCAGACTCTAATAGAGACTAATGTGATGCTTAGGGCCATTGAAAGCTCATTAAAAGGTCTCACTCTCTCGCTCTCTCACTTTCTCTTGTTCCCACTCTCTCTATCTCTCTCTCTCTCTTTCTTAATGCAGAGACATTCCCAGGATACCAGACAGCACACACACACAACTGGAGTCGAGTGAGTAGCCACCGTGTGGCCGGAAGCAAGCAATGCATTTTTTTTTTCTCCTAAATATCATGTCTCTTTCTTAAACATTTATTGTTTTGCTCAGACCTCTTTTCCCTTGTTTCTTTCCCTTTATTGAATTCCACCTGAAGGTTCCAGCTCATTTGAGTCACAGAAGATGGACCGGCCATCCATATCCATCACATCTCCCATGAGCCCCAGCATGCTGCGAGACGCACCGCAGTACTTATCCGGACAGCTCTCCGTGAGTTCCCACAATGCATTACTCGGCTACTCATAGGGAATAAATGCCAGCTGTTATTTTAACCCTTTCCTTCATGAAAAAAAAAATGCATTTACACTTAAGTTTACTTAATTTAAATTATGAACATGCTGATAAAATTAAAATATTTAGTTCATTTCTTATTGTTTTATAATATTGAGTGATTTTCAGGATTATGTAGTAATACTTTGATATTATAGAAATGAATAACATACTATATGTAAAGCATTTGCCAAACGAGTACAAGGTGTGTTCAAGTCAGACCGGGACGTTTGATTGTGCAGAATAACTAAAAAAAAAAGCTCATGCAGCGATGATCGGGCCCAAGCATCCTGTGCCATCACCCCACGCGTGCACCATAAAGACAGCAGGCACAGTCGGCACATGCATTAAAAGGGGGGAATTTTATGTTAGACCTCCAGAAAACCCCAGATGCAGGAAAAAAAGCATAACACTATGATGTCACTCATTGTGATGTTGCATAGGAAGTAATTAGCCACTTTTCCTCAGAAGTTTAAAGCATCGTCACGGCTGACCTGTTTTAGATATCAAAAATCCCTCAGCAATTTTGCATCCTTTGTGTACTGAGATCACATATGCCCAGTTTGGTGGCGATCGTATAAATCCCTTAGAAGAAGTATATCAAATTCCATTGGGTACGTTGAGCAAACGACCCAAAAATAACTAACTTTTTGTTGAATAGACCGAATGCGAAAGTTCAATGAGCTCTAACTGTTTACTGGGTTCCGCATGTATACGTGCAATTGTGTATAAGCTATGAACTGCCTGCTTTACATTTTATATGGACTCCTTAATTCGCTTAAACAAGTGGAAATGGCAAGGAGCGAAGTCAGAACTGTACATGGGATCCCATTCAAGCTCCTGTAATGTGCAAGTGGTGTGTTGTGCAGTATGAGTTCTTGCATCGTCCTAAAAAAATAGAAAGCCTTTGGTGATTAAACCAGGCTGTTTGTTCATGAGAGCGGTCGCCAAATTTTCACGGGAATGTTCACTGGGAGTGGGGCAGCCACCTTGGCTGGGATCATCATTCAAATGTTTTACTATTTATTTATTTACTATAAATGTCAATCCTGACAAATTTCACCACAAGTAGTCTTTGTTCGACTTGAATGCCCCTTGTACTGTACCTTTGAATTATACGTTTTTAAGGACGTATTAGACTGAACACAATAATATAAACACGTCATTTGGGTTTGAGCTCAAAGTACTGTCGTAACTGCTGCTATGGACATTGAAACAACTCCTGCTAGAGTTCAACAGCAATGTGGTCTAATGAGATATATCTTTGTCATTTAGTGAATTAAAATGTACTTGAGGAGATTAGTTTTAGATCCTGGTTTATAAGGAAGAGCAGTCTTCATAGCCATTGCTATGTTATGAACCGTTCTAACCCTCATATAACTGGACAATTATTCATTTTCCTCGGTGAACAAATTGTATTTTTGACTTAGATTTTTCAGCAGTTCTAAAAATGATTATTTCCAACATGAAAAATTTTTTTGTTACGAATGCAAAGTATTATTGTTTTAAAACTTCATTAACAGTTGTCTTCGAGCTGTGAACCTTTTGAGAAGCTCAGGGATCAGGGATGTAACTGGAACCTGCTCAGAAATAAAATTGTATTGCTTTTAAATTCAGCAGCAATATCTTGGATGGGTGGGACATCCGCTGGTATGTAGTGAACAGAACAGGCAATTTAAGTATGTTGCCATTGCTGGCAAACTTTTGTGAGGTGAACAAAGCCTGTATAAAGTTCTGGAACGGCTCCATGGTGCTTACGCTCGGCCACAGAGCTGGAGCTCACCCAAGGGGGAAGACACCGGCCCTGATCATGTTACACTTCTTCACTGTGCTCTAATTGTGTAACACATTCCAAAAGTTTGACTCAGTGATCTACAGTTGATAATTAATGAAACATTGTGTTTTGTTTGATATTGAACTTCAAATTCTGCTCAAACTGCTAAAACTATGAGCAATTTAAACCATATGATCTTTTGGACAAACAACTGCTCACCCTTTTGAGTAATTAAGAAAGAGGAATATTTTCATACTAAATATTGATTGTTTTATAGCAATTTTATTGCATAAAATAACAATTTGGTGGCACGGTGGTGTAGTGGTTAGCATTGTCGCCAGGGTCCGGGTTCGATTCCCGGCCAAGGCTCGATTCCCATCTCTGTGTTCATGGAGTTTGCATGTTCTCCCCGTGCTTGGTGGGTTTCCTCCGGGTACTCCGGTTTCCACCCACAGTCCAAAGACATGTACGAATGATTGTGTGTATGTGTGTGTGCCCTGCGATGGATTGGCACCCTATCTAGGGTGTACCCTGCCTTGTGCCACAAGTCTCCTGGGATAGGCTCCAGGCCCCCTGAATACAGGAAAAGTGGTATAGAAGATGAGTGAGTTTCTGTTTTTTTTTTTTTTGTTTTGTTTTTCAGGTGGATTAAACAAAGTGTTAATTTTCTTGAATGGAGACCTTTGAGATGCCCTGTTTATTTAGTGTGTTTGATTTTTTTCAGTCAAATCTGACCTAAAGTCTAAGAGGGCCTAAGACAGTAAAAGTATAAAAGTATATATGTTTTTATGATTTTAAGTATAAAAAATCGTAATGGTGCAAACTTTGAGGTGGTGCATTCAGTTATTCCAGTTATTGTTTCAGACTAAAGATGAACTAAACATGACCTTTAAATAGGTCTTTCAATTTTTTTCTTTCTTTCTTTCTTTTTTTTTTTTTTTTGATATCGGATAAGGAGGCAAACTTTATTCATTTCAATGTTGGAGTAATCATTTTTAGTTCCGTTCCACTTTAATGAAAAAGACAAAAATGGGATATTTTGACCAGAATTTATGATCACCTTCTACATAATATTTAACCTCCCTGTCCATGCGCTTGAACTCTTCATTGTCTTTAACTCGCTGAGATGTGGATATGTGTGTATACATTGAGTAACACAATCTGGTGTGTTTTTTTTTATTTTTTATGTGTGTGTGTGTGTGTGTGTGTGTGTGTGTGTGTTGTTTGCCCGAGTAGAGATTCGGTTTAAATAGGCATTCTGGCTTCCGAATTCGAAAGACAAGCAAAGCACGGCGGCTATATTTAGACTTTCACAACTTACAGTAACACAAAGAAACACTTTATGGTAAAGAATCATCTAAATGAAAATGACTCGGATGAAAGAAAATAAACGAGAAGCTCATTATGCACATTCAGAAGACGTTCCGCCTGATTGTCGCCGGTTATATTCTACCACTCCAGCCTGGAAAAAGAAAAAAAGAAAGAAAAGAAAAAAAAAAAAGAGACATTGCGTATGAATTAACCTGCAGTGTTTAGACGGAATCTCTGCCTGAGCTCTTTTAATACCGGTGCTGTCATTCTGGGTTTAGTTTCATGCCATTGTTCCTTTGTTTTGTTCTTGTCATTAACTTTGCTTACCCAGAGCCAAAGCCTTAGTAGGAGAATAGAGCCTTTTAACCCTAGGGTTCAGGTAATTCACACTATATTCCACAAAGACACTCACCCCTGTGCCCCTGATCTCCTTATTTATGTATTTACCTCCTGCTTCTACTAAAAGCACAGCAAGGAAATGGCTACTCTTTCCTGTTTATTTCCTTTTGCTTGTGTAATTTTAGTATTACTTTTCTTTCTACCCTGTTTTTATAATGGAATGATTTTGCAAGACAGATTGAATGACTTGCATGATCAAAATGAAAAAAAAAAAAAAGATTTTAAAAGGCATAATCTATGCCTGACATGCCATACTCATCATATTCCACCAATTTGTAAATAACAAGACACTTCAGGCTGTGTGGTTACAGGAAAATAATCCATTCTGGTGTGGTGGTACAGTATATGATTATTTTCCTATAACAACACAGCTTTCTTATAATAAAAAGAAATAATAATAATAATAATTATTATTATTATTATTATTATTATCATTATTATTTCTTTCATATCACAATGATTTGCCAGCGATTACAATTTAATTTATTAGTAAATATAATATATGTATTGTTTTAAGTACTGTATGTTTATAGTTACATTTAACATCTACGAAATCGCTTATTTCCTGTTATCACTCACATTACAGCAAAAGTCTTTTCATCACCAGCCTTGCTTTTTCCTCCTTCCTAAATAAAGAAACTTTTAAAAAGAAAGTACTGTGAAAATTGTGGCATGTAGTTTCAAGGTGCTACTGTAGCACTGGAGTCTTCTTCAATAAATAGCAATTAAACATCATGTCAATAATTATGGCTTCTTAAATAACAACATCATTTACAGTATGTCACAGAACTAATTATCAGAGCAGTGGCCTTATTTATTAGCACATCAGAATTTGAGAATGTTGTGGTATAGAAAGGAAATAACATTTTGAGTGATTTGGTCTGTCTTATTAGAAAAGGAAAAGAATGTGTGAGTGATTAACAAGAAAATGAAAGGGATTTGTTTTTCCCGTGACTTGTAATCACGTGTCCGTCTCAGCTCCTCTCCTCCGTCATTTTTATTTGGTTTTAAGTTATTCAATTAGTTTATTCCGCGGTTAGTGTTAAAAGTTTTTGCTCAACAAAAAAGTGACATTTCAGTGCGTTTAGAATTAGATCAGATGCAAACAGGACAATTCTTTACTGTGTACTTATAGTGAGGTCCAGAACCTGAGTTTGAGTCCCACTCGGACCATCCATTTGGTTTTGAAGTCGTTGTCGTAACATTGTGTTAGTGGTTGAAACTTAATTTTAAAAGTAATTCAGTAAGACAATAAACAACTAAAACCAAGATTGTCCCAGCATTCATAACGTTGGCGAATTATCATCACCACAGCGTTGAATCACCCAGAAATTCCCGCTCGGTTGGGGAACCCTGAAAACTCAGCAAAATGAACTTATAGATGACATTTAAGAATTAAATATGCTTTTATAAGTTCATATAAGTTCATATAAGTTCAAGTAAAATAGTTCTTACAAAAATAATAGCACATTGGATAAGGTGAATTGAATAACATTAATTATGAATTATATACTGTACAGTGTGAGTGAAATGGTGACAATATCATGGGCACCCAAAGCTCATTTATGCCAATGGGGACAAAAGGCTATTCCATTCACTTCACAGAAATGCCAGTGCAGCACAAATCGGCGAGGAAAAAAAAAAAACATTGCTGGCGACTATAGAAAGTCACCAGGCCACCCAGTGCACCACAGCACACCACACACGTGGCCCAGCAGGCAGTGAGCCCAAGGCTGGTGATCAGCCTCCAAACTTCCCAGATCCCAATCCGGTGAATGAATCCGAATTAAGTCTGATCCATGGAGTCCCCACCCCACAACGAAGCGGAGCTACCAAAGGATCCGCTGCCAGTGTCCTGGTGCCCGACACCACAGCACACCTACAGAGGTCTTACTGAGTCATGTTCCCGATGGGCCAGAAGCGGCCTTGAAGCAAAAGCGCAACCTAAACATCACTGGGCTTAGTTTTATGGCTGATTGGTTTATGTAAACCTACAATTTAAATGATTTATAGACCAACAGACCTGTATACAGACATCTTCTAACCAAACTTGATCAAGAAATCAACAGTTCTCTAGGAAAAGTGCTTATATAAGCCAAGCCAAGAAAATATAGAACATGTAGTACCTTTACAGTATGCATCACTACTGTACAGTATATCTGACTTTACTACACTACCCTTGTTCAGTATGAACACTCTTTCAATTTCAACTTAACAAAAAAAACTAACGTTATAATTTTGTACAAACTGTGCAAAATTGATTGTCTCTTCACAGTTAACATGTGGTTACACAAGGTTAACCTGTGTATATCATAACTTTTATTTCATTTAGGCAACTTTACTTCATTTATGGCTTCATGTGCTCCTTTGACTCCCTGCTAGTAGCGTAAAATCTAGATATGAACAAAATCTTTATGTGTATGGTTCCCGTTTTGTTCTTTCCTTTGCCTGACCTCTGTGTGTTTGTCCACTGCATGAAATATCCATTTCTGCTGTCCACTTATTCCCTTGCCTGTTATGGTCAATTTAAAGAAAATTTCGTTTCGTTGCAAATTAAAGCTCATTAAAGACATGTACATCTAGAGTAAATAGCAACTAAGCCTTAAACCATGCTAAGAATACTTGAAATTAATTTTTCTTTAAAGAATTCTTGCTATATCAATATAGTCATCATAACATGCATACTCATGAAAACCTGCTAACACCAAACATATATAATGGTGTGTTAAGTGATTGAATTATGCATAT
Source organism: Clarias fuscus (assembly GCA_030347435.1). NCBI lineage: Eukaryota > Metazoa > Chordata > Actinopteri > Siluriformes > Clariidae > Clarias > Clarias fuscus. The sequence continues at coordinate 17,673,152 of CM059226.1, forward strand.
TTATTTATACCATTTCACTTCATTGTAAAATAGTTAAATTGATCCATACATGATTTCTTCAGATTTATCACAACTCACACTTTCATCAACAATGAACAATATATATTGCATACTAGAGGCACTTGTAAGGAAAGCTATGACTCCAGAGATGTCTTGATCTTTGATCAGGTTAAACTCTGGTACGATAAAGTAGGCCACCAGCTTATCGTCACCATCCTGGGAGCCAAGGACCTGCCATCGCGTGAAGACGGACGACCGAGGAACCCCTATGTTAAAATCTATTTCCTCCCAGACCGAAGGTAAGGGTAGACAACGTTTACTGGGATGTTAAAGCACCATTTTGCCTGTTTTGCTTTTTTTCAATATGCATATACTGTAGAATCAAAATAATGTGTCAAGTAAAATAAAAAGAAATCACATGAGATAGTCATATGAAATATGAAAAGTTTTTCTTTTCACTGCCTGGTCCAAAGATAAACAAATATATTGCTGCATTAAGCAAAAAACAACAACGAAAGGAATTGCTGAAATTACTAGAATTAGGTTAATGGCAAAGAAAAGGTTATTGCTGATCTGTCATTTTATAATAATAATAATAATAATAATAATAATAATAATACATTTTATTTATATACCTGCCTTTCTGGTCACCCAAAGTCGCCTTCCAGATTAAACAAGAATAAATTAAACCATAAAACAAGATAACATTGATAACAATGTTAAATGTCGAAAATTAAATGAAAAGAGACCGTGTCATAATTTAAGACATTTAAAAACAAACGATGATTCAGAAGGAGGTTTAAATGGAGATTTAAGACGTTTATGATCTGAGATTTGTCTTACATATTTTTTTTAAATTCAATTTTATTTGTATAGCTTTTTAAACTACTGTTATTGTCGCAAAGCAGCTTTACACAATCAAAAGAATTATTTCAGTTTGTATGAAATGCCAATGTGTATAATTCAAAATGATCAGATAGTCGGACAGTTCCATTTTGTGGAAGAAATGTGAAAAAAATCATTAATGCCAATAATCGGGGATCACTTGAACACTTGGTGAAGTTGAATAGTAAAAAATGACAATAGGAGTAACAGCTAAAGGTGGTTGAATAATATATTAGATTGTGAGACATTTTTCTTTGCTTTGTACACGTACTTTACACAAGGACAATAAAGTTGAATCTAATCTAATCTAATCTAATACTTACAGTATTAGCATTTCTAAACAGCTGTGTGGCCATAAGAAACCTACTTGTTAGTGAGAGGCTTCAGTTTGCTAGTGAGCATAGTGAGTCAACTTTGGAGCAATGGAAAAACGTGATGTTGCCTGATGAGTCCACATTGACCCTATTCCAGAGTGAGTTGGAGTTCCACAGAGAAAGGAAGCGCAGGAAGTGATGCACCCATCATGCATAGTGGCCACTGTACATGCCATTGGCGCCGGTGTTATGATCTGGGGTTGCTTCAGTTCAATCAGTTGGTCAGGTCAATCATCTCATCAAGTCATCCGATGACCTGAATGTACTGATTGACCAGGGTATCCCAGCAATAGATGTTTCTTCCGTGATGGTACGGATACAGTATATTCCAGGACAGAAATTGTGTGTGGTTCTAGAGACATGAAGGATCATTTTCACACATGAATTGACCAGCACAATCACATGGCCAGGCAGTGTACTGCAGCATCTTAAATTCTGATTCCAAAAACCAGATTTTTGAAACCCATTTTCACATTTTTACATTAGCAAGTCAGACCAGTGTCTTTTGGTGAGTCCTGGCTAACGTTCTACCAATGGTGGTAAATAAAAGCAGTTTGAATTATTGTTCCACCAGTGACAAAAGCAAGAGGAGAACTAAAACGGTAAAGAAGTCGTTAGAGCCCAAATGGAACCAGACGTTCATGTACTCACCGGTACATCGACGTGAGTTTCGCGAGCGCATGCTGGAGATCACGCTGTGGGACCAGGCACGAGTCCGTGAGGAGGAGAGCGAATTCCTCGGAGAGGTACAAACATGCAACATGGTGTCTAGACGAGCTGTCAGTCCTTTGTAGATTAATGTATTCCTACTGTAGAGAAACTGAATTAATGAATATACAATAAGCAGCACAAGTTCTTTCCACAAAAAAAGTGGCCTTTATAGCTGTTCCTGTTTAACACCGTATACATGCAGTAGGACTTGTGTTGCTTTTCGTTTAGATTCTGATCGAGTTGGAGACGGCGCTGATGGACGACGAACCGCACTGGTACAAGCTGCAAATGCATGACGTCTCTTCGATGCCTCTGCCCAAGAGTTCCCCCTACCTTCAAAGGAGAACGATGCACGGAGACAGTCCCAGTCGCAGATTACAGAGTACGGCTTCATAGATATATCTATTTCAAGTTCCACCTACGTACTGTTCTGTACATGCTGCCAGACAGTACATACATTCATGCCGTGCATACAGTACTGTATGTCAAAGCAGACATTCATTACGTATACTTGATCTATCCTTTTTTTCTTGACCTTGCTGTTTTTGCAGCTCATGGCTCGTATAATTCAGGTAAAAAAAAAAAAAAAAAGAACAAAAAACAAAACAATGCATGTCGATTTCTCAGTATTAAACACCACTTTTCCCCTTTTATCTGTGAAAATACAGTACAACACTGAATAAAACCAGACTCCATCCCTACCAGCCTCCCTAAACTCCCCTCAGCCGGATTGTTCTTTTCTCTTGTTGTCAGCTCCATCGTGACTAACTTGAATACAGTCAAATTCCCAAAAGACTAACAAGAAACTGCTTATTTTGATGTTATTAACTTGCAGTGTTTGGCTGTCCAGAGAAAATGCCTATGTCATCATTTTCCTTAATAACTCAACCCTTGATTTATGTTTCCTGTTCGTCTCTCCCTTTTTTTTTTCTTTCTTGCTCCGAGATGACTACTGAGAGAGGTTTTCACATAATTTAAATCAGACCTCTAAAATTTTAATCAGCATTAGCACTCTGTACGGCATTAGCATCTCTTTGCCTACTCACACTGCTCTTTTAGGAGAAGAAAAAAAAAAACGAGTGCACATACGTGTGAAATCTGACTGATCTAAAAATAAGAAGTGCGAAAACATATTTTGAGTCAGAGAGAAACGTAGTTCTTTCTGACACAGATATGTTTGTTTAAGCCTAACTGCCCTGTCCCTGGCTTTGCTTATCAGGAGTACAGACAAGATAAGGGCAAGATTTGTAATTTTTTTTTAAAATATTCACCAAAAATACCATGTGCACCAGATCTACCTTGATTTATTGTTTGGATCATCATTGTAAATGCTTGCAGTGAGGCTTGTGTAGATATACACTTACTTAATTCCCAGATTGTGTTAAGGCTATTGACAGGCAGGAAACTCAAATGAACCGTTCTTTATAACCGTTGTGATCAGAAAATCATCTCAAGCTAGTTTTTGTAGCATTCATACTGTACAAGTCCAAATGGCACCACCACCAACTGGTTCATTCGCCATGCATTGCATTATTGCTAGATGATTTGCTGATGGAATAATTGCTTGAATGCATAGCCACTGTATTAACACACGCTCTCCATCATCAGTTGGGTTCTGGCCAAAGTAATGTATAGGATGTAATATAATAAAGACATTCTCGTCAAAGAGAAGAAACTATCAGATCGATACCAATCGATTAAATAAAGTTATACGTCTAAACATTTGAGTATTAAGGGCCTTGGTGGTGATGGGGTGATTGAACCTCTGACCTCATTAATCAACTTCTTAATCACTGGTCTCACCCTGCCCTGCATCCTCATTTTTGAGCTCTCACTTTAAAAAGAAGACTAAAAAATAATGCAATATATTTTAAGGTAAAAATAATTGTCAAGATTTTCTTTTTTTTGGTTTCATATTCTAAGGTAAAAAAAAAAAAAATCCAAGTGTTTTGGATCATATTTTTCATCTCAACGTCCAATACTCACTCTGATGGATTATAACTAATGAATTTAGTGTTTCCATTTTACTTTTAAGACCTCAGGCCACACCCATAAAACTGATTTAAAATCATGCTGCGGGCGATGAATAAAATGATGCCATTTATTTACATCTTCTCCTCTTGCGTAGGATCACACAGGATCAGCGACAGCGAGATTTCCGATTATGACTGTGAGGATGGAGTGGGAGTCGTTTCAGGTGAGCACACTGCAAGGGCGCTGTAGATTTGTGTCACGTTTTCCTGCGTATTCCAATTTTATCTCGGCTATCAATAGCTACATTTAATGTGTCGTCAATCTGCTTGAAATCATTCTGATTAGAAATTCCAACGGAACTGTTAAATGGAAGCCGATCCCATAGGATGTGTGTGTACAGTACGTGTTCAAAGCATTTAATCAGAATATAACTTTTTTTAACATGCGCAAGAAGTCTGCCAGAAATACACCAGGAGAAGTGAAAGCGGTCTTTTTCTTGAACTTTAATGTTATGCGTCCAACAAGTACAACTTTCAGCGTTATGATTGGTTACAAGAATTCACTGTCATCTATGATTGGTTAGATGCTGTACTATGTGTGAAATGTGAGCCAGTCATGCTCCTTCTTCAGCCAGAGACCCAGTGAGTGAAAGTAAAGAATGTTGGGAGAGTGTCTTTTCTTACAGGAGACACATCACAAAATATATTTACTATAACAAGAGACGTAGCATGGTGCCTTAGTGGTTAGCACTGTCGCCTTGCACCTTCAGGGTTCGTGTTTGATTCCCGGCCAGGTTCGATTCTCGCCTTCGTGTGCATGGAGTTTGCATGTTCTCCCCGTGCTTGGTGGGTTTCCTTTCCGAGTACTCCGGTTTCCTCCCACAGTCCAAAGACATACGGATTAGGCTATTTGGCGTTCCCACATTGCCTGGAGTGTGTGTGTGCCCTGCAATAGATTGGCACCTTGTCCAGGGTTTACTCCTCCTCATGCTCTAAGTCTCTTGGGATAGGCTCCAGGCCATGTGACCACTTTCATTCAGAAACCAAATTCATTCTGATTGAGCCGGATCAAGTCAGGCTGTTCTAATTGAGGTGTTAGTCTGTTGGCTGAGAACGAATCAGATGGTAAATTGATTTCTTTGGTTTGCTTGGTATTTGGTGTGCTCTGGTGCTCTGGAACATGTTGGCCGAGCTGTGTGGAGAGCTGAAAGTGCCATCATAAAGCTCTTTCATTCACTGGACAGACATCCAGTACAGCGATGGAACAATATGAACAAACCTTCAGCTTAAAATGTCACCTTATCACATCTAAATAGATGATTACATGATCACAATTTCTGCAGCTCATCAGCTCATTTCACAATCCAGCAACAATAGAGTTGTTGTAGTGGACTCTGGACTTTTGCATTTTCAGGACTGATAACAAATCAGTTGACCTAAATCCTCTGATCAATGACCACCTGGATGAGATATTTTGCACCTCTTTTATGCAATGATTTGTCGTTTGAAGAAGACAAATGAGCAAAACAAAATGTGAAAGGATGTAAAAATATTTTGGTATGGGTACCTAGACAACTATACATCATATACTGTAGTTGGTGTACTTTGTAGTGTCGGAAATATTTACTCACTCATCGTGTATACCACTTTATTCTGTAAACAGGGTCATGTGGAGTGGGATACCTGGACAGGGTGCCAATCCATCGCTGGACACACACTCATGCGCATTCACACACTTCGTGCGATTTGGGATTATCAAAAGTTTAGCCAGGTAGAATAATCTGCATGTCTTTGGACTGTGGGAGGAAACCGGAGAACCCAGAGGAAGCCCACCATGCATGGAGAGAACATGCAAACTTTATGCACACTTTATGCGAGGTGGGAATCGAACCCGGACCCTGGAGGTGCAAGGTGATAGTGCTAACCACTAAGCCACTGTGCCGCCATGTAGGATATACTGCAGTGTGTGTGTGTGTTCAGAGTAAGTAGTGTTTCGTTAAGGAAATCCAAGGTTAGTAAATGGCCCATACTCATTTTGTACTTCATGAAGCAATGGTTCATTTGGGTTAATCACATAACCAGAGTGGTGAAGTGATGCATGATGGGACAGTTCATTTGATTTACATTTCGAAATACGTTTGCATTCGAAAAGCAAACATGCACCCGCACACACGTCTTTTTAATTCTCATCCATCTTTTAGTAGCTTCTCGGACACAGCTTTCAGCATTTCCTTCGTCTTTGTTCTGCTTCTTTCTATCTCTTGTGCTTATTCTCACTCTTTTCCCCTTCCTCGTTTATAAATGCTGATTCGTGGCTTCCTGCTGCATGAGTCGATTACTGTTCAGAAGAACAGCTTTGTCTCCCATTGAATTGGTGGGCTTGTTTTCATCTCTGCTGGATTCAGGCAGAAATGCAGTTTGATGCAGAGATGTGTGTGTGTGTGTGTGTGTGTGTGTGTGTGGGAGAGAGAGAACCATAATGCAGTTACTTCTAACAGTGAAGTAATGATTTTCCTGATGCATTGTTTAAAAATCCGGTCAATAAAACTGCATCAGTATTTAAGGAATTAAAATAATATGAACTGATCAGTGATGTACTGAATTGCAGTTTATTCAAAATAAGCTTATTGTTTAAGCAGGCTATTTATGCTGTATTTTACTATACAGCATGGGGTTTTCTTTAATTCAGAGGTTAGTTTAGGATTCCTGTTTTTTTTCCCCGCCTTCTGCGTTATGATTCGTTACAAGAATTCTGTCTCATCTATGATTGGTCAGACGCTTTACTTTATGTGAAAGGGTGAGACAATCAGTTTTCCCTGCTTAACCAAAAACCCAGTGAGTTAAAGCAAAGACAGATGTGGGAGCGTCTTCCGATCAGGAATAGATGCAAAATTTCCTTACACGAGGCTTGTCAAGAACACTGTCAGGCCTCTGGTAGTATTAGATTTTGCAGCATTTCAGTGGAAAAGTCCCTTTGTTGTATTAATATTAGTGTTGTCAATCGATTAAAAGAAAAGAAAGAAATAATGTACAAATTCTGACATTTCCAAATAATGAAATAAATGTAATAAAATAAATGAATAAAATTAAACAGCTTTACAAAATAGCAAATTAAGGAACACAAATTTCCTAATCTCACTTTTTTCACAATGTAAAGCTTTTGAAATAAATCCCTACTGTAGGTAATATATGTATGTTTGAACAGTGTAACTATTTCCTGTGTAAGATATACTGTATATTCATCCTGCAAATGACTCAGCAGATAGAAAATAACATAAGAACATGTGTACAAGAGTCTCACTTTACCATAAACTGTGTCCAGCAGAACAAATGTAAGTAAATTATATTATAAACTTATAAACTTAAACTTATATTTTTTATTTGCTAATTATACATGTTAATATTACAACGTTAAATAAAACAGCTAAACTAACCACGGCATATTTTCTTCACTGTCTACCACGGCTGAAGATTTTTTTCTCGCTATGCAGCAAGTTTCTGTGTGGTCATGTGACTCCATGTGGTTATTTTCATTGCGGCTGATTGGTCAAACGGAGTCATGTGCTTCGTCTGATTGGTGAAACACAGTCATGTGGTAGATCCACCGGCTGCATGTCTCTGGCAAACACAAAGAATATCTAAAGTGTCGAATAAATGGTTGGAAAAGTAACAAACCGAATGTAGCGGAGTAAGAGTAGCGTTTCTTCTTCACAAATCTACTCAAGTAAAAGTAAAACGTATGGTGCAGTAAAACTACTCATAGAAGTAAATTTTTTCAAAAAGTTACTTAAGTAAATGTAATGGAGTAAATGTAACTCGTTACTACCCACCTTTGATAATAAACGTGCGATGTTGGAATAAGGAAATACTTGACAAACTAGTTAGAGGAAACCTTGGATTACGAGCATGATTTGTTCTGGAAGCGGGCTCGTATTCCAAAAACACTCGTAAACCAAATAGAATTTTCCCATATGAAATAATGAAAACTCAACTTATTCGTTCTACAGCCCAAAACAATAAATACATAAAAATAATTAATACAATATATAAAGTAAAAATAAAACAAATTAACCTGCACTTAACATTTAAAAAAGTAAAAATAAATCCAGACAGTTAAGTGTTTCCGTTTGTGCATGCAGGCACCGTGTATTTGTGTGTGTGTGTGTGTGTGTGTGTGTGTGTGAAATTAGCCCCTCGCCTCGCCTTAAACAGTAAAACTCCTTCTCCCCCCCCACACCTCGCTTTTTAAGTTTCACAACTAACAGACACAATGCAAACACTGTTTTAACAGGAAAAAAAAAAAAATTTTCTCTAATGATACTCGCGTGAGCAAATAAAAAATAACAAATGAACCAGCACCTTACCTTTGAAAAGAATCGCGACAGAGCTGAGTTTTCTGTGTAAATAAAGTGTGTGTGTGTGTGCAGCCGGGAGTGTGTGTGTGTGTAAAGTACACATGAGCGTAATTACACGTGCGTAATTTGACACTGTGCCCCACACACACCGACACACACGCGCACACAAAAGGGAGAGGGAGATGTTGATTATACCAGTAAGAGACGAGCACTAAGACGCAGCAGGGGGGACGATTACCCATAATTCCGCAGCGCAAGAGAGAGAAAAATCATTGGCTCGATTGTGATCACTTACCGCTCGGTGTCAAAATAAGAGTCGCATGCGTGATACATGATACTCGGCGCTCTTAAACTAATACTTGCTCGGTTTCCGATTAAAAATGTATTAAAAATCTTTGCTCGGTTTGCGGAACACTTGTAAACCAGGTTACTCGGAATCCGAAGTTCCACTGTGTTATAAATTTTATAACATTAACATTTAACAAATATTCAATTAAAACCTCTCCCATGGGACCGGCAATCTACGCAGTGGCTGGGTAGTATGGGGTGTGGCAACCTATCAATGGCAGAACTAGAACCTAGATACTTAATCGCCTGAGCCACCACGCCACATCTTATGGTTAATGTACTCACTCATCATCTATACCACTTAAGCCTGTATTCAGGGTCACGGGGGGCCTGGAGCCTATCCCAGGAGACTTAGGACACAAGGCGGGGTACACCCTGGACAGGGTGCCATTCCATCGCAAGGCACACACACATACACACTACGACCAATTTGGGAATGCCAATTAACCTAACCTACATGTCTTTGGACTGTTGGAGGAAAGCGGAGTACCCAGATTGAACCCACCAAGCACGGGGAGAACATGCAAACGCCATGCACACAGAGACGGGAATCGAACCCGGACCCTGGACCCTACACCACCGTGCCGCCATTGTGAATGTATTTTAGTAAAAATAGTTCCTCTTGAAGGTAGCTCGTGCACACAACTTTAGTTTTATCCAAACTTCCATCTAGAAGCTTTTTATAATGAAACTTGATGTTTCGTACTCAGTCATCTTATTATCGGAGTTAATGCCATTATCACACACAGCCGGGTAACGGCGCTGCGATTATGGGAAGCCATTGTGGTCAAACTTGGTCAATGATATGCGTTAAAAAGTAATGTGTAAAAATTTATAGATTAATGCATGTGATTAACACGTTAAATACTGAGAGGCCTAATTAATATTAAACCTACAATAATTATAGGTTGAAAACTCAAATCTTATTGGTCGGAATGCATGTGTCTTTTTTGGTTAACAACACAGCTTGGACAGTTTTCCAGCTGTAACATGATCAATACGTTAAGATGAATGTACTTGTGTAATACTTTCTGTATGAGCTGTTACTATGGTAAGTTGTATGGCGGACTCTCAACAAAATTTACGACTATTAATTACAGAACAATTTGACCCATAATTTAGTCATTTTATAATCGGTTGTAAGCACTCAGAGAGAAGAGTGAGGCTTTTTAATGCGGCTATAAAATACTTAAGCGAGAAAAGGAGATATTGTGTCTTTTGGACATTCTTCAATTTATAACTTTAAGCTGATCAGATGTGACATGCCGTTCATTAATTAATTAATGTTAAATATTTTTGGCACATTGCTGTGGTTTGCCCCACCCCCATCCTCCTGTGCTTTATCATCATACACAGTAACATCATGGGCTGTTGAGTGTTATTCATTAGTTGATTGCTATCCTGTTCCGACGACCTGAAAAGATTTTATATAAAGCAAGCCAAATAGAAAACAAGTCAAACAGGGGGGAAAAAAAAATCTTTATCCTCAAATGTCTTTTCAAATCCGCTGTTATGCCTCTGCCTATTTAACGTGTGTCACACTCCATTGGATAGCAGTCAACTTCAGTCGTGGCAGCCATTAGCTTTTAGCTGTAGCCGATGGCTGGATAATGAACTCTTTTCACTTGAGTGCACACACGGCTTCGTTGTCATTATTATGATTTGAGCTGGAAAAGCTGCTTTGAGGTGAAAGGCTATTTCACTGATTACATCTTGTGTACACTGAAGTCAGATCCTTTATAGGATTAACAACAGCAGAAAAACACACACACACATGAAACAAAATCCAAAGAAATAAAAGAAGACACTTGTACCTGACCTTATATTCAGATGGGTCTCCAGTGTGCGTGTACAAAAGAAGAAACAAAAAAAGTAAAACCTGTTGTATTTTTTTATTTTTGTATTAACCAGGGCTTAAACAAGCCAAGTGGATTTTTCCCCTATTGTGACCTCATGTAACTAGATACACCCCTGACTTGTTGCTCTCTTGTGCAGCGTAGCTCATCACTGAACACTGAAACGGTGCGGGTGATGTGGTGGTTTGCAATGTGGCCTCAAACCTCCAGGGTCGAGGGTTTGATTTCTACCTCAAATCTGTGTGTGTGAAGTTTGCACATCATGCCTGTGCTTGGCGAGTTGTCTCTGGGTACTCCAGTTTCCTTCCACAGTCCAAAGACATGCAGAGTAGTCTAACTGGCGTTCCCAGATTGCCCATGGTGTGTGAATGAATGCGCGAGTGTGTGGATTTCCTGCTCAAAATATTCTGGGATAGACTCCAGGCTTCCCGAGACCCTGTATAGGATGGATAAGCAGTATAGAGAATGAATGAATGAATGAGATAAACAGTCATTTGGAGGAGGGGAGAAACAGAAAACCATGGAACCTTCAATTCTAGTCACCAGTCAGTACAAAGTAAATTCTTTTGGGCCTTGTTGAAACCAACAGCACCTGTAATGAAATGAGTAACGTATTCAGTTGTAATTAATCAGAGACAGATTAATCAGGTTGAAATACTTTTTTGCTTATATTTTTCCAGTTTGTACAGTGGTCATGAAAGTGCCAATATTATATTTGTAAAACGTAACGTAATGTTACATTTCGTTTTGCACCACAGATAGTGGCTGGTTATGCAGAACAACATACTGGCTGTGTAGAATTATTTTCACTGAACTAGCGATGATTTGATTATGTACATTAGATTCATTCAAGATTATGTACTTTTAAAAAGAATGCGCAGTCTGCTTTGTATTGATTGTCAAAATTAAATTATGGAATACACATTATTCCACATGATATCTAAGGGTAGTTTCGGGAATTAATTGTTAGTTTTACAAGTGATATACACACGTGGACAAAATTGTTGGTACCCTTCGGTCAATGAAAGAAAAACTCACAATGGTCACATAAATAACTTTAATCTGACAAAAGTAATAATTAAAAAAAAATCTATGAATGTTAACCAATGAAAGTCAGACATTGCTTTTCAACCATGCTTCAACAGAATTATTTTAAAAAATAAACTCATGGAACAGGCCTGGACAAAAATGATGGTACCCCTAGAAAATACTGAAAATAATGTGACCAAAGGGACATAATGTGAACAAAGGGTCAATTCAAGGTGTGTCCACTAATTAGCATCACAGGTGTCTACAATCTTGTAATCAGTCAGTGGGCCTATATATAGGGCTCCAGGTAGTCACTGTGTTGTTTGGTGACATGGTATGTACCACACTCAACATGGACCAGAGGAAGCGAAGGAAAGAGTTGTCTCAGGAGATTCGAAAGAAAATTATAGACAAGCATGTTAAAGGTAAAGGCTATAAGACCATTTCCAAGCAGCTAGATGTTCCTGTGACTACAGTTGCACATATTATTCAGAAATTTAAGATCCATGGGACTGTAGCCAACCTCCCTGGACGTGGCCGCAGGAGGAAAATTGATGACAAATCAAAGAGACGGATAATCTGAATGGTAACAAAAGAGCCCAGAAAGACTTCTAAAGAGATCCAAGGTGAACTTCATGCTCAAGGAACATCAGTGTCAGATCGCACCATCCGTCGTTGTTTGAGCCAAAGTGGACTACATGGGAGATGACCAAGGAGGACACCATTGTTGAAAACAAATAATAAAAAAGCCAGACTGGAATATGCCAAACTACATGTTGACAAGCCACAAAGCTTCTGGGAGAATGTCCTATGGACAGATGAGACAAAAATGGAACTTTTTGCCAAGGCACATCAGCTCTATGTTCACGGACGGAAAAATGAAGCATATCAAGAAAAGAACACTGTCCCTACTGTGAAGCATGGAGGAGGCTCTGTTATGTTCTGGGGCTGCTTTGCTGCATCTGGCACAGGGTGTCTTGAATCTGTGCAGGGTACAATGATATCTCAAGACTATCAAGGGATTCTAGAGAGAAATGTGCTGGCCAGTATCAGAAAGCTGGGTCTCAGTCGCAGGTCATGGGTCTTGCAACAGGACAATGACCCAAAACACACAGCTAAAAACACCCAAGAATGGCTAAGAGGAAAACATTGGATTATTCTAAAGTGGCCTTCTTTGAGCCCTGACCTCAATGCTATTGAGCATTTTTGGAAGGAGCTGAAACATGCTGTCTGGAAAAGGCACCCTTCAAACCGGAAACAACTGGAGCAGCTTGCTCATGAGGAGTGGGCCAAAATACCTGCATAGAGAAGTCTCATTGACAGTTACAGGAATCGTTTGATTGCAGTGATTGCCTCAAAAGGTTGCGCAACAAACTATTACGTTAGGGGTACCATCATTTTTGCCCAGGCCTGTTCCATGAACTTCAATGAGTTCAATGAAGTATTGTTGAAAAGGAATGTCTGACTTTCATTGGTTAACATTCATAGAATTCTTATTTATTATTACTTTTGTCAGATTAAAGTTATTTCTGTGACCATTGTCAGTTTTTCTTTCATTGACCGAAGGGTACCAACAATTTTGTCCACGTGTGTAAGACTTATAATATTTCTGATATATGATGATATATAGTTATATTAATCAATAAGTTAATCAATGACACAATTCTTCATCCTACATTCTCCCTGCAGACTACAGGCAAAATGGGCGTGACCTCCAAAGCTCCACCCTATCTGTGCCCGAGCAGGTCCTCACATCCAATCACTGCTCGCGGTCGGTGGACATTGACCGAGCACGTTCACGATCACCCAGCGTCCCCCCTCCTCAGAGGTATAGTAACTCTCTTTTTCATCCCTAATCTATTCACCCCAAAATAACAACATTTGCTAACTATCGCATGGAAGCTGTTTAAGTCAAATTATTTCCTCAGCCTGCTGTGACATCTTTGGGGTTTAAACATCCTACTCATGTGTTGCCAAACTGACTTCAAAAGAATCTTCTTATGCTTTGCTATGCTTTAGAACATCTGTTTGTGTGCTTGTACCTGTTTTTTTCCCTCTGTGCCAAAGCTCTCTTAACCTGCAAGAAAGTTTCCTTGTTTCTGGGGTGGTACTTTCAATGAGACATCTCTATTTACAGGGTTGGACAAAATCTGAAGTTTAAAATAGTACTTCATGCAATTTAACTCTAGCTAGCTAGTTAAGTGCATTAATGCAGAATAAGGGAAATAAATTATAGTGTGGGAAAAAAATTAGTAATATTTAGGTTATGTGATCTGGTGTTCATCAAATATATTATTCAGTCTGTGTGGTGTCATGTCTTCTGTATTAAAAGGCTACTGTAGTAGAAGTAGGGCTGGGTATCATTCAAGAATTTTAGATAAAGTTCCTGAACAATACTTAAGATCTGGTGTAACAATAAAAAAAAAAAAAAAACACCTTACATTACACCTTACAGTAATGTATTAAGCTCTTCGGCATGTTTAAACACCCAAAGCCATTTTGTAACATATAAATATTAACCTTTATACACTACTTGGTTTAACTTGGTTCTGTTTCAACTCTTTAGTCGTATGTTTCAGCAAATTGCTGTTTTCCCCCTCAAAGCGGTTTTGCAACATACAAAAACATTTTTATTTTATTTTAATAATTTAGCCAGAATTAGATTAGGAACCTAATAGGAATCAATCCATATAGGTGGAAATTTTGAAGGATGTTTTTATACGAACTTGAATGATGAGAAGAAGAGAGAGCAGTGTTTTTCTCCTTAATTCCTTAATTTAATCATCTTGTCGGTCTGGACAGTGATGTCCTTTTTGCATTTATTGCATTAGGCTTGACTATGGACACACATACTCGGATTCAAAAATACAACTTACACATGGTCCCTGTTTCTACCCAGTGTAATCAGCATGCTATATGTTTACTGGCTTACTGACACTGATGAGAATTACCCCTTAGGTATTGAAATGTTGTACAGAATGACGAGACATTTTTTAATACTTGATAGTATCTACGCTGTGCCATGAAAGTGTCAGAGTTTAGTACCCAGCCCTGAGGACAACAGTAAGCTTTACTAAACTTTTCTTGGTTTTGTCTTTTTTTTTTTTCTTTGTTGAGTTAATGAATCTGTCTACCTTCGTGGGCAACTTTAAAATATACGACCTTAATAACCACACTTGTTCTTTTAATTGGGTTTTAGTTGTTTTTCAAAGGTAGAAGCACCAATGGTATATTTTCATTTAATTTTAGTTTTTAATTTGTAATGTAAAAAGGTGCCGAAAAAGATATAACAAATCTGCAGGTGAAATATACATATTAAAGATAAGATCCACATGATGTACTTTTGAGGGTAAAACCCCAGCAGTTTAGCACTATTTTCCCACCATTGAAGATGGACGGTATTAAGGACGGTATTCTCCACCAGTGAAGAAGGACGGTATATCCTTGTAAATGAACAAGGGGGTTCAAGTCAAACAGGGACTTTTTGATTGTGCAGAATAAAAGAACACAGAGTGTTAAATCTAAAAATCCTCTGCTACACTAATACACTTACTTACGTGACCTCTTACAGCCCACCCAATCCTTGCATACAGGAACAGAACGTGCCAGTTATTGCCACTGACATCACTCAAAGCCATTTCCATAAAGGAAATGTGCCCTTAAAGGAGTTCCTGGGAGGCCAGCGTTGCAGACATAAAGCAGGCGGTAGCAAAACTTCCTTCCTTGATGGTACCCAAGCACTAGTGAAACGCTGGAATAAGTGCATTAGTGTAGCAGAGAGATAGAGAGCGTATAGAGTTTTTACTCTCATAACTTAGTCCTGTTATTCTGCACAATTAAAAGTCCCACTTTGACTTGAAAGCCCCTTGTAATAACTTCACAGTTTTATTTATTTATATATTTTTTAAGATTACATTGAATAAAGGTACTGAAGTTTCTTCACTGTTTTTTTTTTCAACCCTCAAGGCTGTGTTTTGTACATTTTAGTTAGAATACTTCAAGGTGTGTGTTGAAAAGTCATAATTGGATTCTTGTGGGTACATTTACATTATTTATCTTCGGGGACAAATTTCTCATTTTTTCTTGTATTATTGTTTCTGTATGAAATCTGTTGAAAGAACACATTGACTGGGATGTTCACCGATTAATATTGCAGTACAAACGGATTTGCATCTTTGCAATATATAGATATGTATTATAACTCAGCTGTGATACATTATATTGCATTGGCTCCACGATAAATGGAGCAATGTGAATTCTTACCTTTCTTAATGTTGTAATTTGGGCAATTTGACAGCCAGTCAGCCATTTCTCTTCAACTGGACCACCCGGCCTGTTTTCCACATCTCTACCTCCAACTTCCATCTCTCCTCATTCTTTCCTCTTCTCCTCTCTGTTCTCTCGAACCTACCGCAGTCATTTTCTCACCCTACCTCGAACAAGACACAGTCAGCCTGTTCATCATCAGCAGACGGAACTCAGGTAGATTTTTCCACACCCGTGTCTGTCTTTACTTACCTGTCCTCCTCCTACCTGATAGAACGTCAGGGTTCCTCAAGCCTGGAGTTGCACGAAATACAAATAAAGCAGATTTGTAACAGGAAATCTTAAAGCAAATCCAAGTATAACATATTATTGTGATTTGAATTTTGATGCAGTATTGGTTCGTGTATGCTGCGTAGAATATGTTTTAGAAATCAAATATTTATGGAAAAAAAGTCTAGTAAAGTATATTTGAGGATTGACAAAGTTTACCTGATCAGCTGTCCCACAGGCTTTCCAGTTAATACCTGGACCCTTACCTCTCCATTAATGATATGGTGGGATCATTTGAAGCCACAACATGGCAGACAATGGTTACGAAAAGTAAAACAAATTTCTAACAAATAGAATATGGATACCTTTTTCCCCTTGTCCACCATATTGAATGGCAATTTCCAAAATTTCAAATGGACATGATAAGTCAGTTACTAAAGTACCGAAATCACTTTTACTAGGAATGTACAAATTAACGTAGCTAGCCAGCAGGTCTCCCAAATATCAGGCACTCAGTATTAATTCCTTTTAAGGTCTACTCACAGTCATGCATTTATGCTGAATATTGGCATGGCTATGATTAGCGTATGGCAGAGGTGGAAGGTAACTGAGTACAGGTCCTTTATTACTGTACTTACAGTAAGAACTGTACACGTCTCACATACATTTACCTTACTTAAGTAGTTTTATTAGAGGATACTTTTAACTTTTCTTTTTTTTTTGCTCAAAAGTACAGCAAATATTTGTACTCTTACTTTTCATTTCTGCATGGCATTGCTTTACTGCTTTGGTGTGTAGTATTTGAAGTGTTTTTCCTTTAATACACACCTAATAACACAACAGGGTTGCAGACAGCGATGAAAATAGCATGTTCGCAATTAGAAGTCAGAGAGAGACACATTGCGTGGCAGAGGGAAAAAAAAAGTGTGTGAGAGAGAGAAAGAGATGTTTTACTATGAAAATGCTACTGTGGGCTAAAACAGCTTCTGTACTATTACTTAAGTACACAAGTAAATAGAGGACTTGTACTTATACTTGAGTAATCTTTGCCCCAGGGATCCTCTACTTTTACTCCTGTACAGCATTTGCATACTTTGCCCACCTCTGGCCTCCGGGTTCATGCCTACATAAAACTATGTAAGAAATGTATTATGTATTTTAAAGCATGATTTTGGGCATCTCATTTCATCATTATGAAAATAATATGAAGCACATATACATACATTCATCATGAAAGGTCTATTGTAAAACAAAATAAAATTCATGTTTGCCTCAGCATTGGAAACAATATTGTTTAAGGCTAACTAATTATACACAATTCTTCGTTGTACTTGGTCTGGAGGACTTTTAGATAAAGTCCTTCCATGCGGCATCTTTTATTTAAATTCCTGAATGTTGCTTGTGGGATTTCGCGGCATGGCGCGCGCCGAATTGCGGCATTTCGCAATTTGTACACCAGATCATACCCGTGCTGATTTTTAGTTTAACTTCACTCTTGCTCATAAAATATCTAATTAAAAACTTGAATCAAATGAATTGCGATACAATGTGGCATATTGTTACACTCATTAATTTTTTTTTGGGGGGGTGGGTATTTTTTAAAAATCAACGCAACATACACGGACCAATCTCCTAATTATATGATTTATTTTAAGAGTATTTTCAAAGAGTATTAAGACCCTTTGAGGAACCCCAAGTCTAGTGCTGGCTACTTGATGACAGACAACTCATCCAACCCAAGATTGAAGCTGAGTAAGCAATGGTCACCACATACAAGCTTTGGGGCCTAGCTTCCCAAAATATTAATTTGATAGAATTATATCTTAGATAATATCTATAAAGAGTTGCAGTAAATGTGCAAAAAAGGCAACTTATTTCAAAAGCTAAAGGATGAGTGGAAGAATGATGTCACCATATAGAAGGATGAAATGTTAACAGTAACAGTAATGTCTGCGTGTGTAGACTACTTATGTAGTCTATTGGTGAGCTACTGTATATCCTAGATCTCATTCATAATGCATTCAACTCATGAACCTTCCATAATGGCATTAGAGATTCATAGCATTGCCATATCAAACACAGCTTCATCTGTGAAATATTTAAGTGGAAAATACAGTACTTCACCAGCTCGACTTCTCAAACTTGAGTAATCAGCATGCTGTAGAGTCTATATGATGCTATACGCATATAGATACAAATGTTTAGTCAGCTGTTACTGTACGTGTCTTTGTGGTTGTATATGTGAAAAGTTGTCCAGCAGGAAATTCATTCTCTTTCTATGTTTTTTTTTCTTCAATATGATATAGCAATACAGTAATGAAATAAACATATTGTACTATACAGTAGTAGATAGGAAGGAATTAGACAATGATAATATTGCAACAAGTATAAGTGGTGCTTTAGATGAGTCCAAGCAGGAGGTAAGCCAAACTAGGAAATATTCAATGCACACAAGGATAAGGATGCAATGAAGCTAGCTAATCTGGTGTTTGAGGTGTGGACAACTAGAACTAGGCGTATGTTTAACCATAGTAGCTATTCAGTGAAAGAAAAGAGTTCAATTTGTACTAAACACCCCATACCTTTTAAAAGATAGCAACTCGCTGTAAATCAATGGGATTGCAGAAGATTCATACTGTATCAGTCTCTGAACTTTGGAGTTCATTTTTGCACTGAACGAGGGTTAAATTGTACAGTACGTACTCTCATTCTGGGTGACATCCCCTATATGTCACTATCATTCTGGGTAACTATCCCTTTACAAATTGTTGCTTCATTAAACTTTATATATTTTTTCATGATGATCAGAGGATGCAAGTTCTACAGCAAAGTCTGAAGGGTTTTTTAACGTAATGTTCAAGCTAGCCATACTAGCTGAGAGGAATCTCATGTGGACTTGCAGTCCTTTGTGGACTTGTGCACTTACACCTCCAAAGCAAAAAATATATCAAGGTCTATTAAAGCAAATACTTTACTTTTCTTAAACTTTTAATCTGGCTCTTGCAACATGACATCAAAGAGGAGTGAAGTGTAACAGAGATTGCACTTGTGCTGTTACAGGTGTGTAATTCAGGCCTGATAACAAGGAGCGATGCAAATATTGACAGGTTTTGTATTGGATTTTTTTTTTTTGCTCTGGGTTGTAGATTTTGAAATTTAGCAGCTAAATTGGGTTTGCATTGAGATGCAGAAAACCTTATGAGAAATTTCTCGGGGTTAGCAAACATTTTGGGTTAGCAGCCAAATCGGAAGGTTCTGTGACAAGAGTTTTTTTTTTTCTCCCCTCTCAGCTTACGCCCCCCCCCTCTCTCTCTGTTCTTGTCGCCACCTGGCTGTAAGTCAGAATTGTCGAGCGGTGCGCTTTCCTCAAAGCGGAACCTGATGTGTCATCAAAAACACAGGGCCACCGGCTGAATTAAACTGTCAAAAAAGTGCACGTCTTCCCTGAGCAGTGGCTCCTCTCCTGAACGATTCGATGAGACCGGAGTCAATATTACAGCTTTTTGTGCTTTACTAGTGTCAGTGTGTAGATGTGGAGGAAGAAATAAATGAAGATGTGCCTCGAGATGGAGAAGGCGGGAGGGGGAGCCAGGAATAGATGAGACAAAAAACAAATGAACAGAGTGGAGATTTTATATGGGCAAGAGAGTACAAAGTGGAGATGCAGGTCAAGGAAACACACTCACTTACTCACTCACTCATCATCTATACCGCTTAATCCTGTATTCAGGGTCATGGGGGGCCTGGAGCCTATCCCAGGAGACTTAGGGCACAAGTGGGGTATACCCTGGACAGGGTGCCAATCCATTGCAGGGCACAGACACTCACACACTCATTCACACACTACGGCCAATTTGGGAACATCAGTTAACCTAACCT
The DNA here is from genome assembly GCA_030347435.1 of Clarias fuscus. Lineage (NCBI taxonomy): Eukaryota > Metazoa > Chordata > Actinopteri > Siluriformes > Clariidae > Clarias > Clarias fuscus. The sequence continues at coordinate 17,693,098 of CM059226.1, forward strand.
ACATGTCTTTGGACTGTGGGAGGAAACCGGAGTACCCAGAGGAAACCCACTAAGCACTAGAACATGCAAACTCCATTCACACAGAGACGGGAATCGAACCTGGCTGGGAATATCAAGGTACAGTGATTATTACATAGAAGTTTGCATCTGTCCAGTGCTCAAAAAAGAAGTCACCTTTTAGTCACAAAATATGTTAATAAATAAACCTGTTGTATTTTCTGGAGAGCCAGGTTGCCAGATTCCATGCATAATCTCCATGTATGCAGATATATACTGCAAGTCAGAAATGTGCACAAATGTTTACTTGTTTCCACTCAGACCCTCCCTATGAGCCTCCACAAGCTGATTCGGGTTCAGAATCGTCCAGTGCCTTATTAAAACCTGGAAGTATATTCCTGAACTGTCCACTTTTCAGAAGAAATGAATGAATGATGAATGACTATGATCAGAGATGACAAGTTGCATTGTAAAAAAAAAACTGACAGTAGAAATCACAGCAATGTTTAAGAGTAAGGCGGCTGGCAATGTGGCATAGTGGTTCTCACCTCCACGGTCCGGGTTCGATGACTGCTTAGGGTCTTTGTGCATGGAATTTGCATGTTCTCTCTGTGATTGGTGCGTTGCCTCCGGGTGCCATGGTTTCTTCTCATAGTACAACGACATGAAGATTTGGTTAATTGGTGTTCCCCAAATTGCTCGTAGTGTGTAAATGAGTGTGAGTTTGTGTATGTGTGTGTGTCCTGCGATGGATTGTGCCCTAAATCTAATGGGATAAACACCCAGTATAGAGGATGTGTGTGTGAGTGAGTGAGCGTGTATATTCTGTATACAGAATATAGCAGTTTATCATGTCAAACTTTTTCACATGATAAGGCTTTAAGGCTTAATCTCTACCTTCACATACTGTTGTTAATGCTGTGGTGTGCAAGGATGCAAGCCAGTATAAAGGACAACCTAGAATATTCTAATAGGAAAATTCCATAATTTGCCAGGGATATACAGTAGATACCTAGTATTCTATAGAGGCAATATGCTGTACATTATTTAGCTCATAGATGGGCAAAACTGCTGGACAACTTTTTACTACTTAATTTTTTTGTTCTATGTCTCGTGTGTTTAATATTTACTTGTTTTCACTGTGGTCAAACGATTTCAGAAATGTAAAATGTTGGATATTTAAAATTCCTGTACACAAATTGTACATGATTTTTCCTGGAAGGTTTTTTTTTTAACGTTTCATTTAGTATTTAACCAGTTGTTTTTACAGTACATTTGCTTCATACATGTGGTCTTGAACGGGGTTGTATGAACTTAAACATGATGTACTGTATATGTGCACAGAGTTGCCAGCTTATTAGGAACATTTGCCTAATAAACTGCTAACACACTGTATGTTGTTTGATATACAGTCAGGTTTTTTTTCCCCTATTTGTACCACAGTGCTGTTGGTTAGAGGTTGTTATAACAACAGCTTTGATTGTATTGCTGGCTATATTTCAAATCACAGGTTATATTAATATGCTAATTCTTCAACATTATTTATGCAACATATTTTCAGACATAAAGTCATTTAAGGCAAACTGCTGTGGTATAAGAGGAATAAAACACTTCACTTGTGCTGTAAGACACATCAGGGCAACTCAAACTATATGCGTATCCTCTTACTGGAAGTGATCCAATTATGTTGTCTTAAGCTGATATGAAAAAAAAAAAAGTCAATATTTTCAATTGAATGTGGACCTGGTAACACATCCTTATTTGCTTAGTCTTAATCCATGCAACTTTCACGTATTTAAATTTTAACAAGCACATGACATGTTTCTTTTTTTTTTTTCTTCCACCTTATTATGGGAAATGACCACACAACTAATTTTTCAACCTTCTCCACCAATCAACCTGTTTCTCCTCCTCCACAACACTGTTTTTAGGAATTACGGCATGCCGGACAGGCGCGAAATGGAACGGCCCATGTACACGCGCTCTCGTTCCACCGAGCGCCCCCCTGATGCCCACCACATGAGATCGTCCATGCCCACGCTGTCATCCGGACACTCTGCACCGCCCTCGCCTGCCTTAACGAGGTGACCAGACTAGAGCGACTCCTCCACCTGACTAGCAAGCCCTGGTTAACCAATCACTGCTCACCATCCTCCGCTATGCTCTTCCCACAATCCCACAATGGCCAGCCCTTCTACCTCGTCTACTAATCAGCCAAATCAGCTTCTTCCTTTATTTCCCTGTTCTTTTTTCACAAGTGCTGTAGTTGTGGTTTGTACTGTACAGTAGTTTATTTATAGTTTGCTTTCTGTTGGTACTGTAAAACACCACTTATATTGCAGACTGCATATAATGGTGTTTGAGGCTCCATCTATTACTGCTCCATTACCAACAGATATCGGACTCATTCTTTGATTCCCCCCCCCCCCCCCCCCCCCTCTTTTTGTTTGTATGCACTGGCTTATATAATTTATTCCCTCTTTTCTTGCAGTGATCAGGCAATGGGAGATGCATTTTTGATGCAAAGCATCTAACATGTCTTTGTAGTTTATTCACAGGCATTTCACTGATTTTAGCGATGACATGATGAGATGCAGCCATCTACAGCATTTTTTTTTTTTTGCATGCTTTCTCCCACTTTTATCCATTTACCCTTTAAACTCCCTTCTTACTCTTGTAACTACATATATTCCATATCTAACATCCAATCAGCCAATATTTTGGTTTCAGGATTTTCATGCACAACAGTCACTTATGCAAAATAGTGAGCTGCAATTCAGTTATTTTATTTCTATACACATTGTTTATGAAAAAGGTTAGAAGAGAATTACCAGATTAGTTTTATCTGAGAGAAAGTACTCTATTATCATTATGTACTCTGAAGTAAAAAGTACTACTCTGTAGAAAAGTGATGAACAGAAAAGCATCTCAGAATGCAGTTTAAGTGTCATAATCTGTATATATACGGAGACTATATATACATGTAGACACACTCACAGGCTCATTTACACACTATGGGCAATTTGGGAACGCCAATCAGCCTAATCTGCATGTCTTTGGACTGTGAGAGGAATCCAGACTACACAGAGGAAATCCACTAAACATGGGGAGAAGATGCAAACTCAATGAAGACAGACCCAAGGTGGGAATCGAACCCTCAACCCTGGAGGTGCAAGGCGCCGGTAAAAGGACACCTAAGTCATAATATATGATTTCCCACTACTTTATTCTACAAGTCAAACTCAAGATAATATGAGGAGCATTCAAGTCAAACCGGGACTTTTGATTGTGCTACATATTTACAGTATATAAAGTAATCCCCTGCTACACTAATGCACTTATCCCAGCGTTTCACTAGTGCTTGGATATCATCAAGGAAGAACATTTTCTCAGTATGCCGGAGCGGCCTGCCTGCTTCACAATCTAAAACACATCTGAAACACTGGTCTGAAAGGAATGACTGCAGTGGGCGCCAGGCCACCTCGCCTGGGATTGTAATCCATGGATGTATGGCCTCATTTCAAACATTTGCACCATTCGACTGCTTCCTGTGGCTAAGAGTCTCATCGCCATACTGTATTTGAAGTCTTCTGTAAATGTCAATCGGTTTTACGCCTTCATTCACAAGCAATTTCATCACATGTCCCATGTGATGAAATGACTTGAACGCACCTCATATTCTATTGGCCCTCTTTTTGCTGAACATATTGACAGAGGAAAGCAAGTGTTTGCTTTTTAAATCCAGAAATGTCTGGCATTCATCTCTACTATTTTGCTGACTCGGTTTGAAAGACATGCCAAAGCACAGTGTATAATATTTTCGCTTCATACTGCCTGCTCTTCTAAAGCCTCACCACTGCCAAAAGGCTATGCATGGCCTTGATTGTGGTACACAAAATCTATATATATGAATCAGCATATATATATGAACAATTTCCACAGTGTACACTTCCATTTATTTTGCTCACTGAGCAAGTTCTAACATATTTCAGTACTGACATGTGCATAATTCAATGCGTTTGTTTGTACTGTATTCATTTATAATGACTTCTCTTGGTTAACGATTGTGGGCAGGACTAAATGTAAATTTGCGATGCTGTAAACATGCTTATAAATTTACAGTTGATTTGGCAATCATAATCAGCAGCACAATGTTTGAGAAATTAAGCCTATTTAGGTTTTTATTTATTTATTTATTTTTACTCATTATTAAGAGATTTTAGTATTTACAAGCCATGAACGATTCTTCTAACAAAAACTTTCACACACAAATACTGACAAATAAGATGTGCCAGGCCGTAATTAGATGACTGTGTGTGTGTGTAACAGGGCACACCCCCGCAGTGGATCGGTCCAAACCAGTCCTACAAGCACACCCATGAACAGCAGGAGAGGACGGCAGCTACCACAACTGCCATCAAAGGGGACGCTAGACAGAAGTAAGTCTGTTCTTCTGATTTTGCCAATAAGTTATGGTATATGCCTATAAAGTGGATGCCATAACTTTACGATTATAGCCTGGAGAGCGGTGAATTTATTTGATCATAAGGATTATCGGTTATCGGTTATTTTTTTATTATTTGAAGAAGTGTTTGAAGAAGTGTATTTCAGGAAAGATTTCAAACTAAAAGATTTCACACTATCACAACATTTGAAATGTGCCATATTTCTTGAATTAGTTTAAAGATGGCTTTCAGACTATTTTTAGACTTCTCATCATGCCTGAAAATAAATTTGACGAACTGAACGTCTTAATTGGTGTGTTCCATTTATATTTCCATGGGCGCAGATTTCAGACTTTTTTGGCTGTTCTTTGTGTGGTGTTGGATTGTAATTTTAGTTCACATAACCTGTAAACTCTGGTCTTCATGTCTACATGGGGTGTTCAAGTCAAGCCGGGACTTGTGATAATATTATTATTATTATTATTGCTTTTTTGTTTGTTTGTTTTTGTGAATGACAGTGTAAAACTGATTGACACTGATTGACCATTCACAAACACCACTTGTCAATTAAAGGAACTCAGTTCAAAATTATTGTTAATTTTTACTGTATAATTTTATTAATTATAGATAAAATTTATTTTTATATGTTTACATACAATTTTATATGACATTTTATTATATATATATATATATATATATATATATATATATATATATATATATATATATATATATACACACACAGTACAGACGCACCTTCTCATTCAAAGAGGTTTTGAATTTGTATTATGGCAAGAAAAAAGCAGCTAAGTAAAGAAAAACGAGTGGCCATCATTACTTTAAGAAATGAAGGTCAGTCAGTCCGAAAAATTGGGAAATCTTTGAAAGTGTCCCCAAGTGCAGTCACAAAAACCATCAAGCGCTACAAAGAAACTGGCTCACATGCGGACCGCCCCAGGACAGGAAGACCAAGAGTCACCTCTGCTGCGGAGGATAAGTTCATCCGAGTCACCAGCCTCAGAAATCGCAGGTTATCAGCAGCTCAGATCAGAGAGCAGGTCAATGCCACACAGAGTTCTAGCAGCAGACACATCTCTAGAACAACTGTTAAGAGGAGACTGTGTGAATCAGGCCTTCATGGTAGAATATCTGCTAGGAAACCACTGCTAAGTTTGGGCTAAAGAACGCATGCGAGCATAAGTATTTAAGTATAATATTCTGTTTACAAATTAAAGGAAGAGAACTAGATCATGGTCAGAAACATATTCAAATGGCTGGAAGAATTAAGTATGGAGCAATGTGTACCAGTGAGATCGCAATATGAGCTTGAGATAAACTAAATTGAAGAGCGAACACTAGGGTAATTTGCAAGCTTATTAACATAGTCTAGAGGAAATAAATGAGATTAAAATATCTCGTTTAGAATATTACTTTGCACTGGTCATATAACTTAAGTTGTGTAAAGGTGCTTTCACATACTGTATATAATAACCTCTGTTTGAATCAGACCTTTCATATCCATGGCGCTTCAAACAACCAAAAACTTTGAATGTGTGAACGCATCCTCAGACATTACCTGAGGTTCAGCTTTGAATCAAAAGAACGAATGATGTCACAACAGAACTGCTGTCAATCCATAAACCCATTGCTAATTTCTGTTCTGTTTTATGCGAATCAATCCTGCACACATGTTAGCAGACATGTGTGGTTTGCTGTTAGCCAATGTTAGCAATTGGCTAGTGCATGGGCATTCATTTTCATGGTTCCCTTTCTCATTTTCCTTTCCCTCAGAAGATGGACGAGAAGACCTTGAGCCAGGTCCAGGTGTGTAACCTGTTTTACTGGGTTTAGGCTCTTAGATTCAGTCTAAACCCATCTGCAATAGTCGTAAGTTCTAGCCTTGCTCAGAGAACAAGAAAAAAAATGGTATACATTGAAAACTGTATGATTGAGCCAAGCAATGTAAGTCTACGATAGTTAAAAAAAAAAAAAAAAGAATTCCGTTCTGACAATTAATTGAAGCTCGCATGCCGCTAGCTAGTAATGCAATCATATTATATCTTCTTATACATCAATCCTTTTGAGTAGATTTCATTCTTTTTAGCAGTGTATTGAGACAATGCTAAAGTATCTCACCATAACAGAAAACTAGCATGACTAGCCTGTGAATATGGATTAGTCTTCTATGCATTAGCTTCTGTTTATTACCAGCATTTTTTGTAAGAAATGTCCAAACAGTGATTGTGTTTCTCTTAGCATGAGAAACTTAGCATGAGTGACCGCTATACAAATAAGTATATCAACCTCTATCATTATTTGGTTTTAGTTTAGTTTAGTTTTTTTTTTTTTTTTTAATTTGGGAGTGTTTTTTAAAGAACATCTACACAATTGTAATGAAAGGAGATGAAGGGAACATAGCATGACTAGCAATAAATGCATAATTTATTATCATTTATTTAGTCTCTGTGTAAACAAACCATTGTGACTATCAACATTCCAAATTACTATTATTACTGATAGTATTTATTTATTTATTTATTTATTTATGTATTTATTTAAGAGAAACAGTCTAATGAAATGAAGCTAGCATGACTAGCAATAAATGGGGGTTAGCCTACTCTTCTGTAGCTGATTTTGGAAAATTGTAACCAAATAATGCTAATTCTTTTTTTAGTAGACGCAAAGTAGTGTGATACCGCAACACCAATTAGTGTAACCCTACCTTACACTTTTAGTTTTGGAAGAATTAGCCAAACAATGCTATGAATGTTATCAAAAAATTAAAGCTAGCTTGATACTTTTCCACTAACTTTCCATAAACTTTCAGTAATGTTAGCAGGAATTTGGGAATAACATCATAATATTCCTTTAATGTGAAGCAAAGACTATTGCAGACAGTCTGGCATTTGTGTGTGTGTGGGTGTGTGTGTGTGTGTGTGTGTGTGCGATTGCGTATATATGTAATGTATGTGTCTGTGTGTGTGTGTTTTCATAACTCACTGTTAGTGTTGTGATGAATACTAAGCCTGCGTCAAACTGTGTATAACAATGTTTTTAAAAAGAAAGTTTTACCATAACCCCCCCCCCCCCCCCCCCCTTCATGATGATGATTAAGCAAAAGCACAGATTTTTCACTGTTTGTTGCAGCAATTATGTGGATTCGTTATTTTCTTTTCTTCCCTCCCTATTTAGAAAAAGCAAGTTTTATTTCCCCCATGGTCTTAATACCTCATTGACTTTTCTGCCTTTTGTTTTCTTGTCTAGTGTTTCATACAGCAGGTAAAAATGATGAAGTGTCTTAAAAAAATGAAAAGAAAAAAAGAAACTAAAACGATTAGCTTCATACCTATTGGCAAAACTGGTGTTGTGTAAAAAGATGAATGACAATCTATGCTGTTGAGTATGGAAAATAAAGAAAGGGAGAGCAGAAGAACGATTTAGCGCCTGGAGAGAAACTTTCATCAATGTCAAAACATGGGTTCAGGATAGCAGTTTGTGTTTGTGTGTGTGTGTGTGCTAATGTAGCTTTTTGGCCGACAATACTGTACAGCATTTACAGTAGACAACATGTCCTGCTCTAATTATGGTCTAAGGACATTGGATTCAAATTCACTGATGCTTCTGGGTAAAAATGAAAAAGGCTGTTAATGTCCCTTTAGATACTATGGTGCAACATTTTCAGATCTCAGCTCCAAGGTCTCTGATATGACTGTAATCTTGAGTTACTATCTTTTTTTTTTCTTCTTTTTTTTTTTTGAGTTTCTGAGTATATTCTTCCTCTGGGGTTTCTTTGATCTCCCAGAATCATGCAAACATGTTTGCTCATACTATACAGCAGGTGTGAATGAGTGTCTGAATGAATGTGTGCCTTGCACCAAGTGCTTCCTGTGATACACTCTGGATCCACCTCTATCCTGAGCAGAAGTGGTTCCTGAAGGTGAATGAATGAATGAATCAGAGGATGAATTAAGGAACGAACGGTGCATATTATGGGCTGGAGGTCAGCGAGAGAACTTTGAACTAATAGTATGACAGATGGGGTCAGAAGGCATCATAGAAGTCGATGTTCCTGTCAGGAACGAACGAACGAACGAACAATAGATAGATAGATAGATAGATAGATAAATAGCATACTTTATTAATACCAAAGAGAAGTCTTAATGTTACAGCAGCCAGTTCACCGATTATACAACATACTGTACAAGCAACAAGGTGAAGAAGAAGAATAAAGCCAGGTTTAAAAAATTCACAATGGGGGGAAAGGGATGTTATTAAAAAAAAAACAACAACAACTATGATGCACGGTTCATAATAGTGCAGTCAGGTGGGAATCTGAAAAACTGCATATTAAGGCGCATTAAGTATTCTCTTGCTGAAAGTGCTCTGCTGTTTAGCTTCTAGATTGTGGAGGGACTGTGAGGTATTCTCCGTGATGGTTAACAGTTATTGTAGCATCCTTCTCTCCACTACCAACTACAAGCACTCCAGGCGAGTGCCCACTATTGAGCTAGTCTTCCTGATGAGCTTGTTGAGTTTCTAATGTCACTTCTGATGACAGCAGATACAGTAACAGCAAAAATATTGCTTTTGCAACAACAGACTGATAAAAGATATGCTATGCTTTACTGCAAACAGGACCTGATTTTCTTCAAGAAGTAGAGTCTGCTCCGTGTTTTCCTGTAGACAGCGTCCGTGTTGAATTTCCAGTCCGATCTGTTGTCAATGTGAACTTCTAGGTATCTGTATCTGTTTAGATACCTCCACCTCCTCACACAAAATGTAGACTATATAAGTTTTTGGTAAAAAAAAAAAAAAAAAAAAAAACTTGCTCCTAAACCGGGCTGTTTTTGAAGCACCAATGCGTGTCATGGTACCAAGAAATTGTGTAAAGAGAAAAAGATAAAAAACAAGACAAAGATCTAATATTTTCAAAAGTAAATTCAAATATGGAGCATCCAGGTGATTCATCACACAACTGTTTATTTGCCTCATGAAGCATCCTCATACCTCCATCATCCTTCTGTACATCCTTATCCATTGCATTCTGTCTCTCACCATTCCTGCAGATGAAGAGGAGGAACCTGTTGTATATTACTCCACTCCCATTCAGTCATCATTTGACCCAGAAGCAGGTGTGTCCTCCTGAGAGCCCTCCTACTTTCCATCTTTTTTTTCCATCTTTCACTTAATGAAATGTGCTTTAGACACAAATCTGCTCTGTTTGTTTTTTTTTTTTTTTTTAACTTTTTATATTGGCTCTGTAAATTCTGCGTGGGAGAAACATACGCACGCACGCCATGTCGGCAAAGAGGCTTTGTTTCCAGCAGATTGCTCTTCCTTCATCCCTCCATCTGTTTGCGTGGCTCCCTGTCCTTCGTGTGTCACATGAAGGCGCTTTTCCGCGCCTGCGTCTCTCACTTCGCTGCCTACACTCACAACTGACTCTAAGGATTTTTAATATTTATTGACATATACAGTAGTTATCAATATTATTTTTTTTCCAGCACATTGCTTGGAATATGTGTGAGAAAAGGATGAGGATTGTTTTTTTGGACTGAGTTACAGTGAGAGTTAATGGTGTGCTGTATACCAGGATAAATTTGTGTAGAAATTTGTATAACTGCTTGAGATTTTTAACTGTATCTGTGACAGTTTAGTAAAAACCAACAATCAATAGTCTAAGTTAGGCTTTGAGGGAAAAAGTGTTTTGAGTGTTTTCTGTGTTTGTCTCGTCATGCTTTGTATAAAAGACTGTGAGGAGAGACCAGCAACCAACGGCAGGAAAGGCAAGTGTTGCGTGAAGTGTCAAGTGTGTATTGCAGTGCATCTTCAGTTTCAGATCTTTCGATTCCTGAACAAACGTATTTAGCTGAAGTGAGAATGTGTGCCTCATTTTTCTACCTTTTAGGTCAGTTTCAGTTTTTTTCCTGCTGCATTTTTCTCTCTCTCTCTCTCTCTCTCTCTCTCTCTCTCTCTCCACTTCTTTGCTGTGAGTAGATCTTACACCTCATCATTTTAATTCCCGCCTGTGCAGTGAAGTGTGCAATTATAATTGTATAGCACTATGCATTCTATAAACGGCAATCAAGCCCACATGCTCTTTACTTGACACATCCTATATAGATTGTTCAGTTCACATTTAAAGGAGCAGTTTGTAACGTTTAAAGCCATGTATTTACCTCTACAATATCAATCCCACAATCCCAAGCAACTCCAGAGAAAGATGTACAGTATACAAGCTGTCATATAATCATATGAAATCAGGCTTGGTATTGTGAAATAGCTAAAAAAAAAAAAAAAAAAAAACATGATCACATAGTTTGGATTAGAATTAAAGGAGCAGTTTGTAACTTTTATGCAGTACAACTGCATTGTTCCTGCTAAAATGATATTTGCGTTTTGATAGTTGATTTTTTTAAAGATAAAAATGTTACAGATGCCTGAACCAGTTCCAGCTGCAACGTGCCAGTTCAGTTTCTTGGAAATATTGCAAAGCACAGTTTTTCTCTTGTATCTTTACATTTAAATTATTATTACAGGTTTAGACACACTTTCAAATATTGCAGACTGCACCTTTAAAGTCTGAAAAGCGTTGATCTATCTAATTATACAGCATGGTATATGTTTGTAAATTATGGCATGGAAAATGATGGCTTTGTAATGTTTCATTATATGATAAATAGCTTAATTTTACCGCCTGTGTTACGTGATGTGATTTTAATAATATTGGCCAAGTAACTTTATTAAAACATCATAAAAATTAGATATGGGTTAAGCAATTTAATCTCATTCTAAATTTAATCCTTTAGTTTTAGACTAGTACTTACTCCATATTATGATCTCAGATTGATGTGTTTTCACAAGTGTACAACTTTAAAACCGTTTTTCTCCTACAGATTGCATATATTTCATTTGCAATTACAACGTTTGCCCAGTAGATGGAGCAAACTGCTTCAATGAACGGAGCTGTTCAGTGTTTAATAGTGCTGAACTATGTAATATCCTGTCCAACTTGGGATAATCACCCCAAACGTTAGCTGAACGGTATCAGTTAGAATTAAATTGTGAGAAATTGATTATGTATAACAGCAGCCCTTTACGCAATCCTGACTCACTCAGAACGGTCTCCTTTTAAAAAACAAACAAACAAACAAACAAAAAATAGGACTGTTATTATGTCATCGTTCAAAAAGCAGATGGTGTAGATTTTAAAGATTGGCAAAACTAAGTCAGAGAGGATATTATGCAAACCTGCAGATGGAGAGAAAAGCAAACACACTGTAGTGTTTATATTTCCTGTCCATGTTGTCTGTACTGATTATGCATCAACGTCACAGAGGTGACGTGGAAGGACCAGCAGCACTTGCACAACGGTTTGGTCCACCATAACGGCCGTCCGCCACCTCAGGTTCCGCCAGGTTGGTCCACACACAGGCAGTGTGTGCTTTCATCTATTTTTCCTTTTTAAAACATTTCACTTCCAAGAGTTATACAAAGAATCAGTTACACATATGCTCGAAATAAAGATACACCCTATACGTATGCATTCATATAATCAATAGAATTAGAGCTTTTTGTAAATGACATCATTCCATATTGACAATTTTTAAAAAAATTTATAATTAAAGGGATGGTACATAATATACATTTTTGAGCTCTATTATGGGAATTGCAGTTGTATTATTCCCCCCCCCCCCGCCCCCCTTTCTTTTAAAAGGACTTGAAATTGAAATGAAAGTAGGATCATTTTTTTCTAAACTGCCTTTAATTTGGGATCTATATTGCAGAGTTAGGAATTCTTAGGGGGAAAAATACTAACTTATTTATTTGTAGGAATAAAATTTTATCCTATGATAAACAACTTCATTTTACCAGATATGTTAATAAAATTGCACAAATTCTTGAGCTGATTGCATTTTATAAGAAATACAAAAATCACAAATTTGTTTGATGCATTCAATTGTAATTGAGTTGGACTGTATACATTTCTTTCTTTTTTTTAAAGACAGTTTTTAAAAATAGTATGTGTCAGACGAGGTTCTGTTCTGAAACCTGGCACCATTGCCAAATCTGCCACTACACCCCCACAGCCCGAGTGTGGAAAGAATAGAATCAGAAATGAAAGCTTGGACAGTGTGAGCTTGACTGCTCACACGCCTAAGAACATTTTACAGTCACATTTATTTGGCGATCCAAAGTGATTTTGAAGTGAGGCCGAATTCAGTGCGGTGCTGCTCAGAAGCGTGCTGCCGAAGAAAGTGCTGGACCACAGACGTGCTGCGAGGGAAAGTCACGAAGCAGTCCGACTTGACAGAAGATCAAAATAGTTCAATTAAAACGCGTGACTAATCGATATGGATAAACACAGCAATGGGTGACGGTGCAAATAAGGGCTTCACAGCTAAATCACAGCTGAAGGTGTTTGTGTGTGTTTGTTTTTATGTGTGTGTGTGTGTGTTTCCATGTTGCACCAGCTGTAAGTGGTTTGCCCTTTAGAATTTGGAAATGAAGTGTAGGCTAACTTTTGCACTTAACAGTAGACTTAATAGGGAACGTACTGCATCAAAGGAAATTAAAAAAAAGTTTATATTTTTATAAGTACATTATGCTCAAAACAAAGTATGATTTCTTAATTACTTAAGCATAATGTACTTAATGGAACATTTGATGCAGTAGGTCCCCATTAAGTCTACAGTTGAGTGCAAAAGTTATTTACTTTACACATTCTAAAAAGCAAACATTTTAAATCTGATGCCCCGTGGGAAAACACACACACACATACACACTTGCACATGCACAAGCTTGTTGGACTGTTTTTCCTTTTTTTGTGATTTAACCTAAAAAAAAATCATGGTTGATGTTGTGCAAGTTTTTTTGCACTTAACCTTGTCTGAATAATATTTATTTCTAATAAATCTGTTATATTAGCATTTTGGCATAAATTTAAGTACACTCAGTGTGAGGCTGAGATTATTAGGTCGAGATTACAGGATGGAGCATTTCATATAGTGTAGCATTTCATACTTTAGATGATATTAGATTTTGTAACAACCCCATAAGCTTTTAACTTAGCTTCTAGTTGATGTGTCGACACATTTAGCCTACTGGAAAACTGCACCTTCGCATTCATTGCAAACAGATGCTTCAAAAAAGTACAAGTACAAGCATTTCTCTACTTTCTTTATTACTCTAAATCTCTACTGTGTGAAGCTCTTGTCTGCAGTAAGAGTGCAACTGAAGCAATTACCCGAAGAAAGGAGGATAGTCTAGAGCGTGCATCTTGTGACTGTGATTGCGGAGGACGTATAAACGTCCGTCTTCTTTACTCTGTATTCTCTGTGCTGTTGTGCTTAATTGAGCCTTATTCCCTTGCTTATGGTTTGACACAGAAAAACAAATTGATTTGCAAATGAAAGTGTTCCTCTGGGCTGCACGCATTCGCTCACTTCGCCATAGCAACGTAGCAACGTGCTCAGATGTTTCTGTAGTTGAGTCAGTGCTTGCTTAAGCACTGAACTCGTTGACGTGATCTCAATACGATTTCCTAAAGATAGAGGGATGTACCGAAAGTAAAGAAACTTTTTTATTAACCGACATTGGTAATTCAAATTGATAATCCACCGTTGGTAGAGGAAAGCTTCCCCTATACAAAGGTACTACCCAACATTTGCGCCAATGTTGAACCCAACTCTCAAATCCTGTTAGAAAGTAATTTTTTTTTCAAATCTTCTTCATCCATCTGTGCACAATGCTTTCGTTAACGGTGTCAACTCCGTCAACATTCTGTAGAACAGAGACCATCGAGTGCAACAAAGGGGATTTTCAAAGAGGATTTGTGAGCCAGGTTCAACGATGGCCAAATGCATCACTTACAGTGGTGATGATTGTGAGTAGTACCTTTTTTACAGATCAACTTTGACAAAGTGGACTTTCTAACGGGATTTGAGAGTTGGGTTCAACATTGGCACAACATTGCATGGTTTATGATGGAGATGATGTTGAGTAGTATTTTTATATAGTGGAAGCTTTCCTCTACCAACGTGCCCAATATGAATGACCAATGTCGGTTAAAAAAAAGTTTCTTTTGGCTGTCTCATGTGAATAACTGAAATCTGGTGGAACTGCTTGGCAGAGTGTATTTTTAAGTTAGAAAGGGCGTCATATGTTTCTGTCCAGTGAATTGTTCGGTTTTCAGTTGTGTATGCAGATGTTGTGTGTTTCCTGAAGGTGTTGTATGTGTTAAAAATGTCATATCGAAGTAAACTTTCACTGTGGGTGAAGTCGTAGCTGGGCGATTCTTACACAGATTGTGCTGTAGAAACCTGTGAGAGTGATTCAGAGGCTGGGGATGGCAGCAGCATCAATATACAACCTGTTGTGATTTTGTTATTTTTTTTATTTCTTCATGATTTGAAACATCAAGAAGAAGCAAGAAACATGGGTATATGTACAGTAGGTGGACAACTTGGCAACAGCATATGTAAGTGTCCAACTTGGCAAGTGTGCAAAAGTAAAGCCAAAACATCCCTGAGGCCCTCTAGTGGCCAACTGTAGTACCATGTATTGCCACACCCATATAATTTTGTAACCCTATAAGTAGTGTTTTTTTTTTGTTGTTGTTGTTTTTTTGTCTCGTTGTTCATGATACATTTCTCTGATAAGAATGATCATGTTTTGGAGTTAGTTGAATAAAGAGGCTTTCTGTATGCATTCTGATTTCAAGACTGGAAAGATGAACGCTTAAAGGATAAATGGAGTAATATTGGTAACTCGCGGTAATGTTGCAGCAACATGTTGGCTCATATTATTTTAAATGCACTCCGCCTAACTTATGATTTATGATATCTGCGGACCTCATCGTTACTAAATCCAGAAAACTAAAAAAGAAATAGCATTATAAGCAGATTTGTGTTCAACTTGGGGATTTGAATATGCAAAGGCTGGAGTGCTGTCCAATTAGTGTCATGCATAGCCTAAAGGACCACTCGCAAGTGTGTATGTGTGTGTGTGTGTGTGTGTGTTAAGGCACCTATTGTTCTCCAGTTTTCTTCTCATTCAGGGCTTTTAAGGCAGGTTTTGCTTCCACAGAGTTGCACAATGGTGGACCGTCTCACCGTCCTCTTTTCTACGCCTCTATCCTTCTCTCTTCAGGTCTCTTGGGCTCGGTGTCTGCATGTCTGCTCTCGCTATTAACATCACTTGATCATTTCCAGAAGATTCTTCCTGAGAATGTCACAGATGTCACCTCTAAACTCTGCCTCATTTACTGATTTTTGTTGAAATGCTTCTATTCTTGTTGTTGTTGTGTTGTGGTCGTGGTTGTTGTTGTTGTTGTTGTTGTCTTGTCCTAAATGTTACCCTCTTTCCCGTATCCTAACCCGACACCCTTCATCCTTTTTAATACTCCTTCTCGGCACCCACGCACATACTGTACATACGTCTTACACCCATGTCCTCTGTGTTTGTGTTTGTGTATTGTGTGTGTGATGTGAACCCCCCTCCCCTCCCCCCTCCCCATACGTACCACAATAACCCTCTTCAGATGACATGGAGTCGACTACTTGGACAAACTCAGGTCTGTCTTCCGTTCTTTTCTGCTCCTTCTTTACTCGTTGCACTCCTTCCTCTTCTTTTTCACTCATGCCCATTAATGCTTTAGCTCAAAGAGGATCTGAAATGAAAGTGCGTGTGTATGTGTGTGTGTCTGTCTGCGATGAAAACCTCAGCTGTCAGGTCATCTGGCTGTACATCTGCAATGTGTTTGATTTAAATCAATGCAATACACAGCAGTCATATTGTAGGTAAGTAGACAGATTAGATATCACAGACAGCTGTGTATTTACAATTACAAGAACCGTGTCCCCCTTCTTCAAGATATATCAGAGTCACTCGGTAGAGATGAAAACGTTGCCGAAAATATATATAAAAAAAAAAAAAAAAATATATATATATAGAAAATAACCATTAAGTACATGCATTGTTTAGACTGACTTTGTTTTATTCCATCTGTAACACAACACTTTGCCAATGATTGCAATTTTCAAATGATATAAGTCCATACACTGATCAGCGCTACCATTAAAACCACTGAGAAGTGAACAACAGTCAGTTCTTGAAGGTGATGTGTGATGAAACATCACAAAATGTTCGTGGTATGCAGTTGGAAGTGCCTACCAAAAGTGGTCCAAAGAAGGACAACTAGTGAACCAGAGACAGGTTGATGGTCCCCAAGGCTCATTGATGCGTGTTGGCGGTGAAGACCAGTGTTGGCCGTCTGGTCTGAGCCCACAGAAACCTGTACACGAGATACTCCATTATACTTTCTTATCACTACAATTAGTGCAATATAGTGAAACTGCTGAACTGGAATTGAACAAGAGGATAGTAATAGTAATCCAAACAATACTCTCAGGATAAAATGTTAATAAAATCGTATAATTGTTCACGATGCTTATAAACCTGCTTTTCCGTGGGTACTGTGACTGTTCCAGTTGTTTCTCAGTGTCAGTTCTTGTGTTTGAATGCACAGTGGAAACACAGCAGTTTATCATTAAAACCTTTTAACTGTGGAAATTGAGACGTTTCACATTTCTTTTTTTTTTTTTTTTTTTTCATTTCAGATTAGCGATGCCATCAGTCATTCGCTGGTTAACTGACCTTTGGTCACCTTAGTTCCATCTGAGTAACCTGATTGGAAGAGAAGCATTCCAAGAGTGGTGACATAGGGCATAACAGCACTGAGACATTTAACTATATGTATCACTCTAACAATCATTAATTAGACCAACTGTCAGTCACCAGCATGAGTGAAGTGAAAGTTAGTTAGTACGCTCACTATAAGGGAACTACCTGGTGTATGGAACAAGGGATTATACACTGTACATAGTGCACTAGCTTTACATTTAACACTACAGTGGTACCTCAGCATACGACCGCCCCGCCTTTAGAATTTCCGCCTTAAGTACGCGTCTACGTTGCGTCAATGTCCGCGAGCCATTCCAAACTTGTTTGCATCAGTGGAAATCCAAGCGAAGGGAGAAGTATGTTTTTTTGTTGTTGTTGTTGTTCGTTTTTGCACGGGAAGCAAGTACGGCAGCACGAAGCGTCACTTTCAGTTTAGTTTATAAAGCAGCCGCTGCAAAGAGGAATCATAAATTAAAGTGAAGTGGGATTTAAAGTTTATTTATTTCATATTTTACTTAATTTACATGTCTTTTCTAAATGTTTTGATTGTATTTATATGCAAAAATGTAATTATAGTGTTGCCAATATTGGTAATATTATTATTTAATAATATATTATTTCCTGTGGGATCCTGCAAGAACACACCTAGGGAGCGGATTAAATTTGTATGCCAAGGTACCACTGTATTTAGGATTTTGGTCGCTAACTGTCAGGGTACAGCTCCTGGCCGTTCTGCGAGTTGTGGAAGGTTATGTGTTGGCAGAGCAAAAGAACTGGTTAAATCAACAAACAAATCATAATCTGTTGATAATAGATAATAGATGTTTGTGGAGCTGTTGTATAAAAGCAATATTACACTCAAGGCTGTGCTGTTGTACTGAATATCAGCACAGCTGTGAAATGATTGTAGTCATGAGGGGAAGGCACGACAGCACTCCCTCTTGTGTTCTATTGCTTAAACATAAACGCATCCATACAGTATAACATCACAGGATCCCTTTTGATATTATCAGGGTATCTTAAGGAATTGTATACGGTCATGATAAAAATTGTAACAGTTATATTTTAAATGCTAGTATTTTTTTTGTTTGTTTTAATCTTTATAGGACCTTTGACGGTAAAATAAAGGTTAATGAACATGCAGAAAATCTTTTCAAAAGCATGCAACAGTTTCCTTCCTCCCTTTTTTTTCCCTGCTTTATCCTCTCACAGTGTAACTACATTGGCCATATACACTCGTGATGGATAAAATTATATTAACCTTCATCAGGCTTAATATAATCAGGTTTCAGTTATGCAGTCAGTAATCCTGACTTAAACTGCCTTCTTAGCAGTATGGCCAATAAATCAATATCGGTGAAATGCTGATATTAATTATCATTAGGCATGTGAGATTGTGAGATTTCTTGATGTTTTTTTTTTTTTTATGTCTAATTTAAACTGTAATCACTCATAGCCTGCTTTGTTTTTCCCCCACATCTTTTTTACATCACCATCTGTATATATGCAAAGTAGAGAGGGAGAGAACAGGCCAAGAGAGCCGAGATGAAGTAGGTAGGCCAGATGGTTTTTTGGCAGCACTGATGCCAAAAAAGGAGATTTCCAGTTAGGAAATCGAGCCAGGAGACATACAGTATTAATGGAAACTGTTATAATAAAGTGTGTGCCTTTTAAGATTATGAATCAAGATCTTTTTCTTTTTCTATTTTTTAATTAACCTGCTTAAATTAAATACTTAGCACAAAACAGTGTGAGTGCTTCGATAGAACCTTTTTTTCTTCTTGTGAGTATAGTTTATAGCAAAGGTTCACAAAAATAAAAGAAGAAGAAGATTTTTAGGGTTTTTTTGGGTTTTGAAAAATAACTTGGAAATTGGACAATTCCTATTAAATCTGTTAAAACTCAGTATGTCATTCAAATATGTTGCATCTTGAGATATCTTTTTGTCATTATACGAACAATCTGGATTGAACGAGCAGTGGACGAGATGGAACTCCAGTATACAATACTGTACACAAGTCTTTTGCTAGCCCTCATTTCTTCCTATTTTGCTTCCAAAGAGCCAGAATTTCTTGTATTTTTTTTTTTTTTTATGTACTCTTGAAGAACAGTTCTCCAGGCTTCCTGAAGAACTTTATTTTCCAATTTCAGCTTCAATATTTGTCAAGTTTTGTCTTTGCCATACCTGACCAGATTCAGAGGAATGCTTTTGTTTTTGAAAGCCACAAAGGGTCATATGGATCAATGCATTAAAAAAACAAACATCTAACTTAAGGTGTGAACAAGTGAGACACTAGTGCAGATGATGACAGATGATTAGTGATTGGAAAAGACGAGAGGGGAAAAGAGGTTGCTGATGAAGTTGGTACATAGATAATTGTAAATAAATTCATTTAATTTAACCTTCATCACTTAATGTAATTTCATATGAATAAATGAGGGGGGGGGGGGGTTAAAGACTTTTGCACAGTACTGCATATTTTGCCAAAATTAAAAAAAAAAGCTGTCTTCGTATTAATGAATGAGGTTTAATAAATGTTGGATTTTTAAAAAAATAAATTCTGCATTAACTTATGCTTGTTCTTATTACATTGCATTTTTATCAGATACTTCAATCAAATGAATGACATTATCTTCAAACTAGTCCAAAATATACTGTAGCAAACATGCTACGTTTCTATCTGCTTATCACACATCATTACTGTACATTTGTACCTATGGCCTGTTTTAGTCTCCCTGCTTTTACCATCCAGGCTTCCCCACACCAAGCATCATCAGGCTTTATAACCACTTTCCTTCGCTCCCAACACACACGTACAGTACTGTACACTCACACACATGTTTACACACACTTACCCTTGTTTCATGTCTGCCAGGTGCTATGGACATGGAGGAGAGGACACGGCAGATGAAGCTGAAGGTGGAGAAGTATAAGCAGGGAACGGGCTCTGACTCCCGCCTGGAGCAAGACCACCGCTCAAAGGCAAGTAACACTGTCATAGAAATAGAAAATCAACCATCTGTACAGGTGTTCGTGCAGTCATTCAATCTGGCAATCATGTGGCAGCCGCACGGTGCATAAAACCATGCAGATGCAGGTTCAAGAGCTTCAGATAATGTTTTTGCATCAAACAGCAGAGTTCATAGGATGAAATGTCAGCAGAACAATCTGAACCAAATTGTGTGAAGGTATAAACCAAATAGTGTATAATTACTATATACAATTATGGTGAGCAGAAAAGCATATCATATTGCTCCACAATGTTAATAGCAAGGGTACAGGTGCTCCAATAAAGTTAGATTAGTTTGGATAGTGCACACTACTTAGGTAACTAAGTGATTTCAAAACTTTTTTTAATGTGTATTTAATGTCCTGCACTCATTTCACACTTCACCTCTTCTTGCACACTGATTTGTTACATCGTAGTCCTGGAGAAATGATTTCTTCCCAATGTACGCCGATAACATAATCTTTGCCTGCATAACACTGATCACCAACTATACACTAGCAAACTCCTGACAGGATCATGGGCATCAAAAGGCTCACCCATTCCCACGGGGATCAAAGGCAAGCCCTTCTGGTCCGATGCCACAGAAAAGCCAATGCAGCACCACCCGCTGAAACAAGTCAATAATGACCACAGGCCACTGTGCACAGGGCTCAGGAGGCAAAGAGCCCAAGGGCGTCGACCTGCCCTCCAAACTCCCTAGGTCTCTATAGAATTGAACACCCATAGAACGCGCTGGACAAACAAGTCCAGCCAACGGGGCTCCACCGCATAACCCACTGAATCCTATGGATTTGCTGCAAAGACACTACAGCACACGCCCAAAGGCCCTGCATAGCCACACCCCAGGGGTCCAAAGTTGTCCGGATGGCACAAGGGGAACCCAAAACCTATAGTAGGTGCTTTTAATGTTAGTGGTTTTGATATCATGGCTTAGCGGCATATACTTACTGTCATTTTTCAATACAAGCATACAATATCCCACATAAAATTGCATATAAACGTCACACTTCCACTTTCTGCAATTTCAGTTCCATAATTTTTACAAAAATACTTCATACTACTACCCCTAGGATTTGTACAGCTCACTTACTCAGATTTATTATTTTTTTTAAGTAGGCCAGTATACAGTAATATAAAGTAGGCTAATGTCATAACTTTATCTAGACAAACTCTTACCTGTGAATCTGCAAGTCAGACTATTTGGACAACACTCAAACACTAGGTATGGTTACCTAGATATGTTGGAATAGACCACAACAAAATGGAATAAAATGGAATTTAGTAACTGGTTAAATAAAAATAAAAACAGCTCTACAGTACATTTCAGACTCAAATCACGTCTGGTGCACATGGGGCCTGAGAACATTGATTAAATATGGGTCAATGTCTTGGACAGCTTACTGTTTTACTTGTGCAGCTCCAGCAAAAGAACATCTCAACCTACTTTTGTAAAAATAGCTTTCCACTTCCCAAGCATTCCAACAACTTTGTGTAAACTCACTGTGATCGAAAACACCACTCGCTGTCTATTTAATTAACAGCTTGTTATGATGTTTTTTCCAAATTGGCCAACTCAGGGTGATTTAAAACACTCTAACGCACAATGATGCTAGGACAGATCATGCCGCGGCCTTCATAGGAACTCAAAGAATGGCCCGTTACGCATTAAGAAACACTCAAGGATGTACACTCTGTTCTCTTTACAAAGAACAAAACTAACCTTGTTCTTTGTTTGAAATCCAAGTCTATTGAAAACAGGTCATGAAAAATTGTGTATCATTTAGGACACTGTTTATAACCACTGTGGTGGAGACAGGCTGTCTAAGATGTCTGCCTGTGTTATAAAACCGGAGACGCAGTTGCACAATGAACAAACTTTCCTGACCCTCAAGTTTGAATTGTGTCATCGGTAGAGAAAACAGAAATTAGGACAGAAGGATTCCACTAGTTTGAGTGTGATTTGTGAGTTAGTAATTGAAGTTGATATTTGTGCCATAGATGTGTGACTTACTGCTAAAAGATATTTTGAGAAAAGTAAACAAAATAGATTACGTTCAGGTAGGTTTAATGGCTGAATGGATCAATTATTGGGTAGATGGTTAGCCTGGGTCGAGCGTTTGATTCCCGCTTCGGGCCCCATTTGGTAGGTTTCCTCCATGGGCTCCGGTTTCCTCCCAAAGACATGCAGATTAGGCTAATTGGCGTTCCCAACCTGCCCGTAATGTGTGAATGAGTGCATGAGTTCGTGTGTCTCTGTGTACCCTGCGATGGATTGGTACCCTGTCCAGGGTGTACCCCGCTTTGTGCGCCTGGGATAACCTCCAGGTCCCCCTTTACCCTGTATGCAGGAAAAGATGTATAGACAGTGAGGGTTAGACGTTGGTGGACAGATAATAAACACATGGATGAATAGATGGATGTAAGGATGGAATAAATGGGGTTGTAGTTAATATTAGTTATCACAGTATCACATCAGGAAAGTTGACACATAAAATAGATTATTTTTCAATAACACAAGGTGTTTTATTCCTCTCGTACTATGGCAATTTGACAGCATTTTTAAAATGATCCTTAATTTACTCATAAGCAACTCTCACTTCTCTGACAGTTCTCTCCTGTCTAATGCCAGCTACCAAGCAGAGATGGTGAAGGCTGTTGTGTTTCCTCTGAGACTAACCAACAACTGACTGCATCCTTTTTAACTGCAGCAATAACACACTAGGAGGAAAGTGCTATCCGCCCAGTTCCACCTGCGTGAGCTCACTGATGCCCATGAGTGGCTAACTGATATTTGAGAGCAAACATGAAAGCCAATTTTGCTTCATAGGAATCTCAGTTACACACGTGGACAAAATTGTTGGTACCCTTCGGTCAATGAAAGAAAAACTCACAATGGTCACAGAAATAACTTTAATCTGACAAAAGTAATAATAAATAAGAATTCTATGAATGTTAACTCATGGAACAGACCTGGACAAAAATGATGGTACCCCTAACTTAATAGTTTGTGGCACAACCTTTTGAGGCAATCACTGCAATCAAACGATTCCTGTAACTGTCAATGAGACTTCTGCACCTCTCTGCAGGTATTTTGACCCACTCCTCATGAGCAAGCTGCTCCAGTTGTTTCCGGTTTGAAGGGCGCCTTTTCCAGACAGCATGTTTCAGCTCCTTCCAAAGATACTCAATAGGATTGAGGTCAGGGCTCATAGAAGGCCACTTTAGAATAGTCCAATGTTTTCCTCTTAGCCATTCTTGGGTGTTTTTAGCTGTGTTTTGGGTCATTGTCCTGTTGCAAGACCCATGACCTGCGACTGAGACCCAGCTTTCTGACACTGGCCAGCACATTTCTCTCTAGAATCCCTTGATATTCTTGAGATTTCATTGTACCCTGCACAGATTCAAGACACCCTGTGCCAGATGCAGCAAAGCAGCCCCAGAACATAACAGAGCCTCCTCCATGTTTCACAGTAGGGACACAGTGTTATTTTCTTGATATGCTTCATTTTTCCGTCTGTGAACATAGAGCTGATGTGCCTTGGCAAAAAGTTCCATTTTTGTCTCATCTGTCCATAGGACATTCTCCCAGAAGCTTTGTGGCTTGTCAACATGTAGTTTGGCATATTCCAGTCTGGCTTTTTTATGATTTGTTTTCAACAATGGTCTCCGTCTTGGTCGTCTCCCATGTAGTCCACTTTGGCTCAAACAACAACGGATGGTGCGATCTGACATTGATGTTCCTTGAGCATGAAGTTCACCTTGGATTTCTTTAGAAGTCTTTCTGGGCTCTTTTGTTACCATTCGGATTATCCGTCTCTTTGATTTGTCATCAATTTTCCTCCTGCGGCCACGTCCAGGGAGGTTGGCTACAGTCCCATGGATCTTAAATTTCTGAATAATATGTGCAACTGTAGTCACAGGAACATCTAGCTGCTTGGAAATGGTCTTATAGCCTTTACCTTTAACATGCTTGTCTATAATTTTCTTTCGAATCTCCTGAGGCAACTCTTTCCTTCGCTTCCTCTGGTCCATGTTGAGTGTGGTACACACCATGTCACCAAACAACACAGTGACTACCTGGAGCCCTATATATAGGCCCACTGACTGATTACAAGATTGTAGACACCTGTGATGCTAATTAGTGGACACACCTTGAATTAACATGTCCCTTTGGTCACATTATTTTCAGTATTTTCTAGGGGTACCATCATTTTTGTCCAGGCCTGTTCCATGAGTTTATTTTTTAAAATAATTCTGTTGAAGCATGGTTGAAAAGCAATGTCTCACTTTCATTGGTTAACATTCATATATTTTTTTTTAATTATTACTTTTGTCAGATTAAAGTTATTTCTGTGACCTTTGTGAGTTTTTCTTTCATTGACCGAAGGGTACCAACAATTTTGTCCACGTGTGTATGGCGTCAGGACTTGTGGTTTTTAGATTGTAGGGTGAACACTTTTCTGTTGCGCCACTATGTAGCCCTACAGCAGTTAGATTTGTTTTTATTAATTAAGGAGCACTGCATCCTACTTCGTCATATCTTTTTGTAATTACATTCATGGTTTTCTTCATGTCATTATCTTAGCAGGCAGAAGAGTCCGTTTAAATGCTCAAACAAAATGACTGAAACGAAAAAGATGTGAAAAGAGAAGTGTGACATGCAAGTACAATGAAACAGACTTTCTCAATAGCTTTGGTGGACATGTGGACAGATGGCAAGTGAGACAGAGAGAGACATGAGAGACAGCGTGTGAAAAAAAAAAAAGTGTTAAAAATCCTGATACAAAAAGGTGATTTTTCATCTTCATGTTTCCTTTAGGTTTATTTAATTTCACATCTGATCTCATAGAGGAAAAGGGTTCTACTTTTTTTTTTTTTTTTGCTGTTGTTGAATGATTAAGGATTCTAGTATATTGTATGGGTTCTATATGAATCTCTGGAGAAATATTGTTGGATGTTGTGGGTGGATGAATGGATGGTTTGATGGATGGTTTGGAATGGTGGGATCATTGCTTAAATAGCTAGAAGGTGCTGGATTTATGGGTAGGTTTGATGGAGGGATGGCTGGAATGATTATTGAGCAGGTGGCGGCACGGGGGCTTAGGGATTAGCACTGTTGTCTTGTCCTGGGTTCGATTCCCTAGACAGGTCTTTGTGCATGGAGTTTCCATGTTCTCCCTACGCTTGGTGGGTTTCTCCGGGTTCGTCTCACAGGCTCATTGGTGTTTTCAAACTGCCCATAGTGCGTGAATGTGTGTATGAGTGTTGACTGGAGGTCCTACCACGGTTGTACAAATGTGAATAAATACAGTAGTCACCATTGGCCTCCATTGTCCCTAGTTGGGCTACAGAGGTTCCTAGATGAATGCATAGATGGCTAGAAGGTAGTGGATAGCTCATCTGATGAAGAGATAGATCAACTTATGAATAGAAGGATTAATTGATGAACAGTTAGATCATATGAGGATAGATACTGTATATGGGTAGCTGGGGTGGATGAATGGATATATGGATGAATCATGTAGTGTATGAAGAGTGTATGATAGATGGGTGAGTACATGAACGTATCATTGGTTGTATGGACAGAAGATGGTGAATTGGTGGTTTACATGGTGGATGGATATATCACAGGTTGAAGTTTGTTTACTTTAGATTGATTGATTACTGGATGGATGGATAGATGGCCGAATGGTTATGTAAATGTACTGTTGGTTGCAAGATGGAGAATGGCTGGACCATCCAATGGTTCATAGATTATATATAGACATGAAAATGAGAGGGAAATGAGATGGATGTCTAGGTTTGTCGATGGATGTATGGATCATATGATGGATGGATTGGCTATATAGATGAATGGCTAGTAATAATCACTTTAGTTACATTTCTTTCAGAATGTGACTTCTTTGTAAAAACATGTTTCATAAAGCTGTAATACTGACACTGAGAACTGTACTGTATCACTTATTAGAAAAGCTGATCTGAGTTTGTCCTTTGTTTTCTCCATAGCATTCTGGCAGGGATGGGAAACACGGGTTGGACAGTCTCTCAGCCAAATCTTCCGACAGCGACGTGAGTGACGTGTCCGCTGTGTCGAGAAGCAGCAGTGCCTCTCGCTTCAGCAGCGCGAGCTACATGTCTGTCCAGTCGGAGCGTCCTCGAGGCAACCGCAAAATCAGGTGAGACTCGGACAAAGGTCAAGGGCGGTGTTTGCCAGAGATGGGTGACTTATCTCTTAGTGAATATTTAATAAAAAAAGGAGCAGTTCCGGAGTTTTCGTTGATGAAAACCTCTGTTCTTGCTTCCTTTATTAAATCAGGAAACGCTATAATAAAAATCTATTTCCTGAATGTGAGTTCAGTTTTGGTTCTGTATAAGCATTACCGGAGCCAAACATCTGAACTTTCTTATAATAGACACCAGTCACTGGCAAACTATAAAAGATTTATGGCATATGAACCCTCATGTTCTTGTAGATTTTTTTAACCAAGAAATGCTTCTTGTCACATATGCTCCATCGCTTATATACAGTAAATATTCTAGACTGTTTATAATCATTACACAAGCTAGAGATTTTTTTTGTACACAGTACATGCGGGTAATATTACATATATCACTCTGCGCCATCACGTTTACATAGCATATTTATGTTGTAGCATTGTTGAACGTCCCGTATCATGCCGCCATTGTATATAATGTTTATTTTTTAACGTATTTTTTTGCTTGTTTTGTCTGACTCTTTTTTTTTTGTGCATGGCATTCACTTTCTCCTGTCCTAGCAAAACGATGCAGGGGCGGAGCCTCTTCCAGGAGGGGGAGGAGCTCTCTGGGGATGTGTTACGTGAGGAGGAGGAGGGAAGGGTGGGGAATGATTGTGAAAGCAGGCAAAAGACAAAGACACATAGAGTAGATAGAAAGGCGGAGTCAATTGAGGATGCGGCCCAGAGGAGGGTCTCAGACAATGACCTCAGGTACAGTGCTATTAACATGGCACCTTCTGTATCCCATACTGGCCCTATCCCCTCAGGCCCTGACCTCTTTTTCTGTTTTTTCAGTTTTCAATCTATTTTCCACTGGCCATAGTATACAGTAAAACCATAGCTAGTCAACTGTTTTTAATAACGTTAAACACATTGGCCAAAACAAGGCACTTAAGGTATCAGGCATAGACAAGATTTTAAATTACTTCAGTTGAGTTAAGAACTGTTCATCGAATTATAAAAAGCTCAAAGGATTGGACTGAGCTTTGAATTCCTGAATCACTTAAACATTTGCTGAAGTTGCATTAGGAAAAAAAAAATCGACAGTAGAATTCACTTAATAGTGTGTCAGGGTAAGAAGGGATGTGCATGAAGTGATGCACCCATCATGCATAGAGGCCGCCCTACAAGCCTCTGGACACAGAGTTCTGGTCTGGGGTTGCTTCAGTTAATCAGTAGGCTTAGCAACGTTACATGGCAATAAAATGAAGTCAGCTGACTACCTGAATGATTAGGTTATTCCACCCGGCCACCACATTGCATGCTCTAAACAAAATCCTTTTTTTTTAAAGCCAGACAGTGTACAGTATTTTAACAGTTTTATTTTAACTAGTCTATGTGGCTATTGGTTAAATGTATTAGGGCTGCATGAGTCGATAAAAAAAAAAGCATTATGATTATTCCAGACTATTATAAACGCATAATGTGATTGTAATTTAAACTGCAATATGTAATATGTACAGTAACTATTAAATGCACCACCATTTAGTATTCAGTCATTAAATGTATCCAGGCTAACAGCAAACAATGGCACAAATGATAAAGTTAAGAAAACAAGAAAATAATACTTAAATTATTCCCTACATAAGTTCCTAACTATGCATTTATTTTCTGTAATTTCCTGCAGGCTTTTGCAATTTGATAATTGCATCGGTCCATATTGTAATTATTTATTTTTTTATGCGATTAATTGTGCGGCTATATATGTGTAGTAAGTTGTAGTATACTTTAGTTTAAGAATTGTACAGCAATATAGGAAATAATAAAGCAATATCCTGTTAAGGAGAAGTTGCCTGTTAGGAGCTATTTCATTTTTATTTTGTGTTTGCATGTTTAAATGCAACCAAAAACTACTGTTCGATGTAGAAAATTACTGTACGACCTACAGTATGACTTACTATTCAAGGTGATGGATTGAAGACTTTACTGGACTTTAATAGTCTAGTTTTGGTTTTAATAGTCATGTAGCTATACTTTGTTACATTGCATTTAAGTAAGAAATAGAATACAGTATTCTACTTGGAATTTAAATTGTATCCACCAATAATCACCCTAAATAAAAAAATGTAAGTCTCATCCGATAAATAGATAGATAGATAGATAGATAGATAGATAGATAGATAGATAGGTAGATAGATATGCCAGATTTATGCAATTAAACATGACATGAACGTGAACAACAGACCATTGTCCTGATCATTGTACATGTTTTTGTAAGTCTACATCTTAGTTCTGTATGGCTGGTTTGTTTAAATAATATACAAACATGGGCATTGCCAAAATGTGTCAAAACTGAACTCAGCTCAATGTTGCAATCAGCCGGACTGTTTGCAGTTAATGTTTCACCAGCAGTACACAGACCTTTGCTTCGATGACGCTGTACCCTTTATCCGATTGCTTGTTATGCACTGGAAACCTGGTTAAACGAGCACACGGGCACACGTACAGTTTTCTAATAACAACAACATCAAGCTGGGCTGAGCCGAAATGTTATAGGCGTCCACGCTTCCATCTAATGCTCATGTTTCACCCCATTACTCTGTTACACTGTGTGCTGAGATGCATCCATTCGTCAAAAAGAATAATGATGTTGTGTTGTACACTAGAGGAATTGCAAACTTTTTTTTTTTTCTGGTAGAGGCTTGTGTAATATTTAGGGCGCATGTGTCAGCAGGAACAGGCTTATTATGCAATCAAATGATTCATAAACGGCACATATATGAGTCAGTAAAAGGCTCATTACAAACTACTATATAGGCATATTAACATAAGGTGAGCATGCACAATAAGTCTGTTCTTGTTTTTCATTAAAAATAAGTAAATAAATAACTTACTTTAGCTGGATGTGTACTTTAAGGGAAAAAGCTCTGGAATGCTTCAAGAATCTGACTGAAAGTATTAGGGTTTTGCGTTTAGCACTACAATCAGCATCCTGAGACCATTCATGTGTGGAGTTGCTTCTCAGCCAAGGGAGTGGGCTCACTCACAATTTTGCCGAAGAACGCAAAGAATGGTACAAAACCATCCGCCAAGAGCAAGTCCTCCCAACCATCCAGTTTGGTAATGAACAATGCCTTTTCCAGCATGATTGAGCACCTTTCCCTAAGGCAAAAGTGATAACAAATTGGCTCGGGGAACAATACATCAACATTTTGGGTCCATGGCCAGGAAAAACTCCCCAGATCTTAATTTAATTTAGAATTTGTAAGAAAAACTCCAAGCATTGATTATGCAAGAATGGGCCGCCATCAGTCAGGATGTGGCCCAGAAATTGATTGACAGCATGTCAGAGTGAATTGTAGAAGACTTCTTATTGATTCTTTGCACAAACGTAATGTAATTGTCAATAAAAGCTTTTAAATCCTATAAAATGCTTGTTAGGTATGCAATAATAACATCTGACAAAAAGATCTAAAAACACTGAAGCATCAGACTTTGTGAAAATTTATATATGTGTCATGGATGTAGACCACATGGAACACATATTAAAAGACTTCACATGGTATTTTGCCTATATAAGCCCTAAGTGAAATACAGTATATGACAGCGATATTTTTTACTAATTAAATAATTAGAATTGTTAAATAGGATGACACTTATCTTTAGTAATAAGAACACAGCTTTGTAAAATTAGCTAGTTCTGTCACATGTGCTATTCAGACACAGTATTGCAAATTATGTCATGGGTACACAAATTCCCAGACTGTCACATGACTGCACCAGGCTTTTCATTAGATGTTAAAGGGTTTGTGACATCTGCATCACCATGGGTCATTATGGGCTGTAGAACAACATTTGGTGTGTATGGACAGAACTTAAGAAGTCTGGAAGAAGAAGAGTGTTCTGCTCAAAAGTATGCTTTTGTACAGGAAGATTTAATATATATATATATATAATTTGTATTCCAAAACACTCGTAAACCAAATCAAATCAGAAATAATGAAATAAGAAATAATGAAAACTCAAATAATTCGTTCCACAGCTAAAAAAAATTTATACAGAAAAATAATTAACACAATATATAAAGTAAAACTAAAACAAATTAACCTGCACTTTACCTTTAAAAAAAGTTAAAATAAATCCCAACAGATAAGTGTTTACGTTTGTTTGCGCAGGCGCCGTGTATTTGTGTGTGTATGTGTGTGTGTGAGTGTGTGTATGTAGGAATTAGCCCCTTCCCTTGCCTCGTCTTACACAGTAAAACTCCTCCTCCCTCCCCCCCACCTCGCTTTTTCAGTTTCATAACAAACACACACACAACGGAAACACTGTTTTAACGGGACAAAAAGAAATCTCTCTAATGACACTAGCATGAGCGCAGACTAACGGAATCACTGCTGTAAAGTAAAAAATAAAATAAAAAATGAACCAGCACCTTACCTTTGAAAAGAATCGCGACAGAGCAGAGATTCTGTCTAGAGCAGAGTGTGTGGGTCTGTGTGAAGCCAGGGAAGGGGGGGGGGGGTGTAAAGGTGAGAGAGTGTGTGTGTGTCAGTGTGTGTGTGTGTATGTGTGTGTGTGTGTCAGTATCAAAAAACGTGGCGCTCATAAACCAAGACATGTTCGTTTTTCAAGTCAAAATTTATTAAAAATCTTTGCTCGTCTTGCGGAACATCGAGTTACTCGCCATCCGAGGTATATACAGGGTGGGCCATTTATATGGATACACCTTAATAAAATGGGAATGGTTGGTGATATTAACGTCCTTTTTTATTGGGAATTTCACAAGAAAAACAATGGTATTAACAGGATGTTAATATCACCATCCATTCCCATTTTATTAAGGTGTATCCATATAAATGGCCCACCCTGTGTGTGTGTGTGTGTGTATATATATATATAATTCCTATAATTCTAGGAAGAGCATATATATGCTCTTCCTAGAATTATCATCAATACAAAAACACCTCGAGGTGTCTTTTTTTTTTTATTCAGAATGTGTAGTGAAGAGGCATACATTTGTAAATGATGCACCTTTCATTCAAACATTAGCTAGAGAAATACAATATAAAGGAATGGTATGTTATTACCCCAGGGAAAACAATGTGAGATATTTGCATACCAGCCAAGGATGCTATATTGGGATTGAAGTTGCTGGTTTGTATACTCTTGCTTGGTTGCTCAGCTGCAAGGCATCTTTTCAAGCTTTAATGATGCTAAGTGGGGCAGTTCAGACTTGTGGCTGGTGAGGGAAATCTTTTCATGCCCAAGATTTTCTCCAGTAGGGGAGAAAATTCTGGTAAAAGTACTTAAGTGCATTAAAAAGTAATCAATTGCTCATACTTTGTATTGCACATAGTGGACCCACAACACCATCATTAACCTAATTAGAAAGCAATTAGAAATGTAGGTTCACTGGGAATTTGGAATTGACATCATTTGCTATTCATATCTAGAGTTAATACAGGAGTAGTTAGTAAAAGAAAGTGTTACGAGAACAGCCAGCAGGTCACTGTATGGAAAAAAAAGGTTTTGCTTTCTCAGTAGTTGCAAGACCGTAGCACTTTCTCTACTGTCTTGCACAAGTACTTGTACTGTATTACTTATATTAATTTAATGTGATTCAGTTCTTTCTCTGTCTTTGTAGTAGAACGAAAATATTTTTTACATTTACATTTAGGCATTTGGCAGATCCTATTATCCAGATCAACTTACAAAAGTGCTTTAAAGTTTCCGTCATTGGATAGATCCTTACACGGGGTTACTATGGTAACTAGAAGTAGCATCAATAAAAGGTTGTTGGGAAGGTTGGTCTTTAGTTCTCGCTTAAAGATTGCCAGTAACTTGGCTGTATGGACATCTATGAATTTAGAAAGTTCATTCCACCACCTAGGGACCAGGACAGAAAAGAAGTCTTGCTCGATCTCTGAGAAATGGTGGGACCAGTCGAGCAGTGTTAGAGGACTTAAGGGAATGTGCGGGGTGTGATTAGAGCTGAGAGGTATGTGGGTGCTGGGCCTTTTTTTAACTTTGTAGACAAGCATCACTGTTTTGAATTTGATGCAGGCAGCAATCGGAAATCAGAGGAGGGAGTGTAGAAGTGGGGAGGTGTTCATCACTGCCAATGTTCTGTCATTTGGTGATTGGAAAAAAGTAATAGTAAATGGGGTCATTGACAAACAGCACATACTGTACACCAGTCATCTTTTAAAATATTACAATGCAAAACATTAAGCCCAATATACGGTTTTGTAGGTTCCCCTTGAGCTCTGGCCCTTTGGTGCATGACTTTACAAGACCTCTGGAGGTGTGTAGTGGTGTCTGGGACCAGGACGTTCTTTGGGTGCGACAACCTTGAACTCTGCCTGCTAAGCCCCGGGCTATAATTTAAACATTAAGCATTACCTCTTACTGGAGTGAAGTGTCCAATAGGATGATGGCAACACCTTCACAATGGAAAAAACTTCCAAGTATAGGAGCATTTCACACTTAGCTCAAGTAAAATCATTGTGAACTGCAAGATTAGCAAAGCTGACCTTGCCTGGCATCAAAGACCACATGAGTTATGCTGGAGCAGGATGAGGTGTTGTGTCTGTATTTTAGTTAGCTATTTAGCTAGATAGATAGTTCCCGAACCAAGTATTCATTGTGTTTGAGCAAGTGGAATGTTTAAATGTAGTTATCTGATCAGGCGAGCGAAAACTAAATGTAATGCTTTATCTATTTTTTCCATCTGAAATACTAATTGTTAGATGTCCCTGAGCCCCTCTGTGCTTTGATTCTGTCGACAACTAAGAGCTAGTGTTCCTTCCTTGTCGAAGAATCAGAAGCTGTGTTTCCGCCTTTTTCGAAATTGGCTTCCTGCATCAGAAAAAATTTTTACTTTAATTTTCTTATCATTTCATGTAACTGGTATCATTTTATAAGAGAGTTTTGTTTCTAAAATGTCATATATTGCAAAGAATGATTCATCTTCATTGTGTTTAAGTTAGCACATACATACATACATACATTTTAAAGCTGATTGATATCTGAATAAATGAGTAGTATATCCCAGCATAGTTATAACACAAAATAGTCAATTATTTGTTTCGGTAGTCAATAGATTAGTCTCTAGTCAAAAATACTTAGTTATAATAATAATTAGTTGCATCCCTATTTAAGAATAAAATATGACCACTTATTTGGATCACCATCTGGCCACGCAGCAACTTTGCATAGACATAAAAGAGACAATAAATGCTAGAGTCTGTAATAGGATACATACAGAGTAACTGGCATTTGATCAGTCTGGAGTCTGACGATGAAACAG
Source organism: Clarias fuscus (assembly GCA_030347435.1). NCBI lineage: Eukaryota > Metazoa > Chordata > Actinopteri > Siluriformes > Clariidae > Clarias > Clarias fuscus. The sequence continues at coordinate 17,726,744 of CM059226.1, forward strand.
AATTTCATTAGCATTGCTTTCACTTGCGTTGCTGTTGCACACAGTCATTTAAAGGTCATGGCCTCTCTGTACACTAGCGAATTGATGTGAAAATTTTCATTAAGGCCAATGCTGATTTATTTAAATTTTTATTATGATTGAATTAAAATAGAGTATGTATGGTTTAGTCCCCCCTCCCAGTTTAATCCACCCAATGACATCTACAATACAATACTGTGCAAAAGTCTTGTAAAAGCAGTATAGACGGTGAGTGAGTGAGTAAAGTATGCCATGCCATACTTTTTATCTGTTCATATTCATATTTAATTTTGTGGAACATCAAGGAAACATTTTAACCTCAAAATCCCTGTACAGTTTATAAAACAGTGCCCTGTAACGCCAGTGTTGCATTTGGCATCCAAAACTTTAACCTAATTTCCTAAATCTCCTCACCGCAGAAGCACAGGCATCAAATTGAACTCATCCTCCATGCTTCCACTTATAGGCTCTTTCGCAAATAGTGTGGGAGGCCTAGTCATTACTCTGAAGAAAGAGGATCATGGCCTAGATCATGCAGTGCTGCCTGCATGAGCAGAACATAGAGTACTACAAGAGTAGCAGACACAACTCTATAGAGCAGCTGTGTCGTTCCAAGTACATTAGTGAGGAAATAGGCATCTGAAGCCAGAGCTTTTTGGAAGAGAATTGTTCTTTTAACTATTAGTGGAGATGCAAGCACGCTGGCGACAGTATCTTCTCCTCCCAGAGAACACAATCTGTCAGGCTGTTCTTATTCACAGCTTTAGCTTTTAGTGTCTCGTCTCTCTGGCAGACTCCTCCATCCAGACTTTTTCTTTACTTGATTAGCACTTGAAATGAAGCCAGTTTTGTTAGCAGAATAATGAAAGGACAGTGAGAAGAAGCCAGTTAGCCCAAGAGGTGATGCTAATATTCTGCCTGTCATTCACTTCTTGTCTATCAGTAAATCACTAAATTAAGCTCATTACACAGGGATGAATAACATACATGCTCTAACATCCGTCTCCCACAGAAAGCATGGCCTCTGGTGTCCATGGTCGGAGATCTTATCAGTGTCTCAGCATTCCAAGACAAGGCCACAAGTCACAGATTGTTTCCTCTTAAAGGACTTTAAACCATGACTCCAGGCTATGTGCCATCGGAGAATACCAACTTCATTAAAAGTGCACTTTGTTTCTGGGCCGTGCCTTGGTGGTTTAAACATTTAAAGAGACTAATCCTACATAACGCTGTTAGAGATCCTCTGTGATGCTTTGCAGAATAATCAGGGCTCTGTGGCCTGGCATTCACACTGAGCCATGTGCACTTCCTCAACAGAGGGCAGAGGTTACCCGAGCCAACGCTGGCACACTAAGTTACCTCAATGTACTGAGTTTATTCCTATTAGAGTGATTTGCAAGCTGTGCAATAACCTAACCTCCTGGCTTACAGTATTGAACTCATCTTCATGTTCAATAGAAGGTCTCACTCTCTCTCTCTCTCTCTCTCTCTCTCTCTCTCTCTCTCTCTCTCTCTTTCTCTCTCTCTCTCTTACACACACGCACACACAGGGACACCCTTTTCACACAGCCCCTTCACTGTTGCACCATCAGTGTGCCTCACCGTCCAGTGAAAAAGGCACTAAGGTGAAATTGGGAGTCGTACTGTAGTTGTTGCACCTTTACACTGGCAGCAGAAATGATTCTGTTTACATTTCTGTTTACATCTGATTCTGTTCCAATCCTAAACCTTCATAAATGTTTAATGATTAATTCAATGTAGCCTATGCCGTATAACATTAGTTTAGGGCAGTACAAAATAACTTGAAATACATCAATGAAATACAACAACAAATACAATCAATCAATATCATTTTCCATAA